>CM022702.1:45491612-46154844 GCA_012295165.1 Asparagus setaceus | reverse complement strand
GAATCAGTTTGTCATCATTATAAAAACCCGATCATTTCGAAATGAATGCCCCTCACCAAAAGGCATACAAAGGAATGAACAGTGCTTCAAGGCAACATTGTGGGATTTCTCAAGTGATGATAATAAATTAGAAAACAAATCAAGTGAGGATAAGAGGTGTCATTGTCTCATGGCTAGGACTACACCCATGACTCGGATGAGGTGAATTCGATAATGATGTACAATGGAGAGTTAAGGAGAAATGCAGCACATGGTATTTGAATTCAGGCTACTCGCAATACATGACGAGAAAGAAAGAGCTATTCCTTAGCTTAAAAAAAAGAATAGTGGAGATCTAACTTTTGGAAATAACGACAAAGATTAAATTATAAGAGTTGGTGATATAGGTAATGATTCTTTTAAACTCCTAAAGCTATTGCTCATTGTTTAAAGTATAATCTTATCTCTATTAGTCAACTTGGCGATAATGGTATGTCAATTCTTTTCGAATCTAATGTATGCAAAATTATTGATTTAAAAATTGGTTTGATTGTTTTTACTATAAATAGACATGTTAACATTTACACATTAAACTTTAATGATATTAAACCTGTCACTGTTAAATGCCTGGTTGTAGGAGAAGAAGATAGCGAGTTTTGGTACAGGGGTTTCGAAGATGCAAGCATGAGTTTGTTGCAAAAACTCTTGAGGAAAGAACTAGTGATATTTTTTCCTATCTCTACATTCAAAAATGACATTCAAAAATGAGAGTTTTTGTGGGGCTTGCATGAAAGGTAAATTTATTATATCCTCTCATAATTTTAAGAACCAGGTGAGCTCTTCTAAACCTCTACAATTACTTCACTTAGATCTTTTTGGGCCTGTGTCCACACAGAGTTTAGGAGGCAAGAATTATTATTTGGTGGTGGTTGATGATTACTCTAAATTTACATGGGTCATGTTTTTAGCTAAAAAGAGTGATTTTTTAAAATTTTAAATTTTTTTGAAAAGAGATAAAAAAGAAAAAGACTTTCCTATTTGTACCATCTAGTCGTATCATGGAGGTGAATTTGAAAATAAAATTTTTAAAGACTTTTGTAACAAAACCATGCTAAATGAGAATAAACTGCCTCAACTAAACAGGGTAGTCGAGAGGAAGAATCGAACTGTACAATAAATAGCTAGAACCATGTTAAATGAGTATAAACTGCCAAAGTACTTTTGGACCGAGGCAGTTAATAAAACATGCTATGTAAGTAATAGAGCCTATCTAAGACCACTACTGAATAAGACCTCTTTTAAGCCTTAATTTCCAAAATCCCCAAGTGTTGCACATCTTCGTGTTTTTGGTTACAAATGTTATATTTTAAACACAAAAGATAAATTAGATAATTGGGTAACTCTTCTTTCTAGTATTTTTAATTTCACCCTTTAGTTAGTTTCTCACAATTAAAGACAATTAGGATTTAAATTTTTTTTTTTTTTGTCGACCATAATAAAATTCACCCTCCACTTGGACATTTACTAACAAGATAATAAGTTTAAACAATATCACCCCTTCTCACATTTGTTTGATTGCGAACCTTAATTAAAAAAAATATTTTTATTTTTGCATCCTTTTGTAGTTGCTTTTAACTACTAGGGTTGTATTGCATATAATAGTAGGAATTCACCAAAGTGATTTGAGCATCTTGATTTGACACTCACTCGAAAATATTTTTAAAGGTAAAACCCATTAATCAAGATAAGGTGAGGGATTTCATCACCCTTTCCTTAGCCCACAAATTACTAATTCCTCACTACACAAACCCAAACCTTTTAAAAACTCATTAGACGTTGGCCCCTAAGGACTCGAGCTCATTAAGGAACAAGAAATCCTTAAGTGAACCGGTTCAAGTTTACTTGAATTAGTTGGTGTCTAAGGCAAGATTTAGGGGTTGCGTAAAGCGCTCCGCAAGGAATGAGAAACTTAATTGATCTTTGATCTACCTCTAGTACTATCCTTACTTGGCTAATTGACCGAGTAAACTTCGATCTTTTCACTAAAGGAGTTTTTGGTTAGGAGCTGGTCTAGTTGAGTCTAGGCTTAACCCTAGAGTTTAAAGTGATTGAAAAGTGATTGCATCGATTTGTTTTAGTTAGTTTTTTTTACCTTTATCTTTCTCCTTTTTCTTATCATCTTTTTAATCTTTTAGTGTTTTTTCCCTCTTTAAAAAAATAACTTTTGTTTTTCTTAAAATTATAAAAAGAATTTATTTTGGTGTATGCCAATTTGGATTAGGGATAACACCAATCGTTTAATCCGTTTTGAACCATTTGAAGAAATAGCTAATCTTAATCCACCCATTCTTCAAGATGTTTGTTAACCAACTAGGAATGCAATTCCTTCTTGCATTAAACTCCCCGATGTCAATGGAACTAATTTTGAGCTTAGACCGCATTTCATAAACATGCTTCCAAAATTTTTAGGAGTAGAATCTGAAGACGCATATATTTTTATCTCCGAATTTGAAGAAGTTTGTCTCATGATTAAGAGGAGGGACTTATCTGAAGATACGATTAGGCTTAGATTCATTCCATTTGCTCTTAAGGACAAAGCCAAGAAATGGCTGTATAGCTTACCCATAAATTCTATCTCAACTTGGGGTGAATTTGTTACCATTTTTCTGAAGAAATTCTTTCCCATCCATAAAACGGTTAAGCTTAGAAACAGCATTTAAAATTTTAAAATTATCCCGGGAGAGCCATTCTAGAAGTATTTTGATAAATTTAAGGATCTTCTTATCCAATGTCCTCACCGCGGTCTTGAGAAATGGCGATTATGCCAAATCATCTATGAAGGATTGGATTATTCTTCAAAAACTTTCTTAGAATCAATGTGTCAAGGGGATTTCATGAAGAAAAATGTCGATGAAGCCTGGGACTTTTTAGAGAGTTTATCCGAGAAAACCATGCAGTGGGAACACTGTGATGATAAAATTTTATCAGTTTCCTAACCCAAATCCAGTAGTCTTTCCTTAGAGACAAATATAGCCTCTGAAGCAAAGATGGCTACAATCATCCGTAGGTTAGAAGCTTTAGAAATCAAAAAACGAGCTCCAGCTCAAATCAATCAAGTTTCTGCCTCAGGTTGTTACAACTGTCTTTCTCCATCTCATGTTTCAGAGGAATGTCCTCTCTTAGAAAATAATCAACCACTAGGTCAGGTAAACGCTGCATTCCAACGTCCCGGGAATGATCCATTTTCTCCAACCTACAATCCAGGTTGGAGAAATCACCCGAATTTTACATGGAATCAGGGAAACTACTCTGGAATTTAAAATTTCACTCCCTCTTCAACACAACAATTTTCTAGGGGAAACACAGTTCCTTTCAGTTCTCAAACCAATTTCTAACAACCAAATCTGGCATATCCAAATCAGTCTCCTCATCATCAATCTGTAAATCATACTCCTCTGAATTCTGATCATGATAAACGTCTCAATATTTTAGAAAATTGTTTAGAAACCATAATTAAGGGCTCTACACAAACCACTAACTTGTTGCCTCAAACATCCAACACTTTGAATTCCTTTTTGCAATCAACCGGCAAATTCTCAATTCCAACACTCAAGCCATAGCTAGATTAGAAACCCAACTTGGACAACTAGCTAGTGCTATGAGTGAGAGAGAAAAAAAAACATTTTCGAGTCAACCCGTGACCAACCCTAAGGACACTGGATCAAGTTCATCCTACCAAGCTCAAGTGAATGCAATCCATTCATTACGGTCATGAAAATAAGTTGATAATCAAATTAGAGTGTCTCTAAGTGAAACCCTTGAACTAGAACAAATTCTCTCTCCTTCTGATGACTCTATTCAACAATCACCCCTTGTTAATGACCAACAGCCTGAACCCGACCCTGAGCCTAATTTTGATAGGTTTAAACCAGTTGCTCCCTTCCCAGATAGACTCAAGCCTAGGAAATACTCTCCTCAGGTGGAGAAAATCCTAGAAATATTCAAACAGGTTGAGGTCAACATTCCTCTCTTAGATGCAATTGAACAAATCCCTTCTTATACAAAATTTTTAAAAGATTTGTGCACTAAGAAGAGAGCAAGAAATGTTCCAAAGAAAGTCTTTCTTGCTGCCAATATTAGTGATATACTCTCAAAGCCCATACCTTTAAAACATAAGGACCCTGATTGTCCTACTATTTTATGTGTTATAGGAAATACCGTCATTGATAAGGCACTTTTAGACTTAGGGGACAGTGTCAATTTGCTTCCTTATTCAGTCTACCAGCAACTAGGTGTAGGAAAACTCAAACTAACAAGATGCACTTTACAGTTAGCTGATAGATCTGTCAAAGTCTTCATGGGTGAGATAGATGATGTTTTAATTAAGGTTGGGGATTTCATTTATCCAGTAGATTTCATAGTTTTGGAAACACAGCCTGTTTTCAATCCCAAAGGTCAAATACCAGTCATTCTAGGAAGACCATTCTTATCCACTTATAATACTCTAATTAATTATAAGACTGGTCAAATGAAGCTATCCTTTGGAAATATGACTGCTGGTATCAATATTTTTAATACAGGGAACCAGCCAACTAAACAACATCTAGAAATAAATTACCTTCAGGAGGTAGAAGAAGAAGAAAATGAGTCGAATCTAAGTTTTGAGGAAATCTTTGGTGAGGAACTGCAGATTTTAGAGAAATCAGATCAGGTCTTTCAGAACGTTGAAACTGTGTTGAATACATGCTTCTTTGATCTAACTTTTGAAGAACTCTTTGCTGATGAACTTAGATTCTTGGAAAATAAACAACAACTAAATTTTCAACCCTCAAACATAAATCTTATGTTTAAGGAATGTTTTAAAGAAGGACTGGTTGTATTAGGACAAACTTTTGTTACTAAAAATCTAAGTTCAAAATGCATAACACCATTAATACCTACTTTAAATTGCTGCAAATATCATTAAAACCTTGGAATTTAAGCACATCTTTGATTATATCATTTTGGATGTCTTTAAAATCTAGAGTAGAATTTTCAACAATAAGGTAGGATTTGATGAAGAGTATGAGCTTTTCATGATTAATCTTTCACTCTACATTTTTATTTTCTGTCTCATAATAATGATAAAAAGAATTTACTCTTCTCTCATTTGAGAGTTTCTTGTTCTTTTGAAAAAGAAAAAGAAAAAAATATATGAAAAAAAAGAAATGAGATTAAAAAAGAAGAATAATAAATTTTTGACTTCATCCCCTCATATCAAAGGTAATTGCAGATTTTTTTGTTCAAGTCAACCGAACAAATGTAAGTACTTTAATTCTTATCTGCTCTACTTTGTGCATTATAGAGTTTGCATTGAGGACAATGTAAAATTTAGGTGTGGGGTGGGGATTAGTCATTTTTCCTCTTTATCTTAGTCATTTTTCCTCTTTTTCTTATTTTTTTCTTTTTATGTCATTTTTTCTCATTTTCATAAAAATATTGTCACTTGCCAACTTAATAGAGTTGATTAATAATTGATCTATTTGATAAATTTTAAATTTTCTAATCCTTAGTTACTTTTATACTCAAGTTCACCTTTTATGATAACTCTAAATAAATTTCTTAAGAAATAATTTTCAAAATAGTATCCTTCACTTAAGTCTTAACTTAGACTTTCAATTAAAGTAATGAAATTTTTGCATGCTTAACTTAGAGTTGAAAATAATTTTTAAGTTGTCTTAATCTAAATATTTTCAGGATATATATACATATACACATATATATATTATAAAAACTAACTTTACAAAAGAAGAGTGCGAAAATGGGCACCAATTAAAATTCTCTTAAAATCTAAGGTGGTTCTATCTTATTAAGCCTAAGTTGACCGAGTAATTAAGCCCAAGGAGTATTTTCATGCTTAATGACCTAAGCCCAAATGAGTTAGAATTCATTGGCCCAAAACTCGTTAAATGGTCACTTAGAAAGCCCAATCAAGAAGAATAAAATCACCAATGAATAAAGAGTTAAAAAAATATTTTACTAACAATGTTTTTGTATATATAGTTATATTTGTATATATGTTCTTGAAAAATAAAATGATTAAGAGACTTGAAAATTGTTTAAAACAAAGAGTTAGCATGTTCTTTTCAAAACTTTTAAATTAAATTTCTAAGTTGGACTTGGTTTTGTATAACTATAATGAAAAGATTTTCTAGGAGATTTACTTTGGAGTTATACATAAAAACGTTTTCTTGAGTAAAAACTAGCTTCAATTAGAATGTTTAAATATATCAAGTGAATTAATTATACTTTGACTTCTTTAAATTGGCAAGTTGACCGAATTTTGTGGATACATTCACTGCAAACCCTCACGAGACTACAACTCGTCCTCTAGGGTAACTTAGGGGTTTAAAGGCTTGTTGTATGCGCTAAATACAACCGCGATTCCTGCGAATGTGAGTTAGGATTTTTTTTCCTTTTAATTTCTTTCTTTGCTAGAAGACTAGCAAAAGTTTAGGTGTGGGGGTATTTGATAATCATATTTTTATTACATTTTTATACCCTCATCATCTATTTTATACAAATAAATATACCACTAATAATATGTTTTATCTTAATGTGCCGGTTAATGAAGATTAATGAATAAAAGCTTAAAAAGAACTCAAATTTCTTTATTTTCTAACCTTTTATTAAAGCCCGGGATCAAGCAGAACAATCTACGGAAGCCGAAGAAATAAGGATCCAATATGAAAAGAAATCAAGTGAAAATCATGTTCAAGATGATTAGCCACAAAGAAACGGTGATATCTCCTAATCCGGAAGGCGGAATTCAACATATAGTATATGAAAATCGTCTATCTCGATGAGACGGAGCTAACTGTATTTTCAAAATTTTGGAATTCTAATCAGTCGGCCAACCGATTGGTCAACCGATTGGTGAGCGGCAGATTCAGATTTGTGGCCAGATTTGATTCCTTTATTGCCAAGTTTCATCCAAGGGTTCTCCTTCATTGCTGTAGGCTATAAATAAAGGGGTAGAGTGAGGGGTTTGAGTGTGAAATATTTTATAATGACTCCTTTTAGAGAGGAGGATTACTCTTAATTGAGAAGACCTTCCAAATTGTAACTTTTTGTTGCAATCAATAAGAGAAATATTTTCACCCATTTATAATTCCTTTCTTCTCTTTGTCCAAGGATGAAAAGAGAATGAAGATGAAGAAATGAATATGTGGGTTTATCTTTTTCTTTTCTTATTTTCTTTTCTTGTTTATTTATTAATGCCTTGTAGAGTAGATTTACATTTATGTGTTTACTTTCATGTCTTTAATTTCATGTATTTACTTTCATGTCATATTTTTACTTTATAGTATAGATTTATTTTCTTGCCAATAGTTTAGATTGTTTTTATTCCCTCTCCTTCTCTTCTTATTCCTTTTTCATCTCTCTTTTTATTTCTTTGTTTTATTTTCTAAAGATGTGGAACTAAACTCTTGTACGAATTCTAGAATTGCATGAAACTAGTATTAATCTCTCTTATAATTTATGGATTATTCTCTTGTGCTTAAATGATCATGTTTAGGATAATCAACTAGAGAACTAATTGATAGAAGAAGAATTGGATAATCTATACTTGCAGTAAAAGTGGTAGAATAGAGTATGCTAATGAATTCTAGAATTACTATCTCTTTATTATTCTTTTCATGAGTATTAATTTTGCTTGGATGATAATAAGATAGGTTATGCTTGCCTTAAAAGTGGTAGGATAGGCTATACTTAATAAATTTAAAGTAAAATGTGATAATAAGATAATAATTCATATTTTCTAAGTGAGATAAGCTAGTGGATTCAATTCTAGATTCCTCATATCTTTAATTGAATCCTCCATCTTTTACTTCTTGATTTTTATCTTTATTCTTGATTTTCTTCTCTTGATTTTATTTTCCTTTACTTCTCACACACTCTCTCAATCTTATTTTGATTTATTCGCACATATTCACATCCACTCTTTATCACCCACTTTTCATTCTCATTTTATTTTTATTTACATTTCATAACTTCCACACTCTCTAATCTCTCCACAACCACTTTCATCATGTTTTCACTCCTAATTATCATACACACAACATAAGAACCGATTTTCAATAACTCCTACAAACACCTTCCTCGTGGGATCGATAACTTTTTATACTATAACTTGATGGTTGTATACTTGTAACTTTAGGATCACATTAAAATTCCTATCAGGAGTCTATTGTGTTCACGGGCAAATTCAATGAAAGCATCAACTCCTTCAATGAATTCAGGCTTTGTACATTCTCCACGATTCACATACATCTAGCCCTTAATTCTGATATAGTCATGGGCCATGCTAACCTAAATAACACATAGCTAGTGATAACAACTCCCGAAGGCACACCTGCATTTATCTATACTACTTATAAAAGAGAATATGTGGTCGAAACTTTTTATTACCTATTTTACCCCTTCCAATTTTCAAAATTCCCAGTTTATTTAGTATACTATACATACATGGTGCCCATTTAAATATTTATCTTCTTGTTTTATTGATTGTGTTGTTACATGCTATTTAAAAATTATAGGTATGTGAAATAGTGATGAAGTGAACGGTGTGGAATTGTTCTATTACAGTAGACATTCAGAGAGGAAACTAGAAGAAGATGCTCTAATTATTTGGCTTATTGAAAGCAAGTCTGATAACTTTTCTATTTACTAACATCGTGCATCTTCTCCTCTCAAAATAATTAACATAAGTTTAATACAGATAGAAGTTTTCTGTGAAAATTTCGAGGATGAGGCTTTCATGAACTCTTGGTTGTTGAGAGTAATGGAGATAATATGCAAAATTAACTTTGTGGTATCGAAGTTAAATGATGCTTATAAGAACTCTTGGTTGTCGAGAGTAATGGAGGTAAAATGCAAAATTAACTTTGTGGTATAGAAGTTAACTTTCACACAAGTTTTAGGATTTTGAAAGAATAAAATTTTGAGATATTAAAGTTCAAAATAAAGTAAATTTTGGGATACTTAAGCACAAATAACCCTAATAAAAATAAATTTAAAATCATAAAAATGCAATAAACAAATACAATAACATTGTAGTACTTGCACGGAAAAACCTAGGTTATAATTTATTATAATTATGATTTATATAAAAATTAAAGATGCAATAAGAAATACAATAATCCTAATTTGTTTGATATACATGTTAAAAGTTCTCAATAGTTGATTTATGAGAAGTGTGATCCATGAATTCAAATATATATTCTTTGCATATTTTATGATCTTTATGTTTTTTATATCTTTGCATTATTAGTTTGTTATTTCTTCAAACATAGAAAAGTAACAATGAAAAGTAACTATATTCATATTCCTAAAAATTATTCTTCAAATAGCTTTATCATTTTCATATTTACAAAAAAATTTAAAGTATAAAATAAGTATGTCCACGTGCATTGCGCGTGCACTATACGAGTTAATTATAAATAAGATTATTCTTGGTTGATTTGAGCACTACACCGGCTGTCATAGGAAATGCTTCTATCCCACTAAGAATATAGTAGTGCATACATCTAACTTTACAAATTTTGTGTGTTTTCTTTTCTAAAAAATTCGGCAGCACCTCCCCATTGTTCTCCCTATACACCGTGCGGATGTTATTATTCGTATCGGCAATGGACTGAAACGCAAAACAACATACCCTTATTATACACGGAGAACAATGAGAAAGTGCTATAGAAATTTTCTAGAAATGAAACACACAAAGAGTACAAAGTTCGATGATGCACTTGTATATTCCTAATGTGTTTGAGAAGGGACCTTGTTCCCGCACAGATCCAATAATTACAATTTTGAATGCCAATACTTTTTTACTTTTAATATAAAAGTACACAATACTTTATAGTTGGATACCCAAATTAAGTCGTGTATCTTATATTAGAAGTCCAAAGAATTAACAAGAATTATTTGTAGGAGTTTAGGGCTAACATTTTCTTTTTCTTTTTCATCTAAATTGGATATATAACATATTATTGTGTTATATATCGCACTAATGGTAATTATGGTTGTGTAATTAAAATGCAAAATTAACTTTGTGGTATCGGGTTAAATGATGCTTATAAGAACTCTTGGTTGTTGAGAGTAATGGAGATAATATGCAAAATTAACTTTGTGGTATCGGGTTAAATGATGCTTATAAGAACTCTTGGTTGTTGAGAGTAATGGAGATAATATGCAAAATTAACTTTGTGGTATCGGGTTAAATGATGCTTATAAGAACTCTTGGTTGTCGAGAGTAATGGAGGTAAAATGCAAAATTAACTTTGTGGTATCGGGTTAAATGATGCTTATAAGAACTCTTGGTTGTCGAGAGTAATGGAGGTAAAATGCAAAATTAACTTTGTGGTATCGGGTTAAATGATGCTTATAAGAACTCTTGGTTGTCGAGAGTAATGGAGGTAAAATGCAAAATTAACTTTGTGGTATCGGGTTAAATGATGCTTATAAGAACTCTTGGTTGTTGAGAGTAATGGAGATAATATGCAAAATTAACTTTGTGGTATCGGGTTAAATGATGCTTATAAGAACTCTTGGTTGTTGAGAGTAATGGAGATAATATGCAAAATTAACTTTGTGGTATCGGGTTAAATGATGCTTATAAGAACTCTTGGTTGTCGAGAGTAATGGAGGTAAAATGCAAAATTAACTTTGTGGTATCGGGTTAAATGATGCTTATAAGAACTCTTGGTTGTCGAGAGTAATGGAGATAATATGCAAAATTAACTTTGTGGTATCGGGTTAAATGATGCTTATAAGAACTCTTGGTTGTCGAGAGTAATGGAGATAATATGCAAAATTAACTTTGTGGTATCGGGTTAAATGATGCTTATAAGAACTCTTGGTTGTTGAGAGTAATGGAGGTAAAATGCAAAATTAACTTTGTGGTATCGGGTTAAATGATGCTTATAAGAACTCTTGGTTGTTGAGAGTAATGGAGATAATATGCAAAATTAACTTTGTGGTATCGGGTTAAATGATGCTTATAAGAACTCTTGGTTGTCGAGAGTAATGGAGATAATATGCAAAATTAACTTTGTGGTATCGGGTTAAATGATGCTTATAAGAACTCTTGGTTGTTGAGAGTAATGGAGATAATATGCAAAATTAACTTTGTGGTATCGGGTTAAATGATGCTTATAAGAACTCTTGGTTGTCGAGAGTAATGGAGGTAAAATGCAAAATTAACTTTGTGGTATCGGGTTAAATGATGCTTATAAGAACTCTTGGTTGTCGAGAGTAATGGAGGTAAAATGCAAAATTAACTTTGTGGTATCGGGTTAAATGATGCTTATAAGAACTCTTGGTTGTTGAGAGTAATGGAGGTAAAATGCAAAATTAACTTTGTGGTATCGGGTTAAATGATGCTTATAAGAACTCTTGGTTGTCGAGAGTAATGGAGATAATATGCAAAATTAACTTTGTGGTATCGGGTTAAATGATGCTTATAAGAACTCTTGGTTGTTGAGAGTAATGGAGATAATATGCAAAATTAACTTTGTGGTATCGGGTTAAATGATGCTTATAAGAACTCTTGGTTGTCGAGAGTAATGGAGATAATATGCAAAATTAACTTTGTGGTATCGGGTTAAATGATGCTTATAAGAACTCTTGGTTGTTGAGAGTAATGGAGATAATATGCAAAATTAACTTTGTGGTATCGGGTTAAATGATGCTTATAAGAACTCTTGGTTGTTGAGAGTAATGGAGGTAAAATGCAAAATTAACTTTGTGGTATCGGGTTAAATGATGCTTATAAGAACTCTTGGTTGTTGAGAGTAATGGAGGTAAAATGCAAAATTAACTTTGTGGTATCGGGTTAAATGATGCTTATAAGAACTCTTGGTTGTTGAGAGTAATGGAGGTAAAATGCAAAATTAACTTTGTGGTATCGGGTTAAATGATGCTTATAAGAACTCTTGGTTGTTGAGAGTAATGGAGGTAAAATGCAAAATTAACTTTGTGGTATAGAAGTTAACTTTCACACAAGTTTTAGGATTTTGAAAGAATAAAATTTTGAGATATTAAAGTTCAAAATAAAGTAAATTTTGGGATACTTAAGCACAAATAACCCTAATAAAAATAAATTTAAAATCATAAAAATGCAATAAACAAATACAATAACATTGTAGTACTTGCACGGAAAAACCTAGGTTATAATTTATTATAATTATGATTTATATAAAAATTAAAGACCTCCCCATTGTTCTCCTATACACCGTATGGATGTTATTATTCAGATCGGCAATGGACTGAAACGCAAAACAACATACCCTTATTATACACGGAGAACAATGAGAAAGTGCTATAGAAATTTTCTAGAAATGAAACACACAAAGAGTACAAAGTTAGATGATGCACTTGTATATTCCTAACATGTTTGAGAAGGGACCTCGCTCCCACATAGATCTAATAATTACAATTTTGAATGTCAATACTTTTTTACTTTTAATATAAAAGTACACAATACTTTATAGTTGGATACCCAAATTAAGTCGTATCTTATATTAGAAGTCCAAAGAATTAACAAGAATTATTTGTAGGAGTTTAGGGCTAACATTTTCTTTTTCTTTTTCATCTAAATTGGATATATAACATATTATTGTGTTATATATCGCACTAATGGTAATTATGGTTGTGTAATTAAAGTTCAAGTTAGCATTATGATGGTATTAGAGAGAGAGAGAGAGAGAGAGAGAGAGAGAGAGAGAGAGAGAGAGAGAGAGAGAGAGAGAGAGAGAGAGAGAGAGAGAGAGAGAGAGAGAGAGAGAGAGAGAGAGAGAGAGAGAGAGAGAGAGAGAGAGAGAGAGAGAGAGAGAGAGGGAGGGAGGGAGGGAGGGAGGGAGGGAGGGAGGGAGGGAGGGAGGGAGGGAGGGAGGGAGGGGAGAGGGGAGAGAGAGAGAGAGAGAGAGAGAGAGAGAGAGAGAGAGAGAGAGAGAGAGAGAGAGAGGGAGGGAGGGAGGGGAGAGGGAGGGAGGGAGGGAGGGAGGGAGGGAGGGAGGGAGGGAGGGAGGGAGGGAGGGAGGGAGGGGAGAGAGAGAGAGAGAGAGAGAGAGAGAGAGAGGAGGAGGAATTAGGTTATAGTTAAGGGAGAGAGGAGGAGGGAGGGAGGGAGGGAGGGAGGGAGGGAGGGAGGGAGGGAGGGAGGGGGAGGTGAGAGGGAGGTCGGAGTCAGGAAGGCATTATGGGGAAGGAAGAGATACAAAGGTTGGTTGAGAAGGAGGAGGAGACGAGGAATATCCAAGGATCGAGCATGGTCTCTATCCGAGAGAGAGAGAGAGAGAGAGAGAGAGAGAGAGAGAGAGAGGAGGGAGGGAGGGGAGAGAGAGAGAGGAGGGAGGGAGGGGAGAGGGAGGGAGGGAGGGAGGGGAGAGGGGAGAGAGAGAGAGAGAGAGAGAGGGGAGAGAGAGAGAGAGAGAGAGAGAGAGAGAGAGAGAGAGAGAGAGAGAGAGAGAGAGAGAGAGAGAGAGAGAGAGAGAGAGAGAGAGAGAGAGAGAGAGAGAGAGAGAGAGAGAGAGAGAGAGAGAGAGAGAGAGAGAGAGAGAGAGAGAGAGAGAGAGAGAGAGAGAGAGAGAGAGAGAGAGAGAGAGAGAGAGAGAGAGAGAGAGAGAGAGAGAGAGAGAGAGAGAGAGAGAGAGAGAGAGAGAGAGAGAGAGAGAGAGAGAGAGAGAGAGAGAGAGAGAGAGGGAGGGAGGGAGGGAGGGAGGGAGGGAGGGAGGGAGGGAGGGAGGGAGGGAGGGAGGGAGGGAGGGAGGGAGGGAGGGAGGGGAGAGGGGAGAGAGAGAGAGAGAGAGAGAGAGAGAGAGAGAGAGAGAGAGAGAGAGAGAGAGAGAGAGAGAGAGAGAGAGAGAGAGAGAGAGAGAGAGAGAGAGAGAGAGAGAGAGAGAGAGAGAGAGAGAGAGAGAGAGAGAGAGAGAGAGAGAGAGAGAGAGAGAGAGAGAGAGAGAGAGAGAGAGAGAGAGAGAGAGAGAGAGAGAGAGAGAGAGAGAGAGAGAGAGAGAGAGAGAGAGAGAGAGAGAGAGAGAGAGAGAGAGAGAGAGAGAGAGAGAGAGAGAGAGAGGGAGGGAGGGAGGGAGGGGAGAGAGAGAGAGAGAGAGAGAGAGAGAGAGAGAGAGAGAGAGAGAGAGAGAGGGAGGGAGGGAGGGAGGGAGGGAGGGAGGGAGGGAGGGAGGGAGGGAGGGAGGGAGGGGAGAGGGAGGGAGGGAGGGAGGGAGGGAGGGAGGGAGGGAGGGAGGGAGGGAGGGAGGGAGGGAGGGGAGAGGGGAGAGAGAGAGAGAGAGAGAGGAGGAGGAATTAGGGTTATAGTTTTAAGGGGAGAGAGGAGGAGGGGGAATCAGGGCCGGTTAGGTTTTGGATGGGAGAAAGGAGGTGGCGGAGCTTGAGGGGAGGCAGGTGGAGTTCATAGGAAGGATTAGGTGGGGATAGGGAAGAGGTCGGGTTTGAGAAGGAGGAGGAGACGAGGAATATCCGGCGAGGTTGACATCGGCGATGGTCTCTATCTGAGAGAGAGAGAGAGAGAGAGAGAGAGAGAGAGGGAGGGAGGGAGGGAGGGAGGGGAGAGGGAGGGAGGGAGGGGAGAGGGGAGAGAGAGAGAGAGAGAGAGGTTGACTCACTTTTCCTGATAGTAAGGTTTTTGGTAAAAATGGGGTAATTCAACCCAAAATTTTTGTCAGAATTATAAGGCCCTAACGGTTAGCACCATTGGGGCTGACAAAACTTGCCCCAACCGTGCCAACCACCAGTTGGGCTGAGCATGTTTGTAGTAGTGTAGAAAGGATTATTTGTATATACATATGGTCATTTATACCCTTAAATTAGTTTATTAGCACATGTACCCTCTGAGCTTCTAACAATATTTATTTTTCTTTAATTGAGATGTCACGGGGAATCCCATTATGATAATTAATTTAACTTTTACTTTAGAGCTAAAAATGACTAAATTGCAATCTTAATTGAGACAAGTGTTGGGATTTTTAGATCAATGAAAACCCAAAACCACCAAACACAGCAAATAGCATCTCACCTAAGATTTTACGTGGAAAACCCTCAATAGGGAAAAACCACAGGATCGAAAACATCCACAATCACCTCTAAATCACATTTTTTTGCACAAACAAAGACTACGAAACCCTCTCTCTCACAATACCCTTGAACTCGGTTACACCTCTGTTAAACCCTGATTACAATAATATTGTATCTCTCTCTACTAAAAACCCTAGAATAGGATGTCTTATTTAAAGACACCCCTGGCTTGCCCGCCAAGTCAACTTGGCCTCCAAGAAAACTGTCAACTCGGCTTCTAAGAAAACTACTAGGACTGGCCTAGCCTTCGAATCCGGATCCAACTTGGAGTTTGAGTCGGCACCTAACAGATCCTCCCTTGACAAAAAATCTTCAAGTATCTCAACGGCTCCAGAAAAATTCACTCTAATCTTCTTATTCTTCACCTCTCCCTTGTGGACAAGAGTCAACTACATCATTAACAGAACACCCGTCGAAATAGTAAATATGGCTACTATTCTTCTTCCCTCGCAAAATCAAATCACCATCTCTATACACTCTCCTTCACCCATATATTTGTACCCACATGATGCCATCTCACCCAACAAAATTAAATTAGTACCACATGACGACACATATCTCACATGACAAAGAACTCTGACCTTCTCAATATGATGCTTGAGGCGAACATTCTCAATGCCTTCAACTTTTATTTTCTCATTGTTTCCAACAATCACGTCACCAAATTTTTCATCTATCTTCAACGTGTCGAAACTATCTTTGTTCTTGCAAATGTGCATAGAGGTTGCAGAATCTAACACCCAAGTATTACTCGCATCACTACTGGTACTCTCCATCATCAACACCACATCTTCATCACACATAACTACTGATGAGTCCTCATTCTTCCTATTTTCTTGAAGCTTCATCTGTCTAATGCTCTTCAACTCATCTCGCATCTGGGAACATTGACTGAATGTGACCTTTCTCTCTGCAATAGTAACAATCCCTTTGGCTATCATCTCGGGCCCGAGATTTGATTGTCCTCGATAACTGTCATATCTCCCCTTACTCCCACCTCGATTAGAACCTTCAAAAGGTAGTGCACTTTTACCACCACTAGATGCGCTCTCCTTCCCTATTCTCTCATTCTCTCATAGGAGTGCTGTGACATCATCAAATTTCAAAGTCTGCTTCCCCACAATTATCGTTTGAACCAACGGCTTGTACGACTTTGGTAGGGAAGATAGTAGGAGTAGCGCCTGCTTTTCTCCTTTAATCTCCACATCAATATTCATAAGTTGACCACTAGTTGATTAAAGGCATTGATGTGGTCTTGAATAACAGTACCTTCTTCAATCTTTAATGAATAAAGTTTCATCCTCAAACACAATCGGTTTGCCATCAACTTCAATGCATAAATCCCCTCTAGATTGTCCCACAACCCCTTGGCGTGGTCTCCTACATAATGTTGTACTTGATCTCGGGGACAAGTGCCAAACGAATTCAGTCACTGTAGAAGTTGAATTTGGTAGAACCAACGTTGAAAATAAACTCAGCACGTCGACCCTGGGAACAACTCCCAAATCGTTAAATTCCACCTCTAATTCTCCGATCAGTAGACAAATTAATCTGAACAGTTGATCTGGACACACCAGATCCACAATCACTCACGTGAATAGATTTCACATGAAGTTCCTCCTTTTCTTGCTGACTTCTTCTCACACTACGTGATGGGTTCACGTGACTCCTTCAAGATCTAACTTCACACTCGAACCCAGCACCGCCTCACGAGAAAACCAGCCGCCAACACTGTTGTCCACAGCCGCTCACACCTCCGATCTCGTTGGTGCCTGACCTCACTGGTACCACTCCGACTAGTCTCTGGCATCCTCCACGTCTCTGCACTATTCTCTCTGTCGCTCAATGCCGATCGCTGCACCTCGATCCCCAACGCCTTCACCAATCGCACACTGCTCGAACTTTCACGAACCGTTGAATCCTGCTCTGATACCATTAGTTGGGATTTTAGATTACGCAAAAACCCTGAAAACCGCCAAATGCAGCAAATAGAATCTCACACAAGATTTAACATAAAAAAACTCCCAATAGGGAAAAACCACGGGACCGAAAATAATCCACTATCACCCCCAAATTACAATCTTTTGCATGAACAAAGACGACAAAACTCTCTCTCACAATACCTTCGAACCCGGTTACACGTTCTGTTAAGATTACAAGAATATTGTATCTCTCTCTCTTTACTAAAAAAACTCTAGAATAAAATGTCTTATTTAAAGGCACCATTGACTTGCCCACCAAGTCAACTTGGCCTCCAAGAAAACTGTCAACTTGGCATTCAAGAAAACTATTAGGACTGGGCCTATTTTTCAAATCCGGATCCAATTTAGAGTTTGAGTCGGCACCCAATAGCAAGAAAAAAGAAGTGTCAACCATAGATCACCCCAAAAGAAATCAACATCCATCTAATAGATTGAATGATTACTACTGCTCCATGGCAACATCAAGTTATAAGTGAAGGTAAAAATTCTAATTCCTTTCTTGGAGAGTTTTGTGCTTATGTTAATTTTATCTATGAAATAGAGTTGAAGAATATGAATGAAGCTATAAATGATGAAAATTGAATTATTGCTATGCAAGAAGAACTTAACTGATTCATAAGAAACAAAGTTTAGAATTTGATTCCTAAACCCAATGATCACTCAATAGTAGGAACTAAATGGGCCTTTGAAAACAAATCGGATGAAGAGGGCAATATAGTAAGAAATAAGGCTAGACTTGTTATTAAAGATTATAACCAAATAGAAGGAAGCAATTTCGATAAAACTTTTGCTCCGGTTGCTAGACTTGAATCAATCAGTACTTTTTCTTACATTTTCTTATTATAAAGGTTTCAAGCTATATCAAATGGATGTAAAAAGTGTATTTCTAAATGCGTACCTAAAGGAAGAAGTCTGTGTAGAACAACTCCCAGGTTTTATTGATCGTGCTTTTCAAGATTATGTTCATAAGTTAGATAAAGATTTATATGGTATTAAACAAGCACATCAAGCTTGGTGTGATCTTCTAAGTTCTTATCTGCTAAAATATAATTTTAAAAAGGGGTTTGCTGATAAGACCTTATTTGTTCAATTTATTAGTAAATATATTCTTACTGTACAAGTGTCTGTCGATGATATAATTTTTACAGCTATTAATAAGGATCTTTGCCATATGTTTAAAAAGTTGATGCAAGATGAGTGCGAGATAAGTATGATGGGAGAGCTAATTTTTTTGTAGGATTCTAGGTGAAGCAGACGAAAGATGGTCTGTTTATCTCGCAGGAGAAATAAGTGAAAGAACTTCTCAAACACTTCGGAATGGATAACTTGAAAGCAGCTTCTACTCCAATGAGTCCATCAACAAAGCTTATGAAAGATGAAAATAAGTGTCAATTGACAAAAAGAGGTAGAGAGGTATGATCAGTGTCACTTATATCTTACTGCTTCTCACCCTAATATTATATTTTCTGTGTGTTTATGTGAGAGATTCGAAGCGAACATAATTCCAAGTGAACATAAAGGAATCACATTTGAAACATATAAAACAAATTTTTTGATAACTTATTGGAATGTAAAAATTCAGTTTATGATTTTCAATGTGCAATTCTTTTCATCTGGTTTGATATTCTGATAGTTATTATGCTGGGAGTCATACAGATAGGAAAAGCTCTAATGATATAGTACACCTTCTAGGATATTCTGTTGTGTCTTGGTCAAGTAGGAAATAAACCGTGTACTGCCACCATCAAGCCGAAAGTACATTACACTAGGTAGTTGTTGGGCACAAGCTCTTTGGAAATCTTTGATACAACAGGACTTCAGCATTAACTTTCATCTTAGGTATGACAATAAGAGTGTTATTGACTTGAGTAATAACCCAGTTTATCATTCACGGACAAAAAACATAGATGTTAGGTATCAGTTTATTAGGGACCACATTGCTAAGGAGAACATTCAGATTGAGTTTGTCCCCACTGATCAACAGCTTGTAGATATTTTTATTAAATCTTTGTCTAAAGACCGTTTTACTATATTGAGATAAGACTTAGGCATACTATCTCTTGATATCTAGCATGTTGCATTTCCTGTTGTATGCACATAGATGTTAGATATCTAGTTTTTTTATTTTTTCTTTTTCTTTCATTTTTAAAATATGATAACAAAATAAAAATTTCTATTTCTTTCTTTTGGTTTCTTTATAAAAAATTAAAAATAAAAACTTGGACATGCTTATGTATATGCTTTTACAGGAATGATTCAGATAATATAGTTCATTGGTATATGGGCTTGAATGTGATACACAGGTTCACATGTGTTTTTCAATCTATATGTATATATTCTCGCTCACAATGATCAAAAGATGATTGCATGACACTTTGTTTAAAGGAGACATTTCACGATCAATTCACACACTCATATTTCATACTTATCATGTTTTGTGTTGTGGAATAGTGATGAAGGAGTATTGTACTTAGTTCTTAGATATTTTAAGTCATATCACATGTTTTGAGCTTTTATGACTTAACTAACGATGATACTTATCTTTGTGTAAAAATATAAATAAACCATAAGAGTGTATTTGTTAAAAGATGATTGAAGATCCACACTCTTATAAAATCCATGAAAATTGAGTGTATTTATTAAAAGATGGTTAATGACCCGCATTCATGGATTATTATTTGTGCATATCTCAATGGGTAACCATCTTGCACTGAATATAACTTATATTTAGAGATGGTGTGAATCGCCAGCCAAGCAATATCATTTTTCCTCGTAAGTCCTATTTAGCTAAGGTGATAGGGCGATAATTTGGTTCTTTATTTCTAAGGTTGAGATAACTTGAGTCTTATTTTTTCTCATTTATCACAATGCTCTATTTGAATCTGTCTTATGAACTAGTATAAGTTTCTTCACTATCTATTTCATGCACTTTACAATGATATTTAATCTTTTCGTTTGTGCATATTGATGTGTTTTTTCATGTTCTTGTGTCTTGTGCTATTTTCTATCAAAATTTTCTATGTGTCCACATGTGCATTTCTCTCTTGTACACCTTTTCGATGATTGATATCCGATTTATCTTGTATTGTGTATATCCGTTGGTGTGTTTTTTCACTTTTGTTAATAAATAAAAGGTGGAGAATGAGGTGAAATTTGATGCAAAAGAGTTTTTGAATAAGTGGTATCATATTTTATGCTTGAGTTTTTGGTTTCTCAATATCTTTTGAAAAACTTAATGCATTATTTTAGGGAAGCTTTAAAATGTCTGTTGCTTTATTACACTTTTCATGAATGCATAAATGTAGGAGAGCATTGCATATAATTTCTTATTACATGAAAGTGTACTTGTGTTTAATTTGCTATCTATATATCTCAAATGTGATATTTCAAATTTTAAATTTATTATTACTAAAATGGGGATATTGCTGGGATGTTATCCGTGCAATATCTCTTATTTGAGTAATAACAAACTCTCATTTGGTACTAATATTGGTTTGAGATGATTTAGTACATATAACTGTAGGTATAGAATATGTACGAGGCAAAATGACATGAAATTAGCTTAAAAGTTAATTTCAGGGTCTTGACCATCCATCGATGGTGCTTGGTGACCATCATTAGTTCAAAGGTCCATCGATAGTGCAGATTTCTAGATATATAAAAATCATCGATAGTGCTCACTGACCATCAATAGTCTCTCGACACCATCGATGGTCGAGAGAAACCATCAATGGTATAGTTGTTTGCTTGGTTTTTTTTAATGATTCAATCATAGCCGTTCGTTGTTCATATGATCTCTATGCTCTACCATGTTTCACATATCTCTTTCCTGATCTAATTGTGAAAAAACACCTTAGAGAAATAGAGAGAGAGAGAGAGAGAGAGAGAGAGAGAGAGAGAGAATGAGGAGTTCTAGGATTTTGATTCTTGAGATCTTAGAGAGCTTTTTGATCCCCGGAGGCTCATCAAACTTTTACTCACCGCGTGCAACATCATCAAATTGTTCCACAGGGATGAGATTTTCCCTTGGATTGATCTTCATCGCGCTTCAATTATATCTTTTGAAGGATGATTTATTTTATCGAAAGGGCTGTAAGATCATTTTAATTCTAAACTTAATTGATATTTACTTTTGTATTTCTTTGAACTTCTTTTACGGCGTACTCAAACCAGTTGAATTAAGGGTTAGGATTAGGTACGGCTAGGAGCTACTCATTGTGGGAGTTAGGTTAGAGGGCTGGTTTCGGGTAGATACTAGGGTGCGGTCTTGTAAGCCTACTAAATCGAGTTTGTGATTCAGATGAACTCTTTTCAGAATGAGAAAGCCCCTTCACAAGAAAGAAGTGTAGACATAGGATTGTTTATCCGAACCGCTATAAAATCTCGTGTGTTTCTTGGTTGATTGAGTTTGTGATTTTATATTGCTTTATATCATTTGTCACTTTTATTTGCTATTTTCCACTGCATATTATGTGTTTAAAAGAAAAATGATAGCAAACCTATTCAACCCCGCTCTAGGCTTGTATCTCAAATCCAACATTTAGTGCAAAACCCTGAAAGTTTGTGGATGTTTAGTGTAACTAGTTGTGATGCACATGCATTGTACCAGGTCAAATACTTTGATTCTTTAGTTTGGGTTTAATATATTTTATGACCAGCACATAATATATAGCACTGAATAAGATAAACTTTTTTTAAACCTCTACTTAATGATGACAAGTAAGATACTTTTTGTCAATGAGTCACATTCGAACAAATATCATTTTTAGAATTTTGACAGACCTGAGAAAATCCTAAGTTTTAAACACCAAGAAAACATGATGAAGAAAATGAACTTATTCTTGAAAGATAAAACCATAAAAAAAAGAATTCAATTTTTAGAGAATAGTAGTTGAAAATTGTTTTAAAATTAACTCTAAGAACTCAACTTTGAAAATTCAAACATGCCCCATCTAAACAAACATCAAAAAGATAAATAATCATGGTGCTAATGTTTACATACATAATTGAGCACAAACTAATAAACTGAAATGAATTAGGAGTAAATCTTTTATACAATAGTGTAATTTAAAAGAAACAAAAGAAATTTGTTGCTCTCTATCATGTTACATGTTCACGACATGCCTATATAAAGGCTTACAAACTTGTTACACAAGTATAATGGAATAACTCTAACTTCTAAAGGTAAAGTAATCAAGACTCTATGGATAACTTCTATAAAACAAACTCTCAAAGATACATGAACCAGAACTAAAAGAAATTTAATCAAGTTTATTAAACTTAGGAATATAAACAAATTCCTAATTAAATTTTGACTATCTAATTAAGTTTGGATTGACTTATAATTTATAAATAAAAATTTTGGAGGACTTAGATGGAGGGCTTAGATTTTTTATTAAAACTTTCTAATCGGATAATGTAAAGTAGTTTTTCAATTAGTTAACGTAAAGGAGTTTTTCTTAATCTAAAGGACTTAGATGGTGGGCTTGGTTGCTTTGATTTATATATTATTTTTTATGAGCTTCTTTTTCGCTTATGCCCATGTTTTTAAATTCCACTATGCTAAAACTCCTTTAGGCTATTGCTTCTTTTTTTTGTGTGCTATATAATCCACTTTTTATGAATATGAGCATACTAATGGCTTGTATAAAGAAGCAAAAGAGAAAAAAGAAAAAGTAGGCACGTTGAATAAGCTTGTGGACAGCTTTTATCTCAAAATTTTAAAATTTCAAAATAATTTAAATCGCTCATTTATTTGAGATGTATTGCTAGTAGTAAAGCATAAATCTCTTTTTATATATAAATGAGCGATTTAAATTATTTCTTTTTCCATCTCTCCCATTCATGTAGCTTAGTTTCTCCTTTAAATCTTTTTCCACTCACAAAAAGTAGATTTTGTTTTCTTTATTTATGTTGTCATTTCACTTAATTCTCGCTATCCATTTATAATTATAATCTCATATTAATTTGTTAGCTAGTATGTTATCATAACAAGAACCACTAATTTATCTTCGTTAAGTATAAGACCTTCATGTGGGACCACCAATCTATCCTCTCTATAAAAAATAATATATGAATAAATTTCCTAAATGCCTAATAATTTTGGGTGTTTGGCATCAAACCTCTAATATCTTTGAAGCTCTCACCAAATTTCCAATAACTTTTGGCTAAAAATCATCGCAATTAACATTATTAGTTCATGTATGATGAAATGATCAAAACATCCCCCAATAAATTTTGACAGAAAACCCCAAATGAATTTTAAATTTTGTCACTTAACTCCAATAACTTTTGTCAGAAAACACTCAAGATATTTGTTATAATTTTACAGATTTTAAGGGGTTTGTTTGTAATTGTTGCATTTTAGGAGGTTTTTTGTAATTCTCACATTTTATAGGGGTTGTTTATAATAATTTTTAGATATTTTAGGGGTTTATTTGTAATGAGGTTGTTTGTAGTTTTTTTTAATTTTAATCATTGCATTGCAATTTTAGGTCTTTAAAAGGGTGCTTGCAATTTCATAATACTAGTAGGTTGTTTATAATTTTTAGGTTTTTAAGAAGGTGTTAGGCTTGGTAATTTCCATGGTATAACACAGGTGAAGGTGGAGTTCTTAGGGTTACAAAAGGCTCTCTTGGGCTAATGAAAGGAAAGAAGATCAATAGTTTGTATATGTTGCAATATTCTACTATTAAGAGTTTGGTTGCAATTGTATCATCGATATCCGGAGAAGATACTACCAGATTATGGCATATGAGGCTTGATAATATGAGTGAGCATAGATTGGTCGAGTTGAGCAAGATGGGTCTCTTATGTGGATAGAGTACAATAAAATTAGGGTTTTACGAGCATTGGATCTTCGAGAAGTAAAAAAGAGTCAGCTTTAGTATGGCAGTGCATTAGACTAAAAGTACTCTGGATTATATTTATTCAGATCTTTGGAGACCTTCTCAAGTTGCCTTGAAGGATGGTAGTTTAAGATATTTGTTGAAATTCATTGATGATTATTCTAGGATGGTTTGGGGCTATTTGTTTGAGACATAAAGATGAGGTAATTATGACTTTCAAGCAATGGAAGTCGTTGATTGATAAGCAACCTGGGAGGCTGATTAAGAGGCTAAGAGTTGATAATGGTCTTGAATTTTGTGGAGGAGAATTTAATGAGTTCTGTAAATTTGAGGAATTATTAGACATCATAATATCCCTCGCATACTGCAATAGAATGGAGTGACAAAATGTATGAATAGAACCCTTTTGGAGAAAGCTCGTTATATGTCGTTCAATGCTGGTTTAGGCAAAAAATACTAGGCGAGAGCAATGAATACGACTTGTTACTTGGTGAATCAACCACCATCTACTACTATCAGTTATAAAACTCCAGATGAGGTTTGGTCCAATAGACCTACAGATTATTGTAATCTTAAAATATTTTGTATCCTGCATATGCTCATGTTAGTCAAGGAAAACTTGAGCCTCGAGCAAAGAAGTGCATATTTCTAGGCTATGCATCTGGTGTTAAGGGTTTTAGGTTGTGGTGTCCTGATCATCAGAAGTCTTGTAAGATTATTATTAGTCATGATGTCATTTTTAATGAGTCTGCTATATTCCACCAAAAATGATCATCATTTTTAGTTGACAAAAATAAGGTACACACTACAGGATAAAAGGTGGAGTTAAAAATTCGTAGTTTAGCTCATCATGATTAGTAGGATAAGACTACGAGAGTTCAATAGCCAGATCGTTCAAGTAGACGAAGCACCTCAGCAGCTGTAGGAAGAAGGAATACATTATTGCTAGAGATAGGTCTAGATGAGATATTCGATCACCGAGAAGATATGAAGATACAATAGTTTATGCCTTGTCGGTTGACAATTTTGTGCCCTTGAGCTATTTAGGAGCTACTTCAGTGATGGCTTCACTAAGCGCTACGGTCATCGTGCAGATAATTTAGTTGATATGTTGATGAAGTCACTTTTAGTTTGCAAGTTCAAGCTAGGCTTGGAACTTGATCGATATGTATTGTACTTGATACCTTGCAGGGTTATTAGAGAAGGTGGAGTGAGTAAGCTTATTTTGAAGAGAGAAATTTTTGTCGTATTTGAGTCAAGGTGGAGATTTGTTAGTGTGACTCAAATATTAATTAAAACTAAGAGGTTCTATTTTTTTCTCTATTGGATGGACTTAGCTGAGACCACACAATGAGGATTCTTTTCGATTTAGGAATTAAATTGGTCATCAACACAATCCCATAGTCCATGGGACTTGCAAATGGTTGGTGATAAGGAAAGCTATAAGTGAACTCCTATGGGAGCTCTTATTGGCTAAAAATTCATGTAGAAAAAGAGTTTTTTTAAGAGTCCCAGCAGCATATAGAGTATTCTATCCTTATGAAGCTTGGGTTATTTTGTTCTCTATATAAATCACAAGATCGCAGAACCAGAGGATCCATCAATCTGTAGTACACACCAAACAATAATAGAGAGTAGAGATTTCTCTTCTGAAGCATATTTGTTATCTTTCGACTCTCTTTTGTCCCTTTGCTTGAGAGAGATTGTATTAGTCTTTTCGGGTGTGATTTGGGATTGGGTGATTGAGAGATCATCATATTGTATTCCTCATAATTTAGTAAAGTTATTCTCCTCCTTCCCCCGTGGCCGCAGACTACAAGCTGAATCACGTATATCTGTGTGGAGTGGTGTACTGCTGGCAATGTCCTGGTGAATTAGGGGCTGTTCCAATGACATGGGGACTGATATTGATACACACCCAAATCTTCTGATACATACATTAGTTTACCATTGAGTTTCGTTAACTATGGAATTCCAGCCATAGGGCCATGAGCAATCAATGTGTAAGTATGTCTCTGCAGTGAGTATATATGTGTTTTATAAGCCCTGCCCCTTTATGTGTATGTCTCTGCAGTGGAGTATATATGTGTTTTAATCATGTCTCTTTATGTGCAAGAAACCAACGGGATCTGTTGCAATAATATATTGTGCACATTCTCTTAATTAATAAAATGATAAATCGATGGCATTAAAATGGACGATGGTAAATGAAGGATTCATCAGTAGGGTGGGACCATGATAAGGCAAATGAAGGATTCAGTTACATATCATCTCTTATTTATAACTGTTAATTATTACACCTGTTTGAGAATATATTATTATTTACCAATCGAGCGTGTTTATATCTATAATTATCTATTGCATATTTGAACCTCCATATATCTTTGACACTATGAACTTTGCTGTCCCATACTAAGAATCTGGTGTTGTTTCCAGTTGATGAATAGGATAATTCAGTTCTAGATCATGCCTTGATCAGTGAGGAGATAAGGGTCAGTTAGCTGGCGCTGGGAGTCAATATTTAGTTGCTAGTTGTATTCGTTTACTTTATGGTTTAGTCTATATACTCTATGGATATCCCATGTTTGATGGATTAATATTCTAATCTAGATTTCTAATTGAACTATAGTATCATTTCCATGTTTGACGAATTAAGAGTTCGATCTAGATTTCTATTTGAACTATAATATCATTTTGATTACTTGGTGTCGACTTGGGAAGACATTTATAGTTGAAATTATTCATAATTCATTTATGTTTTCAATTGTCTATTGAAGTTGTATATTATTTCTGAGATGTAATAATTACCTTATCTTTAAGATAACTTTTTTACCAGCCCAGAGTTTCACCACGATACCCTAAACCTTCTCCGCCGCTGCCAGACGCCGCCACTGCCGCTGCCGCCGCAGCCATCCTCGCTGCCGCCTGCAATCGTCCCTCATTGTCCACTCACATCCATCTCTCCGCCACAGACCACTGACTCATTGCCTCACCTTCTCACAAGGCCACCATCCCCGATCTTCTCAATGTATTATCTTTTGCTAATTTCTAATTTTTATTACAATTTCATGGGTTATGGTTTGCTCCTATTTGAAAATTTGAAATAAAAACCCTAATCCAACCCTAATTAAAATGATCTACCCAAATTAATCCTCACCATAACCCTAATAGCATTATCCTAAGCATATAACCCTAACTAAGCTAACTTTAATTTTTATTTCACCCTTATCCCATATATAATACTAATTTAAGTTTGGTAACCCTAACCCTAACTTTAGTCCTCATCAAATCTAACCAATTACACTTATCTACCCAAGCGTATAACCCTAATTCAACTAATCAGAACCCAAAATTTAGCATTTTCCTATCTCTAATTAACTAATTTAACTTTAATAACTTTAATCCTAACTCTAATAACTCAATTAAATTAATCTACCCAAAACGATCCTAATACTAACCCTAATCACATTACCCTATGTATAGAACCCTAATTAAACTAACTTTAACCTTTTTCTTACCCTAATCCCATATATAATAGTACTAATTAAAATTTAGTTAGCCTAATCATATTCTAATAACCCTAATTGAACAAATCTAATTAAAATAGTCCCAATTATAACTTTAAATTTATTACCCAAGTCAATGACCTAATTCAACTAACTTTTACCAAAATCTAATCTTAATCCTAAATCTAATTAATTAATTTAAATATATATATATATAACTCTAATCCTAGCTCTATGAACTAACTACCCAAAACGATCCTAATACTAACCCTAATCACATTACCCTATGTATAGAACCCTAATTAAACTAACTTTAACCTTTTTCTTACCCTAATCCCATATATAATAGTACTAATTAAAATTTAGTTAGCCTAATCATATTCTAATAACCCTAATTGAACAAATCTAATTAAAATAGTCCCAATTATAACTTTAAATTTATTACCCAAGTCAATGACCTGCCTAATTCAACTAACTTTTACCAAAATCTAATCTTAATCCTAAATCTAATTAATTAATTTAAATATATATATATATAACTCTAATCCTAGCTCTATGAACTAACTACCAAAAATAATCCTAATACTAAACGTAATTATATTACCCTAAGTCTAGAACCCTAATTAAACTAACTTTAAACTTAATATGATTAACAAAGTAACTTAACTTTAAGTACCTCATCCTTTAAATGTAAGAACTCTCAATAACTTAATTTAACCACAATATTCATAATCCTAACCCAAAAACATCACCCTAAGTGTAGAATCCTAAATAAACTAACGTTAACCATTAATCCTAAATTTAATTAAACTAATTTTACTTTAAACCAACTTTAGCCATTAGTCCTAACTAACCCTATTAAATATTACTATAAAGATATTCAATAAAAATAAGCCTAATGTTAACAATATTATATGACTCTAATCTATCATCCTAACTAAATTAACTTTAGTCGTATTATCATTTTAATCCAATTCAAAGTAAACTGGACTTTATCCTTAAATAACACTAATTCAACCATGATTATATTACCATAAGTCTAAGACTCTAATTAAACTAAGTTTTACATCTACTTGAAATCAACATGACCCTAATCAAACTAATTAAACAAAGGATTGTTCGATAAATCCTTCTCCTGTTATTGATGCATTCAATTTTGTTAGATATATAACATTGTATTGTGTTATATATCATGATTATATGAATCAAGTCGCTACCCCTAGTTTCCCATCTAATAATGTTGGATGTCAATCTCTTCTAACATAAGCGCACGCAATTCTAGTTGGGTATGAAAATAATTTTTATATCTAAAGAGAATCACATGCTTTATGTTAGAAGCATGATCTACATACAATAATTATTAGATCTGCCTAGGGAGGATTCCCCTTCTCGTACAGGTTAGGAATACAGTAGTGTATCATCTATCTTTGTATGCTTTATGCATTTTCGTTCCTTAAAAATTTTGATAACACGTACTCATTGTTCTCCGTGTACATTAAGCGTATGTTGTTTTGCGTACCGATCTATTATCGATTATTGATACGCATTATAACATCCACACAGTGTACTCGGAGAACAGCCGGAGGTGCTGCCAAAATTTTCTAAAAATAAAAATGTACAAAGTATGCAAAGATAGATGTACACACTACTATATTCCTAATGGGATAGGTCTATTTTCTATGACAGCCGTTAAAGTATCTTATTCAAAATATGAGTGTTTCATTTTAGAAAAACATAATTTATATTTTAGCAATTCCCCCTCCGAGATTGTTATAATAATTATTTCCTCGATTTTGTGAAAAAAATTAACATTACCCAACCATTAGTTTGATACGTTAATCATTAATTTTACATTACCTAATTATGCTCAATTCACTAATTAAAAATTATATATAACATACAGATGAGGATAGTTCCCGCATGGATCGATCTTCCTCGCATTGAGAGATGGAGGGATAGTCGATATAAAGACGGAATAAATTCCTTCATATAGTACGCCTTAGCGGACCCAAGAAAGTTAAATAGTGATGTCGTGTATTGTCCCTACTGTTGATGTAAAAATTTGGTGTTGGTGAATAAAAGTGATTTACACAGACACTTAATATCAGGGTTTTATGAGGAGTACCGATAATCACATTTTAATGACATTTTAACAACCTCATTATCTATTTTATATCAATAAATATGTTACTAATAATATGTTTTATCTTATTTTGCAGAATAATGGAGTATTAATGAATAAAAGCTCAAATGACTCTAATTCTCTGATTTTCTACCCATATACAAAGCCCAAGTCCAAAATCAAAGCCAAGATCAAAAATGCATATAAAAGATGAGAGAGATATGAAGGTGAACTCGTGTTGACCTTGAAGTTGAATCGGGTTATTGATCGAATGTTGGAGATTTGTCGGGAGAGTTGCAAAGGTTTGCGATTGTCATAAAAGCCCAAGATCAAGTTCAAAACAAAAGCATCAAGATCATATTCAAAGCCAAAGATCGCAATTCAAGTTCATAATAAAGCCCAAGATCAAGGAATCAAAATCAAAGCCCAAGATCAAAATCAAAGCCCAGCTTCGGTCAAAGAACAATTTAGGTACATGATTCCCGTGGGTCTCATATTCCTACAGGAATTTGTTTTATGGTTTGTGTAAGAGAAAAATTATTATTAGTTGTTTCCAAATCTAATTTGATTCTTTTCCTGTTTTAGCTGGGTTTGATCCAATGGTCCACATTGATTTCATGAGTGTATAAATAGGGGTAGTATCTGAGGGTTTAGAGGTGTGAAATATTTTGTAAAACTCCTTTTGGAGAGAAAGGGCTGCTCTTGTTTTAGAGTACCTTTCATTGTAATAATTTTTCCTCAATAAATAAATATTTTCACCCCTTCAATCCCATCTTCTTCTTCTTGTTCAAGGACCAAAAGGAGGATGAGTTGATGATGATGAGTTGCGTGTTTCTCTTTATTTCTCTTTATTATTTCTTTTTCTTTCTTGTTATTTATTTGCTTTGTAGTTTAGATTTAATAGCTTTTGTAGTTTAGATTTAATTGCTTTGTAGTTAGATTAGTTTAGAATTTTTCTTTTCTTTTTATTTTCTTTTCTTTTTCTATTTGTTTGAATTTCCCAAGATGTTGAACTAAACTCTTGTGGGGATCTAGGTTGCATGAAACTAGTCTAATCTCTTTTGTGTTTATGAATCATCTCTCTTATGCTTAAAAGATCATGTTTAGGTTAATCAACTAGAGAACTAATCGATAGAAGAAGAATTTGATAGTTTATGCTTTCCTTAAGTGGTTTGATAGGCTATGCTTATGAATTCTAGGATTATTATCTTGTTATTACTCTCTTCATTAGTTTGATCGTTAATCATTAATTTCACATTACCTAATTATGCTCAATTCACTAATTAAAAATTATATATAACATACGATGAGGATAGTTTCCGACAAATCATGGATTGATCTTCCTTGTATTGAGAGATGGAGGGACAATCGATATAAAGATTGAAAAATTCCTTCATATAGTACACCTTAGCGGACCCAAGAAAGTTAAATAGTGATGTCGGTATTGTCCCTACTGTTGATGTAAAAATTTGGTGTTGGTGAATAAAAGTGATTTACACGCACACTTAATATCGTGGTTTTATGAGGAGTACCGATAATCACATTTTAATGACATTTTAACAACCTCATTATCTATTTTATATCAATAAATATGTTACTAATAATATGTTTTATCTTATTTTGCGTAATAATGGAGTATTAATGAATAAAAGCTCAAATGACTCTAATTCTCGATTTTCTACCCATATACAAAGCCCAAGTCCAAAATCAAAGCCAGATCAAAATGCATATAAAAGATGAGAGAGATATGAAGGTCGAACTCGTGTTGACCTTGAAGTTGAATCGTTATTGATCGAATGTTGGAGATTTGTCAGGGGGAGAGTTGCAAAGGTTTGCGATTGCTGTTAAAAGCCCAGCATCAAGTTCAAAAACAAAAGCATCAAGATCATATTCAAAGCCAGCATCAGCAATTCAAGTTCATAATAAAGCCCAGCATCAAGGAATCAAAATCAAAGCCCAAGATCAAAATCAAAGCCCAGCTTCGGTCAAAGAACAATTTAGGTACATGATTCCCGTGGGTCTCATATTCCTACAGGAATTTGTTTTATGGTTTGTGTAAGAGAAAAATTATTATTAGTTGTTTCCAAATCTAATTTGATTCTTTTCCTGCTTTTAGTGGGTTTGATCCAATGGTCCACATTGATTTCATGAGTGTATAAATAGGGTAGTATCCGAGGGTTTAGAGGTGTGAAATATTTTGTAAAACTCCTTTTGGAGAGAAAGGGTGCTCTTGTTTTAGAGTACCTTTCATTGTAATAATTTTTCCTCAATAAATAAATATTTTCACCCCTTCAATCCCATCTTCTTCTTCTTGTTCAAGGACCAAAAGGAGGATGAGTTGATGATGATGAGTTGCGTGTTTCTCTTTATTTCTCTTTATTATTTCTTTTTCTTTCTTGTTATTTATTTGCTTTGTAGTTTAGATTTAATAGCTTTTGTAGTTTAGATTTAATTGCTTTGTAGTTAGATTAGTTTAGAATTTTTCTTTTTCTTTTTATTTTCTTTCTTTTTCTATTTGTTTGAATTTCCCAAGATGTTGAACTAAACTCTTGTGGGGATCTAGGTTGCATGAAACTAGTCTAATCTCTTTTGTGTTTATGAATCATCTCTCTTATGCTTAAAAGATCATGTTTAGGTTAATCAACTAGAGAACTAATCGATAGAAGAAGAATTTGATAGTTTATGCTTTCCTTAAGTGGTTTGATAGGCTATGCTTATGAATTCTAGGATTATTATCTTGTTATTACTCTCTTCATGAGTTTGAATTTCAATTAGGTGATAATTTGATAAGTTATGCTTTCCTTAAGTGGTTTGATATCTTATGCTTAATAAATCTAATATGAGATGTGGTAAAAGAGAATTTTTCGTAGATTATAATTTGAGTTAGCTAGTGGATTCAATTCTAGATTCCTTCATCTCTCTTATTGATTTCGCTTTTTAATTGTGATTCCTTTCACACACAATCCAAATCCACTCTCTCATCACTTCATCATATTTTCATATTATTTTGAATAAAACCCTAATTGTCACGCATAATTTGAGAACCGAACTTGAATCAAACACTTCCTATTTCCCGTTCCTCGTGGGATCGACAATCTTAAATACTATAACTTGACAATGGTTGTGCACTTGCGACTATAAAAGGTAAACACTCATTTTTGCCCATCAAGTTTTTGGCGCCGTTGCCGGGGAACGGTGTTAAGTAGGAATTTTTTCTTAGTTCTTTAACTTGTGTGTTTGTCTATTGTGAATTATAAAAGGAGCTTGAAGGCAAGGAGTTGAAGATTCGAGATTGAAGGTTGCCACCAACGAGGCTTTGCATTGCTTTTGCGCAGGTAACTCTTCTCTCTAGTATTTTTAATTCCACCCTATAGGTAGTTCATCACATTAGAGACAATTAGGTTAATATAAAAAATAAAAAAAAAAACTGACTTTCTTTCTTGCTGACCATAATAAAAAAAAAATTATTTTTCTTTCTCATCCTTTTTAGTTGCTTTTAATTTCTAGGGCTGCATTGCATATAATAGTAGGAATTCACCAAAGTGATTTGAGCATTTTGAATTGACACTCACTTGAAAATATTTTTAAGGGCAAAACCCATTAATCAAGATAAGGTGAGGGATTTCATCACCCTTTCCTTCGCCCAAAAATCACTGATTCCTCACTACACAAACCCAAGCCTCCTAAAAAGAATTAGACGTTGGCCCCTAAGGATTCGAGCTCAATAAGGAACAAGAAATTCTTGAGTGAACTGGTCTAAGTTTATTTGGATTAATTGGTGTCTAAGGCAAGGTTTAGGGGTTGCGTAGTTACCGCAAGGAACGAGGTACTTAATTGATCTTGGATCTCCCTCTAGTACTATCCTTACTGCTAATTACCCACGAACTGGATTTTTTCACTTAGGAGTTTTTGGTTAGGAGCGGTCTAGTGAGTTTAGGCTTAACCTTAGAGTTAGGGTGATTGAAAAGTGATTGCCTTGATTTGTTAATTTTTCTTTTCTTCTTCCCTCTTCTTCTCTTTTCACCATCTCACTAACTTTTTCATTTTTTTTTAATTAAAAAAAAAATCTCTTGATTTTGGTTCATGCAAACTTGGATTAGGGATAATACCAATCGCTTAGTTCGCTTCGATTCAACTTCTCAACCAAACGAAATGGTCAATCCTCCCGCTCTTCAAGATATCTCTACCCAACTAGGAATGCTATCCCTTCATGCATTAAGCTTCCAAGCAAATGGAACTAATTTCGAACTCCGACCACATTTCATCAACATGCTTCCAAAATTCTTAGGAACAGAAACTGAAGACGCATATATTTTCATCTCTGAATTTGTAGAAGTCTGCCTCATGATTAAAATGAAAGACCTAACTGAGGATGCAATTAAGCTTCGATTTATTCCCTTCACTCTTAAGGACAAAGCAAAAAATGGGCTGTATAGCTTACCCACAGATTCGATTTCAACCTGGGCTGATTTTGTAAAAGTTTTTCTAAAAAAATTCTTCCCAATTCACAAAACGGTCAAGCTCAGAAACAGCATTCAAAATTTTAGGATTGTCCCGGGTGAGCCATTCTGGAAGTATTTCGATAGGTTTAAGGATCTCCTCATCCAATGTCCTCACCATGGTCTGGAAAAATGGCGATTGTGCCAAATCATTTACGAAGGATTGGACTATCCTGCAAAAACTTCCTTAGAGTCTATGTGTCAAGGGGATTTTATGAAGAAAAATGCCGATGAAGCGTGGGATTTCTTAGAGAGTCCGCCGAAAACCATGCAATGGGAACACCGTGGATGACCGTGGTGCATCGGTTCCTCAAGCCAAATCTAGTGGTCCTTCCGTAGGAACGAATATAGCCGCCAAGCAAAGATGGCGACGATCATGCGTAGGCTAGAAGCTCTCGAAATCAAAGAACGCCCGCCAAGTCAATCAAATCTCGCCTCAGTTGTCACAATTGTCACCCCATCTCATGTTGCCGATGAATGCCCTCTTTTAGGATCCGATCGCCACTAGATCAGTTAACGCCAGATTCCAAAGATCCTAGAAATGATCCTTTGCCCCAACCTACAATCGGTTGGCGGAATCATCCCAACTTTGCGTGGAACCAAGGAAGTTACCCCAAAATCAAAACGCCAATCCCACCTCAAACCAACAAATTCCTAGGGAAACACGATTCCGCTCAATCCACCAAACAATTTCCATCACTCAAATCTACCTTTTTCAAATTTCCTCCTCATCAACCGATCTAATCTTTCTAACCCAAATCAGAAAACGCCTTGGTGTCATAGAAAAGGGTTTAGAAGCCATGATCAAAACCACCACCAACCTGTTGACTCAATCATCCAACACTCTAAATTCCTTCATGCAAACAACCAACCAAGCGATCAACTCGAACACTCAAGCCATCGCCAGGATAGAAACCCAACTAGGGCAGCTAGCAAACGCTGTGAGTGAAAGAGAGAAAGGAACATTTCCAAGTCAACCTGTAGTCAACCCTAACAACACTGGTTCAAACCCAAATCACCCATCTCGTAAATGCAATCCATACGCTGAGATCCGGGAAACAAATAGATAACCAAGTCGAACACCTTCACCAAACTTCGCCTCCCATCCAACACACTCCTTCCGATGACCAAGACGCTGAAACTGAAACTGAGTCTAATCCAGATAGGAATACACCCGTTGCACCCTTTCCAGATAGACTTAGACATAGGAAAAACTCTCCCCAAGTAGAGAAAATCCTAGAAACTTTCAAACAGGTCAAGATCAACATCCCTCTCTTAGATGCAATGGAACAAATTTCTTATGCAAAATTCTTAAAAGATTTATGCACTAAGAAAAGAACCACAAATATTCCAAAGAAAGTCTTTCTTGTCGCTAATATCGCTGACATGCTCTCAAAGCCCACCCCTTTGAAATATAAGGATCCGTGTTGTCCTACTATCCCGTATAATAGGAAACACCGTCATTGATAGGGCATTACTAGACTTAGGAGCTAGTGTAAACCTTCTTCCCTTTAGGTTTATCGGCTGACTAGGTGTAGGAGAACTTAAACCACAAGATGTACCCTACAATTAGCCGATAGATCCGTGAAGATTCCCAAGGAGAGGTAGAGGATGTTTTGATCAAGGTTGGAGAATTCATTTTCCCTGTTGATTTCATTGTCCTAGAGATGCACTCGCTCCCAATCTCAAGGGTCAAATCCGGTCATCCTAGGAAGACCATTCTTAGCAACCTCAAATGCTTTAATCAATTGTAGAACTGGTCTTATGAAACTATCTTTTGGAAACATGATCACGATCTTAATATTTTCAACTTAGGAAGACAACCTCGTGATCCATCCGATCAACCCTTAGAGGTAAACTTCATTCGTGGTATTTCCAAAGGAGCAACAAGAAGAGGAGTGTAGTTCCGACATCTCGACCTAGTCATGGAGGAAACTTTCGACGACGATATAGGACTAGATTCACCAATCAATCATGTCTCAAATCACCGGCAACGTGAGCCATTAGATATCGAGCCTCGAACTCAACTTAGCCCTTCCATCGAGGAACCCCTAAGTTAGAGCTCAAACCATTACCAAAATCTTGAGTATGCCTACTTAGGGAGAATGAGACCGCTCGTCATCATCTCTTCAAAATTGACACTGCTCGTAAGGAAGCCCTCTTAGCGCTTTAAGAGAGAATAGGAAGCCATTGGATGGACCATGGCTGATATCAAGGGATTAGTCCAACCATTGTTCAACACCGAATCCACTTGATTGATGATGCCAAACCTACTAGAGATCCTTAACGTAGGTTAAACCCAGTAATGAAAGAGGCTGTTAGGAAAGACATTCTGAAATGTCTCGATCATGGGATCATTTATCCCATTTCAGATAGTTCCTGGGTAAGTCCGTCCAAGTAGTTCGAAAAATGGGATCACCGTGATCCAAAATAATGCTAATGAACTAATTCCCACTCGAATCCAAACCGGTTGGCGAAGTCCATTGACTATAGAAAACTCAACTTAGCTACCCGGAAAGATCACTTCCCGCTTCCCTTCATAGACCAAATGTTAGAACGCCTAGCGTGACATGAGTTCTATTGTTTCTTGGATGGATATTCAGGTTATAATCAGATCCCCATTGCCCGTAAGATCGGAGAAAACCACTTTCACATGCCCATACGAACCTTTGCATATCGCATGCCTTTTGGGTTGTGTAACGCACCGCCACATTCCAACGCCGCATGATTAGTATCTTCTCCGACGTGGTAGAACGCTTTCTAGAAATTTTCATGGACGACTTTTCCATCTTTGGCGACACATTCTCGAATGTTTGAATCATCTTCGATGGTCCTATTACGATGTAGGAGAAAAATCGACTCTTAATTGGGAGAAATGTCATTTCATGGTCAAACAGGCATTGTCTTAGGTCATGTCATTTCCAATAGGGTATCGAAGTTGACAAAGCTAAGGTAGATCTTATTTCAACCTTCCTCCAAAAATGTTAAGGATGTCGATCATTTCTTGGTCATGCCGGTTTCTATAGACGCTTCATCAAAAATTTTAGCAACATTGCTAGACCTTTGACCAATCTCTTAGCTAAGGATACCATTCGAATTCTCCCTTGAATGCCTCAAAGCTTTTGATTATCCAAAAGAACTAACCACGCCCCAATCATTCATGCACCGATTGACCTTACCCTTCAATTAATGTGTGATGCATCCGATTCGCATTGGTGCCGTTCTAGGACAACGTATTGATGGAAAATCGCATGTAATCTACTATGCCAAGAGGGACACTAAACGATGCTCAACAAAATTACTCACATCGAGAAAGAATTTTAGTCGTCGCCTTTGCCTTAGAAAAATTCAGTCCTATCTCATCGGTCTTTGACCAAAGTATTCACAGATCACGCGACTTAAGTATCTTTTGACCAAGAAGGATGCTAAAGCACGGCTCATTAGATGGATTCTCCTACTTCGTGAGTTTGACATTCAGATCCTTGACAAAAAGGCATAGAAAACCCTATGGCGCATCATCTCTAGACTTCCAAATGCACCAACATCAAATGTCCCAATCAATGAACTTTTTCCGCATCTAACAACTCCTACAAATCCAACTGTTCCATGGTTTGCAGATATTGTCAATTACTTAGTCACGAAACAGCTCCTCTCATTGGTCTAAACAGATAGATCTCGCTTTCTCTCCCGTAAAATACTTCTACCGGGATGATCCATATCCGCTAAGCATCGCCCCGACGATTTTTAGGAGGTGTATTCCAAATGAAGAAACTAGGAGTGTTCTATCTTTTGCCACGAGCAAGCATGTGGGGCCACTTTGGCTCAAGAAAAATAGCCAAAAAATTCTCCAGCAGGGCTATATTGGCCAACCGTGTTCAAAGATGCCTATGAGTTTTGCAAAACCCGAACTGTTGTCACTCTTAGGTAAAATCACTAGAAGAAATATGATGCCCTTACAACCCATTTTAACTGTTGAACTTTTTGATTTGTGGGGTATAGATTTCATGGGACCTTTTCCAAATTCCTTCGGTAATATGTACATTCTAGTGGCTGTCGAGTATATGTCGAAATGGGTTGAAGCGGTTGCTTGCAAGACTAATGATAACAAGGTTGTTGTTCGGTTTCTGAAGGAGAATATTTTTTCACGATTTGGTGTGCCCCGAGCAATAATTAGCGATAATGGTACACATTTCTGCAACCGTTCCTTTGAGGCATTAATGAGGAAGTACTCGATCACACACAAACTGTCAACTCCTTATCACCCTCAAACCAGTGGTCAAGTAGAGGTCACAAATAGGCAGATCAAACAAATTCTCGAAAAAACAGTTTCTCACAACAGAAAGGATTGGTCCTTAAAACTCTGCGATGCTCTATGGGCATATCGAACGGCCTTTAAAACTCAGTTAGAAATGTCACCGTACAGACTTGTTTTTGGAAAGGCCTGTCATTTACCAGTTGAGTTAGAACACCGAGCAATGTGGGCAATTAAACAACTTAACCTTGATTTAGACTTGGCAGGAAAAATGAGAATGCTTCAATTAAATGAGTTAGAGGAAATTCGAAACGATGCATATATAAATTCAAAAATTTATAAAGAGAAAACCAAGGTTTTTCACGACAATTCAATATTACGGAGAAACTTCACACCAGGACAAAAAGTTTTACTTTACAACTCAAGACTACACATTTTTCCTGGTAAATTAAGATCACGATGGTCAGGACCGTTTATTGTCACTCAAGTTTTCTCACATGGGGCTATCGAGATTAAAGATCCTAAAAATGATCATGTTTTCAAAGTGAATGGTCAACGTTTAAAACCCTTTTTAGAATCTTCTACACTTGGAGAGGAGGAGGTGTTTGTTCTCCATGAGCCACACTATCTGTAATTCAAAAAAAAAAAAAAAAAAAAAAATCTTGTAAATCATCAGGCATAATACTAAAAAAAAAACAATTGGTTTCGCCTCCCCTCGACAATGTAAATGCGCTAATTTTTTTCTGTTCCAGTCATCCAACATCTGTAAGTGCTTCCACTCTTCTCCATGTTACTTTCGCATTTACATTGAGGACAATGCAAATTTTAGGTGTGGGGTAGGACTTAGTCAAATTTCTCAGATTTTAGTCATTTTTCATTTTCTCATTTTTATTTTCTTTTTCTTATTCATTCTTCTTCTTCTTCTTCTTTAAAAAAAAAAAAATTGTCACTTGCCAACTTAATAGAGTTGATTAATAGTCTTCTAATCTGAGTTAGTTATACACTCAAGTTTACCTTTTATGATAATTTTAAATAAATTCGAAAGAATGATTTTCAAAGTGGTATACTTTACTAAAGTTTAACTTGGATGTTTAATCGTGGTGATGAAATTTTTATGCTTAACTTAGAGTTGAAAATGATTCTTTAAGTTGCATTAATCCAAATATTTTTCAAGACATATATACATATACACATATATATATTATACTAACTTAACAAAAGAGTGCTAAAAATGGGCACCAAATAAATTTCTCTTAAAATCATCGGTAGTTCTTTGTTACTAAGCCTAAGTTGATGAGTAATTAAGCCCGAGGAGTATTTTTATGCTTAATGACCTAAGCCCAATTGGGTTGGGATTCATTGGCCCAAAACTCGCTAGATGGTCACTTAGAAAGCCCGATTAAAAGAACAAGACTACCAAGAAAAAAAAAAAAAAACTAACCATGTTTTTATATATATGGAAATAACGGTATATGTTCTTGATTTTTCAAAATGGGTTAAGAGACTTGAACATTGTTTGAAACAAAGAGTTAGCATGTTTCCTTCAAAACTTTTGAATTAAATCTTTGAGAAAAACTTGGTTTTGTATCACTACAATGGAAGGATTTTCTTAAGAAGTTTACTTTGAAATCATGATAAAAACGTTTTCTTGAGTATTAACCGACTTGTGGAATTTTTGAATTATTCAATTAGCTTCTTTAAATTGGCAAGTTGACTGAATTTTGTGGGTATATTCACTGCAAACCCTCACGAGACTACAACTCGTCCACTAGGGTAACCTAGGGGTTTAAAGGCTTGTTGTATGCGCTAAATACAACCGCGATTCCTGCGAAAGTGAGTTAGGATTTTTCTTTCTTTATTTTTCATTTTTCTTCTTTGCTAGAGGACTAGCAAAAGTTTAGGTGTGGGGGTATTTGATAATCACATTTTAATGACATTTTAACAACCTCATTATCTATTTTATATCAATAAATATGTTACTAATAATATGTTTTATCTTATTTTGCAGAATAATGGAGTATTAATGAATAAAAGCTCAAATGACTCTAATTCTCTGATTTTCTACCCATATACAAAGCCCAAGTCCAAAATCAAAGCCAGCATCAAAAATGCATATAAAAAGATGAGAGAGATATGAAGGCTGAACTCTGTGTTGACCTTGAAGTTGAATCAGGTTATTGATCGGAATGTTGGAGATTTGTCAGGGGGAGAGTTGCAAAGGTTTGCGATTGCTGTTAAAAGCCCAGCATCAAGTTCAAAAACAAAAGCATCAAGATCATATTCAAAGCCAGCATCAGCAATTCAAGTTCATAATAAAGCCCAGCATCAAGGAATCAAAATCAAAGCCCAAGATCAAAATCAAAGCCCAGCTTCGGTCAAAGAACAATTTAGGTACATGATTCCCGTGGGTCTCATATTCCTACAGGAATTTGTTTTATGGTTTGTGTAAGAGAAAAATTATTATTAGTTGTTTCCAAATCTAATTTGATTCTCTTCCTGTTTTAGCTGGGTTTGATCCAATGGTCCACATTGATTTCATGAGTGTATAAATAGGGGTAGTATCTGAGGGTTTAGAGGTGTGAAATATTTTGTAAAACTCCTTTTGGAGAGAAAGGGCTGCTCTTGTTTTAGAGTACCTTTCATTGTAATAATTTTTCCTCAATAAATAAATATTTTCACCTTCAATCCCATCTTCTTCTTCTTGTTCAAGGACCAAAAGGAGGATGAGTTGATGATGATGAGTTGCGTGTTTCTCTTTATTTCTCTTTATTATTTCTTTTTCTTTCTTGTTATTTATTTGCTTTGTAGTTTAGATTTAATAGCTTTTGTAGTTTAGATTTAATTGCTTTGTAGTTAGATTAGTTTAGAATTTTTCTTTTCTTTTTATTTTCTTTCTTTTTCTATTTGTTTGAATTTCCCAAGATGTTGAACTAAACTCTTGTGGGGATCTAGGTTGCATGAAACTAGTCTAATCTCTTTTGTGTTTATGAATCATCTCTCTTATGCTTAAAAGATCATGTTTAGGTTAATCAACTAGAGAACTAATCGATAGAAGAAGAATTTGATAGTTTATGCTTTCCTTAAGTGGTTTGATAGGCTATGCTTATGAATTCTAGGATTATTATCTTGTTATTACTCTCTTCATGAGTTTGAATTTCAATTAGGTGATAATTTGATAAGTTATGCTTTCCTTAAGTGGTTTGATATCTTATGCTTAATAAATCTAATATGAGATGTGGTAAAAGAGAATTTTTAGTAGATTATAATTTGAGTTAGCTAGTGGATTCAATTCTAGATTCCTTCATCTCTCTTATTGATTTCTCGTCTTTTTAATTGTGATTCCTTTCACACACAATCCAAATCCACTCTCTCATCACTTCATCATATTTTCATATTATTTTGAATAAAACCCTAATTGTCACGCATAATTTGAGAACCGAACTTGAATCAAACACTTCCTATTTCCCGTTCCTCGTGGGATCGACAATCTTAAATACTATAACTTGACAATGGTTGTGCACTTGCGACTATAAAAGGTAAACACTCGTTTTTGCCCATCAAGTACAAATATTGGACGTTTCACGGGGAAGGATGTCTTGAAGAAATGGAACTGATGGCAGACACCGGTATGTCCGATGGGAGGATTGATGATACACAGACGATGCTTGCTAATATGTTAATGGTATCTACTATAGATAAAATTGAAGATGTCGAGGATGTTGAAGTTGCAGGAAATGCTGAAGGTGTGAATGATCCCGAGAAGCTGGCGCAGATAACAAAATTAATAAAAGACAATGAAAATGATCTGTATGAGGGATGCACCGAGTTCACCAGATTATCATTTATGTTGTGACTTTTGCATATAATGTCCCTTAGCAGAATGGAAGATAAATATTTCAATATGTTGCTTGTGTTGCTGAGAAAAGTGATTCCAAATGGAAAGAGGGCATACCAAAAATTATGATAATGCAAAGAAGATTGTTTCCGTTATAGGACTTGATTACAAAAAGATCGACGCATGCCCTAATGATTCTATCCTCTACTATAAAGATAACAAAGACTTTCAGGAGTGTCCAATTTATGGGGTGTCACGGTGGGTACAATGCAAAAATATTCAACACATGGGACATCAAGGTCTGTGCTTAATCAAAGGAATATTCTAGCAAAGGTCCTTTGTCATTTTCCTTTGATACCTAGGCTAAAACGGTTGTATATGAATAAAGACACTGCTAAGCAAATGAGGTGGCACATGGAAGAACGTATAGATGATGGTAAAGTTAGACATCCGGTTAATGCAGAGGCATGGAAGCATGTGGATCAAACTTTTCTTGGTTTGCCAATGAGTGCAGGAATGTTAGACTAGGTTTGTCTAGCGACTGATTTAATCTATTTAGGCTTATGAGTTCTGGTTAGTCTACATGACCTGTTGTATTAATGCCTTACAACTTACCGCCTTGGCTTCATATGAAATAACCGTATATGTGATAATCATATTTTTATTACATTTTTATACCTTCATCATCTATTTTATACAAATAAATATACCACTAATAACATGTTTTATCTTAATATGCAGGTTAATGAAGATTAATGAATAAAAGCTCAAAAAAACTCAAATTTCCTCATTTTCTAACCTTTAATTGAAGCTCGGGGTCAAGCTAAGCAATCTACAGAAGCCGAAGAAACAAGGATCCAATATGAAAAGAAATCAACTGAAAATCATGTTCAAGATGATTAGCCACAAAGAAACGGCGATATCTCCCAATCCGGAAGGCCAAATTCAACATATAATATATGAAAATCGCCTATCTCGACAAGATGGAGCTAACTGCATTTTTAGAATTTTGGAATTCCTATCAGTCGACCAACCGATTGGCCAATCGGTCGGCCAACTAATTGGTCAACTGATTGGTGAGCGACAGATTCAGATTTGTGATCAGATTTGATTCCTTTGTTACCAAGTTTCATCCAAGGGTTCTCCTTCATTGCTGTAGGCTATAAATAGAGGGGTAGAGTGAGGGGTTTGAGTGTGAAATATTTTGTAATAACTCTTTTTGGAGAGGAGGGTTACTCTTAATTGAGAAGACCTTTCAAATTTATAACTTTTAGTTGCAATTAATAAAAAAATATTTTCACCCCTTCATATTTTCTTTTCTTCTCTTTGTCCAAGGATGAAAAGAGGATGAAGATGAAGATAAGATAAAGATGAGGGTTTGCTTTTTATTCCTTTCTTTTCTTTTCTTGTAATATTTTCTTTTCTTACTTATTTCATGCTTGTAGAGTAGATTTACATTCATGTCTTTACTTCCTCGAATTTAATTTCTTGCATTTACTTTCATGTCCTTACTTTCTCGCATTTATTTTATAGTTTAGATTTTATTTTTCTTTTCTTTAATTCACCTTGAGGCTAGAGCCCTCTAGGGAATTACCCTTTTCTAAATGTGGAGCTAATATTCTGGGAACTCTAAAAATTATTTGAAACTAGCTTTTATATCCAACTTATTCACATAAGATTGAGATTAGCTAAGTGGATCTATTCTAGATTCCTCATATCTTTGATTAAACCTCCATATTTTACCTTCTTGATTTTCCTCTTTACTCTTGCCTTTTATTTATTTGTTTTATTTTCCTCTTTATTCTTGCTTTCTAGATTCCTCTTTATTTGTTTTATTTTTCTTTTTTAATTCACCTTGAGGCTAGAACCCTCTAGGGAATCACCCTTTTCTAAATAAGGAGCTAATATTTGTGGGAACTCTAGAAATTATTTGAAACTAGCTTTTATATCCAACTTATTCACATAAGATTGAGATTAGCTAAGTGGATCTATTCTAGATTCCTCATATCTTTAATTAATCCTCCATATTTTACCTTCTTGATCTTCCTCCTTATTCTTGCTTTTAATTTATTTGTTTTATTTTCCTCATATTACCTTCTATATTTTCCTTCATTTTATCAACCAACCACTCTTTATCTTTCCACGCTCAATCTTTTTTTATTTTTATTTTGCACATATTCACAATCACTCTCAAATCTCTCCACAATCCATCATATTTCTTTTATCACTTCTAATTGTCGCACACAACATAACAATCGATTTTGATTAACTCATTACAACACCTTCCACGTGGGATCGATAACTTTTTATACTATAACTTGATAGTTGTATACTTACAACTTTAGGTTCACATTTATTTACCTACCAATATGATACTTTCATTACTGATACCGGGCAAGCACGCACCAGGCAATGACATAGATGCGTTTTTAGAACTGCTAATTGATGAGTTAAAACAACTCTGGACTGAAAGGGTTATGACATATGATACTCATGCAAAGTAGTCGTTCAGATTCCATGGTATTTTATTATGGACAATTAATGATTTTTCAGCCTACACTAATCCGTCTGGTTGGTCTACGAAGGGAACATATGCTTATTCAGTGTGTGGTCCAGAATTCAAAGGTCTTCATTTACAATACACTCGAAAGTTTTGTTATTGGTTTAACAGAAGGTGGGTTAACCTGAAACATAGATACATAACAAAAAAATAGAGCAAGTTTTTTGATGGGTCTGTTGAGAAGAGAGATGCTCCGCATCCATTAAGTGGAGATCAGATTGTACATTTGCTTGAGAAGTTCCCTGCTGTGAGGTTTGGAAAGAAGCTATTTGAAAGAGGATTTACTTGGAGTAAGAAACTTGCATATTAACAAAAGGATAGCAAAACAAAAGAGACAAGTGCAAGTGGTGCATGATGGGACTGAAGCCATAAAATTGCCCTCACGATGGACAAAATTCAGTATTTTCTTTCAATTAACTTAATGGAAAGAGCTAAAAGTATGACACAACTTGGACGTCAAGCACATTGAAAAAAATATTTGTTATAATCTTTTATCAACACTATTGCAAGATGCTAATAAATCAAAGGATGATCTACGAGCTCGTCAAGATCTAATTGCATTGAACATTAGAGAGGAATTGCAGCCAAAAATATGAAAAATGACAGATATGAGTTGCCTATGTCTCATATTATGATGTCGAAGATTGAGATACAAATATTTTGTCAAGTCCTCAAGTCAATAACGTTACTAGAGGGTTACTCCACAAACATATCGAACAATATCCAAGTGCAAGAAAGGAAAATATTAGGACTTAAAACTCATGATTATCACGTGCTTCTTCATCAATTGCTCCCAGTGGCACTATGCAGCACTATGCAGCATAAAAAAGCAGTGAAGGTTATAATTGATTTTTATGGATTTTTCAGAAAGCTTTGTTCTAAAGTTATAGATGCTAGTGACTTTGAGAACCTTGGAGAAATTATTTCAGAAACACTCTGTGGAATGGATATGCACTTTCCTCCATCTTTTTCACAGTAATGGTTCATCTTACACAACATCTTGCAGAGGAGGCTGTAATAGCAGGACCAATCCATTATTATTGAATGTATCCAATAGAGAGGTTAGTATTTGGGAAACATGAATCTTTACCTATCAATCTTTACATCTATTACTGTCAATCTTTACATCTATACTTGATAATTTATCTTTTGTTTTTTAGATATTTGGGTTCAATGAAATACCAATTGCATAATAAACCTCGTCCAGAAGGTTCAATGGCTGAAAGTTACGTGAGAAACGAATGTCTCTTATTTACCTCTCATTATATGAGAGGCAAATAAACTGTACGTCAAGCACCTGTTGATAATAAGGATAACACAGTTCTCTATCCTCGCGGGATGAACAAAAATTATTCCAACCTATTGTTAGATCAAGATCATGCATACGTATTAAATAATCTTGAAATCTTCTGGGAGTACCGAAGGTAAAATACCATATAAAAGTTTGAATATTATTTAACTAGTTATTTTTAATTTGACAATAATAACTTGTTTGTTGCATTAATAGGCAACATCAGGAAAAACTAAAGAATGAAATTACCGGTAGTACAACAGTACATGACATTAAAGAAAGACATATAAAGGAATTCCCTATTTGGGTGAAGAATGAAGTAAGTACTTTTAAATTTAGCAATATTTATATTTTTCACTAAAAAATTAGTAATTATTTATTTAACAGTTTCATACATGTTTATTTTTAGATCTAGGAACAACTTGTCCTTAATAACCAAATATCAAAAGAAGTAAAGGTTCACGCGGAGCGTCCTTACTATGCCGTAAACCAATATGGTGGTTATCGTGTTAACGGGTATAAATTTCACACAGTGGAGGTTGATGTTACGAAGGTCACCTAGAACAGTGGTGTCATGGCTACCTTCTCACGGGAATGTTTTTCAAACAGAAGAGATCAAAATCCAGTTAAAAATAATATAACATATTATGGACGGTTGGAAAATATGGTAGAGATATTCTATGGCTATGGTGGTCCAAATGAACATAAATACATGATATTTATGATTCGTTGGTGTTTTACAAAGAATCAAAAGGATTCTTTTGGATTTACAATTGTCAATCTTGATAAAGAAATAGATAGTGATGAAAAGTTTATATTTGCATCTCAGGTGGGACAGTGTTTCTATGTGAAAGATCCTAAAGTTAAAGACGAGTGGGTCATCCTATAAAAGGATCCTGGAGTATATGTTCAACCTTCTACCAGTGAAGATGGTGATGAAAGGTATATAGACAATTTCAATGAGCCAAATGCAGCGGTAGATGAATTCTCCTACCCTCAGAACGTAGTGTTTGATACGAATGCTCCAACGACTCGGACTGACATTCCAAATATTTTCACAGACATTAATTGCAGCTAAAAATTAGTTGGATGTAGTAGGGTCTTCATGTAACTTTTCTTTTAGTTAGCAAATTGTGAAATGAAAACTTTAATATCGCTACAGTGTATCTTATTTTTCTTTTGGGCAATATAAATTGCATATAGATATATAATATCTTGTTTTGCATATTAAATATTCAACTTGCAGATACCTAAAGACTTGCTGTGAAATGAAAACTTTAATATCGCAATAATGTATCTTGTTATTGTTTTGGCCAATATAAATTGCATATAGATATATAATATATTGTTTTGTATATTTATTCAACTTGTAGATGCCTAAACACTTGAGTAGGAGGCTATTTCTAAGCCCCGGTGATGACCAACCCTCCGGGGAAGAGCCAACATCATCTCTAGAGATCAGAGGTATAACTTAGTTTAAGTATTTATTATTCATGATAGATGCACAATAATAACTTATTTCTTTTATTTCTTTAGGTGAGAGTGAGGATGAGCCATCGCTCGTACCACTATATGCAGAGCCTCCAGTACTTCAAGCATACATTCCCGGGATTGAGCGCGAGTCTTTACCAGCATCTACAGAGGGGTACAGACTCAAACATATGGAGAAATACAAAGTGGCAAAAAAAACGGTTGGATAATTGGAAGCCTCAGATTGATTATATACTAGCTGATGATGAAGCTGAAATCAGACGAAGATTTAGTAAATTTAATAATTTATTAACTTATACATCCTAATAGACTTGTTAAATCCCCTTTCTTGTAAATTAACTTATAATTTTGCCTTTTTAAGTTACTATAGATACCCTAAATGCTTTTCCAGTATTATAGTGCATAACAAATACTTTTCCATTATTGTAGGAGATAAACTTTTCAAGAAAAAAGGACACAAGGGAAGTGAGCTTTAAAACAAATTACCACCGAATGGCTTTCATGCAATTATAAGGTGGGGGAAGCAGTGGGATTCCAACCGAGCATTGGGCTAACAACTGTAGTTCATATCTTGGATGTTTGGTACGGAGGAGTGATTATCTTAATCCATATTACCAGGCTGAGGAGCAGCCCTTTCATGTCTTGGGGAGTATATATCTAGATTGTTAGGTAAATTAAACTACTTTTTCTAATTTATTTTACTTTTCTAGCCGATTGGCCCAACTTAACTATATGTCAATATTTAGAGATATTTCAACATCGAAGACAATCACGTAGGGTGGGATTTGTTGTTTGGATACATGGAAAGTTCAAGCATGCTCTTCAGGAATGGAGACATGAGATAGAAAAGAAATGCTTTGAAAGTTACAGTGTGAACTGGGAGAGGATCTATAAACGAGATCCGATGATTGACCCAGATCATTTAGCTGCACTTATATTATTGTGGGGCCAGGAAGAGCACCAGGTAAATATTGATCCATAGCTATTTAAACATTTTCACTAACAAATTGTATTTTAAGAAATCAGATGTCATAAGAAAATATTCTATGTCAAAAAATTTATAATAGGTAATATGTATAAATGCATAATTTTCAAGGAAACCAAAAGCCTTAAGCTTGAATAGATGATTAGTTAGATGTCATTTGAATAATTAAATTGAGCTTATGCTTATAAAGCTATAAACCACAAATAAGTGATGAAGATTTCTTGCCCGTTTGGGGCATATGCTATTCAAGTTATAATTTCAAGTGTCTGTAAAATAAGAGGATTTTTTGTGCTAAGCCTATTAACTAAGAAAATATAAAAAATGAAAGAAAGTCATTCAATGTGAAGATGAAGATTAGCAAATGACTGTTATATCAATAGAAATTGGATTCAACTTATCTATCTGAATTTAGTGGTATATTTAGTTGTATATTATATATTGTACTAAAATTCTCTTTGTTCTTGTTAAAGAAAAAGTGTGAGAGAAATCAACAGAACTGATGGAAGAAAGAGTATGATCACCATACGGGGACTACTTCATTTGCACAGATTGAGGATCAATTTTGTAGGACGACGGTATAAAATGTTTTAGTCTTTTATATATATTCTCTTTAATTGCAATTTATTTGATAAATAAAACTAATAAAAAAAATTCTAAATCGCATAACGCCCCTTTTATCCTGCTCCTTGAGCTGCATAAGAGGATTATGGTTTACTTTAAGAAGGGGTATGATATCATTGATGAAAAGAAGAAAAAGTTACACTTGGCTAAGAATATGCAGGTAATTTAATTTTATGAATGGATTTTAAAGGTTACATATGTGGTCCTAGTTTCTTTTAACAATAAGCTATTGGGGAATTTATCCGAATAGTCCTATATTCCAACCAATTTCTTGTTAACCACTTGCGAATATGATTAGATGACCTGCAGCCTCTAGCTTGAAGTTTGCTAAATTGAGGGGTATATCAGTTTAATAGTGTCTTTACTTCCACACTCTCCGAATGAATTACATAATACTAAAAGTAATCTTAAAGGTTTACAATATCTTTGTTATTGAAACACCAATTCTTATATTGATCTTTTTTGTCTCTTAGGAAGCATTGAAAAACACGTATGCTGAGGTTGTTGCACAGAGACAGGAGCCCCTGACTTGAGAGGAGAATTACAATGTGAGTCATTTGGTTTGTGGACTTCCCAAAAAGAGAAGGACCAGGTAGGTGGGAGTGGGAGCTCAGAGGTTATCTACACCATTCCAGCCTTCAATGACCTCGACGCCATCGACGATGCCCTCAGGGATACCCTCTTACATGCCGCAGGAGGATTGCACTTAGCAGGCGATGCGGCTTGTTACATCGGTGATGAATCTTTTGGATGGTCAGATTGCCGAGGAGTTCTGGGAGGATATTCAGGAGGAGCTTATGTGAGTGGTCCACCCTACTGCTACTTTTGTGATGGTTTCTAGGCAAATCATGGAATCTTGTAGACGTCGCATTCCTACTCGGCTGCAAACATCCATTATGAACTTTTTGGCCTCTCAAAAGGCATTTACCAGCAGTGGAGAAAGTAGTAGGCAGGTATGCTTATTTATATACGTAAAACATGAATATACACACACAACACTAAATGTGTGATTCTAAATTAAAATTGATATGTTGTTAGAATGAAGATGATGTCATTGGAAGCACAAGTTGTAGGGATGGAGCCGCCGGTAACAACGCGGATGATGACATGCATGGGGCGGATGACATGAATTAGTGAGTTTATTTTTTTTTTTTGTATCTTGGACATCCTTATATGGGAGATTATGATATGTTTGTATACTTTATATCCTAAACTCTTGTTTGTTGGAATTGTGAGATGTATGTGGGTATGGACGTGGATCTTTTGTGGACTTTTGCTTGTTTATTGATGACAGATGACCTCAAGTAGTGAATTTTATCTTTATGTATCTTGATACGTGAGATTATATCTTGTTTGTATACTTTATCATATTGTTTGTGTGGTTTATTAAATATTTGTGGAGATTTTTGAAATTTGGGCTTGTTTTTGGATTGTGGAAATTTCGAATGTAGTGTGTATGTACTCTTGGATGTATGCGATGTATTAATTATGGATATGTGCAGGGAATTTTGAATTTTATGATGTTATCGATAATATGTACAGGGAATAATACAATTGCAGCAATATTTTTTTTACTGATTCTCTACATCCTTGACGGGCAAAACGTTAAGGATGTTCATCCCTGATGGCAACCACGTCAGGGATGTATATAACATCCTTGACGGGCTTGCCGTCAAGGTTGATCATCCGGACGTCTAGCCCATCAAGGATGTGGGCTTGGGCTTCTTGGGATTCAACAAGGATTGAGATATGAGATATTTGAGTTATTTTTGGGCTTTTATTCATTAATTCTTTATTAATCTGTAAATTAAGAAAAAATATGTTATTAGTGATATTTTTATTTAAATGAAATAGATAATGAGGATATAAAAATATAATAAAAATGTGATTATCAAATACCCCCGCACCTAAACTTTTGCTAGTCCTCTAGCAAAGAAAGAAATTAAAAGAGAAAGAAAGAAAAATCCTAAAACACTTTCGCAGGAATCGCGGTTGTATTTAGCATATACAACAAGCCTTTAATCCCCTAGGTTACCCTAGTGGATGAGTTGTAGTCTCGTGAGGGTTTGCAGTGAATATACCCATAAAATTCGGCCAGCTTGCCAATTTAAAGAAGTCAATGTATAATTAATTCAGTTGATACCTTTATTAAGCAATCTAATTATAGCTAGTTTTACTTAAGAGAATGTTTTTATGTATAACTCTAAAGTAAAACTCTTAGAAAATCTTTTCATTATAGTTATACAAAAGCCAAATTCAACTTAGAAATTTTTATTAAAAGATTTGAAAAGAACATTTTAACTTCTTTCTTTCAAATAATTTTCAAGTCCTTGATCAATTTATTTTTCAAAAATATATATATATAATATAACTATATATATATATATATATATATATATATATATATATATATATATATATATATATATATATATATATATATATATATATATATATATATATATATATATATATATATATATATATATATATATATATATATATATATATATATATATATATATATATATATATATATATATATATATATATATATATTTGTTAGTGTGTGTGTGTGTGTGTGTCTATAGAAAAGCGATAGGGTGAGATGGTGAGATGAGATTCTTATCGTGAGATGGCTCAATAGGTTACCCGAAATGATGATCGGCACCGCAAATCGTGATTTACACTCATCATGATCTATATGTAGATTTTTTTTATTATTTTGAAATTTCTAATTATTATTTTATCTATGTGCAAAAGGGACGGCTATTAAGTCGCAGAAAAATTAACATATTAAACTAGTTTGATTCATATTATAGAAGACTCCAAACTATGTGAAATTTTGACCATATATATTTAATGATGTTTTGAACAAGATGTACGGTGCGGATCATGAATTTCATGATCCAATTAGTCCATCTCACGGTAAGGTTTCATCTCACCATCTCACCATATCATTACTCTATATATATATACTTAATTCTATATATATATACTTAATTTATATATATATATATATATATATATATATATATATATATATTTAATTACTCGGTCAACTTAGGCTTAGTAAGATAGAACCACCTTAGAGTTCACGAGAATTTTTTTAAAGCAATATATATATATATATATATATATATATATATATATATATATATATATATATATATATATATATATATATATATATATATATATATATATATATATATATATATATATATATATATATATGGCTTAATTACTCTGGTCTACTTAGGCTTAGTAAGATAGAACCACCTTAGAGTTCACGAGAATTTTTTTAAAACAATATATATATATATATATATATATATATATATATATATATATATATATATATATATATATATATATATATATATATATATGGGTAGGGTTACAATACACCTAGGGTGTAACTAACTTAGTTACACCTATCTTTAAAATATATGTTTGACCATTGATATTAACGATCAATACCATTCATTGTGATCTACACGTTACCAAATGAGCGTGGTTCAAAAATCATGTGGTTTGGGATGGTCTATCCTATAATTCAAGCAACTCAAAATAATGGGCATTTTAGACCGTTACAGACCGTTCATTTCTAGGTCATTAGATGTATAAACTACAAAAATCTTATCTACGTTATTTTTGGTCTCTGTGAAGTTTTGAACACATATCACAATAAACGGTGTTGATCGTTAATATCTACACTCCAACATGTACTTTTATAAGTGGGTGTAACTAAGTTAGTTACACCCTAGGTGTATTGTAACCCTACCCTATATATATATATATATATATATATATATATATATATATATATATATATATATATATATATATATATATATATATATATATATATATATATATATATATATATATATATATATATTGATGGTTAAAATCACACAGTCAATTGATTATAGATTGGAGATGATTAGGGTCCCTTATCTCCCTTGATGGCTGATCCCCTGGTGGGCCGCCGCCACCGGAGCTGCCTGCAAAATTGCAACACGTTAGAGAACCGGAGTTGGGTTCTCCGGGTTTTTCCTCTGACGATCAAGTCAGTACTTTGAGCTTGAGTGGAGAATTAACCAAATGAACTGAAGAGTTCTAAGTCCTAAGTGTGCAGAGTTTGCTCTCCCCTTGGTGCTAAGAATAGTCCCTCTATTTATAGTAGGTTCTGAGGGGCAATTCTGTAATTTTGGTCAAGTTGAAGCAATGAGTTTAGCCAACAGTCACTTTACACGTGTCAGCTATGGGTGGCATGAGTCATTCCTAATTTGATATGATGGCGATTGATGAGACAGGGTGCGTGATGGGTCATAAGGACTTTTGGGGCTAGAGCAATAATGACTCTGACAATACATTTAATGTGATGGTGACTGGTTGTTTGGTGCTGGGCTCGAGGATGTACTGGCTTCTCGATTCGGCCTGGATTGGTTGGCTGGATGGGTCGACACCTTGTTGGAAGGGTGACTCCTCTTGGCCGGATTGATCGACTCCTTGTTGAAAGGGTGACTCCTCCTGGCCGGATGGGTCGGCTGGATGGGTCGACTCCTTGTTGGAAGGGTGACTCCTCTTGGCCGGATTGATCGACTCCTTGTTGAAAGGGTGACTCCTCCTGGCCGGATGGGTCGGCTGGATGGGTCGACTCCTTGTTGGAAGGGTGACTCCTCTTGGCCGGATCGGTTGGCTGGATGGGTCGACTCCTTGTTGGAAAGGTGACTCCTCCTGGCCGGATGGGTCGACTCCTTGTTAGAAGGGTGACTCCTCCTGGCCAGATGGGTCGACTCCTTGTTGGAAGGTGACTCCTCTGGCCGGATGGGTCGACTCCTTGTTAGAAGGGTGACTCCTCCCGCCTGGATGGGTCGACTCCTTGTTGGAAGGGTGACTCCTCCTGGCCGGATGGGTCGACTCCTTGTTGGAAGGGTGACTCCTCCTGGCCAGATGGGTCGGCTGGATGGGTCGACTCCTTGTTAGAAGGGTGACTCCTCCTGGCCGGATGGGTCGACTCCTTGTTGGAAGGGTGACTCCTCCTAGCCGGATGGGTCGGCTGGATATGTCGACTTCTTAGTCCTCCTGGCCGAATGGGTCGACTCCTTGTTGGAAGGGTGACTCCTTGTTGGAAGGGTGACTCCTCTGGCCGGATGGGTCGACTCCTTGTTGGAAGGGCTCCACTGCACTGCCTTTTAGTCGGCTCAAGTTGTCCACCCATGTGTGAGTCGACTTGATTCTGGACATGTTTGATTTGAAGTGGGATGGACATGTGTCGGCCTCTCAAGGAGGATCAACACTTAGCTCAATTGAGCTATAACAATATATATATATATATATATATATATATATATATATATATATATATATATATATATATATATATATATATATATATATATATATATATATATATATATATATATATATATATATATATATATATATATATATATATATATATATATATATATATATATATATATATATATATATATATATATATATATATATATATATATATATATATATATATATCTTTAAAAATATTTAGATTAAGAGAACTTTGAAAAAAAATTCCACTCTAAGCTAAGCATGCAAAAATTTCATTACTTTTACTTTTAATTAAAAGTTCAAGTTGGACTATAGTAAAGTATCCTACTTTGAAAATCATTTCTTGAGAAATTTATTTACAGTTATCATAAAAGATTATCTTGAGTATAAACTAACTAAGAATTAGAAAGTTTAGAATTTATCAATTGGATAAATTATTAATTAACTCTATTACATTGGCAAGTGACAAATTTTTATTATTTTATTATTTTATTATTTTTATTTTTTATTTTTATGATTAATGAAAAATATACAAAGAAAATAATTAACTAGAAATGAAAATTTAAAGTAAAATAAAAGAAAATAGCTAACTAGTCCACACCCCTACACCTAAATATTGCATTGTCCTCAAAGCATGCATAACTATCTAAGGCAAAAGATAAACTATAGAATATCCCCAAATAGTAGTAAGTTTAAAAGAAGGCAACATCCAAATGAAAGAATAATACATAGAAAATAAATAGAAAAGATAAATCCCCAAAATGAGTCCCCTCTACTCATCCACCTCAGTCTGCTCATCAACATCATCAGCAGCAACTCCTGTACTAGGCCCAGTTTCATCATCCCATCCTCTCGAAAAATCATCAGTCTGGAGTGGAGTGACAAAGGTCTGAAGCTCAGGTGGGGGTCGAGCTACTTCACCATGTACCCTTTGCCAGTCTCTCATTAGAAATGCTAAGGATTTGGTGACATAGTTTATCTGACCCTGCATCCTAACAATCTGGGTCCTCTATCTAGCCTGCTCCTCATGTAGCTACTGCATAGGGCCATGTGTAGTCGGTTGGCGCCGAGTAGAAGCTCTACGTGAAGAACCTAATTGATCTTGTCCCGATATGCTCCTCTTCGCAGTCTGATGATAATCATATTTTTATAACATTTTTATACCCTCATTATCTATTTTATATCAATAAATATATCACTAATAATATGTTTTATCTTAATTTGCAGGTTAATCAAGAATTAATGAATAAAAGCCCAAAAGACTCAAACTCCCTGATTTTCTACCATTTATTGAAGCCCAAATATGAAGAAAAAAGAAGGCCCAAGAAAGTTCAAAGATCCATGAAGTAATCGGGTCAAGAAATTAATAAAAAAATCAATCTCGCGCAAGCCAATCAATCGGCCAACCGATTGGCCAATCAGTCGACCAACCGATTAGTTCGCAACAGAATCAGATTTCTGGCTGAGATTTAATCTTTGATCTCCAAGCAATATCTAAGGGTTCTCATTCATTACTGTAGGCTATAAATAGGGGTAGAGGATGAGAGGTTAGAGTGTGAAAAATTTTATAATAACTCTATTTGGAGAGGAGGGTTACTCTTAATTGAGAAGACCTTTCAAAAATATAACTTTGTTGCAATTAATAAAAAAAAATTTCACCTCTTAATATTTTTTTTTCTTCTCTTTATTTGATCATGAAGATGAAGATGAGATGAAGATGAAGATGAAGGTGAAGATTTGCTTTCAAGAGGCTAGAACCCTCTTGTTATGTAATTTTTCACTTTTATCTTTTATTTTCTTGTATTATTTTCTTTTTCTTTTTCTTTTAGTAGATTAGATTTATTTTGATGCCTTGTAGAGTAGATTTACTTTCATGTCTTTATTTTCTTGCATTACTTTCTTGTATTTTTATTTTGTAGTATAGATTTATTTTCTTGCATAGTTAGATTTACTTTTATGTTCTTTTACTTTTATAATTTAGATTTATTTTTATGTTCATAGTTTAGATATTTACTTCTTTATTCTTATTTTTCTTTTTGTAATTAGTTTTTCCTTCATATTCTCTAATTTTTATTTTTTAATAATGTGAAACTAAATCTTGTAGGAATTCTAGAATTGTATAAAACTAGCTTGATTTCTTTTATAATTTATGGATTATTCTCTTATGCTTAAAATGATCATGTTTATGATAATCAATTAGAGAACTAATTGGTAGAAGAAGAATTTAATAATCTATGATTATCTTGAGTGATTTGATAGGTTATGCTTATGAATTTTAGAATTACTATCTAGTTATTGTTCTTTTCATGAGTATTCATAGGTTATGCTTTCTTTAAGTGGTTTAATAGTCTATACTTAATAAATCTAAAATAAAATATGATAATAAGCGAATAGTTCATATTTTATAAGTGAAATTGGCTAGTGAATTCAATTCGAGATTCCTCATATCTCTAATTGAATCCTCCAATTTTACTTTCTTGATTTTCCTCTTTATACTTGATTTTTTTCTTTATTTGCTTCTTAATTTTATTTTCCTTTATTTTCTTCATCTTTCTTTCTCCCCTCTCAATCTAGTTTTATTTTTATTTGCATATAATCACACCCACTCTCTTTATCTCTCCACAATCACATTTATCACTCCTAATTGTCACACACACAATTTGTGAACCAATTTTGATATTTCTCTTACAACACCTTCTTTGTGAGATCGATAACTTTTTATACTATAACTTGATAGTTGTGCACTTGTAACTTTACGTACATATTTATTATCCTATCACGTTTTGTCGCCGTTGCCGAGGATGGTGCTTATAAGTAGGATTTTTCTATTTTAGTTCTTTAATTTGTGTGTTTTCTTGTGAAAGAACCACTGTGAAGCTTGAAGATCAAGGATTGGAGATCGAAGATTGAAGAATTGCCTTCAAGAGACAAGAACCCTTTTACTTGTGGTAACTCTCTTTCTAGTATTTTCAATTCCACCAATTAGTTAGTTTCTCACAATTAGAGACAATTAGGATTAATATATATATATATATATATATATATATATATATATATATATATATATATATATATATATATATATATATATATATATATATATATATATATATATATATATATATATATATATATATATATATATATATATATATATATATATATATATATATATATTACTTTTGTCAACCATAATAAAAATTCACCCCACTTGGACATTTACTAACAAGATAATAAATTCAAACAAAATCTCCTTTTCACACATTTGTTTGATTGTTGACCTTAATTAAAAAAATATTTTTATTTTTGCATCCTTTTGCAGTTGTTTGTAATTTCTAGAGTTGCATTGCATATAATAGTAGGAATTCACCAAAGTGATTTGAGCATCTTGATTTGACACTCACTTGAAAATATTCTTAAGGGCAAAAACCCACTAATCAAGATAAGGTAAGGGATTTCATAACCCTTTTCTTAGCCTACAAATCACTAATTACTCACTACACAAACCCAAGCCTCTTAAAACTCATTAGACGTTGGCCCCTAAGGATTCGAGCTTATTAAGGAACAAGAAATCCTTAAGTGAATCGGTTTAAGTTTACTTGAATCCGCTGGTGTCTAAAGTAAGGTTTAGGGGTTGCATAAAGCGCTCCGTAAGGAACAAGGTACTTAATTGGTCTTTGACCTCCCTCTAGTACTATCCTTACCTGGCTAACTGACCGAGTGAACTTCAATCTTTTCACTAAAAAAATTTTTGGTTAGGAGCTGGTCTAGTTGAGTCTAGGCTTAACCCTAGAATTTAAAGTGATTGACATAAAGTGATTGCTTGATTTGTTTTAGTTAGGTTTTTCCTTTATCGTTCTCCTTTTTCTCATCACCTTTTAATCTTTTAGTTTTTCTCTTAAAAACTAACTTTAGTTTTCTTAGAATTTTTTAGGTTTCTTTAAAAAACAATTTAAAAAAATTTATTTTTTTTTGTGTATGCAAGTTTGGATAAGGGATAATACCAATTGTTTAATCCGCTTTGAACTATTTAAAGAAATTGCTAATCTTAATCCACCCATTCTTCAAGATGTGTGTTATCCAACTAGGAATGCAATTCCATCTTGTATTAAGCTCCCCGATATCAATGGAACCAATTTTGAGCTTAGACCGCATTTCATAAACATGCTTCCGAAATTCTTATGGATTGAAACTGAAGACGCTTATATTTTTATCTCCTAGTTTGAAGAAGTTTGTCTTATGATTAAGACGAGGGACTTATCTGAGGATGCGATCAAGCTTCGATTTATTCCTTTTGCTCTTAAGGACAAAGCCAAGATATGTCTGTATAGCTTACCCACAAATTCTATCTCAACTTGTGATGAATTTATCACCGTTTTTCTGAAAAAAAAATTTCCCTATCCACAAAACAGTTAAGCTTAGAAACATCATTCAGAATTTTAAGATTGTCTTGGGAGAGCCATTCTGGAAGTATTTTGATAAATTTAAGGATATTCTTATCCAATGTCCTCACCACAGTCTTGAAAAATAGCGATTATGCCAAATCATCTATGAAGGATTGGATTATTCTTCAAAAACTTTCTTAGAGTCAATGTGTCAAGGGGATTTCATGAAGAAAAATGCCGATGAAGCTTGGGATTTTTTAGAGAGTTTATCTGAGAAAACCATGCAGTGGGAACACTTTGATGACAGAGTTTCATCAGTTCCCCAACCCAAGTCTAGTGGTCCTTCCTTAGAGACAAACATAGCCTCTGAAGCAAAGATGGCTACAATCATGCATAGGCAAGAAGCTTTAGAAAGCAAAGAACGAGCTCTAGCTCAAATCAAGCAAGTTTCTGCCTCAGATTGTCATAACTGTCTTTCTCTAACCCATGTTTCAGAGGAATGTCCTCTCTTAGGAAATAATCAACCACTAGGTCAGGAAAACGCTGCATTCCAACGTCCCGTGAATGATCCATTTTCTCCAACTTATAATCCATGTTGGAGAAATCATTCAAACTTCGCATGGAATCAGGGAAACTACTCCAGACATTAAAATTTCACTCCCTCTTCAACCTAACAATTTCCTAGTGGAAACACAGTTCCTTTCAGTTCTCAAACTAATTTTCAACAACCAAATCTGCCATATTCAAATCAGTCTCCTCATCATCAATCTATAAATCATACTCCTCTGAATTCTGATCATGACAAACGTCTCAATGTGTTAGAAAAGGGTTTGGAGATCACGATTAAAGCTTCTACACAAACCACTAACTTGTTGACTCAAACATCCAACACTTTGAATTCCTTTATGCAATCAACCGAACAAATTCTCAATTCCAACACTCAAGGCATAGCTAGGTTAGAAACCCAACTTGTTCAACTAGCTAGTGCTATGAGTGGGAGAGAGAAAGGAACATTTTCGAGTCAACCCGAGGTCAACCCTAAGAACACGAGTTCAAGTTCAACATATGAAGCTCAAGTGAATGCAATCCATTCACTACGGTCAGGAAAACAGGTCGATAATCAAGTCAGAATGCCTCTAAGTCAAACTCTTGAACCAGAATAAATTCTCTCTCCTTCTGATGACTTTATTTAGCTATTACCCCCTTCCAATGACCAAGAGCCTAAACCTGAGCCTAATTTTGATTGGTTTAAACCCGTTGCTCCCTTCCTAGATAGACTCAAGCCTAGGAAATACTCCCCTCAGGAGGAGAAAATCCTAGAAACTTTCAAGCAGGTTAAGGTAAATATTCCTCTTTTAGATGTAATCGAACAAGTCCCTTCTTATGCAAAATTTTTGAAAGATTTGTTCACTAAGAAGAGAACAATAAATGTTCCGAAGAAAATCTTTCTTGCTACCAATATCACTAATATGCTCTCAAAGCCCATGCCCTTGAAATATAAGGACCCTAGTTGTCCCACTATTTCATGTGTTATAGGAAATATCATCATTGATAAGGCACTCCTAGACTTAGGAGCCAGTGTAAACCTTCTTCCCTATTCAGTCTATCAACAGCTAGGTGTAGGAGAACTTAAACCGACAAGATGCACCCTACAATTAGCTGATAGATTCGTGAAATTTCCAAGGGAGAGGTAGAGGATGTTTTGATCAAGGTTGGAGAGTTTATTTTTCCTGTTGATTTTATTGTCTTGGAAACGCAGCCCGTTTCCAATCTCAAAGATCAAATCCCAGTTATCCTAGGTAGACCGTTCTTAGCAACCTCAAATGCTTTGATCAATTATAGAACTGGTCAAATGAAGCTATCTTTTAGAAATTTGACTGTTGATATCAATATTTTTAACTTAGAAAAATAACCCAGTGATCCATCTGATCAACCCATAGAGGTGAACTTTATTTTGAGAATTTCTAGTGAATAATAAGAAGAAGAGAATGAGTCAAATCTAAGTTTTGAGGAAATCTTTGGTGTGGAGCTAAAAATATTGGAAGAAATAGGATCAGATCAGGTCTCTAAGATTAAAGGAATTGTGTTTGATACATGTTTCTCTGATCTTAGTTTTGAAAAATTGTTTGCTGATGAACTTAGACTCCTAAAATACAAACAACAACCGAATTTTTATACCTCAACCATGAATCTTGGGTTTGAGGATATTTTTAAAGAAGAACTGGTTGTGTTAGGACAAACTTTTATTAATAAGGAATCTAAGTTCAAATTTAAAAATCGAAATTTAAAATGCATAACACCATTGATACCTACGTTTAATTGCTGCAAAAATTATTAAAACTTCGAGTATACAGAGTTTAAGCACATTTTGAATTTATCATTCTAAATTTCTTCAAAATCGAGGTAGAATTTTTAGCAATAAGGTAGGGTTTGATGTAGAATATGAGTTTTTATTTTTAATTTGTCATTCTACATCTTTACTTTTGCCTCATAATAATACACATAATAAAAAGAATTTATTGTTCTCTCATTTGAGAGTTTGTTGTTCTTTGAAAAAAAGTGAAAAACCAAAGGATGTGAAAAAATTTGAAAAAATAAAAAGAAAATTTTGACTTCATACTCCTCACATCAAAGGTAAATTGTAGATTTTATCATTTCATCATTGTTCTAGGTCTAATAGAACAAATATAAGTGCTTCATTTCAGATTCCGCTTTACTTTGTGCATTATAGAGTTTGCATTGAGGACAATGCAAAATTTAGGTGTGAGGGTGGGGACTAGTTATTTTTCTTCTTTATCTTAGTCATTTTTCCCTTTATTTTACCTTTTTTCTTTTCTTTTCTTTTCATAGAAATATTGTCACTTGCCAACTTAATAGAGTTAATTAATAATTGATCTATTTGATAAAATTTTAAATTTTCTAATCGTTAGTTAGTGTTATACTCAATTTCACCTTTTATGATAACTCTAAATAAATTCTTAAGAAACGATTTTCAAAGTAGTAAACTTTACTAAAGTCTTAACTTAGACTTTTAATTAAAGGAATGAAATTTTTACATGCCTAGCTTAGAGTAGAAAATAATTTTTCAAGATGTCTTGATCTAAACATTTTTAAAGATATATATACATATACACACACACACACACACACACACACACACACATATATATATATATATATATATATATATATATATATATATATATATATATATATATATATATATATATATATATATATATATATATATATATATATATATATATATATATATATATATATATATATATAATAAAAAAACTAACTTTGCAAAAGAAGAGTGCGAAAAATGGGCACCAATAAAAATTCTCTTGAATTTCAAGGTGGTTCTATCTTATAAAGTCTAAGTTAACCGAGTAATTAAAGCATAATGAGTATTTCCATGCTTAATGACCTAAGCCCAATGGGTAGGGATTCATTAGCCCAAAACTCGTTAAATGATCACTTAGAAAGCCCGATGAAGTAAAATAAAATCACCAAGGAATAAAGAATGTAAAAAATACTAATAATTTTTTATATATATAGTTATATTTGTATATATGTTCTTGAAAAATAAATTGATTAAGAGACTTGAAAACTATTTAAAACAAAGAGTTAGCATGTTCTTTTCAAAACTTTTAATTAAATTTCTAAGTTAGACTTGATTTTGTTTAACTATAATGAAAAGATTTTCTAGGAGATTTACTTTGGAGGTATACATAAAAATATTTTCTTGAGTAAAACTAGCTTCAATTAGAATGTTTAAACATATCAAGTGAATTAATTATTCATAGACTTCTTTAAATTGGCAAGTTGACCGAATTTTATGAGTATATTCACTGCAAACCCTCACGAGACTACAACTCGTCCACTAGGGTCACCAAGGAATTTAAAGGCTTGTTGTATGCGCCAAATGCAACCGCGATTCCTGCGAAAGTGAGTTAGGTTAGATGACTGGTTAATTGAGGGTTTGGCTAGCTAGGGCTAGGTTTCTTCTGGTCATTGTGAAGAGTTAGGTTAGATGACTGGTTTCGGGTAGATTCTAGGGTACGGTCTTTAAAGCCTACCAAATCAGGTTGTGATTTGGGTGAACTTTGGTCATAGTGAAGAAGACCCTTCGCGGGAAGGAAGAGTGGACACAGGATTTTGATCTGAACCACTATAAAAATCTCGTGTGTTCCTGTGTTGGTTTGCTTTTAGTTTTTTGCGTATTTTATTTTCGCTGCTTATTTTGAGTTAGTAGAAAAATTGTAGCAATCCTATTCACCCCCCCCCCCCCCCTCTAGGCTTGCATCTCAATTCTAATAAGTGGTATCAGAGCCTCGTTACCCATATTTAGATATCACAACCTAGGATAGAGATGTTAAGCTTTACCACCGCTTCAGCCTTTCCTAAAGAACACGCCATAAATGGCACCAATTATATTTTTTTGGGAAGCACGCATAAAAATCTTTTTATTATCTACTAATTTAGATATTTGGCAGTGTGTCGAACACAGGTATCATAATCCTTCTGTGGATATAGGAGGAGTTGTACTGAAATTGCTATGGATAAATGGACTCCTTAACATAAAAAGATTTTTTGTTATAATTCGAAAGCTATGAATGCTTTATATTGCTCTCTTACTGCTGAAGAATTTAACCGTGTCTCTAATTGTACTACTGCGCAGAAAATCTAGAAGACACTGGAAGTTACTCATGAGGGAACTTCACAGGTAAAGGAGGCAAAACTCACAATGTTGGTAAGCAAATATAAAAATTTCAAGATGAAAGCCTCGGAGAGCATACAGGATATGTTCACACGATTCACCAATATTGTGAACAAGTTTAAAGCTTTAGGAAAGGTGTAATACCCAATTTTTTTCACAGATATTAATTATGTATTCATGCATGAGGGTTTTATCTTAAGGCCCACTTTATTTTCTTATTTTTCTTGGAAATAAGGCCCACTTTGTTTTCTTATTGTTCTTGGAAAGGCCCATTTAGCCTTTGCAGCCCACACCTATCAAAATTTGAACCATCCTTATCTAATTTTCACTCAAACCAATATATCTACAGCTGCTTTCCCCTTCTTCCATGAAATCTTCTCCCAGTTGTGCATCGTGGGATTTTTTTCCCGGATATTCCCACAACTAACCCAAGCCTACCAAACGGAAATCCCTTAAACTGAGGGATTATTTTTACCAACCCGTTCTCTTAAAAACAACTCCCATCTCCTCTGCCTTAGTTCACAAGAGGGGGAAAAAAGAACACAGAGAACAAGCGAAGGAGAGAAGGAGAAGGACGAGGTGTGGGAGTTTGCTTGGTATTGGGGTTCAGAGTCTTTACTCAACAATCGGCAAGCATACATTTCCTCAATTTTTTTCTTCATGCAAACATTTTTTCCTATGATCATGATATTTTTCTTTGTTGAATCCTAGGCTTACTTTTTCCCTTGTTAGATTTATAATAACTGGTTATTATATGATTTCATACTAGAACTATGCATAGGCTTTTCATCATAGTTTGAAATTTACATCTTGAATGCTAGAGTAAATAGCATAAGTTAGACCCATGTTCTTGCATATACAACTTTATTTTTGTTTGGGAGTTTATTAGTAAGGAGGATCGAGGAGAATTTATTTTATATCTTGTTTGGAAGTTTTAATGAAGGGCAGGAAATAAAAGGTTTCAAAATGAAATCTCAACCGTTGATTCATGATGATAACGACTAAAATTATCTCCATATATTAAAAGTTTTATAATCAATTCCCCTCTCCTCTGCCTCCCAACATGAAGGGGAACAAAATTGAACTTTTTTCTCTTCCCCTACCCTCCATTATAACCTCTTAAAAAAAGTCCCAAACAGAGTTAATCTCTCTACTTTCACTCCCCTACCCTCCGCTACCCCCATCAAAACACACTGCAAGGCTAGCAAGGTAAAGCAAAATATTGAAATTTCAGTCCCCAGTGAAGAGATGCGTAGCTAACATACAAGTTTTATTTTGGTGGAAGCAAATGTTAATGGACAAAATAATAGGTTAGAGATCAAAAAAGGAAAATCCTGTAACTCACATTGCTTTGCAAGTTAGCATCAATTAACAAGACTGAACAAGCCTTGTTTATTGAGAGCTATAAAGCAGCTTGTAGACTCTAGACTCGAGTTGATGGCTGCTTTCATAAAAATGCAATGAGTGGTTTCATCCCAAGTGCAATAGCAAAACCACCAGTGAGGAAGCAAATCTGTGAGAAGAAACGTGGAGCCCATATAATACTTATTTGAAAGAAAAGGAAGAAATGAAGTTTTCTTTTTAAATGATTATAACACCTGTAGATAGCTGAAGATTTGTAATGTATAGAAACAACAACAACAACAACAACAACAACAAGAAGGTAATCAAAAGCTAGGAAACCCCAACTTGTTTCAACTCTCAAAATCAATGAAAATTGGGTTTGCTTCTAGTTGGTTTGCAAACATCTCTAAGATGGTCTTCACAGTCTCTTGGAATGCAACCCTGTTTAAACTTCCAGTTTCTTCGCTAACATTTGCGAAGACCTGATCATAAAGAAGAACTGTTGCTTCACTGGTTTCAGAAGGGGGAAGACTCAATTCTGGTGCTTTTGACTCTATAATGGCCCTTAACTTCTCCTTGTTGCCTGCTCCTCTTGTAGTACCCCACTCCTGGAACATGCTCTCCATCACACTGCTAAGAAGGTTTTCATCGGCCAAAGTCTGCAATTTTTCCATGAAGGATTCCAGTTAAGACAAATAGTACAGGATGTAAACAACAAAACATGCAGAATTTAAAATGCCATTCTTCCTTAAGATAAAATAAAATCACTAAAGACGATACACTCAGGCTGAGAATAGTAATGCATCACTTTTCTATTTAGGGATTTTTTTAATATGTATATATATCTACACCCCCAAATCTATAATATTTGCAGATATAGCCCCAATAGGTAAACTCGGGATAGATTAGTCATATTTGAAAAAAAGTTATCATTTTAACAGAGAATCTCGCCCAGAATACTCCTTAACAGAAAATGAGAGGAATCCAAGGCGGAAGGATGTAAGGTGTAGATTAGAAAATGCCCGGGGCTTTTTTTTGGTGGTGGTGGTTGAGGGGAGGGGAGGATCTGATCTGCAAGGAGGGTACATTAGGGGGTTATATAATAAGCAAATAATAATACCCTTCTATTTGTTACGATAGGAAAAAGAAAAAAAAAACACATGCCACGTTATAGAGAGATGGGGTCATTTTGAGGCTATAAAGATATAAGAATTCTCTCCACCATGAAAGGAATCATGAGAAGGGAAACTTAATACCTGCTAATGATAACTTACAAATACAATATTCTACCAGCAATTTTCCTTCAATTACTAAATTAATTTACTCAATTTAGAAACCCCTTGCAATAACAGTTCTAAAACGGGTCAGTGACAATTCACCAACATGAACAATGAAATTCTGAATATCCTAGTTGCATCCAGAAAATAATTGGAAGCACCAAGCATGTTATACTTTCTTATGCTAAAATTGACAATTTTCATGACAAGAAATCAATTGAAATTGCATAGGTAATATAAAGCTGAATCATTATAATAAAGTGTACAATGTTCATGATGCATGCTTCCTGCTGAAGAAAATTATACATTATCTGTAATTATCAGGCATTGCAACTAAGTTTTGTTGTCTAAGGTACTATGTTACTTGATAATCCTCAAAAACCGACATCCAAGATACTTGCTTTCATCAACATAAATATTACCATTATACACCTCAGGTTAATTGGCAATCTGTGCCACTTTATCGAAAATAAATGAAAAACATTCAAATTGATCAATTAGCCCGTGTCACTTTGTTGAAAATAAATGAAAATCATTCAAATTAATCAATCATTACAAGACATCGGATTTCTATTAGACTGTTAAATTTCAGGAGATGCATTAAAATGAAACAACACCTAAAGAACATACATATGGATGCTAGAGAAGAGCGTAAAATAAATAGATTAAAACAAAAAGAAAAAAACACACCTTCTTCAGCTTAGAACCATTCATGACCTTAATATTCCGAATGACAGTAACATTCTTTTTGGATAAAGCATCTGCAAGGTCCTGTATGACGGTCTGCAGTAATTCAGCAAATTGTGATTGTCCCAATTGTTCTTCCCCTTCAGCTCCATGTTCCTTCAAGATGCTATCTAATAGATCTCTCGATTCTGGTTACATATACAGGAAAACAGTATCAATAAAGAGTGGAAATCATTAAAATCCATTTCTAGACAGACTTCAAATATGAAAAGGAGAAAATATACAGATGGGCTTCATACATGATGAAAATTTAGATGTTCTCAATTAAGCCCGCCAAGGGGGGAGAAATTACTACCTATTTATCCTATGATACACCTCTCTCACCAGTCACAAGGAGATTAATCAATCTGGAGGTCCCAGATACAGGTCAAAGCAAGACACTGCTGGAATATTAAAAAGGCATGAAACATATTATATCACACAGCATAATAATATCTACAATAGTTTAGTAATGATAGTGTATTATTTATTTATTTATTTGTTCTATATAATAATAAGTTATAATACATGGAAACATAGAGTATAAATCCATATCACATTATATGCTTCATTCTGTAGCATAAATACACCTACTTTATTGCCTTCACAATACATTAAACTATTTACTAGATAAATTATAGTTAGGCAACTAAATTTACTTTATATCTATTGAGGGACCATGGTTAAATGTATGAGATAAATATCTTTCATCCATTATATTAAACAGCTATTTAGTTTATCTACCTGCATGTTGCCTAGCACCTAAATCCAACATAAGATCTCCCCAGAAACCATGAGCCAACAAATGCAATTTACAGACATGCTATATAAAAGTATTAAGCCGACACACTTGATCATACAGCTAATTAGCATAAGATAATAACAAAATCATGACCAGTGAGAACTCAGAGATAGGGGAAAAACAATCTTAGCCACATTCTATGTACATAAACTAAACAAACGACTTTCAGATAAAGCAACAAGGAGAGATTTTTTTTTTTCTCAAATAGGATAAAGTACCATGTCAAAACTAAGTACTCACGTTAATAAACACATATCTAATGAAGTAAGATTAGCATGGAATACTTGATCCTGATTTCAGCTTAGCAGAAACCTAAATTTCAGAAAATATAATATGGCAAACATTTGACAAACTGAGCATAAAGAGGATAGTATACATTTGACATGGAATGCTATTTTTTCACTTATACAAATTCTATTTAGCGCAAAGAAATGACCACATAATAAAAACATGTACTTAACAACATTAGTAACATCCTAAAGCATTTTACCTGAAAAAGGAGGAACCCCCATTCCCACTCCCATGTGAACCAGAGCATTTTGTATCTCATTTTTGCTGAGTTTTCCTCTATCATCTACATCGAGATCCGTGAAAAGATTTTCTGCCAACATAGCAAAATCATCTTCATCATCCATGAAAACTCGAAGAGCATGTCCATCCAAAATTGAAATAACAACAGGATCATCTACATAAAAAGTAAATGTCAGGTAATGTAAAGAGCTTGTAGCACAATAAATGGATGAATTACGACAAGAAACTCCTCAGAGCTCCTGGCTAACAAATAACAGCATTCATATATTGTATAGCTGAAGAAACCAATTGTAACTGCCCAAAACAGTATGTCCAAGGATTAAGTTATAATTGACGATATATGATTATTAACACAGCAAGAAGATATGTGAATACACTGAAAGCATAGGTCTAAAACAAAGATGCAAAAGTAAATCAAATTGACAGTAAACAGAAGCTATGTAAACATAATTTTTCTCATCTTATACCATATTGTTTGAGGCAGAGATAAAATTGTCATTGGTGCAATTTTGTATTTCAATGCATGTCTCAAACCAAGATGCAAAAGTAAATCAAATTAACAGTATAAACAGAAGCTATGTAAACATAATTATTCTCATCTTATACCATATTGATTGAGGCAGAGATAAAATTGTCCTTGATGCAATGTTTGTATTTCAGTGCATGTTCTATTCGAAAAAATGGCTCTAGGGATGTCCTGTCTTTAGCTTGCTGAAGTATACCAGTAGACAGAGACGAATGAAGTTCCCTGTAGCAAATTCATATTTTGAACCTCTTCTTGAACACTCTTTCTTGGCCATGAATATTTCTAGGGTGCTTCTTGGTTGCATGAGCTTTAAATAAAGTTACCAATATCAATATGGCAATGAAGTAGGAGTTAGTACCCCACATGCCTACTTCCATGGTCATTTTTTTCTTAATTAAAACATTGTCACTGAGTTAGATGGTTTGTGTTTCCTCGACAACTTCATAAACTAGATATACAAAACAGAAGTATCCTTCTCAAAGCAAATTTCTAACTTTTTGATTGCTATGAGGACTCAAATCCTCTAAAAGACAACTGTCACTATCACCATAAATTTTTTTGAATATATGAAAATGTTAACTTTGATTTAAAATCTTTAGCTAAATCTACAAACAAATACAAACCAGCAATCAAGTAGCTAATTACTGACAATGTTTTCCAAGTTATCATCAGTCAGAATCAGCACAAATATTAAGAACATATTTACTATTGACTTAAAAAAGCAAGCAACTTCAAAGTTAACCTACTCAATGGTGGCCGATTTACAATTGGAGAAGCTTGAGCCCAGATTTCTGATGAATTGTTCTGGACTAAGCATATTAAAGAATGATCGGGGAACTAGTCTGGAAGCTTGAACTTGGCTCAAAGCATTTTTTTATGAATAAGCAGAGATTCACTTAAAGTTATATGAACTTTGATGGATTTAAAAAAAGTGACACACAACTGATACAAGGAAGAACTTTAAAACAACGGTTATAGTTAAACTGAGTGCATCATATTCTACTAGATCCATCCTTGACTAAAATTATTTTTTGATATTTATCAAAACAATTAATATGTCCTTGTTCTGGTTGAGGGTTACCCGAAGTGTATGACCTTCTGGTTGACCTTCTCTTTCTGAGTTTTTCCACTGTCAAACTCCCTTTATTGCAACATCAACGCCATCCTAAGAAGCATAGAACTGACATGACGAAATGGGCACAACACTATATGACACAATGACAAACAACAACAAATTTTTTCCCCCAAAATTATGGAGTTGGTTAACATGAATCGTATTCTTTTTTCTTTTCTCTTTTAGTTATATCCTCCATTAAGTTAACTATTATCGTATGCTTCTTAAGTGATTCCAACTATGTTCTCCGAGGCTTATCTCTAGAAACCTCCATTCCACATGATCAAACCATCTCAATTGATTCTCTCTCATTTCATCCTCAATAAGAGCAACCTCTCGTCTCTCATTTTTTATCCCATCTCTTAGTGTTTATTCATGAGTCCAGTGTAACGTTCTCATTGCTACTACACTGTAGATTCTCAATCCAGTCCCAAACCCTAACACAACCGCAAACAAAAAAGTTTCAAATCTGTAGCATTCTCAATTCTACTACACTGTAGATTCTCAATCAAGTCCCTAACCCCTAACTCAACTACAAACAAAACATTCTAAGATTCTACATACAGAACAATCATTTATCGGAAATTGACTACTTCAAAGTCTAATAAACTCAACACCCAACTCATCATTTCAAAATGGGTTAGTTGCCAATAGCTTAGGCATCCATCATAGTATCATAAACCCTCAACCCAAATAAATTTCCAAAATTAAACTCAGCTATCAACAAATCAACCCAAGTGCCTAAAACCCATTTTTATAACAATACAAATAATTATAAATTGAACCTAAGCTACATCATTCCACCCAACCTAAATTCCCAAATTACAGTCAGCAATCAGAAGATCAACCCAAATGCCTAAAACCCATTTCATGACAAAGCAATTCAATTCAAATTAAACTGAAACGTAAATCATCAGATTTAACAAGGGCAGTTTAGACCTTTAAGTTCATCGGCAAGGGTAACAAGGTACTCCTTGATCATGGCTTTCTGAGATTCTCCCTCGCCGAACTCCTTAGAAAGCAAATCGCCGTTACCGTTAAGTCTCTGGGTAACGGCGGAGTTAACGGAAACGGGCAGGGAGAGGCCGAAGAGGTGAGCGGACGCCTCGGATTCGCAGAGGGAGATCAGTTGGGATCCGGTGACGGCGCCGTTACGGAGTGGGAGACGGAGATCGGCGCTGAGTAGGTGGGTTCCGTCAAGGACCGTTATACCGCCGTCAGCCATTTTGACGGGGAGAGAGAAAGAAGAAGAGGAGACTTTTGATTGAATGCTTTGGTCTCTTTTTTTCGGCGAACTTTATGATGCTCGGATGTAACTGCTCTGACTAATCTCTGGGCAGCTGCTAACCCATAGCTTTTTCACCCGCCCTCTGGCAGGTGGGCCCCACGTACGTTTAAAAAGTATTTCTTTCTCCGTCACGCCCTTTGGAAAAAGAGGGAGCGTTTTGGAGAGCTTACAAGTTACGTTGGACTTTCGGAGCTTTTGATTTCTACGATCAGCATCACAGTCGACGTATATTGGGTAAGGCCAAAATTTGAAAATAGAACATTTTAAATATTTATTTGTAATTTTTGATCCAGTCTTAACTTAATTAGTAATTTCGACTTAGTTTCATAAAACTAGGTCGAAATTACTAGTTAAGTTTGGACTGGGTTGAAAATTGTAAATAAATGTTTAAAAGGGTCGATTTTATAAATTTCTCCAATGCGTAAATCATACAAGTTTGGGAAAAATTTTCCTCGATAAAAATATTCTTCACCCTTTTAGATATTATATTATTATTCTATTCTATTCTATTCTAATTAACTCTAATTAACAAGGTTATAAAAATAATTCTAATTCTAATTAATAAATATAAGCTTCAATTATACTATCCTATCCTAATTAATATGTGTGTAAGCTTAGATTTGATTTAAGTATATTAAAAATTATATTAAGTTCTGAGATAATTATTCAACCTCAACGTTCACCACTTCTCCAAAAATTATAAAATAAAAATCTCGAAATTACAAAATTTATTTGGTGTTTTTAAATAAACCACGACACTTAGACCCTATTTCACATTATCATCCTTAATTACTCACGTTTTAGAAAACCACCCTAATTATCATTTCATTAACATAGAACCACCCATACCCATTTCCACCCAAATTTCCATCCAAAAATAATACTTTGATGGTTTTACCCCAATAGTTTTAATTTGTGGAATTTAAGTATCAAAATTAAAATTTCTTGAGGTTTGAATATCAAAATTAAATTTTAATTACATTTGGGATATCAAGATCAATTTTGTTGAACTTGTTGCAAAGTTAAATTTTCTTTGAACTTTGATATATATATTTTTTCTTTTGGACAAAAAACTTCGTGGTATCAAAGTGAAATATGAAGTAGACACTGAGTTGTTTTTGGGCAAAAAACATTTTGTAGTATCAAAGTTAAAATGAAAATTAATTTAGAATGTTTAACTTTAATATCTAAAGCTCAACAAAATTAACCATAAAAGGGATGAAATTGTTAAAATATAATTTGATGGATGGAGAATTGGATGGAAAAGTGCATAGGTGGTTCCATATTAACCAAATCGCAGATAGGCGTGGTTTTCTAAAACTTGAGTAATTAAGGGAGGTAACGTAAAATAGGGCCTAAGTTAGGGGTGGCTCCTCAAAAAACCCATTAATTTACTAGAAAAAACAAGCAAAGATTTAAAATTTTGACAATCTAAAAATTTAAATTTGGTACCTAACATATAAAACATAGAACTCTTTATCTTATCATTCTTTTCTTTATATTGAAATTTTAAAATAAAGATAAAGATTAGATGATATTATGAAATATTCTCACCTCCCAAATTATCTTCATAATTAAAGAGACAAATGTTAATTATTTGTGATTGACCAAGCTAGAAAATATCCAAAATCCATAAAGTTTATACAACACATAGAAATACTCAATATATATATATATATATATATATATATATATATATATATATATATATATATATATATATATATATATATATATATATATATATATATATATATATATATATATATATATATAGTAAGCTCCTATGAACTTAAGTTCATAATGAATAGTGATGCACCAACTTTTTATCCACTCATCTTGCCTTGAGATTTGTGATGCACAAATCTCAAAGTGGCCTTTATATCTTTCACGGATCCCAAAGCAAGATGAGTGGTTAGAAAAGTTGGTGCACCACTATTCATTATGAACTTAAGTTCATATATATATATATATATATATATATATATATATATATATATATATATATATATATATATATATATATATATATATATATATATATATATATATATATATATATATATATATATATATATATATATATATATATATATATATATATATATATATATATATATATATATATATATATATATATATAATTTAAAGATTTTATAAGAAAAATCAACTTACAAATTTAGTAGAAATGCCCAAAGACTTTAAAAATTATAAATTTTAGGTGAAACACAAAAGTCATCAAAATATTGAAAACTTTGAGAAAAATTCTAGATTTCACAAAATCGTAGAAAAATCCTAGATTTTACAAAATTGCACAAAAATCCAAAAGAGTTGCATATATGTCAAATTATCCTAATTAATAGAAATATATTTAATACAATTTTATTCTAATTATGTCCTAATTAATTGAATTATCTTTAATAAGATACAAGTTATAGATAATTTTTCAATCTCCACATTCAACCACTTCTAAAAGTTACAAAATAGAAAATCTCATAACTTAAAATTTTTATTTATTAGATAAAGCATATGAAGATTTAAACTTTCAACGATGTAAAGACTTAAATTTGGTACCTGCCAAGTAAAAACAATACAACTCTTTATTTTATCGTCCATTTATTTTAAATTTAAAATAAATATAAAGATAATTAGATGATATTATGAAATATTCTCACCACCTAAAGTGTCTTCATAATTAAGGAGACAAATGTTAATTATGTGTGATCAACCAAGCTAGAAAATATCCAAAATCCATAAAACTTACCCAACTCAGAGAAATACCCTAAAGACTTCCATCATTTAAAGATTTTTCCAAAAAAATAAAAATAAAAATAAAGTTATAAAATTAGTAGAAATATCCAAAAGACTTTTAGAAATTGTATATTTTACAAAAACGTTTATAGAACTTATGGAAACCTAAAAGACTTTAAAATATTAAAATTTTTATGGAAAAATCCTAGATTTGAAAAGTCCGAATTACAAATATTTTAAGTTTTACAGAAAAACCCTAATTGAATAAAACATAAAAATTTACTAAATTTACAGTAAAGATAACCCTGAATCTTTAAAATGGTCCTTGAAGTTTCATTAATTTATAAAAAGAATTCGAGCTTCACAAAATTTGGTCAAGTAGGGTGAATTTGAATGGCAAAAATATTATGGAATATCATGAAATTTAATGGAACAAGCACATGTAGGAACAACATTAGAATATAGAATTCATTTTTATCATCATCTACACTATGACTTTTGCAACAAGAGCAAACATGTTTTTATTTACGTATACTATAATACGTTCTCGGTTCCATTTATTCATAAATTATATACATTAATAAATATATTAATACACATATATGTGTCACTTAATTAAAATATTTACTGAGGTGATGGCTACAATAAAATTAAGAATTTGTCAACCGTTCATTAATTCGATTCACATGGATTCGATAGACTGTTTCTACTCAATTTACTCTTAAATGTATGTATTATTATATGTAAATAATCTAAATTTCTTTATAATACATTCTCCTAAATTTATTATCTTTTGTTTTAACTTTCTCATTTTGTGTCCATAAAACAAATTCAACCTATAAAATAATCTACAGTGTAGTTGTAGTAATGATATAAACTTAAAAGAAACAATCAAAATATTTAACAGTGCAAAGCACGTGCATCCCACCTAGTGATATAAAATGTGGAAGAATATAGTAATCGAATTAGTTACAAAGTTAGATTTCAATTAGTTTATGTTTACTTAGAGTATGTAAAATAAAAATAAAAATAAAAAACTTTCTATGATAATTTGGGTATTTTTCTATGATACTTTTGGGTATTTTAGATGTTGATCCCTTAAATCATCAAGATTTTTATATTAGTCCTCTTAACCCCAAATGACTTGAATTTTATATTTCCAAATTGTATTAATATGTTGATAATAGTCCCTCTATTAGTATTTCGTTCAAAACCCTCAATCCCTCAATCATAGTTATGTTTAGACTAATCATAACTAGATAATTACCAAAATACCTACCCTCATTTAGTTCCCACATTAAATGGTCATCTCTCCCTCCCTCTCATTTCTCCTCCCCGTCTCTGCCCTTTCACTTGTCAATGACAACCTCATTAGTTCCTCCTCCGACAGTACTCTCTATGCTTGGACTCGTCGCCGCACCGCTGCCACCACCGCCAAAGGCTCTTGCCATAGGTTGGATCTCCTTCACCCATCCCCGCATTCCCTCTGGTGACCCTTGTATGCATCACCTGCTCCGGGGATGGCGATGCCAATGTCTCGATCGTTGATTGTTCAGGTTTAAACGTAGTTAGTGTTACGATTCTCCCCAAGTCTTAAAATAAGTAGATGAATGCATGTTGACCATGGAAGTTTGAAGGGTGCATGCATTGGAAGCTTGAAAGTTTCTCTTGGAAATTGCCAAGGATAGTAATTGATCATTGAAAATAGTAAAGGAGAAATGGTATAGAAAGGGATGTAGTCATCCTCTTGGTGAGAGGGAGGATCCTCTTAGAAGTTTTGAGTGATTGGTGCTCTCGGGTTCTTTAAGTGATGATGTGTGTTATGACTTCTTAGAGCTCTTGAGTGATCGATGTTCTCGGGTTCCTTGAGGGATGCAAGATGTGTAAGAGTTTTCAAATTTATCTGTGCAAAACTTATATCACTTGAATTGATTGTATTGATTTATGAAGATAGTGGAGTTTCCTAGTGAGGAAACCATGGATGTAGGCATGTTTGCCCGAACGTCATAATGTTGTTTTGGTGCTTGTACTCTCTTCTTGTTGTGTGGTGCTTGTGTGCTCCAATAATCCCCAATAGTGGGATGAGAGCTGAGTTTGTGTCGAAGTTTGTGAGAAGGGTGGAGCACACTAAAGGGAGGAGTTTATCAAGCATAAAGGAAGGGTCATTTGCATTACTATTGTCCAAAATTAAAGTATGAAGATATAGTTGCATGAAGTTATTACAGCTTTGGAAGTGGTGACCTCAATTGAAATGGCTAACAATGAGCAAAAGATCGAAGGCGTGCTATGATGAGCGACAGTGCTCGTGAGTCAGAACGATGAGCAGTGCAACTGATAGCATTGCAGCGAGGGATTGCATTAAGGAGAGAGCATGTGCAATCGCAAGTGCGGTTTACCAATTCTGGAGGAGGAGCGATGATCGATAGAGACGTGATGACAGGCAGCAGTGCGGTTAGTGTTAGCGACAATTGATGACATTAAGGTGTCGAATATTTGGTTCAAGAACTGATATTGTAATTCTCCTCAAATCTCAAAATGAAGTAGATGAATGCATGTTGACCATGAAAGTTTGAAGGGTGCATGCATTGGAATGCATTGGAAGCTTGAAAGTTGCTCTTGAAAATTGCCAAAAGTATAAATTGGTCATTGAAAATAGTAAAGGAGAAAGACTATAAAAAGGGATGTGTTAGTGTTGAGAAAGTCATCCTCTTGGTGAGAGGGAGGATCCTCTTAGAACTCTTAAGTGATTGGTGTTCTTGGATTCTTTGAGTGATGTTGTGTGTGATGGTTTCTTGGAGCTCGTGAGTGATCGATGTTCTCGGGTTCCTTGAGAGATATAAGATGTGCAAGGTTTTCATGGTTATCTGTGCAAAACTTGTATAACTTGCATTGATTGTATTAGTATTTGAAAATAGTGGATTTTCCTAGTGAGGAACCGTGAATATATGTATGTTTGGCCGAAACTTGTAAAAAACTCTTTGTGTTGTGTTGGTGCTTAAACTCCATATAGTGTGTGATTGTTTGTGTGCTCCATATTTCCCAATAGTTAGAACTCTTGCTCATGGTTTCTTGGGATTAGGAGTGTGAGGTCTATTGTTTTTGTTAGTGAAGATGTGGTCTTGGTTGGTGGGAATGAGAAAGTTAGGATCTCAAGTTAGAGAAGGAGGTTAGAGAAGGAGATTGAGGCTTAGGATGCTATGATTTCCAAGGAAGGATACAACGTGTCACGGGGTATCACTATTTCGCAAGATGGTAAGTTTTAGGTTTGATTTTTAAATCTCAATGCATGTTTAAGTTGGTAGCTGATGGAGCTAGGATTGGAGAGATTTCTTATGAGAATATGCATCCAATTGCTAAAGGTGCATTTAATTATATGGAGAAGTTTGGGATGTGGAATAATAATCGGGCTGTTGTTGTGTTAATGGGCCGTTGGAGAAGAACAATGTGAAATGCATTCAAGTTTAAGGAAGTTTAATGGGTAAGTGGGTTTGGGTATTAGGACTGAGTGATATAATTATCATTTCTAGTAAAAAGTTAAACTCAACGAAATATTTCCCAACATTTATAACCCCACCTAACCACGGGGACAAATATCAATATATTAATGCAATTTAGGGGACTAATATCAAAATATAAAGATTTGAGGGACTACCATCAAAATACTAATGATTTAAGGGACTGCTACTGTAAAAAAAAATTTATGTTTAGTTCCCACTTGGAAACTAAGAGGGAGGATAAAATGACAATTCCTCATTGGATGATTTGATACTAAATTTAGGAAACCCATCTCATTATAGGGCCTGTTTGTTTTGTTTTCCTTCAAAAGTAGAAAACCCTTTTCCGGTCTAGAAAGCACTTTTGGCCATTTCCTTCAGCTTTTCCCAAAAATGAATTTTCCATCATTTCTCTTATTTGATTTACATTTTTCTCATCTCTAAAAGACCATTTTTTTTTACAAATCCAATATTTGGATGAGCTTTTGAAAACACGTTTCCATGTTTCACAAAAGATTATTTCCACCATTTCACTAGTTTGGTAGTACTGGAAGCATTCATGAAAACGCGTATACCATAACCACATCATACTCTTTTGGTGAGATTACCTCTCAGATAGGACAAATCACATAGCTGTGATTTATTGCGATAATCTCACCTTGAATTGAACATGTAACGGTAAAAAAACAATGGCTATGAAAACATACACCTATATATACATTAGCAAATATCACTCAATAAATCACAATATTGCTAAAATCTGAAATAAAAGAACAGGGAATTCAGTCCAAAACTGAAGCAGCTGAAGTATACAATATGGAATGCTAAGAACAAGGAAATATTGTTCTAGGGTTGTACAAAATACCCTTTGAGGCAATGCAATTTTCCCCCCGGGCCAATGAAGATACTGAAGGCAACAATGTAATCAAAGATATGGAGGAAAAAATTACATTAGATAGGAAGGCAGGAAGCAAATGTTTGAAATGCAAGGTTCTTAAAATAGAGTTAAATGCAGCAAAAGAAAACCTTGTAATATGGAAAATTTGTACATCGTATTTGGTAATTCTTTGCTTGACACTTTTTGTAATCATCCTTGTGTTGTGCAAGGCAAAAATTTAAGATAATACAATATAATGTAACATTTATGAAAAGAACAATGTGTTATGGTATGACTAATTCAGAATTTGAGAAAGAAATCATTGCTCCACCTTTTGATCACAACCTTTCGATATAAATATATATCACTATCTTTTATTTGGTAAATATCACATAATCATAAAATTTGATCATATACATATTTATTTAGACTCAGTGTAATGTCAAGAAGGTATCAATTAGCCACGCCAGTACATTACTTAAAATGCAGGGTTGCTACCCTACTAATTGATAAAATGAGCATCAGAACTTCTATAAAGAGAGAGTAAAAATCATACAATATTGTAATTATGGACATCATTGCAGTTAAGCAGGTACACATGAATGTGGTGTATCGGTTATTACCCAAAATTATCACAATTAGCCATGCCATCAGAAAAAGAGCTCAAGAAATCTCATAGGAAAGTAGTTAAGACTAAATATTAATACAAATAGCATCCAACAATCAGCAATACACCAAAAAGTACGTTAATTTTTCAAAGCATGTAAGTCTGAAAATCAACCAAACTGAACAAAGAGCTGAAGAATATCTGCCCACATAGAGATGTAGTCATTCATATTGTTCGCGGGAAAAGTCGGGTTGATCTTCATTGATGAACTCATTACAGCTTTATGCGTTTACAAATGAATTCAAAAGTTCGTCTTTTTATAAGACTTGATTACAATGAAAATCAAAAGTAAAAATTATAACTTTTCCTTAAACAAACATAGGACCCTGTTTATCAGACTCCTGCTTGCGTGGGATCTTTGCCTGTGCCGAGGTTTATCCGTGGACCGCCGCGTGATATGATCCGGTGTAAGATCTACGCGATCAAGGGGGATTATTTCACAAAGGAAATAATCGCCGAAGTGAGTGAAATCGACCAAGCGAGATCACCACTCTTCTCGGGATCAAAACAAAGTTTGATCCGGAGGGGTCGCGTGTAGATCGGATCCTTGATCTCTCGAACTTCTTCACTTTATGCTGACGGGCTCGCCGAAATCTTGGATCTCGCTGTCGGATCTAATCGTTGATCATTTGTTGAATCGTGAGCCTCCCCTTCGCCAAAAGTCCGACCTCTAAAAATGAGACCCCCGTATTTATAGGCTTGGCGAGTAAGCGGGTGGGATCTGGCGCTAGCCACCATTTGGTGGCTCGGCCACCGAGCCACCAAGTGGTGGCTAGGTTTTGGCCGAGCCACCATTTGGTGGCTTCGACCTAACCACCATTTGGTGGCTCGGTTTAGTGACCGCAAATGGTGACTTCGACAGGGCCAAAAGTGGCACCACCACCGAAGCGCCAAGTGGCTTTAGAGTTCTTTTGAGTCGATCCGGTTGATCTCGTTGATATTCACTAATCTGAAGCTCCATAGCTAGGTTTATCCCATTATTAGGTATGCGGTTCATTAAACCCGTGACTTACACGCCTCGCCTACTCGCTTCATGCATTTCGTCGACTCGCTTTATGCGTTTGCGTCGCGATCACTTGTTATTACGTCATCAACGGTTCGCCGTTACGTCGTCGGATGGCTCGCCGATTGTCAACTCATTGTCACGAGTCATGTTCAGGGATTTATAGGCAATTTTCAGCGCTCTGATACCCCTCCAAAGTGTTTGATCTCGTTCTTTTATAGAAGAGCACGAAATACTTTGAATATGATAAACCCAAACCTTCAATCGGCATAGCGGGACACAGCGACTTCAAATCTTGATTTCTTCAATTCTTTCAGATTATCCGGTGCTTTGTCGAACGACTGAAAGTGTCAGGTGCTGTATTTATTATCTAACCGCTGTCGAAATCTTGAGCCGAAGCTGGTAACTGAATTTTTGCTTTAGCTCGTGTCGGTGAGTTGTCGTAGAACTGACCATCAAACTTCTTGAGATCTCTCCTTTAGTCGGTGAATTCTCCATTGCGACGCATTGACCGGTGTCAACACAGTTTAAGCTCTTAAGGTGTTGGAGCTGGGAGAACCAGTTTATACTCGTATACTCCCGGGGGTTTCGGGAATCAATATTTCCATTGGAGGTTTGTCGAGTTATCCTTAAGAATATTTTATAAAAATATTCTCCAGAAACTTCTCAACAAAAATGGGAAACAGTTTAGACTCGTATACCTTATTGGAGTAATTATGAGGCTCGAATAAACCGAACCGGATGAAAAGTGACCCTCAATGGGTGATAACCCCGCTGAATAAATATCCAGGGCCCCTCCGGATGTGTGGGAGGGAGAAAGAAAAAGAAGGAATCAATCGACGGGCTGATTCGGGGCTGTTTTGATGCCTGGTTTAGCCCTGATTTGAATTTTAGTTTAGGGTCTGGTTCAGGACTGGTTCGGTCCGGTTCGGGCCTGGTTTGGGTCGACTTGGGGCTGGTTAAAACCCCCTCTTTTCTTTTTTTTTTCTTTTTCGGCCGAACGCCCCCCCCCCCCCTTTTCTCCTTTCGTTTTCTTCTTCTTTCTTTCGTCTCGTCTCCCTCAAACCCTAACGAGCATCCAAGATCCAAGTTTCCTCCACATCTTGGACTCAAAAACTCCTTCAAATCCTCATACTTTTCGGATCTCTGGACCCTCGGCTTCGGCTAAACCTTCTTCCAGATTTAGGTTTATCAGGTCCTCGAGCTTTTCTTCAGATAAATTCCCCATAACTTTTGCATATTTAATTTTTATTTTAGCACACCAATCGTGGGTAGATATGCAAGGATTTAGGGTTTTGATTTCACTAATTAGGGTTTTGAGGGGAAATTGCATGAAATCTGAAGGATTTTAATCAAGAAAAAGGGGCTAAAATTTGAGGGGTTTGTAGGCGTTGAAAAATACTTACAAGATCCCCGAAACCAACTTCGTGGCGAAGTCGTGAATGACAACCCATCGAGCGATCACGGACGTCGAATCGTTAAAGCGAACCCGGCGGCAAACCCACGTCCAAGCACGGTTTAAACCGGACTTGAGCGACGATCGGATTCAGGACCGTTGAGCGGAGCGAACCAAGAGTTAGTCCGGAACCAAATCTGAGCGGAACCTAAGTCCGGAAGGCCAAGAGTCGAGAATAGGCGGGGCCTAAGCGGAGAAAAGCGGCAACGGCGAAAGCGAAGCACCTCGGCCAACTTAATTTGGCGAACCTCGGTTCATTTTGGCGAACCTCGCCTTCTGGCGAACCTCGCGGTTTGGCGAACCTCGCCTTCTGGCGAACCTCGCCTTCTGGCGAACCTCGGTTCATTTTGGCGAACCTCGCCTTTTGGCGAACCTCGCCTTTTGGCGAACCTCGCCATTTGGCGAGCCTCGTGTTCACCTGGCGAAACCTCAGTTCATTTTGGCGAACCTCGCCTTTTGACGAACCTCGCCTTTCGGCGAACCTCGCCATTTGGCGAGCCTCGTGTTCACCTGGTGAAGCCTCAGTTCATTCAGTCGAACCTCGTAGTCATTTGGCGAGCCTCATGTTCACTTGGCAAAGCCTCAGTTCATTTCGGCGAACCTCACCTTCTGGCGAACCTTGCACTTTGGCGAACCTCGTGTTCATTCAGGCGAACCTCGTGTTCACTTGGTGAACCTCGGTTTTCGCGAACCTCGGCCAACAGGCGGGGCACCTCGACCACTTTGGTAGGGCACCTCGACCACTTTGGTAGGGCACCTCGACCACTTTGGTAGGGCACCTCGACCACTTTGGTAGAGGCACCTCGACAACCCGATTTGTATAAATGGGGGTCTTCGAGGCTGGAGGGGATTTTGGAGAGCTTGGGGATTTCTGAAGATCTTTTGGAGAGCTTCGAGTGACTTCTTGGAGGCGGTTGAGGCGGATCTGCTTGGACTTTGGGGATTTTTACCGGTTTAGAGCAAGTGACACGAACCCGATCGCGTCAGATCTACAAGCGCAAGGTAATCAATTGGTCGAACTACAGATACCCTCTAGATTAAGCTGTCTTAATCTCGGGGATAGCGCGTGATTTCTCCTAGTAGATCTCACCCGCTCCGTGATCCTCTCCCGTGAGTGTGATCCCCTCGGTAACCGTTTCCTTCGTGAAGCGAGCCCTTCGTCTGTAGTTCGAACCGGGTCTCTACGGATCGAATTGCGTGGTCCACGGACACAAAAGTCCCGGCACGGGCAAAGAACCCATAGCGAGGACCTCGATATAGCAGAGATCCTCGTGTTTGTTCATAAAGGAAAAGTTGTAATCTTTTTGATTTTCATTGTAAGCCTTAAAATAAAAGCGATATTTTTCTTTAATTTGTTTGGTGGCGGAAGTTTGTAGCAGTTCAAATCAATGACAATCAAAGCAACTTTCCCCTTGAACAAGGTGGCGACCAGTGGGAGCCAGGCCTCGTCGGAGGCGTCGTGCATAACCACGGATCCCTATCCGGTGGAAGAAGAGGTCGAGTTCGAGTTCGACCCGGCGAAATCTGAGGAGTATCTTTCCTCGTCCTCGAGATCCAGCTCTCCCGCCGCTCCAAGAAGGACTCATTGCAAGGAGAACCCGATGGGCCTCGATGTAGAGCCCGGGGCCGAGTCCAACCCATTGCCGTGAGTAGCGAAATCCCTTCGACGCCAAGTCCGGATGGTGCCCGATGAACGCCGATGATGCGCTTGCGCCTAAGCGAGCCCGCCAAAGCGATGACAAAGCATGGCGCAAACATGCCAAGGCCATGCAATCCGTGGATGGGGTCGCTCTGGCGGATCTAAGATCGGACTTACGAGGCTTGCCTCAAGTGATCGGCAGTCTATCAAGCCGTCAACCAGCGAGTGGGTCCGTGTCAAGCGGAACGCTCCACACTGAGGCGCGTATCCGGGCGGCGCACTCCTAGCGAGCCGCGAGCTTTGGTGCAGCGAGCTCGTGGAGTGAAGAAGGAGGTGGTAAAGAAGCCACCAGCGTACCACCCAGGTTTGGAGGCCCAAGTCTAATGGTGCCCCAACCCGGTTGCCCTCGCTCTGTCACCGGCACTTAAGCCGAAGCCCAAGACGGCGTCTCAAGGTCAAAGGTGCACTTTGAACGGTGGTGAAGCCAACTCCCGCCACCACCACCAAACCAACTATCAAGGATCGGCGGGTCCTCACGAAGGGATCACGGTCACTCCTCATACGAGGGCGCACCCGTTCGAGAAAAGACGAGATTCTGCAACCTGGCCGGATTAAAGATCGAAGTCCAGAGTCCCCGAAACTTCACGCCACATAAGCGAAAGTCAAGGCTAGTTACTTTCGGTAGTTTTGGCCATTCTCGGAAGGAAGCGCTCGTCGATGATGGCGGCGTTATACAGAGATGGCAGCGCCACCACGGCCAGTGCTCCGTACACCTGCAAGCGAGGTGTACTACCGTGCAAAGAGTGCGAGAAAATCTCGAAGGATTCCCCTAAATTGGCGGTCATGCTTGTGCTCCAAGCTCATCAAGGCGGTGCTTTGAATGCAATTGCCATCAAGCTCGGGAAGGGTGTCAGTCTTCGAGACTCACCACGAAATCCGAGACCTAGGTCAAGGCGATTCATGAAAGGTGACACCGGGAGGATGAATTGCCGAGGTCACTAATAACATGACCGGCAAAGAGAATGTCGTCCGCAGGCCATCCCCGGCGCATTAGCGGTTAACTTCATTATGCGGTCGGGACTATCCGACGGTCGAATCGACAAACTTCTAAAAGGGATGCCCGCAGAGGATGATGCATCGGATATTGGCTCCATGTCGCCTCGATCATCTTGTATCTAGCGAAGGAGCCCCAAGAAATGCTCATGATCAGTCTGAGACCAAGTGGCTAAAATGCTAGGCAAGCGTTAGCTAAACAACGGAAAACTTCAAGCTAGAAATGGACTTGGCCATCACGGAACAATGAGAGAAATGCGACCAACAGATCCAAGCCTTGACAAAGCATCGAGGTGAATCAGTCGGTATACCGGCGTCGACCTAGATGGCGGCGATTGAGACGGGAGGAGGCACAAGAGGATGATAACCCTCTGAACCACTTAGCCAGGCGAACGTAGATGTTGTTGCTTTCGAAGCGAAGATCAAAGACACGGAGAGCAAAATCAACTCATTGATTTCCTTTCGAGTGAAGAAAACAGGCATCCTTGCCCATACCCTAGGGAGTGGGAATCAATCCCATACCGGCAAAGTTTAATTTAATAAACTTCACACCATTTGTGGGAGGGTTCCCCGACGCAACACTTGATTTATTTCAAGTCACACGGGGGTAATATCCAGAGCGAGCCCACGATGGTTCGGTCATTAAATCGGCACCCCGTTGAACGCCGATTGGTACCGCCGTCTCAAGCGAGGGCATTCACGGTGGGGCGACATGGAGTCGCTTCCTCACGGGACAGTATCAATCGGGCGTTGCTCGGCGAAGGGCGGGCTGTGGATATCTTTGTCAAAGCGATTCGGAACAAGGCAATGAGCTGCAGGGATCCGATAACGAGGAGTTCATCCTCCGACCGCCACAACAACTTGTCGATAGAAGTGCTTGAGGCAATGGGGACAGCACCGCCTATAGCGTGGAAGGATTTGAAGGTTCGTGGAGAGCAAGGCGAAAAGATTCCTCAAGAGGAAAAAGGTGGAAAAGGCGGCCGACGGCGGAAGCTCCGGCGTAACTTTGTCCCACGGCAAAGGGAAAAGAAACAGGCCAGGCGGTTCGCGAACAAGCGTTCAACTCAACCCAGCGCGGCGAAACAACGGCGCCGCCATGAGCTGTCGGCGTGGCAACGAGGGCCGAGAAACGAGAAGGCTTGGCCGAGATTCGAAGTCCTATTCCTTTAGGGACGGCGAGATTCTGGTCTCTTCAAATATCTTGTTGAAAATAACAAGATCAAGCTCCCTCCGATTAGAATCAAGAGGAAGCATTGAGACGACCAAAATCTGCAGCGTATCACAGGGCAATTCATCACCCCACTAAATCCTGTTTCAGCCTTAAGGACAAAATCCAGGCTTTAATTGACGTAGGGGTCATCACTATGAAGCCGTCCAAAGAAAAGAAGGTCGGAGCAAATGCGGTGTCCATAAGCTTTGGGTCAGTGCCATTGACATGGTTTGAACCTAAACCCGGTGGTCAAAGTCGCAATGAAGATGGTGAGCGGCGACCCATAAGCAACGCCGAAAGGACTTGTATCATATACAGCCCCAAATGGCGAAGTCCTGTGGATCCACCCAGACCTGCTTAAGGATGAGCAATGGGTAGCTTCTTCTTCATTGAAGAAAAAATCAAAGCGGAAGGGAAAGGCATGCCATGCTACTTCCGCAATTCTTGAGGAGATGTGAACGGAGTGGTAACATTCCGGTGTCCAGAAGGAACACGAAGCCACGCCACCGGGGAGGCGGACAGTATAAATATAAGTACCGGAAGTCCCCGACCCTAATGCCAAGGCGGCTGTCGGCTGGGGTGTGCGACTCCCCTCACTCGCGGCGGTGGCTGCCAAGGAAACCCGGCCGAAGCGGCAAAGTTCAACTCCGGCGATCTCGGTTCAATCACCCGATTAGAAGAGACAAACCAGAAGCTCTAACACCGTATCGCTTCGATGTTATGGCCCAATTGGCAAACATCGGCGGGATAACTCTCTGAGTTGCTCCGATTGTCAAAGGAAACCCGAAGCTCTACAAGCTTCGCGACTCGAGGTGTTTCTCACTCGGATCAAGCCGGTTCGGGAAGAATCGCCCAACAATGCAACCTTAGCATTTAAACACTGCATCACTTTTACAAAGGGATATCTGGACAAGGAATTCCAAGCACGATAGGCGCTATACTTCACGGGTATATTGGCTCGGTGAAGTTAGCAGGATCCAAGTCGTCAGGGTTCGGCTGTGAGCATCATGCCCTATCATCACCTTGGAATCCCACGCGGCAAGCTAGCATCAGCGAGCCGCGATGATCTACGGATTTAACACCGGTCTCGGCGCTTGGTAAAATCCGGATAAAGTGCCAAATGGGGACTTGAAGTCGAAGTCACCGCTATGTGATTGACGCAGACTTCCTATAACTTATTGTTGGGTCGACCTTGGATTCCCGATAGCGTTATAGTCCCATCTACTCTTCATCGGTGTCTCAAATATGTAGACATGAATAATGAAGTCAAGGCGGTGGTGTGACAAACAAACAACCGTTTAGGGGATGGAGAATTATTTCAGCGATTCTCTTCTCTACGATAATGAGTCGAGAAAGCGAATCATCGGCCCAAGGCAGACGGCCGGTGGAGAAAATGTCAAGTCGGGCTTGGTTATAGTGGTGGTTTTGTTTTAAACGACATTGTACCCCTTGTAATCAATCTTGGCGATGAAGAATCGTCGGATGAACATTATGTTGGCAACTTGTAGATGAATCAATAAATGGCGATTTAGAGTATCCTTTGTCTTTGAATGATGTAATGCGGGTTTATACGATCGGAGTTGCACCTACCAATTCGGTCATTTTGCTTTACACAAAAGCGGTTCCAAGACTCCTTTGGGACAACACTTCGTTATCCCAGATCAAGTGAGAGAGACTTGGTTTTACGGAAAAGGAGATCACGGTTCAATGCGAATCACTTCTTAGAAGAGGATGAAGATGACAATGGGCCTATCCTCCACACATTAGGATATAGTCGAAACAGGTATCATGAAGAAGTGGGGTACAATTTGACACAAGGGAAGGTCTATGTTTTGGGAAGGTCCTCGAGTCCCTCCTAAGCATCACGTCCCAGAGCGGGATAACTACTACTCGTTGAGAAGGGATTGGGATCTGATCCTCCTCGGAAGATGAATGCTCATGGTGATTGATAATAATCCACCCGATGAGAGCGGACATTAAGTGATTCTTGACTTGGGATTCAGACACGACCTCGGAGGAGCTTTCAAGGCTTTAATGTCAAACATGGCTTGTTGATCTTGCTCTGTTGAGAGTGATGAAGACATGCCAACATGGGAAGACCCATGGATCCATCAACTCAAAAGCGGTTTGGGGATAAGTTCGAACAAAGAACCCCCACTAAGGGCCGAGGTAGTCGGGTTAATATGGGTGACAAAGAGCATCTAAGCTCATAAACATCAGCAATACTCTTCCCTCGGAAGAAAAGAGTTGATTGCCTTATCGGGATATATCGATGTATTACGCACGAGTTCACGAGGACATGCGGGACTTCGATCTAATGTGGCGACACATCGCCTCAACATCATGATGGATGTCAAACTGTCAAGCAACCAAAGACGGTTTAGATCCACAAATCTTGAGCAATGCGTAGGCAGTGAAGAAACTCATAGAATGGGATTCATCGAGGAGATTCAACATCGGATTGGGTGGCGAATATAGTCCGTCGTGAAGAAGAATGGTTCGATTAGGATGCGTGAGCTGAGAGACTCACAGCTACTTGCGAAGGATGATTTCCCTCGCCATCCACCGGCGTCATAGTTGACAATCTGGCGTGGATTTGAAGAATGTCATTCATGGATGGTTTCGGGTTACAATCGGATCAAGATGCACCGATGGCCTTGGCACACGTTGAGGCATATCGGTATATATTGCTATCTGGTCATGCCGTTTGGCCTCAAAAGCGCCGTAGCGACATATCGTGAGCAATGGCGGAGATTTTCAAGATCATCTCGGAAAACGGATCGAATGCTACGTTGGCGATTTGGTGATGGCGACGGAGATCACATCGAAGATCTTAGAGCGGTATTTGAGCTCATCACGAACCCATCGATTAAAGATGAATCACGCCAAATCCTTTCTTGGGATGTCCGTGGCAAGTTCCTCGGCTTTATCGTTACTAATAAGGGTATCCATGTCGATCGACAAAGTAAAGGCGATTCAAAATTGCATCCTCATCGAGAGAACTCAGGGGTTACAAGAGGCGATTGGCGTTACATCCGGCGGTTCATATCGAACCTATCAGGAAATGCCAACCATTCTCTAAGTTGAACAAGAAAGTGTCGTTTATTTGGGACGGCCTGTCGAAGAACGTCGAAGAGATCAAATGCGTATCTCGCTAAACCTCCGTTCTTGTTGCACGGATCGGAAAGCCATTCACGATTCACGTCAGGCAGCGGATCACTCGTTAAGCACTTTACTGCGCAAAGGCGGCGGCGGATCCGCGAGCGGCGATGTATTACGAGCGAGCGTTAGTGGTCAGTCTCGATACCAATGGTGAAGCGGTGCCTTGCATTAGTGTTAGCGATTGAGAAAATCGGCACTATTTAGTCGGACGATTTATGTTATCTCTAGCGTAAATCCGGTCCGAATATTATGACCAGGCCGGCCTCAATGAGTTGGCGTTTGGCGAAATGGGCCTTGCTCTTGTCCCAATATGACTTGCACTTCAAACAACAAAAGTCGGTCAAAGGACAAGCGATTTGTGATCTCTTGGTACAACCCGACAACAGACCTTGATGGAGCTATATGATGATCTCGGATGAAGTTGAAGTCAACACTAGCACCAACAAATATGGCGATTGTATTTTGTGAACTTCTCGGGCCACTAATGGCAAATACCCGGATGTTCTCTCATTTGGAGTGGAGTTGTCTTGATTTCCCAGGAATCATGTCATGCCCGTGCTTATTCACTCCAGAACCTTGTTCCAATAGCGTAGCCCGAATACAACGCTACTTATGAACTGGTTTACCAAGGTGGGGTCGAATATCTCGGCGTATGGAGATTCTGGCCCGATAGTTAAGCGGTCCGTGGTGACTACGAAGTTAGGAACCACGATCAGTCCCCTATCATCGGGTAGCCGTGGAAATGGCGGACTTCGTTTGAAGAATTCTTCATCGAATATATCCAGGCCGGCTCATGCGGATGCATTAGCGCGTGCGCGATATCGTTGGCACAACCTAGGAGGCGAACAGAGTTACGGTCGGGACTCATCGGCTTTTGCCGATATATGATGAGGTACAAGAAAATGAAGGTAGCTACAAAAGGTGCATGCAACCCAAACTAAGTTGGAGCCAGAGATTGGCTTTCCTATCATCGATTCGTCTTACATGGTGATACGCGGAAGGCGTGAAGAGAAGAGATCAATCCGACTCAGAGATTCTTCTACGACACGGAGACCGGATGTTATATCGTAGGAAGTGCGATGGTCTTTACTCCGATGCCTTTCAAACAAGAGGCGGAAGAGGTCCTTGAGGAACACGAAGGTGAGAATGGAACACCGGCACGGTCCCAAGCTCTACGATCGAATCGGAGAATGGGCTACTTTACGATGATTAATGGCGCGGTCGTGCATTCGGAAATGCCAGTGTCAAATTCCGCGAATTATATGCATCGACCTCTGGCGGTTGCATCCTGCCGGCCACATCACGGCCATTGAGACATGGGGAATGGACATTGTAGGTCCCATTTTTCTCCGATGCAGTCAATCGGTTTATTCTAGCGATCACGACTACTTCTCCAAGTGGTAGGAAGCAATCAGCTAAAAGAAGTAAAGGCGATGCGAGTCGTCAAATTTATCAAACACCATGTCATCTATCGACATGGTGTCGGAATCGTGCATGACAACGGTCCCCAATTCATCGGCAATTCCTTCATCGGGTTTTGCGAAAATTCAAGATACAAGGCGTCTCGTCAACGACCTATAATCCGGTGCAAATGGATTAGCGTTCAACAAGGCGATTATCAAGATCTTGTCGAAGCTTGTGAAAAATAGGCGGGCGGGCGATAAGCTTCGGGCTTTTCTGGGCATATCGCTGCTGTGATGCATGCGCAACTGGAGGACCCGTACTACGGTCTACGGATGTGAAACAAATCTCGTTAAAGCTTTACTGCGCAAGGCGGCAGCGGCGGTCCGCGAGCGAGCGATGTATTACAGGCAAAGCGTTAGTGGGTCTGAGTCTCGATACCCAATGGTGAAGCGGTGCCTTGCATTAGTGTTCGCGATTGAGAATCGGCACTATTTAGTCGGACAAGCGATTTATGTTATCTCTACGTAATCCGGTCCGAATATTTATATTGGCCGGCCTCAATGAGTTGGCGTTTGGCGAAATGGGCCTTACTCTTGTCCCAATATGACGCACTTCAAGCAACAAAAGTCGATTAAAGGACAAGCGATTGCGATCTCTTGGTACGCGGCCCGACAGCGGTGAGTTGAGCTATATGATGATCTTCGGATGAAGTTCAAGTTAACGCTACATCGCACCAACAAATATGGCGTACTTTGTGGAGCTTCTCGAGCTATAGCGTGGCAAGTGCCCGGATGTTCTAAGATTTCCGCAGGAGTCGGGGTTGTCTTAGTTTCAGAATCATGTCATGCCGTGCTTATTAAGCTCACGAACCTTGTTCCAATAACGTAGCGAATACAACGCTACTTATCGGACTTAGCTTTGCCAAGAGGTGGGGTAGAGTATCTCGAAGCATCGGCGATTCGCAATTGATAGTCAAAGCAGATCCGTGGTGACTATGAAGTTAGGAACCGATGCGGTCCTATCATCGGATAGCCGTTGAAATGGAAGACTCATTTGAAGAATTCTTCATCGAATATATCCAGGCGGCTCATCACGGATGCATTAGCCGCGTGCGATATCGCTGGCACAACCAGGCCCGAACAGTTACGGTCGGGGACTCATCCGACTTTTTGTACGATATATATGATGAGGTACAAGAAAATGAAGGGTAGCTACCAAAGAGGTGCATGCAACCCAAACTAAGTTGGAGCCGAGTTGGCTTTCCTATCATCGATTCGTCTTACATGGTATTACGCGAGAAGGCGTGAAGGAGAAAGTCAATCCGGCGAAAGAGCTCAGAGATTCTTCTATGACACGGAGACCCGGATGTTATATGTAGGAGTGCGATGGTCTTTACTCGATGCCTTCAAACAAGGAGGCGGAAGAGGTCCTTCGGGAAAGCACGAAGGTGAGAATGGAACACACCAGCTGGTCCCAAGCTCTACTCGAATCGGGAGAATGGGCTACTTTTGGCCCACGATGATTAATGGCGGTCGATGCGTTCCGGAAATGCCAGCGTGTCAAATTCACGTGAATTATATGCATCGACCTCTGGCGGTTGCATCCCGGCCACATCGGCCATTGAGACATGGGGAATGGACATTGTAGGTCCCATTTTCCTCCGATGCATCAAAGGCGTCGGTTTATTCTAGCGATCACCGACTACTTCTCAAAGTGGAAGCAATCCGCTAAAGTAAAGTAAATGCGATGCGTCAAATTTATCAAACACCATGTCATCTATCGACATGGTGTCGAACGGATCGTGCATGACAAGCGGTCCCCAATTCATCGGCAATTCCTTCATCGGGTTTTGCGAGAAATTCAATACAAGGCGTCGTCAGCGACTATAATCCGGTAGCAAATGGATTAGCGAGGCGTTCAACAAGGCGATTATCAAGATCTTGTCGAAGCTTGTGAAAAATAACAAAGCGAGGCTGGGAGATAAACTTCGGGCTTACTACGGGCATATCGCTGTTGTCGCATTTGGAGGGAGAGACGTATTCTACGGTCTCACGGATGTGAAGCGGCTCTCTGTTGGAGATCGAATCCGTCGCCGTATCGCTTGTCCAGCGAGAGATGACGACCGAAGAACAACATCAAAAGCGTCTCGAAGAGCTTGAGATGTTAGATGAGAAGCGCTGGAAGCTCAACAGCGCGTGAGTTCTACCAAGCTAGGATGTAGAGCTTTCAACAAGAGAATGCGACAGCGGAGTTTCAAAGAAGGAGATTTGGTCCTCAGCGCTTTCGGCGACCAATAATCCTCACTTCAAAAGAAAGGTAAATTGAACCTAAATGGGAGGGACCGTTTGTAATAGAGCGGTCTACTCTAGCAGTGCGTGTCGCCTAATTACCCAAAATGGCGGACAGGCATTAATCTTAGATAAATGGGAAGTTCACGAAGAAATACTACTCTTAGTATCTTGGGATAACCCGTTTAACGAGAAGTTCCTCGTGGGATGTTTCACCCACCTTTCTTGAGGATAACCCTCGGTTTGTCCTCCATCATAATTTCCCTCACCGATCAAATTCTTTGACGGTAGGTCTACAAATTTTCTGGTACATTACCAAAATCCCCTCTTGATTCCTTCTATGAACAAGAGGCCCACTCAAAATCCCTTTCACGCCGGAGATAGAATATAAAATTCTTCCTCTCCAAGCGTAAGATCCTTTTCGCGATAAACGGAAGGGTCCTACCCATTTCATCTTAGGTAGCGCCCATGAAGGTATCTTGTAGGGATTGTCAAACCGGTTGTCCTTTGAAGGTCACGAGTCTCTTCGGTTCTCGGTGTGGAGATCCCTCTTAGTTCCACCTTTCATCTTAGGTAGCGCCGGTGAAGGTATCTTGTGGGATTGTCAAACCGGGTTGTCGCTGAAGGTCACGAGTTTCTTCGGTTCTCGAAGTGGAGATTCCACTTTTAGTTCCACCTTTCATCTTAGGTAGCGCCGGAAGGTATCTTGTGGGATTTTCGAGACCGGGTTGTCCTGAAAGTCACGAGTCTCTTCGGTTCTCAGTGGAGATTCCACTTTTAGTTCCACCTTTCATCTTAGGTAGCGCCCGTGAAGGTATCTTGTAGGGATTTTCGAGACCAGGTTGTCCGTGAAGGTCGCTCGAGTCTTCGGTTCTCGGTGGAGATCCACTCTTAGTTCCATCTTTCATCTTAGGTGCGGCGGTGAAGGTATCTTGCCGGGATTGTCAAACCGGGTTGTCGCTGAAGGTCACGAGTTTCTTCGGTTCTGGAGTGGAGATCCCATTCTTAGTTCCACCTCTCTCTAGGTAGTGAAGGTATCTTGTAGGGATTTTCGGACCGGGTTGTCCTTTGAAGGTCACACGAGTCTTTTCGGTTCTCGGTGGAGATCCACTCTTAGTTTCACCTTTCATCTTAGGTAAGCGCCCGAAGGTATCGTCGGGATTGTCAAACCGGGTTGTCCTTTGAAGGTCACTGAGTTTCTTCGGTTCTCGAAGTGGAGATTCCACTTTTAGTTCCACCTTTCATCTTAGGTAGCGTGAAGGTATCTTGTAGGGATTTTCAGAACCGGGTTGTCGCTTTGAAGGTCACGAGTCTCTTCGGTTCTCGGTGGAATCCCTCTTAGTTCCACCTTTCATCTTAGGTAGCTGAAGGTATCTTGCCGGGATTGTCAAAGGGTTGTCGACTGAAGGTCACTGAGTTTCTTCGGTTCTCGAAGTGGAATTCCACTTTTAGTTCCACCTTTCATCTTAGGTAGCCCGCCCGTGAAGGTATCTTGCCGGATTTTCAGACCAGTTGTCGCTTTGAAAGTCACACGAGTCTCTTCGGTTCTCGAAGTGGAGATTCCACTTTTAGTTCCACCTTTCATCTTAGGTAGCGTTGAAGGTATCTTGAGGGATTTTCGGACCGGTTGTCCGTTGAAGGTCGCCAGAGTCTTTTGGTTCTCGGTGGAGATCCCACTCTTAGTTCCATCTTTCATCTTAGGTAGCGTGAAGGTATCTTGTAGGATTATCAAACCGGTTGTCCGCTGTGAAGGTCACTTGAGTTTCTTCGATTCTCGGTGGAGATCCCATTCTTAGTTCCACCTCTCTCCTAGGTAGCCGTGAAGGTATCTTGTAGGGATTTTCGAACCGGGTTGTCGCTGAAGGTCACACGAGTCTTTTCGGTTCTCGGTGGAGATCCGCTCTTAGTTCCACCTTTCATCTTAGGTAGTAGGTGAAGGTATCTTGTAGGGATTTTCAGACCAGTTGTCGCTGAGCGTCACTGAGTCTTTTCGGTTCTCGATGGAATCCCTCTTAGGTCCACCTTTCATCTTAGGTAGCGCCGGTGAAGGTATCTTGAGATTTTCAGACCGGGTTGTCCGGCCCGAAGGTCACACAGGTCTTTTCGATTCCTCGGCAAAAGAATCTGCTGTTAGCCTCATCATAGGACACATTCTTCTTTTCCCACCTCAATCAATCTTATCGGTTCGGTCATTCTACGGACAAAAGACACCAAGATTCATCTTGGGGCATTTTATCGAAGCCTAAGAAGGGATAAAGCCAGCGCCTCACCGCGTTGCGGTTTAGTCTTTTAGATTGAAGAAGACACCCGAGTTTGATTACGGGGTATTTTATCCGAAGCCTAAGAAGGGATAAAGCCAGCCTACCGCAGCGTTCGGTTTAGTCTTTCTCCGATTGAAGAAGACACGAGTTAGATTACAGGGTATTTTATCCTGAAGCCTAAGAAGGGATAAAGCCAGCGTCTAATACCGTTGCGGTTTAGTCTTTCCCGATTGAAGAAGCACGGAGATGGATTAGGCGTTTTATCCAGAAGCTAGAAGGGATAAAGCCACGCCTACCATCGTTCCGGGGTAGTCTATTCGTGATAAAAGCCGAAGCCCTCATTATTCAACATCGTTAGCATTAAGTCTAGAAGAGTTTCATTCTTTTAGCACAGCGTCGTGTGTAGAGCGGTTTAGAAAATCTACATGCTAGCCAACTCAAGCGGTAGTTAGTAAAGGCTCATCAAACCCGTTGAAGGTGGGGTTGGCGATAACCCTAAAGTCGGCCTAACCGCGTTGCGGTTTAGTCTTTTAGATTGAAGAGACACGAGTTTGATTAAGGGTATTTTATCCGAAGCCTAAGAAGGGATAAAGTCGGCGCTTTAACCGCAGCGTCGGGTTTGAGTCTTTTAGATTGAAGAAGACACGAGTTCGATTCAGGGGTATTTTATCCGAGAAAGAAGGGATAAAGCCAGCGTCTAACACCGCGTTCTTGGTTTAGTCTTCCCTCGATTGAAGAAGACACGAGTGGATTACAGGGTATTTCATCCGGCCTAAGAAGGGATGAGTCACGTGTAACAGCGTTGGGTGGTCTCTTGCGTAAAAGAGTATAAAGCCTATGTATTCAATATCATAGCAACAAGTCTAAGAGAGTTTCATTCTTTTAGCACAACGTTGTGTGTAGAGCGGTTTAGATAATCTACGCTAGCCAAACTCAAGCGGTGGTTGGTAAAGGCTAATCAAACCCGTTGATGGTGAGGATTTGCCAAAAATCCTATAAGTATTATGGTTAATTATTTGAATGAAATAAAAGAATCATAATAAGCAATGAAGCGAATAAATCTTATTCATTTGAAGCAAATATAAAAGGAGCTACAATTGTCGAGACAATCGATTCAAGCAAAGTTGAGATAATCACATGGCGTGGCTAAACAAAAGCGAGAGAAGTCTCAAGACCAAAGCAACCGCGTCGGACTTCATTGGCGCAATCTAGTAATGTGAAGGAAGCGGTCGGCTTTGTGGTGGCTAATTTTCCTCTGGTTAGCTCGAACCGAGCTTTAGCTTCCTTCTCAAGTTCCTCTTGAGTTAATAGCGGCCACATGTTCGACGCGCTCGCCTCGAGGACTTGCTTCTCCGCGTTCAGTGGCATACGGACTCTAGTACACTCCGCAGCGTGAAATTCTTCAAAGTCTTCTCCCCTTGGCGGTCGATTCTGTGCGATTGACATGGGTGTGGTACGGTCTATCGGCTGCGCAAGTATTTGCCGCTCATAGGAGTTAGCGAAAATAACCTCTTGCTCAGATATTCTCCTCTCGCGAAATCGTTCACGAGAAACCTTGATCAGAGCCTGGCCCAGATGAGTCGCCTCACCTCATTGCATGAATCAAAAGGCTAAACTCTCCCTGCACGATGCGCGAGTTAGCGGCTAGTGGCTTTGCTCCAGCGATTAACTAGGCGAGAGCCACTGACAAATTTCCTCCAAGCTACTCAATATGAATGGGAAGAGACATAAAGGTGCCCATCTAACCCGATAATAGAGATGCTGTTTCAAACCATTCTCCACGGTGAAGAGACCCATCCAGAACTAGAATCGGGGAGCGACAAATTTTTGGCGGGGCAATCACCGTGATAGGTTGAATCCGTGGAAGTGGTCCGTCAAGATTAACACAGGGGCCTCACCCGCGCCCTACACTCGAAGGGTGGAAATCCAGTTTCGGCCGAGGCTGTAAGGAAGTGGATCGGATGATGGGCGATCCCTCAAACTTCGTCATCAGAAATTATGATGGTAGGCTCGAGCTTTCTTTGGTTTCTTCCTGGTGTTAAGCCTCATTGCGGTTCGCTTCCTCGGTGGAAAGAGGTGTTCTCGGGATGACCTTAGAATCGAGACTTGACATTTGGAGCCTTGAAATAGGCGAATAATCGCCAGACATCCGCCTACCACAAGAAGAACAAAGGGTTAGCGAGATCATTTAGGAGGAATATCTTGAAAAAGGAAGCGGCGTAAGGCGTAGAACTCTTCGAAACCCATGAGTGAGTCGCGACCTTATAGCGGTATGGCGATTTCACCCATGCTCGAATACGGGAGAAGCGATAAATATAGTCGGCGTAAACAAAGCGGCAATATATTTCGTTCTGAGGGCAAAGATGCGGTATGAAATCGCTCCGTTAAAGATATCGAGGCGGGGTGATCTTTGAAGCCTCAATCCTCCACGAAGGAAGATTTCGGCTCTTCCCAATCGCCTCACAAAGGAAAACGAAGCGGGGATATATATGTATGAGAATATGATGGTTGGCGCTTCCGCCGAAAGAAGGAGGCGTGCATTCGCAGCGCCGTCGCGGTGTCGACTCTCTTGAAGCGTGATCTTCACGGCGACGCCAGGCTGCGAAACATGATGAAAAGTCAAATATCAGTTGAAAATCGATAAAAAGGCATCAAAGACCCGCCAGCGGCTCGTCGGTCTGTCGGTGCAACATCGATCGGGTTCGCCGAGTGCAACTTCGAGACGCCCAGCCGGATGCCAAAGCGCCAGCGCGACCGGCACCAACGACCAAGCCAAAGCGCCCGGTAGCGGCCAGCGCCAGCGACCAGCGAGCGCCAGGCAAACAGGCCAATGACGCGCCGGCCCGAGCAGCTACGCCGCCCACCACCCTGGCAGCCACCGCCGCCGCCCGTGGCGCCGCCGCCACCTATTCATGGCCATGGTTGGTTCTTCTCCGCCCATGCATGCATGCAACAAAAAAGAGAAAGAAAAGAAGAGAGAGAAGAAATTTTTACAAACCCTAGCTTTGTGCTCATACCTCGTAAGTTGAGAGAGCGAGATGCGCAAGGCGGGAAGGAAACACAAAGAAAGAGAGGGCGGCCTAGGTCGAGGAGAAGGTGAGGAAACTATGGGTATTTATAACCCCATATGACCCATCCCCTTTGAATAAGAGTCTATTTGGCGATGGGTAGGAATTCTAATTAGAGCCCAATTGGATATCTAAAAGGAATCCAAAACACCCATAATTTATCCATCCTCTTTCCTAAATATTTGGAAAGATTTTGGAGATGCTACGGCTCAATTCTCCAAATATTCCCCATGTGGTCTAATCCTACTCAACAAGGATTCACAGTATAATGTTTCCCAATTTGTGAGAAGTTCCATAAGAATATATTCTTAGGGATAACTTCGATCGTCGGATACATCGGCCCGATCAGCAGCGTCGTAATCTTACTCCAACAAGGATTACAGTATAAAGCTGTTTCCCAATTTGTTAGAGAAGTTCGCAGAATATATTCTTAGGGATAACTTCGATCGTCTTGCATCGGCGAATCAGCAGCGTGCCCGATCTTACTCAACAAGGATTACAGTATAAAGCTGTTTCCCAATTTGTCGAGAAGTTCCATGAAATATATTCTTAGGGATAACTTCGATCGTCTTGGATTATCGGCGCCCGATCAGCGTCGTGATCTTACTCAACAAGGATTACGGTATAAAGCTGTTTCCCAATTTGTAGAAGTTCGCAAGAATATATTCTTAGGGATAACTTCGATCGTGCGGATTACATCGGCCCGATCAGCGCGTCATGATTCTACTCCAACTAGGATTAAGTATAAACTATTTCCAAATTTGTCGAAGTTCGGAAGAATATTTCCATAAAAATATTCTTAGGGATAACTTCGATCGATGCGGATCTGCAGAGCGTAAATCAGCGTCGCCTAATCCTACTCAATGGGGAATACAGTATAAAGCTGTTTCCAAATTTTCAGCGAGGAGTTCTAGAGAATAAACCCATATTCTTAAGGATAACTTCGATAACCCTTAACTTCCTCCCATCATAATATCAAAGAGAGGAATAATCGGGCGTGAAAGTCATGTTGACAGGACAATGTGTCGGTCAGAAGAAACTCCTCCCGCGTGGATAATCATATCCCAACAATGGTCAAAGCGTCACACTTTCGCGTGAAGGCTAGGATGATGGTTGAAAGCCAAATGGTCTCGGTTTCAACAAAGAGTCCTGGAGGATATCTCCATGAAAAGATTAGTCCTCGGCGTGGTTAAACCAATAGCATGCGTAATGATGGAAGAAATAGCCGTGAGGGTTATGAAATTCCATGTATTGACACAACGTGTAGCCAACAAGGAGTTCGCCGACATCGGATAAGTCAAAAAGTCGATGGTTAGTCAAACAACAACCAGAGCCGAGTTACAAACAAAACTCACCCACCGGCTTGAATCAAGACAAGCGGTCGGACAATAAATCTGACAAGTGATCTTATCGAAATCCTACAAAATGGATGATCACGAAAGAATCGAAGACTTGAAGCTATCTTTGGGACCCCGGTAGGCCGAAGTAGGGAACCATCATGTCAAAGCATCGGACTTCGTCAAGAATCGAGGCGAGGCGGCTGGAGAGGAGTATCTGTGGCGTTAAAAATACTTACAAGATCCCGAAACCAACTTCGTGGCGAAGTGGCGAATGACAACCCATCGAGCGATCTACGGACGTCGAATCGTTAAAGCGAACCGGCGGCAAACCCACGGCGTCACAAACGGTTTAAGCGGACTTGAGCAGAGCGATCGGATTCGAGGACCGTTGAGCGGAGCGAACCAAGAGTTAGTCCGGAACCAAATCTGAATAGAACCTAAGTGCGGAAGGCCAAAAGTCGAGAATAGGGGCCTAAGCGGGAAGGCAGAAGAAAGCGGCGAAAGCAGCAGCGAGCACCTCGGCCAACTTGGTGGCGAACCTACCGGGTTTGGCGAACCGTCTTCTGGCGAACCTATTGATACTGCGAACCTGCGTGGTTTGGCGAACCTGCCTTGGCGAACCTCGGTTCATTTTGGCGAACCTGCCATCTGGCGAACCTCGCAGCACAGCGAACCGCCTTTTGGCGAACCTCGCCATTGGCCGAGCCTCGTGTTCACTGGCGAAACCTCGGTTCATTTTGGCGAACCTCGAAACTAACTTCGTGGCGAGTCGGCGAATGACAACCCATCGAGCGATCTGAGCGTCGAATCGTTAAAGCGAACCCGGGCAAACCCATAAGCGTCACAAACGCGGTTTAGTCCGGAACCAAATCTGAGGCGATCAGGATTCGAGGCGTTGAGCGGAGCGAACCAAGAGTTAGTCGAAACCAAATCTGAGACGGAACCTAAGTGCGGAAGGCCAAGAGTCGAATAGGCGGGGCCTAAGCGGGAAGGCGAAAGCGGCGAAGCGGCAGGCGGCGCACCTCGGCCAGCAGGTGGCGAACCTTGATTTTGGCGAACCTGCGTCTTCGGCGAACCTCCGTATTGGCGAACCTGCGTGGTTTGGCGAACCTGCGCCGAACCTCGGTTCATTTTGGCGAACCTGGCCATCGGCGAACCTCGCCTTTTGGCGAACCTGCGCCTTTTGGCGAACCTCGCCATTTGGCGAGCCTGCATTCACTGGCGAAACCTCGGTTCATTTTGGCGAACCTGCGCCGGCCGAACCTGCCTTCGGCGAACCCGCCATTTGGCGAGCCTGCGTGTTCACTGGCGAAGCCTCGGTTCATTGGTCGAACCTCGTAGTCATTTGGCGAGCCTCATGTTCACTTGGCAAAGCCTCGGTTTTCATTTGAACCTGCGCCTGCGCGAACCTTGCACTTTGGCGAACCCGTGTTCATTCGGTCGAACCTGCGTGTTCACTTGGCGAACCTGGGTTTTGGAACCTCGGCCAGCTTAGCAGGGCACCTGCGACAGTTAGCAGGGGCACCTCGACCACTTTGGTAGAGGCAGCACCTCGACCTGGTTGAGGGCACCTCGACCACTTTGGTAGAGCACCTCGACCAACCCCATTTGTATAAATAGGGGGTCTTGAGGCTGGAGGGATTTTGGAGAGCTTGGGGGATTTGAAGATCTTTTGGAGAGGCTTCGAGGACTTCTTGGAGCCGGTTTGGCGGATCTGCTTGGACTTTGGGCGGTTTTTGCGGTTTGAGCACCCGTGACACGAACCGATCAGCGTCGGATCTACAAGCGCCAGAATGGCGAATTGGTCGAACTGAGATACCCTCTAGATTAAGCTTCGTCTTAATCTCGGGGATATTTGTGATTTCTCTAGTAGATCTCACCGCTCGGTGATCCTCTCGCCGTGAAGTGTGATCCCCTCGGTAGTTTCCTTAGTGAAGCGAGCCCTTTCGTCTGTAGTTTGAACAGGGTCTCTACTTGAATCCGGTGCAGCGGTGGTCCACGGACACAAAAGTCCGACACGGGCAAAGAACCCATAGCGAGGACCTCGATATATGAGAGATCGTGTTTGTTCATAAAGGAAAAAGTTGTAATCTTTTTGATTTTCATTGTAAGCCTTAAAATAAAAGCGATATTTTTCTTTGAATTTGTTTGAGGCTGAAGTTTATGATTCAAATCAATGACAATCAAAGCAACTTTCCCCGCGAACAGGGTTTTGTTGTAAAAATTAGGCTATAGTTTGAGGGGTTGATGTGCTAATGATTGCTAGAATTTTTTTTTGTGCACGTGTTGGTCGAAGTTTGGGGGCTTATGTGCAAAGGTGGCTGAAATTTTAGGCTAAATTGCAAAAAGGGCTAAAATTTTGGGGGTCTAGGTGCAAAAACGGCCTAAAATTTTGGATTCGAGGGTGATTTGAATGTTTGAGAATTTTAGGCTTGAAAGTGACTAAAATGGCGAACCTCGGTTCATTTTGGCGAACCGCGCCATCACGAAACCTGCGCCTTTTGGCCGAACCTGCGCCTTTGGCGAACCTGCCATTGGCGAGCCTCATTCACTGGCGAAACCTCGGTTCATTTTGGCGAACCTCGAACTAACTCGCGGACGGGAGTCGGCGAATGACAACCCATCGAACGATACGGACGCCGAATCGTTAAAAGCAGCGAACCCGGCGGCAAACCCATAAGCGTCTAAAGCGGTTTAGTCCGGAACCAAATGACGATCGGATTCCAGATCGTTGAACCGAACGAACCAAGAGTTAGTCGAAACCAAATCTGACCGGAACCTAAGTCACGGAGGCCAAGAATCCGAATAAAGCGGGCCTAAGCCGGAAAGGCCGAAAGCGGCAGCAGCGGCGAAGCACCTCGGCCAGCAGGTGAACCTCGGCGGTTTGGCGAACCTGCGCCTGCGAACCTGCGCCTTTCGGCGAACCTCGCCATTTGAGGCGAGCCTCGTGTTCACTGGCGAAGCCTCGGTTCGATGCGGTCGAACCTCGTAGTCATTTGGCGAGCCTCATGTTCACTTAGCAAAGCCTCCAGTTCATTCGTGAACCACCGTATACGGCGAACCTTGCACTGGCCCGAACCGTGTTCATTGATCCCGAACCTCGTGTTCACTTGGCGAACCTCGGTTTTGCAGAACCTCGGCCAGCTTAGCGAGGGCACCTCGGCAGATTAACAAGGGCACCTGACCACTTTGGCAGGAGCACCTCGGCCCTAGTTAGGCAGGGGCACCTCGGCCACTTTGGCCGAGGCACCTCGACCAACCCCATTTGTATAAATAGGGGGTCTTGAGGCTGGAGGGGGATTTTGAGAGCTTGGGGATTTCAAGATCTTTTGGAGAGAGCTTCGAGTATTCTTGGAGGCCCAGTTTGGCGGATCTGCTTGGACTTTAGGCGGATTTTTGCGGATTTCGAGCCGGCGGTACGAACCCGATCAACGTCGGATCTACAAGCGCCAAAGATGGCGAATTGGTCGAACTTCTGAGATACCCTCTAGATTAAGCTTCGCCTTAATCTCGTGGATAGCCGGATTTCTCCTAGTAGATCTCACCGCTCGGCGATCCTCTCCTTAAGTGAGTGTGATCCCCTCGGTAACCGTTTCCTTCGTGAAGCGAGGCCCTTTCGTCTGTAGTTTGAACGGGTCTCTGCTTGGATCCGAATTCGCAGCGGTGGTCACGGACACAAAAGTCCCGTACGGGCAAAGAACCCGCATAGAGGACCTCGATATCGCGAGAGATCCTGTGTTTTGTTCATAAAGGAAAAAGTTGTAATCTTTTTGATTTTCATTGTAAGCCTTAAAATAAAAGGCGATATTTTTCTTTGAATTTGTTTCAGGCGACTGAAGTTTGTAACAGTTCAAATCAATGACAATCAAAGCAACTTTCCCCGCGAACAGGGTTTTGTTGTAAAAATTAGGCTATAGTTTGAGGGGTTGATGTGCTAATGATTGCTAGAATTTTTTTTTGTGCACGTGTTGGTCGAAGTTTGGGGGGCTTATGTGCAAAGGTGGCTGAAATTTTAGGCTAAATTGCAAAAAGGGCTAAAATTTTGGGGGTCTAGGTGCAAAAACGGCCTAAAATTTTGGATTCGAGGGTGATTTGAATGTTTGAGAATTTTAGGCTTGAAAGTGACTAAAATGGCCGAAATTTCAACCTGGATCCAGGGGTATTTTGGTCATTTTATGGCCAAATTTGATCAGGAGAGGTTTCGAGCAAAAATTGAATCCGATCTCAGCGTATGTGGACCCTGTAGGTTTAACTAGAAGTTAACCGTAGAATCCCATATATTTTTTGTAGGATTTTGGTTAAAATTCATAGTTTCCCTTTATATTTTGGATCCTCTAGATTTATTTTTATATCCTAATTCGCCTGGTTCTTTGGCATCGACATGTCGCCTGAAAATCACGCTACCCGAGGAGTCACCAAATACTCGCCACATGAGAGTGCACCTCCATCATTTATTGGTGAGCCTCTTCCCCATCTTTTAGTACATTTGCATATGGCATACCGGATCCCCGCTTTGTTCTCCTTCGTGAGGCAATTGGGAAGAGCCGAGATTCTCCTTTGTGAGAGTTGACGCTTAAAAGATAGGTTTTGCTTGGTCAACACCTATCTCAAAGCAATTAAACGGGCGATTCCGCGCGCATCATGTTCCGTGAGGATGGTATATTGTTTCGCTATTTGTGCGATGGTATACATTGTCCTATGAGTGCATAATGCACGAATCGTTCACTCCATTATAAGGCGTTGACTCTATCTCATAGGTCTCATGAGATGAGTCCGACGCCTTATATTGCCTTTTAAAATATTTTTTATGACTCAATCTAATAAATATTAATTACTGCTTCCATTGAATACCCTCGAGCATTTCCTCTCATGTTGACGGACAAGAGCATTATGCCACCGATGATTCTTCGCCTATTTTGATTACCCTCGGTTTGCACGGGTACATCAGCCGAGGCCATCCAGCGATACGTGAGGGGAGCCTCGTGCTTTGACCGTTGGTTACCGACGACCGCCAGAGGGACACCCGCCCACTAGCCTCTAAGGAAGACGGATTACCTGCTCGTGATTCCGCTGAAGATCAAGATGCCTTTTATTGAAGTGAGCAATGGTTGCATAAAGATGACGGAGGGTTCTTATATCTCCCATGGATACTTTGCCATCGCCATTGATCGAAGTTGAGGTGTCAGTCGCGGACACGAGATATCGTGGCGCTTTGACCTGAGGAGCATGACCACATACATTGTGGGTATATTACCCACTGTGCAATTCGGTTCGGTAGGAACCGCGTTATTGGATCAAGGCCCGGTGTGTTGGGATTAGACACACCACCCCATGACGAAGCCGCTCACCGCCGCCATACCTTGAAGAATCGCCTCGCGAGGTCGGGAGAGAAATGCCCGGACCCGGCCATAGATTTTACGGCTGGCTTTATTCTTCAGACATGCTTTGGTGGGCTCGTATGACGAACTATGTCCTCAGCCGATGGGGTGAGGAGCTACATGCCTGTGGTTTACATGCAGCAATTCGTGCCACCATGTATGGGCTATCGATCAGTGCCAATCATTTCTTTGCATTGTCAGAGCTCTACGACCCGGATTCGAACACTTTCTTAACCAAGCATCGGGAGCTAGGGTTAGCTCTCCATGAGATGCATCAAGTCTCCGGCTTACCCATGGAGAAGATGTTATACCAGGAGTACTTTACCTCGAATCGTGAGTTGAGTCAGCTGAAAGATCGCATGCCCAGTCGCTATGATACCTTATGGGATCTTACTTGCCACTATCATATTGCTTTGGCACAGGCTGAGCCACTAGCAAAGAGGACCAAGTCACAAGCGAGCCTAAAGTAGTTCGCAAGTTACTTGTTCAGGCACCTGGAAAGCAATTCTAGCGAGGCGATTTGCGGATTGGCACCGCTCACTCCTTCAGAGGTTAACGAGCTAATCAAGAAATCCAGCGCTCGCTCTTACACCATTAGTAGCACCGAGGGTGGTTTTCTACAGGACTAAATTCGGTGACATTCTTGTGGCATGCAAGAAACCATTCACCGATGACTCTCCTAGCAGGTTACCTCACGATCTGGTTGAAGAAGTGCGTGGTACCGTATAAGTCTGGTGATGCTTTGCCATTAGAAGTGCTTTATCTTGCGGTTCAGCTTGTTCACAAGAAGGAACTTTCTCTCCTTCCGGTGATGGTGGCTAACATTCATCGTGGGCTTCGGTAGATAGTCAGTACCTTCACTCAGGGGGAGGGTGAGCCGTCGATTCGGATTCCTCTTACTAAGGTAGAGCTTCCATACACTTACCTCGATAGCCCTGTCTTCCCATTGATATGATGTCAACAGCACCTAGATTAATTCACCCCCTTACTACAATTATTAGAGAATTGCATATGGAAGGGGCGAGGATTCTCAGAAATAAGAAAGCAATTGCAGGTTCACAAGGGTTGAGTTTTCTCCAGATGTTTCCCGCGATTCTCTGGTCAGTACGGCGAGTCTTTGATTGATGAGGAGAGGCCGAGGGCGAGCCGAACCTCTCTTGATGTTGGCTGCTTCAATTGGCTGATGAACATTAGGCTGGGTTACCTAACATTCCGAGTGAGAGATGAGTGCTTTATAGAGCCGTATCTACCTTGTCGATTTGTCCGCCAGTTTGGTTATGACCAACTTTATGTTGGAAATCCAAGTCGACGGCTTCGGACTCATGGCGGGTTAGTGGACGGCGTCCGAGCATGTCTATGGAGTGTGACAGGGTGCACTGGTGCTAGGTTCAGCCTTCCAAGTGCTGACCGTCGGCTGGAGCTGACATTCTTATGTTGTAGGTGGTTGTTGGCAACTAATGAACCCGTTCACGTGAAGCCTATTGTATAATTAACGGCCGAAGAGGCCTCCCGGGCTGATACTCAGATAATTCAGAAGGCCGCTCGGTCACAGAGGAAGCGATGCAAGACTCGTCAAGTAGACGAGGGGGAAGAGGAGACCTTCGGCCACAAGAGACCTCGTGAGGAGATCATGCGGATGACAAAGATCATGAGGAGGACTTTGGGACAGGTTTGTCAATACTTCCTCTCCCTTTTTCTCTTTCCTCTTTTGGAATTATTGGGTCTGACAGCAATTTTGAAGCTTCAGGAATGACAGCCGAGGAGGAGGAGGGACTTCACCCCTCTTACCGGGCGAAGCCTTGAGTTGGGACTCAAGCTGTTAAGCGGAAAAAGTTAGTCCATAAGCCACATGCAGATCCACGAGCTTTTGAGATGGACTTGGCTGGTGATGACCTTGTCAGTGAAGGAGGTAATGCTTAACCACCACGTAGTCCCTTCAATCATTTAACTCCTTGAACTCAGGGCTCACATTTCTCCATTTCTGTACAGGAGGATACGGAGAAGGCGAGATTAGCTTCGATTTTCCCCATCACGATTTCGCCTCTTTCGAAGAACCCAGTTTCACACAACAGGTGTATGAGTCTATGGCAGAAGAGCTTGCAGTAGCTGCTAAAATTAATGAGACTACCAATGTAGGACCTGATTCAGCAAATTCAGGTACATCTATCATTGGTAATATCCCATTTAGATGGCGAGTACGGGAGTTGAACGACTCGAAATTCGTGCCTTCCCTAATTGTCTCTATGCTTCTTGCTCTTTTAGAAAAGTTGCAGGAAGCAAACGTGGACACTGGGATTAGAGAGACTAACTCCACTGTAGGAGGTAAGCCATTTTCGCTGATCGCAGGTTCTTGATTCTGCTTCTTTCACTTATGTTTTCTTGTGTCAGATTTTTCGATAGAGGATTTTGATGAAGATGGTCTGCTTGTGGACACCCCCATGGTCGACTTGATATCTGGCTCTCCCCGAGATGATCATCATCCCGGTGATATGTCACCTGAGCCAATAATTCCTGAAAATACTGAGGTTTGTTTCTCTAAAGGTATGGGCTCCCTCTCCCGTTAATTATAGGACTAGCCATTTTTAACTAATACAACTACAATTTGATGAATCTGAGGAATTCATTTTGTTGCTGGCAGGAACTCCTACTGAGGCTCATTTTTCAATTCCCATTCGACGCCCTCCAAAATTACACCATGGCGCCGCCTTCTCGATGAACATGCCACAGACCAATCGCAGCAGCCGGTGCATCAATGGCGGCACCCTTTCGATAGCCCCGCTTAATCCATGAAGCTATACCGATGGAAACAGTATGGTTATCCAAATTAAGGATGTCTACGCCGCCTTTGACTTAAGATTCTAAAATGTCCATCCCTTTATTTTTTTGTGGCTTACATCTCAACTCCATAATCCGGGCGAGGGCGCCGATGTCGCATAACCACTCCAGATCGATTATTATATGTATGGAAGTCCGCCGTTTCTTTCATAAACATGATGATCGACAAGCTTCTCCACAAGGCTTTCTCCGCCGGCCTGACGGTCCTTAACCCTAGAACGCTTTGATAAGGGATGCCGGTTACCCGTGAAGTTAGCCAAGGCAATTACTGATGATCTTGATCGTCTGGAACTCAAGCTTCAGAAATTATAGGAGTTGCAAGCAGCAGGTGCTTCTTTGTATATAGCCGATCAAGCGGAATCTCGTCTGGAAGCTATAGGCGTTGAAACTTGCCTATAAGTCCCCGAATGAGACTCGTGACGATAAGTTGACGATCGACGAGCCATTCGACGACATGACGACGAACCGTTGACAACACGACAAGTGACCGCGATGCAAACGCATAAAGCGAGTCGATGAAACGCATGAGGCGAGTCGACGAGGTGTCTAAGTCAGCGAAGCGAGCCGACGGAATACATGAAACAGGTCGGCAAAGCACGCAAACCAACAAAGCGACGAATCGCTCGCAAATGATGGAATAAATCCAACCGTGAAGCTTCGAATCAGCAAATATCGACGAGACGAAATCAGATCAGACTCACAAGATCAGGTTAGAATCAAATCAAAGCGAATCAACTTCGGACCGAAAAAAGCGAAAGCCGTATGGCGTCTCGACCAAGCGAGACACCTTGTGGTCTTAAGGCCAAGGCGAACACCTAGGTGTCTCGGTGGGATTTTTACATTTTTTTTGACCCACATCCACTTTCAAGCCTATAAATAGAGAGGTGGGAGTCTTATTTGAGAGGATCCGGAATTTTTGAAAGAAGTCGAAGCTCTGCCGGATCGAGATCTAAACTTGGGGGAAAGGAAGGCTCTTTGACGATCATCTTCTTCGACAACCAGATATAGATCTCGGCGAACCCTTCGGGCTATTATCCTCCTTCGTGAGATAATTCCCTTAGCAAGTTCGAGAGATCGGATCTCAGATCTACACGTGTTTCCTCCGGATCAAACCTTGTTTTGATCCCGAGAAGAGCTTTGATTTCACTTGGTCGATTTCATTCACTTAGGGCTATTATTTCCTTCGTGAAATAACCCCTTTTTACCTTGTAGATCTTTCATCGGATCGGATCACGTGACGGTCCACGGACGGAATAGAGTCCCTGGCACAGGCAAAGACACCCACGCAAGCGAGGAGCCGATAAACGGATCCCGCGTTTGTTTTGGGAGAAAAAGTTATAATCTTTCTTTGATTTTTATTGTAAGTCTTATAAAAAGACGTCCTTTTTATTTTTGTTGAATTCATTTGTAATTCCATAAAGGTGTAATGAGTTCAACGACAATGAAGATCGAGAAACCAACTTTCCCCGCGAACAAGCTGGCGACCATAGTGGGAGCCAATGGTCTCAGATCTGAGATCGTCGTGTCGTAACCGCGGATCCAGATCCCGGTCGAAGACGAGGTCAAATATGAGTTCGACCAGCAGAAGTTCGAGGAATACCTCTCATCCTCATCCAGATCGTCCTCCCCCCGCAAATCTCGCAAGATCTCTGCTGCAAGGAGGATCCGTTGGTCGTCAGATCTCGAATCCCAAGGTGACGATTTCAATCCCACCGCTACCGAAGTCGCAGCAAGCAGCATCCCTCCAACATCCAAGACGACCGGAGATGAAGATCTGAACTCCTCCGTGCAGGAGTTGATCACCGACGGCGCGCCAATTCTTTGAAGAGCCCGCCCGTGTGGCCTAAAATTTGAATGCAGCCGATTAAGTCAAGGCTGGGTGCGATTGGGCGAGATCGTTGGTCTCAAATCGAAAGAGAGCGGAAAGTATCAAAATAGGTAGCTAGCGGCTCCTCTAAGTCGTCGACAAGCGAATGGGTCGAGTCAAGCGGGCCGTTCAACACTCGAGGCGCATCCGAGCGCCAGCGCGTACGCGCGCCGCGGGCTCTAGTAGGGGAGGCGGGATCTTTGAAGGAAGAAGTGCCCAAGAAGCCGCCAAGGACGCGCCAAGTGTGGAGGTCGAAACCCGGAACAACGGTTCAGGCCAAGGCCGAAACATCAACAAAGGCTTGGCCACCCCAGGATGATCTCCGTCAAGGGAGGTCCGCTTCAATATTGATTCCACCTCCGGCGATCGCATCCAAGTCACCGTCCACCTCGGTGCAGCCGGTCGAGCCGAGCTTCCCGAAGCAAGAAAATGGCTTTGAAGCGCCTTAGCCCATTGCATGTTGATCGAGGCAAAATGCTTAGATCAAAGAGCGTTGGGCGTTGAGGAAGTCGGGTCACTCCGTCGGGTGCACCCACCTCAACCATGGCGGGAAGACTCACATGGCTGCTATGAGGCTGCCGAATTGAAGTTCAAGAGCCCGCCAAAAATTTACCCTTGCAAAGGTGTACGTCACGGCGAGTGACTTTTGAAAGCCCTAATAAGGCGATTTATCCTCAGATGGAGACGTTCTCGTCTGACGACGAGGGCGTTATAGCTGAGAAGTCGTGCCCGCTCACGGTAGGTTGCTCTAACTTTCATGCCGATGAGTTGTACTATCGTCTTTGAGTGCAGTAAATCTCAAAAAGTTCCCCGAAGCGAACCGCATTGTTCATGTTCTAAAGTCGAGGCGGTGTTGTCGAATCTGGTTACGCAAGGCGGCTCGGAGAAGGTGTCGATCTTGATAAACTTGGCACGAAGGCGGAACCTAAGTCAAGGTGCTTCCGCAAAAGAAGAGCGTTGCCTCAAGACGATGAATTGCCGAGAGTCACCAGCAATATGACTGGCAGAGGGACGTCGTCACGTGCCATTCCTGGGGCATCACAACGAATGACGCGATTACGGTCCAGGACTGTCAGACGACCCAATTATCATAAGATGCAGAGGGGATTACCCTCAGATGATGAAGCATCGGACGCTGGTTCTGCAGTTGCTTCTAATAACACGGTTTCCAGCATAGGACAACCCTGTGAGGCATTCATGATCAGTGCAGAATAAGTTGCCCAGATGCTTGAAGAGGCTATGGCCAAGCAAAAGGAGAACTTTCGCCGAGATGCATGGCCATGCAAAGAAATGAGAGAGATGCATGACCGGCGAGATCAAGCAGCGGCGAACCGCCCGGGGCAAATCAAGTCGTCTATGCGTCGACTAGACGGACAGCGACACGGCTAGAGATGAAGACCGTAATGCTGAGAATCCCCGTTATAAACAAAATGTGGGAGGTCACATCGAGAGCGACAGTGGTAACACCGTCGTCCCTCCTCAAAATCACCAGAACGGAGACGTAGGTGAGAATGAGAAAATAAAAGACCTTGAGGGCAAGATCAACACTTTGATTTCTGCTCAAGAGGTAAAGAAGACGGGTATATCGTGTCCGTACCCAAGGGAGTGGGAATCGATCCCGTATCCGGCAAAGTTCAATTTGATAAACTTTACGCCGTTCGACGGGAAGGGCTCACCTACTCAGCACTTGATCTACTTCAAGTCCCACCTGGGGGTTATCTCCGGCAATGAGCCCTTGATGGTTCGGTCGTTTGTTGGCACCAGCCGGTGCTGCCTTGATTGGTACCGCCGTCTCAAACCCGAGGGCGTGCTAATTTGGGGATGACATGGAGACCATGTTCCTCGCCAACTTTTTCGACGATGATACCGAGATATCCATCGGGACATTGTTGGATGAGAAGCAAAAAGATGGAGAGACAGTGGATAACTTCGTCAAGCGGTTTCGAAACAAGGCGATGAATTGTCGGACCGTGATAACCGAGGAATTCATCCTCCGTGACTTGCCACAAAGAACCTTTCATTGGGCGTCTTTGGAAGCAATAGAACAGCGCCGTCCAAAACATGGAAGGACTTGAAGGTGCGCGGGGAGCAAGCCCAGCGATTCCTCAAAAGGAAAAATGCAGAAAGAGGCCAGCAGGCGGTGAATGCTCGTAATCAAAACTTTGTCCCACGCGGCAAAGCAGTGGATGCAAACCAAACATTCGGCCAGCGGCACGATGGCGACAGCGACCTCAAAATAGAAGTCGTCAGAACCAAGGTTCCTCAAAGTCTACTCCTTCAAGGAAGATGAGGTTCCCGGTATTTTCAAATACCTCCTGGAGAACAATAAAATCCAGTTGCCACCAATCGTGAATCAGGAGGAGGCAAAGAAGTTCTGATCGAAGTACTGCGTTCCACAGTAGCGGTTCTGCAAACGAAGTCGTGCTACCATCTCAAGGATAAGATCCAGGCCTTGATCGATGTAGGGGTCATTACCCCAAAGCCGTCCAAAGAAAAAGGGCAAGTTTGAACCCAAATGGGAAGAGCCGTTTGTGATAGACACAGCCTATTCAAACGGTCCATGTCGTCTAAATGGCGATAGGCAATTAATGTCGATAAATGAGAAGTTCCTGAAAAAGATCTATCCTTAGTATATTCGGGATAACCCATTTTGACGGGAAGTTCCTCGGGAAATATTTCACCCATTGTCCTCGAGGATAACCCTAAATCTATCCTCCACCGTAAAATCTCTCACCGATCAAACTCATTGACGGTGAGTCCAAAAATATCTTTCTGGTCCAATCCACCAGCAAAATTCCCTCTTGATTCCTTTCATGAACAAGAGGTCCACTTTCAAAGCTAGGATCCCCTTTTGATAAACAAGAGGGCCCCACTTTTTCCACTTCGGTCACGCCTTTCCACGATTAGGGCTGAAATTGGAATTCAATCTCGATAAGCGAGAAAGTTATTTCCAAATCAGGTAGTGAATCCTATAAAAGCGAAAGCTATCTGAGTCTTTTCTTCCACTTCAGTCACCCCTTCCCACAATTAGGGCCGAAGTTAGAATTTCATCTCGATAAACGAGAAATTCACTTCTAGATCAGGTAACGAATCCTATAAAAGTGAAAGTTACCTGAATCTTTTTGATTCTCGGAGTGGAGATCCCACTCTTAGTTTCACCTCCTGTGATTCTCGAAGTGGAGATCCCACTTTTAGTTTCCTTTTTCCTAGAGATAGAATATAAAATTCTTCCTCTCCAGAGGTAAGAGATAGGATATAAAATTCTTCCTCTTTTATTTTGGGTTCGCCTTTACCCTAAAAAGAAGACCTGGAGACAGGATATAAAATCCTTCCTCTCCACCGTCGGGAAATAGAATATAAAATTCTTCCTTTCCCACATCAGTTTCACCTCTTTTCCGGTTTAGTCTTTCCTCCGTGAAAAAGACATCAAGATTCATCTTGGAGTATTTTATCCCGAAGCCTAAGTAGGGATAAGTCTGCATCTAATATATGCAGCCGGTTTAGTCTTTTATCCGATTGAAGAAGACACCAGAATTCAAGTCTGGGAAATTTTATCCCGAAGCCTAAGTAGGGATAAGCCTACGCCTAACAGGCATTGCCGGTTAGTTCTTAACCGTAGAAAGAACAAAAGCCCACATATTCAACATTGTGGCAGGTTATTATTAATAACACCATAATCCACGCCTTACACGCATGAGGAATTTTATCCCGAAGCCTATGTAGGGATAAGCCTGCATCTAATACATGCAGCCGGTTTAGTCTTTTATCCGATTAAAGAAGACACCAGAATTCAATTCTGGGGAATTTTATCCCGAAGCCTAAGTAGGAATAAGCCTCGCCTAGCGACGTTCTTAGGTTAGTTTTTGCAGTAAAAGAATAAAAGCCCACATATTCAATATTGTGGCAGGTTGTTATTAATAACACCATAATCCACGCCTTACACGCGTGGGGAATTTTATCCTGAATCCTAAGTAGGGATAAGCTTGCATCTAATACATGCAGCCGGTTAGTCTCTTATCCGTAAAAGATGACGAAATCTACGTATTTAGCATCGTAGCATTAAGTCTAAAAGAGTTTCATTCTTTTAGCACAACGTCACGTGCGGAACGAGTTAGATAATCCGCATGCTAGCCCGATTCAAACGGTAATCGGTAAAGGCTCATTAAATCCGTTGATGGCTGAAGGTTTGCCAAAAATCCTGTGGGTATTATGGTTGATTATTTTAGACGAAATGAGAAATCATAATTAAAAAGAGGATAGAAATTTATTCGAGAGTCGAGTCTTTCAAATTGCAGCTATTCAAACATTAAGTTTATGACACAAAATTTATTGTTCTAACTGGGACAACTCATCGTGGTAAGCTTGATGGAGCTCCTCACGCCTTCGGCCTTGAAAGACTCCTCGTTAGCATTGGCGTCTTAGACTTCATCCCGACTTGGTGGAAACTACGCTCCAGAAGCTCAAGTTTTGATAGGACGGTTCGAGCTTTCTTCACGACCCTCATCACTCTAAAATACTTAAGTTTTCTTCCTTTGCTTGAGTTCCCGCTTGTTGCGCTTATCTCGACCTCGCCAAGCAATAAGAGAATGAATGTTGCTCAGGGATGTTGATTTCTCATCGAGCCCGGTCTTGACTTGATCTACTCGCCACACCGTGATCTCAACTCGAGTCCAAGAAAACTCGAACGTCACATGTCTCCCAGACGAAGTCTCCACCCGACGCCTACATACGAAGAAGCACTGCCGCTTGCAACCCCCGAACTTCTAAAGCTTCGGGCCTGCGATCAAGATCATCAGCAATTGCCTTGGCTAACTCTGGAGGGGCCCTGAATATTTATTCAACGGGGTTATCACCCATTGAGGGTTAATTTTCACCCGGTTCAGCTTATTCAAACTTCCTAATTACTCCAAAAAGGTATATGAGTATAAACTATTTCCTCTTTTGGTCGAGAAGTTCCTGGAAAATATTTTATATTTTAAGGATAACTCGACCACTCCAAAAAAAAGGTATATGAGTATAAACTATTTCCTATGTTTGTTGAGAAGTTTCTGGAGAATATTTTATATAAAATATTCTTAAGGATAACTCGACAACCCCCAATTTACTCCCATTGTGTTCAGTTTTATGACACCGGACAACGCGTCGCAATAGAAAATCGCCGATTGAAGGTTAGATTTCAAGAAAAAATTTCTGACGCCGGTCAACGCGTCGCGATAGAGAATTCACCGATTAAGGGATGAATCTCAGAAAAATTCCTCGGCGTGAAGGGAGTTCTGACGGTGGCCGAATGGAAATTAAGCCGATTAAAGGATGAACCCTCAATCTCCTCCCACTGTGGTTAATCCTATGACAAGTGACGCAATGGAGAATTCGCCGATTAGAGGATAAATCTCATGAAGTTGTATGGTCAATCCGACGACAACTCACCAACACGAGCTAAAATAAAAATTCATTCATCGACTTGGTCAAGATTTCGTGGCGGTCGGACAATAAATCTGGGCATGACACTTTCGATCATCCTACAAAGTCTTGGATAGTCAGAAAGAATTGGAGAAGTGAAGATTCAAGCCATTTTCGTGTCCCTTATACCGATCAAGGTTTGGGTTTATCATATCCAAAGTATTTCACCTACTTCTATAAAAGAGCAGACCAAACGCTTTGGAGGGTATCTGTAGGTGTTGAAAATTGCCTATAAGTCTCGAGCGAGACTTCGTGGCGATGAGTTGGCGATCGGCGAGCCATCAAACGGCGTAATGATGAACCGTTGACCGACAAATGAGCCGCCAGCCTTAAGCATAATGAAGTCGGTCGCGCATGAAGCGAGTCGGCGAAGCGTCTAAGTCAGCGAATTGTAAAGGCACCATGAACCGAGTCGGCAAAAGCAAACCAGCAAGCGGCGAATCGTGGCGCAAATGATGGAATAAATCCAACCGTGAAGCTTCAATCGAAATATCGATTTAGATGGAATCGATCGACTCACAAGATCGGGTTAGAATCAAATCAAAGAGAATCAACTTCCGACCGAAAAGAAGCGAAAGCCGATGCGCTCGTTAAGGCCAAGACACCTTGTGGTGCTCACAAGGCCGAGACACCTAGGTGTCTCTGGGCTTTTTGCGCTTTTGACCCGCATCCACTTTCAAGCCTATAAATAGAGAGGTGGGGGTCTCATTTGAGAGGATCCGGAATTTTTGAAAGAAGCCGAAGCTCTGCCGGATCGAGATCTAAACTTGGGGGAAAGGGAGGCTCTTTGACGATCATCTTCTTCGACAACCAGATCTAGATCTCGGTGAACCCTTCGGGCTATTATCCTCCTTCGTGAGATAATCCCCTTAGCAAGTTCGAGAGATCGGATCTCAGATCTACACGTGTTTCCTCCGGATCAAACCTTGTTTTAATCTCGAGAAGAGCTTTGGTTTCGCTTGGTCGATTTCATTCGCTTAGGGCTATTATTTTCTTCGTAAAATAACCCCTTTTTACCGTGTAGATCTTTCATCGGATCGGATCACGCGGCGGTCCACGGACGGAATAGAATCCCCGACACAGGTAAAGACACCCACGCAAGTGAGGAGCTGATAAATGGATCCCGCGTTTGTTTAGGGAGAAAAAGTTATAATCTTTCTTTGATTTTCATTGTAAGTCTTATAAAAAGACATCCTTTTTATTTTGTTGAATTCATTTGTAATTCCATAAAGGTGTAATGAGTTCAACGACAATGAAGATCGAGAAATCAACTTTCCCCGTGAACAGAAGCATGGTGTGATGCTCGCGTTTTTACTGGACTCGAGATTCAAATACAGCGGGACCGGGTAGATCAGGTTAAGACCGTACTTGCCGAGAAATCAACATCCCTGAGCAACATTTATTCTTGTATTGCGTCAAGTGAGGCCAAGATAGCGCAGCTTAGGCGGAAACTTCAGGTGGAGGAAGAGAACTTAAGTGTCTTGGCGCTGACAAGGATTAATGAAGAGAAAGCTCAAACCGCCATATCCAAGAAACTGGAGCTCTCGGAACAAAAGCTAGCTGAAGTTGAGGAAGAAGCTGTGAAGACATTGAACGCTAATGAGGAGTCTTTCGTGAGTCGAAGCTGCGTATGAGCTCCAACAAGCTTACAACGATGAGTTGTCCAAGTTAGAACAACAAATCTTTTGCCATAAACTTGATGTTTGAATAACTGTAATTTCTTCGTTGAAAGACTCGACTCTTCATTAATCGAATAAACTTCTATCCTTCTTTTTATTATTGTTTATTATGATTTCTCATTTCATTTGAAATAATCAACCACAATACTCATAGGATTTTTGGCAAACCCTCATCTCTCAACGGATTTGATGAGCCTTTACCGACACCGCTTGAATTGGCTAGCATGGATTATCTAAACTGCTCAAGACGCGGACGCTGTGCTAAAAGAATAAAACTCTTTCGCACTTGATGCTATGATATTGAATACATAGGCTTCGCTCTCTTTACTTCGCAAGAGACTAACCGCAACGCTGCGTTAGGCGCTGACTTTAGGGTTATTGGCCAACCCCTACCATCAACGGATTTGACGAGCCTTTACCGACACCGCTTGAATTGGCTAGCATGGATTATCTAAACTGCTCAAGACGCGGACGCTGTGCTAAAAGAAAATATACTCTTTTAGACTTGGTGCTATGATGTTGAATACATAGGTTTCGTCTTTCTCACGAGAATAGACTACCCGGCTGTATGTATTAGATGTAGGCTTATCCCTACTTAGGCTTCGGGACAAAATTCCCCGACTTGAATTCTGGTGTCTTCTTCAATCGGTAAAAGACTAAACCGGCAACGCGTATTAGGCATTGGCTTATCCCTACTTAGGATTCGGGATAACATTCTCCACACGTGTAAGGCATGGATTGTGGTGTTTATTAATAACAACCTGCCATAATTTTGAATATGTGGGCTTTCGTTCTTTTTACGGTTAAGAACTAACCGGCAACGCGTGTTAGGCGTAGACTTATCCCTACTTAGGATTCGGGATAAAATTCTCCAAGATGAGTCTTGGTATTTTTTCACTGAGAAGGGTTAACCGCCACGCTGCAGTTAGACGAGACTCATCCCTACTTAGACTTCGATAAAATTTCCGCACTTGAATTCCGTGTCTTCTTCAATCGTAAAAGACTAAACCGCAACGCCAGATAGGTATTGGCTTATCCCTACTTAGGATTCGATAAAATTCCCCAAGATGAATCCTGGATTGAAGGTTTTTTTTTGTTGAAAAGATAAAATTGATGTGGAAAAGGAAGAATTTTATATTCTGTCTCCCGATGCTAGAGAGGAAGAATTTTATATTCTATCTCCAGGTCTTCTTTTTAGGGTAAAGACGAACCCGAAATAAGAGAGGAAGAATTTTATATCCTATCTCTTGCTCCTGGAGAGGAAGAATTTTATATTTTATCTCCAGTGCAAAGAAAACTAAAAGTGGGATCTCCACTTCGAGAATCTTAGGAGGTGATCCTAAGAGTGGTATCTCCACTCCGAGAATCGAAAAGATTCAGATAACATTTACTTTTATAGGATTCGCTACCTGATCTGGAAATGACTTTCTCGTTTATCGAGATGAAATTTTAATTTTAGCCCTAACCTTGGGAAGGCGTGACCGAAGAGGAAAGGATGGAGCCCTTCTGTTTATCACAAGGGGATCTTAGCATTGAAAGTGGACCTCTTGTTCGTGGAAGAATCAAGAGGGATTTTGCCGTGGATTGGACCGTAAAGATTTTTAGTGGACTCACCATCAATGAATTTGATCAGTGAGGGAATTTATGGTGGAGGACAGATTTAGGGTTATCCTCAAAGACAATGGGTGAAATATTCTATGAGGAACTTTCCGTCAAAATGGGTTATCCCAAATATACTAAGGATAGTACTTTTTCAGGAATTTTCCATTTATCGGCATTAATTGCCTGTTGCCATTTTGAGTGATTAGACGATATGCACCGTTTGAATAGGCTTTGTCTATCACAAACGGTCCTTCCCATTTGGGTTCAAACTTACCCTTTTTCTTGGAATTGAAAATTATTGGTCGTCGAGCAGCGAGGACCAGATCTCCTTCCTTAAAGCTTCTCTGTCGGACTCTCTTGTTAAAAGCCCTCGACATTCTGGCTTGGTAAAACTCGATGTGTTGTTGAGCTTCCAAGCATTTTTCATCCAACATCTCGAGCTCTTCAAGACATCTCCGATATTGTTCTTCCGCCATCATCTCAGTTGCGAGGGCGACACGAAGTGATGGGATTTAGATTTCTAATGGAAGTACAGCTTCACATCCGTAGACCAGAGAATATGGGGTAGCTCCGGTAGGCGTGCGTATTGTGGTGCGATATGCCCAGAGTGCTTCTCCGAGTTTATCGTCACAATCACGTTTATTGGTCTTCACGAGTTTCGACAAGATCTTAATGATTGTCTTGTTGAACGCCTCCGCTAATCCGTTTGCAGCGGGATTATAAGCCGTCGACGAGACGTCTTGAATCTTAAACTTCTCGCAAAACCTGATGAAGGCATTGCTAACGAATTGAGGACCGTTGTCATGTATGATCTGTCTCGGCATGCCATGTAGATAGATGACGTGATGCTTGATGAACCTGATGACATTGTTCATTTTCACTTCTTTAAGCGAATGCTATTACTTGGAGAAATAGTCGGTAATCGCGAGAATGAACCGATCACCTTTAACTGACGGAGGAAAAATAAGACCCACAATATCCATACCCCACATCTCGAACGGCCAAGATGTAGCCGAATGATGCAAATGCTCCGGGGGTTGATGCATGTAATTCGTGTATTTGACATCGTGGCACTTCGTACTTCGATTGCATCATTAATCATCGTTGGCGAGAGTATCCCATTCTTCCGATACGATCATAAAGCTTGGGACCAGGTTGGTGTCGCCACACTCTCCTCCGTGCTTCCTTAAGGACTTCTTACGCCTCTTTGTTGAAAGGCAGGGCGACAAGCCGTCGTACGAGTGGCGATATAACATCACGGGTCTGCATTATAAAAGAACTTTGGCGCTTCGCGGATCGATTCCCTCTCTTTTCGTCTTACGGCAGAATACCATATAGGGCGTAGTCGATTATAGGAGCGCAATCCGGGGCTCGGTTCAACTTGGGTTGAGTGCACCTCTTTGATGACCACCCCTTTGTCGTCTTCCTCCTCATTATATATTGGTACAAACAGTTGATGAGTTCTCATAATGACTAACTGTTGATCTCGAGGATTAGCTAGCGATCTTGCTACTGCTATTGCATTTGTGTATGCGTTCTGGAGGCGCGGAATATACTCGATGAAAAATTCTTCAAACGAGTCCGCCATCTCAGCGGCCTGGTGATCGGAATCAAGTCAGTTCGACCGTTAGTCCCCGGATGCAATGCGACTATGAGTTGGGAATCCCCAAAGGCTTCAAGATATTGACTCGGCTCTTTGGGCGAGTTCAATAAGTAACGCGTTGTATTCAGCCACATTATTGGAGCACGGCTCGATTAGCGAGTAAGTTTGAGGCATCACATGCTTCCCCGGGGAAACTAAGACAACTCCAACTCCGAAAGAAATCTTAGAACATCCAGGGGTACTTGCCACATTGGTTGCTCGAGAAGCTGCGTCAAAGTATAATTTCCATATTTACTGATGTGATGTAGTGTTGACTTCGTGGATTTCATCTGGCAAGTCATCATATAATTCAGCTGCATCCGTTGTTGGGTTAGTTGCTAAGAGATCACAAATTGCCTGTTCCTTGACCGACTTCTGTTGCTTGAAGTGTAAGTCGTATTGAGACAAGAGCAAGGCCCATTTTGCCAAACGCCAATTCATTGAGGCTGATTGCGTCATGAATATCCGTACTGGATTTACGTTGGAGATAACATAAATCGTCTGCCCAACCAAGTAGTGCCGCATCTTTTGAATCGCGAAAACCAACGCAAGGCACCCCTTCTCGATCATCGGATAGCGGGATTCAGCACCCACTAAAGTCCGGCTCAGGTAATACCCTTTGTTAAGTGACCTGTCATCATCTTGCGTGAGTAAAGCGCTTAACGAATGGTTCATTGCCTTGATGTAAATTAAGAACGGTTTACCTGACTCCGGTGCAACGAGAACGGGAGGATTCGCTAGATATGCTTTGATATCCTCGAATGCCTTTTGATAGCGCCATCCCGCATAAAATGACACTTTCTTGGTTAGCTTGGAGAACGGCCGGCATTTTTCGAGAGGTTCGATATGAATCGCCGGATATAAGCTAATCGCCCCTATAACCCTCTGAGTTCTTTTAGATTTTTCGGGGGTTGTAATTCATGTATCGCCTTCACTTTATCTGGGTCAATATGAATACCCTTAGTGGTGACAACGAATCCGAGAAATTTGTCGCTGGACATTCCGAGGAAGGATTTGGTAGGGTTCATCTTTAACCGATGACTCCGCATGAGATCAACATTGTCCTCGTGTCTCGATGTGGTCATTTTGTCGCGCTCTTCACGATTAAGTCATCGACGTAGCACTTCGACCGCTTTCCAAGATGTTCCCGAAAATCTTCGCCATCGCCGCCAGACGCGGCACCGCGTTCTTCGTAATCGAATGGCATGACCGTAGCAAAAGACACCGAGGGAGTTCTCAATGCCGTGTTTTTCATCATCCGTGCATCTTGATTTGATTATAACCCAAAACCGCCCATGAAGGACTGCTTGGGTCGAAAGTTGATTTCTTTGTCGCTTCCATTGTAAAACTTAAGAAAATTACACTTAAATTTTCGCCACAAAGAAATTTTAAATAACTCTCTCACAAACTCAACAAAAGACACTACAAGTGTAGATCTCCTATTTTCGACTTTGCTCGCGTCGGGACGCCAGAATCCGGTGGACCACCGAAAGCTGATCGCCGAATCGACGGGTTTAGTTGATGCTTCGAAAGGAAACAAGAACTTAAGCAAATATCTTAGCAAGGTAAGATATCTACTTTCTCAAGAATAAGTCAAAGCTTAAACTCGAGGAATCTCCATGTGGATCGTGGTTCTTGAACTCCTAAGCTTGGATCTCGATACCCCTTTCGATAGCCGACGCCTAAGTGGACGAGGAGGGTATTTATAGTCTTTGGAAAACGCGGCTCTCTAAAGAAACACAAGTGTCATAAGTGCCTAACATTTGTAGTTAGCGCCGCAGCTCGAAATGCCTCGCGAAAGTCGCCACTGGGCGGCGCAGGCGATGGGTCGCCTCGCCAAACCGCTTCCCCGGCGAGGCGTTGTCGGCTACTTACCGGCAAGTCGCCCCTCCAGCCTATTGTAACGGTTTTGTCGCTTTTAGGCACGATTAAATGCCCTAAAATCACTTAGTGGGCGATTTTCGCCGCGGTAACCGCCATTAAAGTATCCGAACGCTCGCTGATAAAGTCAAGTGGGCCCCATCGCATTAATTTAGACCCTTCAAGAGCTCATTTCAGCAGCCTGTGTTCGCTTTGGCGAGACAAGTGCCTCGCCTAGCCTATAGATTACACATCAAGGTGTTCCCGCCAGGCATCTTTTGAATCGCGAAACCAACGCAAGGCACCCCTTCTCGATCATCGGATAGCGGATTCAAAGACTCCACTAAAGTCCGCCGTAATACACCGCTCGCGGACCGCCATCATCTTATGCGGAGTAAAGCTTTAACTAATGGTTCATTGCCTTGATGTAAATTAAGAACGGTTTACCCGACCGGTAACGAGAACGGAGGATTCGCTAGATATGCTTTGATATCCTCGAATGCCTTTTGATAGGCGCTATCCCGCATAAAATGACACTTTCTTGGTTAGCTTGGAGAACGGCCGGCATTTTTCGAGAGGTTCGATATGAATCGCCGGATATAAGCTAATCGCCTATAACCCTCTCGAAGTTCTTTTTAGATTTTTCGGGTTGTAATTCATGTATCGCCTTCACTTTATCTGGGTCAATATGAATACCCTTAGTGGTGACAACGAATCCGAGAAATTTGTCGCTGGACATTCCGAGGAAGGATTTGGTAGGGTTCATCTTTAACCGATGACTCCGCATGAGATCAACATTGTCCTCGTGTCTCGATGTGGTCATTTTGTCGCGGCTCTTCACGACTAAGTCATCGACGTAGCACTTCGACCGTTTTCCGAAGATGTTCCTGGAAAATCTTCGTCATCATTCCGCTTCGTCGTGGCACTGCGTTCTTGGACCGAATGGCATGACCGTAGCAAAAGACACCGAGGGAGTTCAATGCCGCGGTGTTTTTCATCATCCGTGCATCTTGATTTGATTATAACCCAAAACCGCCCATGAAGGACTGCTTGGGTCGAAGTTGATTTCTTTGTCGCTTCCATTGTAAAACTTAAGAAAATTACACTTAAATTTTCGCTACAAAGAAATTTTAAATAACTCTCTCACAAACTCAACAAAAGACACTACAAGTGTAGATCTCCTATTTTAGTGGGACTTTGCGTCTGGGGCCAGCGTAATCCGTGGACCACCGAAATGATCGTCGAATCGACGGTTTAGTTGATGCTTTAAAGGAAACAAGAACTTAAGCAAATATCTTAGCAAGGTAAGATATCTACTCTTCTCAAGAATAAGTCAAAGCTTAAACTCGAGGAATCTCCATGTGGATCGTGTTCTTGAACTCGAGGAAGCTTGGATCTCTCGATTACCCTTTCGATAGCCGACTTCCAAGTGGACGAGGAGGGTATTTATAGTCTTTGGAAGCGTGCCCTCTAAAGAAACACAAGTGTCATAAGTGCCTAACATTTGTAGTTAGCCTTCAGTGCCTCAGCGCAAAACTGCCACCGGTGGCGGCGGCGGTATGGGCTACTCAGCGTCAAAGCGCCTGCGCTCCGGCGGGCGATTATAAACTACCTGGCGATGTCGTCCCTCCGCTATTGTGCGGTTTTCTTTTTGAGCGCGATTAAATGCCCTAAAATCCGCCTAGTGGTATTTTCAGCGCCCATTAAAGTATCCGAACGCCTCTCGCTGATAAAGTCAAGTGGGCCCCATCGCATTAATTTAGACCCTTCAAGAGCTCATTTCAGCCCTGGTGTTCGCTTTATGACATTAGTAAGTGCCTCGCCTATAGCGAGACACATCAAGGTGTCTCGCCGGGCGAGGCACCAACAAGTGTCTCGCTAGTAGCGACACATCAAGGTGTCTCGCTAGTGGCGAGGCATTACACAAGTGTTCGCCAATGCCGACAACAAGCAAGTGTCTCGCCATGGCGGTATTAACAAGTGTCTCGCGACCAGAAGCGACACAATCTTCCCATATGTTGACTTCTTGAGATTTCGACGACGCTTGTCCTTCGATCTTCTCATAATTTAGTCATATTTGAGGTTCTTCAGAATTTTTGATGCCTACAGATACCCTCCAAAGTTTTCGACTCTCCTCAGATTTTGTCGAGGGTCCGAATACTTTGGATAAGATGCTTTGCTTCGCTCAACGCTGAACTTTGTAGAAGAGGCCCGTGTTTTGCTTGATTTTCTAACCACGGCTCTGGCGGCGTTCGACCATATTTTGGGATCAATAACTCTGCATTTGTATTTGAATGGATTGAAATGTCGGTCGATTTTAGACTAATCATCTTCATCTTGAAGGTCACCACTTGGGTTGTAATTGAGATGCCTTGAGAATCATTCGAGAAAAAGCGCCGCCCGGTTTTTGAACATCGATTTCCGTGAAAGCTTCTATATGGAATATGGAACCGATTTGTTTTGAATATATCGCCTTGAGCCTCGAGTTGCCGGTGACAGCTTTGGAATTGTGTCTTCTTGGGGCTTAAAACTAACCCGCTGTGTTTTCTCTGGGGCTAAAACTAACCCGTTGTGTTTTCTCTTGGGGCTTAAAACAAACCGCTTGTGTCTTCTGGGCTAAAACAAACCCGCAGGTTCTCTGGGGCTAAAACGAACCCCTATTAGAGTAGACCTCTCATTCATAAAAGAAATCAAGAGGGGATTTTGATTATGGTCCTAACTGTAGGAAGGTTTGACCAGATAGGAATTTTGAGACAATCCTAACCGCCTAAGGTTTGATCGCCAATTTGAAGTGGACCTCGCTCATGGAAGGAATCGAGGGATTTTGACCGTGGTCCCGATCGTAGGAAGGTTTGACCAGATAGGAATTTTGAGACAATCCTAACCGCCTAAGGTTTGATCGCTCAATTTGAAGTGGACCTCTGCTCATGGAAGGAATCGAGAAGGATTTTGACCGTGGTCCCGATCGTAGGAAGGTTTGACCAGATAGGAATTTTGAGACAATCCTAATCGAGGAAGGTTTGATTGCTCAACCTCGAAGTGGACCTCTGCTCATGGAAGGAATCGAGAGGATTTTGATCGTGGTCCTAACTCAGGGAAGGTTTGACCAGATAAGAATTTTGAGACAATCCTAATCAGGAAGGTTTGATCGCTCAATTTGAAGTGGACCTCTCGCTCATGGAAGGAATCGAGAGGATTTTGACCGTGGTCCTAATCGTAGGAAGGTTTGACCAGATAGGAATTTTGAGACAATCCTAACCGCCTGGGTTTGATCGCTCAATTTGAAGTGGACCTCTCGCTCATGGAAGGAATCGAGAGGATTTTGACCGTGGTCCTAACTGTAGGGAAGGTTTGACCAGATAGAATTTTGAGACAATCCTAACTGTAGGGAAGGTTTGATTGCTCAACCTCGAAGTGGACCTCTCTGCTCATGGAAGGAATCGAGAGGATTTTGACCGTGGTCCTAACTGTAGGAAGGTTTGACCAGATAGGAATTTTGAGACAATCCTAACCGCCTAAGGTTTGATCGCCAATTTGAAGTGGACCTCTGCTCATGGAAGGAATCGAGAGGATTTTGACCGTGGTCCCGATCAGGAAGGTTTGACCAGATAGAATTTTGAGACAATCCTAACCGCCTAAGGTTTGATCGCCAATTTGAAGTGGACCTCTCGCTCATGGAAGGAATCGAGAAGGGATTTTGACCGTGGTCCCGATCAGAGGAAGGTTTGACCAGATAGAATTTTGAGACAATCCTAACTGTAGGGAAGGTTTGATTGCTCAACCTCGAAGTGGACCTCTCTGCTCATGGAAGGAATCGAGAGGATTTTGACCGTGGTCCTAACTGTAGGAAGGTTTGACCAGATAGGAATTTTGAGACAATCCTAACCGCCTAAGGTTTGATCGCCAATTTGAAGTGGACCTCTGCTCATGGAAGGAATCGAGAGGATTTTGACCGTGGTCCCGATCAGGAAGGTTTGACCAGATAGAATTTTGAGACAATCCTAACCGCCTAAGGTTTGATCGCCAATTTGAAGTGGACCTCTCGCTCATGGAAGGAATCGAGAAGGGATTTTGACCGTGGTCCCGATCAGAGGAAGGTTTGACCAGATAGGAATTTTGAGACAATCCTAACCGTAGGAAGGTTTGATTGCTCAACTCGAAGTGGACCTCTCGCTCATGGAAGGAATCGAGAGGATTTTGATCGTGGTCCTAATCGTAGGAAGGTTTGACCAGATAAGAATTTTGAGACAATCCTAATCGTAGGAAGGTTTGATCGCCAATTTGAAGTGGACCTCTCGCTCATGGAAGGAATCGAGAGGATTTTGACCGTGGTCCCGATCAGGAAGGTTTGACCAGATAGGAATTTTGAGACAATCCTAACCGTCAAGGTTTGATCGCTCAATTTGAAGTGGACCTCTCTGCTCATGGAAGGAATCGAGAGGATTTTGACCGGTCCCGATCGTAGGAAGGTTTGACCAGATAGGAATTTTGAGACAATCCTAATCAGGAAGGTTTGATTGCTCAACCTCGAAGTGGACCTCTCGCTCATGGAAGGAATCGAGAGGATTTTGACCGTGGTCCTAATCAGAGGAAGGTTTGACCAGATAGGAATTTTGAGACAATCCTAATCAGAGGAAGGTTTGATCGCCAACCCGAAGTGGACCTCTCGCTCATGGATTATCCACCCCCTTTGCAAAACCGGCCGCATTCATTTAGAATAGTTTATACCATATTCCTATTGGAGTAGGAAGGAGGAGCAGCTTAACCTCTTGTACTCATCGGAGGATGGCCGCATTCGTAATAGTTTATACTCATATTCCTATTGGAGTAAGAAGGAGAAGCAGCTTAACCTCTTGTACTCATCTGAGGAAGGTATCATTCGGCTTATTTCTGCTAAGATCCGGGCTTCACCAAGGCTTGATGATGGCCTTGAGAGCTAAGCAATCCTTAGTAGGATGGAGGATCCTCCGTGGTACCACGCATTTAGGGTCCAAGTCTTGTCACCTCCTCCGATTTGTAATCGGAGGCAACTTGATTTTATTGTTATCAAGGAGGTGTTTGAAGATGATCGAACTTCTTCGCCTCTCAAAGAGTATGTCCCGTGGAAATTCGATTTAGAAGCTTTTGGCTGTCGTTGTTGTGACGCTTGACCAACAAGAAATACAGATGCCTTTCCTCTATTATGAGAGGAAAATTTACTCGAGGGTCACCACCTTTTCGCTTCTTTCAGCCTTTCTTCCTTTTGAGGAAACGCTCGCTTGTTCTCCTCGTATTTTTAGGTCTTTCCATGTAGTTGGCGGACGACGCCTATGACTTCCAACAATTCTATAGAAAGATTGTTGTAGCACGCCCGCAATATGAATTTCTGATTGATCTTTGCGCTTATGGCCTTATTATGAAGCGCTTAACTAAAGTGTCAATTGTCTCCCCATCCTTCTCGCTTCGCCTAGAAGAGTTCCAATGGAAACTTCCGTGTCATCATCGAAGAAATTGCCGAGGAACAAATTTTCCAAATCATTCCAACAGCTTGATGCTACCGCCTTGAGTCTTCGATACCAATCGAAGTGTACTCTACCTAAGGGTACCGATTAATGACCGAACCATCAAAGGCTCGCTTCCAAATCACCCCCAAATGTGATTTGAAGTAAATCGTGTTGTGTAGGTGACCTCTCCGCCAAATGGCGGAAGTTGATCAAATTGAATTTCTAGGTAAGGAATTGAATCCCACTTCTAGGATACTGACACGGATACCGCCCTTTGACTTCCTCGGTGGACATCAAAGCATTGATTTTATCTTCAAGCTCTTTCATCCTTTCGCCATCATCCTCCCCTGCTTTTGGATTACTTCCAATAGGAAGAATTGGACCATTTCCACCTTGAGCACCGGATCTGACTTTCTTTGGAGGTTGATCGTAAATGTGTTCGCCTATCTCCAATCATCGTCTTCGACATTATGGTGGGTAACTCCACCTTGTTGATCGGTTTCAGTCGTTGATCGACCCGTGTTGTGCAACCGTATGGGTTTGTAACTCCCTCATCTGTTGCATGGCTAGCTCCATCTCTGTTCTCATTTGACCTTAAGCTCTTCTCTTTGCTTGGCTAAGGCTTCTTGTAACATTTGAGCCGTGACATCGAGTAATGGTAAAGCCTCCTATGATGACGACTAATACTTGAAACAAGATCGCCCGGCTATCGATGAGCAAAGGCCGAAATTTCATCTTCTGATGACTCTCCTCATGCATCCTTCTATAGTCGATGTGTTGGGTAGCTCGCAATTGCAACCGACATTCTCTCGAGAAATCGAGACCGACCTTTCCTCCGTGAGGAAATCGATCTCGTGATCCGCCGCCGGTCCTTTCCTTTGTTCACCATGTTGATAGTCACTTGGAAACTCATCAAATTGATGGATGATCTCTTTCTTCTTCGATGTCGCCTTGACCGTGGCTTCAGATCTTCCGTCGACGTGGAAAGCCGCTCAATATCGAAGCTCTTGTGGGTGAGCTGCTCGACTCGTAACAAGCACATCCCGACAATGCCTTTAATCAATTGTGCACACGAGCAAGAACAATTTATTTCATCAATCATTCTCTTCGTGGTGTTACTACCCCACCGATGACACAATTGATGTGGCTTGTCACCGGTTGTACTTTCACCCCAATTGTAACGCTGTTCTTAATCGAGGACACGCCTTCTTTGGAAGGCCGATCATTCGACTTGGGAGGCACCTTTGACGCTTTAACTTCACCCGCTGAAATTGTCTTGGCATGGATCATAAGTGTTTTATCATCTCTCGTGACTTCACTAATCACACGCCAAGTTCTTCCTTTAGTAAACTTCGCGGACCCCTTGCGGGATGCTCAAGCGAGATGCAATTGAAATTTAGAAGCTCGAGATGTTTCAGCCTGCTCAGACTCTTCCGATCGGGCAATCCAAACGCTTTTCACCGATACTTTGTCTTTATTTCCTGTCAGGCCAAGACGACTAAACACCGGTCCGCCAAATTTCTCGACTTAACGGGTGATACCTCACCAAGAAGTGAATGAAAGGGGCGAAAAGTCAAATTTTGCTAAAGATGGAAGGCGCTCATTGCTGGCGTAGGCAAGCCATCGCTCACGGGACGAGAAGCTTACATCGCCGCTGTTGGAGGCAGTTTTAGGTCATTTCGCTAGCGAGGCAGCCGATCGCCTCTACCAAGACTTTGGCGAGGCGCACTTTGAGCCGCATTTTGATGTCGACTTCGACCCAAATTTTGTGATTTTGGGTCGATTCCTTGATTGATTTCTCACGCTTTGCGAACAACAAAGACGCAGCACGAAGCGACGCTGCACGACGCTTTGGGGCCCTTCCTTGTCAATCGGTCTTTTGACGAGAACACATTCTTCCTGGGAAGATGGTTAGCGGATTGAGGTTGAGGCGTTGTAACTTGCCGACGCCTCGATCACGCCGAAGTTCGTGGTTGTAATGAACTCCGCCTGCTGATTCCATGGCCTTTGCAAGTTGTCCGCCATTTTGACGCTGTCTCTCGACGAGCCCTCTTCGCCGAGCGTTGAGATCTTGTTGAATGACTCCTTCTTCCGAAAGGAGTCAACTTGAGCAGAGCTCCCGCTTTGAGATCCACCGGTGTTGTTGAGAGGGGAAATCGCCCATCGCAGTTTAACGAGAATCATTGGCGCATTACAAATGTAATGAACCTCCTTCTTAGGGGATGATATCCTCCGATGTTGAATGACTCCTTCTTCCGAAAGGAGTCAACTTGAGCGAGCTCCCGCTTTGAGATCCACCGGTGTTGTTGAGAGGGGAAATCGCTTCCATCGCAGTTTAACGAGAATCATTAAGATTACAACGTAACTAACCTCCTTCTTAGGGGATGATATCCTCCGATGTTTGCGGGTGAGGAGGACTTCGATGAGGAAGAGGAGAGGTATTCTTCAACTTGGCTTGATCGAAGAAGTAATCCACCATCGACCATGAGGTCGGCTTGATCGCCGCAGTCAAGGACACAACGATCTCTGCTCGAGACCGCTGGCTCCCATCGTGGTCGCCATCGTGTTTGGGTCGAAAGTTGATTTCTTTGTCGCTTCCATTGTAAAACTTAAGAAAATTACACTTAAATTTTCAGAACAAAGAAATTTTAAATAACTCTCTCACAAACTCAACAAAAGACACTACAAGTGTAGATCTCCTATTTTTGTGGACTTTGCCCGTACGGACGCCAGACCGTGGACCACCGAAAGCGCCGATCGTCGAATCGACGGTTTAGTTGATGCTTCAAAGGAAACAAGAACTTAAGCAAATATCTTAGCAAGGTAAGATATCTACTCTTCTCAAGAATAAGTCAAAGCTTAAACTCGAGGAATCTCCGTGGATCGTGGTTCTTGAACTCCTAAGCTTGATCTCTGATACCCCTTTCGATAGCCGCACTTCAAGTGGACGAGGAGGGTATTTATAGTCTTTGGGAACGTGTCTCAAGAAACACAAGTGTCATAAGTGCCCAACATTTGTAGTTAGCGCTGGCAGTACCGAAAGCCGCCACGGCAAGGCAGGCCGCCTCGCCAAACCGCTTCGCCCGGCGAAAAGGTGGCCGCCTCACCGGCGTCGCCCCTCCAGCTATTGTAACGGTTTTGCCGCTTTTAGGCACGATTAAATGCTCCTAAAATCACTTAGTGGGCGATTTTCGCGGTAACCACCCATTAAAGTATCCGAACGCTCTCTCGCTGATAAAGTCAAGTGGGCCCCATCGCATTGATTTAGACCCTTCAAGAGCTCGCTTGCAGCTCGGTGTTCCTTTGGCGCAGACAGTAAGTGCCTCGCCTATAGCGAGACACATCAAGGTGTCTCGCTTCGTGGCGAGGCACCAACAAGTGTCTCGCTAGTAGCGACACATCAAGGTGTCCCGCTAGTGGCTAGGCATCACACAAGTGTCTCGCTAGTAGCGAGACACATCAAGGTGTCTCGCCGTGGCGAGGCACCAACAAGTGTCTCGCGATCAGAAGCAGACACAATCTTCCCATATGTTGACTTCTTGAGATTTCGACGACGTTGTCCTTCGATCTTCTCATAATTTAGTCATATTTGAGGTTCTTCAGCAATTTTTGATGCCTACAAGGACATTCTCTCAAATCCACACGTATTGTCAATGATAACGTCAGTGATTGGAAGAGGAAAGTCATCTTTTGGACATGCGGCGTTCAGATCTCTGTAATCGATACAGATTCTGATCGTCCCATTCTTCTTTAGAACCGGTACAATATTCGCCACCCAATCTGGATGTTGCTTTTCCCTGATAAAACCCGACTCTATGAGCCTTTTCACTTCCGCTACAATCGCTTCCATAATCTGCGGACGAAACCGTCTCTGCTGTTGCTTGACGGGTTTGGCATCCTTCTTGATGTTGAGACGGTGCGTCGCCACATTTGGGTTGAGTCCTGGCATGTCTTCGTAGTTCCAAGCGAAAACGTCGATATATTCTCTGATGAGAGCAATCAACTCTTCTTTCTCCTCTGGGAAGAGACTGTTGCTAATGAATATGGGCTTAGAATGTGCTTCACACCCATATTGATCCGACCACTTCATCCCTGGGGGTTCTTTGCTCAATCGGTCTCCGATTGCATATTGAGGTGATGGATCCACTGTCTTCCCACGTTGGTATCTGCTCATCGTCCTCCATCGTGATGGGGTCGACTGTAGTCATATTCGACATCAAACCCTTGAACATTTTACCGATGCTGATGTTAGAATCCCAAGCAAAGGAATCAGATGAATATCCATCTCCCGAATCGGATAATTGGTTATCGATCAACCAACAACATTTATCTTCTGAAGAAGATACATACCCCAATCCTCTCCTGAATCCATAGTAATTATCGGGTTTCCCCTTTGGGACGTGTGCAGCTTTGATGGGACTTGAGGACCTCGTCCGAAATAAAGACCCTCTCCTCGTGCAAGGTCATACCCCCATCTTTCCATGAGATTCTGTGCTTATGGACTATATCTGAACAGATGAGAGCCAGGCTTATCGTCATTAACATCCTCTCTCAAAAAATGGTATGTTGCTGGAATCATATCTCCTTTACCATAGACCAAATCCTTTTCATCACCTGTTTTACCCGGAATGATGAATGTTGTCCCAAAAGAGTCCCAGATATGCTTCTGTATTACACAAGACGACCAAATCGGCATGTGCAACTCAGGGTCATCGTACAATCACATCAGTAAGAGACAGCGAGTAATCTAAATCATTATTTATTTCATTGTCGGCAAGTTACCAATTACAACTATCATCCAACGATTCTCCATCGTCAAGATTGACTATAAAGGGTATAATGTCATTTATGACAAAACCACCATCGTAATCAAGCCCGGCTTTAGGATCAGCTTCCTCGCCGCTGTCCGTGCCTTGGGCCGATGATTCAGTATCAGACTCGTTACCGTAAAGGAGGGAGTCAGTAAAGTAGTTCTCCAACCCCTTAAATGGTTTCTTATCCGCGATCACCGTCTTGACTTCATTATTCGTGTCAACATATTTTAGACACTGATGAAGGGTGGAGGGGACTATAACATTATTATGGATCTACGGCCGACCCAATAATAAGTTATAGGAAGTCTCTGCATCAATCACATAGTATGTGACTTCAGACTTCAAATTTCATCCGCACTTTATCCGATTTTACCTAGCGCCAAGACCCACCGGTATTAAATCCATAAATCACCGCGTTTATAGATGCCGCCATCGGCAGAACTCGGAGGCTATACATCAGGCGGAGGGGCATGATACTCATAGCGGAACCCGGATCAACTTGGATTCGGTTGACTTCGCTGGAGCCAATGTATCCGGTAAAATATAGCGACCTGTCGTGATTTGAATTTTTCATCTGCATGTCTTCCTTGATAAAAGTAATGCAGGGGAAGTGCTTGGTTGTGAGGCTATATTGCTGGGCTGAAGACTCTGGTTCTTCAGGACTTGGCTCGATCTGAGTGAGAAATACCTCAGAGTCAGCCAGGGCTTCCTGTAGGGGCTCTCTAGTTTCTTTTGACAACCGTAGCAGCTCATAGAGAATTATCCTCGCTGGGATGTTAGCTAATTGGGCCATAATATCGAAGCGGTACGGAGAGCTCGAACTTCCCGGTTTGTCCCTTCCAATTGGACGATTGAATCGAGACTGCTTCGGGACTTGAACCTCCTGATATTGGGGTTGCTTCTCCTTCAGTTTGCCATGTCCTCCTTAGCAATCGCCTGCTGCTGCGATTTTTCAGCGCGCGTAGGAGGAGTCATCGCCACTCCCAGCTCCGTCAGCGTCTTAGCATTTGGATTAGAAACTTCGGGATACTTGTATTTGTACTCGTGTCCGCTCCTTGTGACGAAGACTTCATGTTCCTCTTCGGAAAGCTTGAATGTCATTATTTGTTCATCATTCTTCTCCGAGATGGCTGAAGTGGCATGACATGGTTTCTCCTTGCCCTTTGATTTCTTCTTAGATGAAGAGGCCGCCCACTGATCATCTTCGAGCAAGTCAGGGTGGACCCAAAGAATTTCGCCATTTGAGTCAGATGTGGCACGAAGTCCCTTTTTATGCTGTTCCGTGAGGATCATCATTCGCAATCTTCATCCCTACTTTCACGATGGGCTTCGGTTGAAACCAAGTTAAAGGCACCGATCCGAAGCTGATGGATACTGCGTTCGCCCCCACTTTCTTTTCTTTGGACAGCTTTGGGGTAATGATCCCTACATCAATCAAGGCCTGGATCTTATCCTTGAGATGGTAGCACGACTTTGTTCGATGGTGAACCGCTCTGTGGAATGCGCAGTACCTCGGATCTGTGACCCTATTTGTCTCCTCCTGATTCACGATTAGTGACAGCTGGATCTTATTGTTCTTCAGGAGGTATTTAAAAATACCGGGAACCTCATCTTCCGTGAAAGAATAGACTTTGGGGAACCTTGGTTCTGACGACTTCTATTTTTGAGGTCGATGCTGCCATTGGGGCTACGATTATTGCGGCACACGCTGTTGCGATTGTTGCTGCGGCTGCAGCTGGAATGTTTGGTTTGCGTCTACTGCTTTCGCCTATGCATTCCCTTTGTTGCGTGGGACGAAATTCTGTTTGTGAGCATTTGCCATTTGCTGGCCTCTTTCTGTCTTTTTCCTCTTAAGAAATCGTTCAGCTTGCTCCCCGCGCACCTTCAAGTCTCTCCATGTCTTGGACGGCGCCATTTCCATTGCTTCCAGCACGTCCAACAAAAGGTTGTTGTGGCAGTCCGAGAATGAACTCCTCGATTATCGAGGTCGACAATTCATTGCCTTGTTTCGAACCGCTGACGGCCGTCACCGCCTCTCCGCCCTTCTATTTTTCATCCAACAACGCCCCAATGGATATCTCGTATCGCCATCGAAGAAATTGGCGAGGAACATGGTCTCCATGTCGCCCCAACCGTTAACGCCTCGCTTGAGATGGCGGTACCAATCGGCACCAAGAGTGCCAACGAATGACCAAACCATCAAGGGCTCGTTACCGAAAATTACCCCCAGGTGGGATTTGAAGTAGATCAAATGCTGAGTGGGTGAGCACTTCCCGTCGAACGGCGTAAAGTTTATTAGATTAAACTTCGCCGGATACGGGATTGATTCCCATTACCTTAGGTACGGACGGTATACCCATCTTCATTACCTTTTGGGTGGAAATCAAAGTGTCGATCTTACTCTCAAGGTCCTTTATCTTTTTATTCTCACCTACGTCTCTGTTCGGGTGATTTTGAGGAGGAACGACGGTGTTACCATTGGCGTTCTCGAGGCTACCTCCCATTCTCGCTTATCGAGGGATTATCTACAAGTACGGTCTTCATCCCTGTCCGTGTCGCTATCCGTTTGGTTGATGTTATTGCGACGACTTGATTCACCCTGATGATTCGTTAGTGCTTGGATTTGTTGGTCATACATCTCTCTCATTTGCTGCATGGCCATCTCCATCTCGAACTTAAAATTCTCCTTTTGCTTGGCCATAACCTCTTCAAGTATTTTAGCCACTTGTCCTGCACTGATCATGAGTGCCTCACGGGGTTGTCCCTCGCTGGAAACCATATTATCGGAAGCAATTGCAGAGCCAGCGTCCGACACTTCATCATCTGAGGGTAACCCCCTCTGCACTCTGCCATAGTTAGGTCGTCTGATAGTCCCAGACCACAACCGAGTCATTCATTGAGATACCCCGGGAATGGCACGTGTTGACGCCCCTTTGCTAGTCATGTTGATGGCGACTCTTAACAATTCATCGCCTTGAGACACCGATCTTCTTCCGCGGAAGCGCCTCGACCTAGGTTTTGGTATTTCGGTGCCAAGCCTATCAAAGACCGACACCTTCTCCCGAGTCGCCTTGGTGCGCTTACACCGGCAACACCGCCTTATCGCCTTGGAACACAAACAATGTGTGTTCAACTCGGGAACTCCTTTTCGAGATTTACTCGACTTCAAAGACGATAGTACAACTCATTAGCATGAATGCCGAGCAACCCATCGTGTGTTGGTACGACTTTTCAGGTATAACGTCATCATCGTTAGACGAAAACATTTCCTTCTGAGGATGAACCGCGTTATCAGAGCTTTTAAAGGTCACTCATCTCAACGTTGACCCTTACGGGTGTGAAGTTTCGACGGGCACTTGAACTTCAATTCGCAACCGGCATGAGCAGCCTACAGAATCTTCCCCGCCGTGGTGGAGGTGGATGCACCCCCGCATCAGAAGTTGTGCGGGGCCTCTTCAATGGGCCCAAATGTTCCTTAACCGAATTTTTACCTCGATCATCGTGCAACTGACCGAGGTGCTCTAATACCATTTTCTTGCTTCTGGGTAAGCCAGTGGGATCGACCGAAGTAGGAACAGAGTTAGACGGAAATTTGGATGTGGTCGCCGGAGGTGGAATCGATATTGGGGTAACCTTTCTTTGATTCAGTTACCCTCAGAGCGCCGAAGTTTTAATCGAATCACCGAGGTGGTTGATCCCTAGTTGACGCCGCCTTGTCCGGACCGCCGCTCAATTTTGGCCTCCAAACTTCGCGCATCTTTGGTGGCTTCTTGGCCACTTCTTCTTTCCTCAATATTCGGGCGTCTTGAACTAGAGCCCGTGCGTACGCAAGCAGTGCGCGGCGCTTTCGGATGCACTCCTCGAGCATTGAACGATTCCGTCTGACACGGACCCATTCACTTATTAACGGCTTGGAGGAGCTCCCAACCATCTATTGTTGAGGCCTTTGACCTCTTCTAAACTTGAGATCCATCTCATAGCGGATCCCGTCAACCGATTCCAGGGCCTTAGCGAACTGACGCGCCAGGAGTTGGCGTCGCCTCTAGCGGGCTCTCTTTGAGAGAGTCGGCACGCCATTGGCGGTCATCTCCTTATAGGCTGTAAAAAATTTACTGAAGACAGCCAATATCCACGAAACACTGTCGATAAAGGTTACAAGCTGACGACTTTTACGATAATAAAAGAGAATCAGAAGCTAATGTCTCCAGAGTACAAGGATTACAAGTTGACAATCCTTGTGAAAAGAGATTATAAGTATTGATCTCTTCAAAGCAAGACGCGGGGCTCATCCCCGCGTCTCAATACAAAACGCGGACTCAACCCCGCGTTTCAACATAAAACGCGAAGGTCACCCCCGCGTTTCAGCCCAAAACGCGAAGCTCATGGCCGCGTTCAAAGCCCAAAATGTGGATCTCATCACCGCGTTCAAAGCCCAAAACGCGGAGCTCATGACCGCGTCCAAGCTCCAAAACGCGGAGCTCACGACCGCTGCTCAAAGCCCAAAACGCTGAGCTCATGACCGCCCAAGCTCCAAAACGCGGAGATCCACTCCCGCGTTTCTGCTCTAAAATGTAGACGCGGAGGTCGTTCATAAAATGCGGAATTCGCGTTTTGACTCGTTCAAACACGAGTTGAACGGTTTCTAAACCGTTTGAGAGATTTAAGGGGGGGCGGTTACACCCCACTAAACCCTCATTAAGGAGAATTTTAAAGAGTTAGTTACACCCCTTTAATCCCTATAAATGGGGGATTTTCACAGCCAAAGAGGGGGCTGGTTGAAAAAGGTTGCCCGGACAACTAAAAAAAAGGGAGAACGGTTTCTTCTGCGCTATTCTGATCGGCGTGACGATCGGACCTTCATCCGTGGTCTGATCGGTGTGAAACTTGGAGGGCAGCTTCAACACTCATCGTTCCTAATTCTAAATGGTGAAGATTGATTTCTACCAGTTGGATTTGGAGATATTGAGGTTTTACCGAAGCCGGTTGTTCCAGGAGTGCAGAGAACGGTTTCTTCTGTGCTATTCTGATCGGTTTGATGATCGGACCTTCATCCGTGGTCTGATCGATGTGAAACTTGGAGGGTAGCTTAAACACCCATCGTTCCTAATTCTGGACGGTGGAGATTGATTTTTACCAGTTGGATTTAGATATATTGAGGTTTGACCGAAGATCTGCGTCTCTTTTTAAAGAAAGGATTAAACCTCCTTTGCTGGCATCAACTCTCCTAGAGAGTTCAGCTCGATTGCAAGTTCTTCTCGGCCATTCTTGGCTAAAAGTTTTACCAATCCTTTTCTAAAATTAACTCTTCCAAAGAGTTATTATAACTCGACAGAGTTTGAAACTTGTTTAACAAGTTCTGTTTAACTCTATCAAAGAGTCATTAAACTCATTAGAGTTATAAACTTGCTCTTGAGAGTTATTTTTCAACCTCGTCCCACGAGTCAAGATAGTCGGATCATCCACGGGATACAAGATTCAAGCTCCCACCGCTACCGCGAAGAACCCGGCATTAAACAAAGGGAAGGATCTCCGTCGATCTTTCTCTCTTTTATAAATCGGACAACCGATCGAGGAATTTGTAATTTCTTTTTATCTAAGTCAGTTAGAGAGAGAGATTGTATTTGAGAGATTGTACTCATTCTTTCTTTAAAGTAAATAAGAAGGAATAGCATCAATTTTATATTTTCTCCAATTTTCCTCGCGAACAAATGATGGCGACTCCGCTGGGAAAGATCTCTTTCACCGATGAAGAGGTGGTGGCGTAATCCGACGTCAAGCTCATTGGGACGACTGTTGAAACTCTGACCGTAGAGTTCGATCAAGCCAAGCTCAAGGAGGCACTCTCCTCCGGATCCCTTAGCCCCAAGGCTATGCGCAAGATCCACAAAGCCTCTAAGGAGACCAAAAGTCCCTTCGGTTGCCGTGGCTAACCTGATCAGTAAAGATGGTGATGTCGCTACAAAAGCCTCAAATCAGACGAAAAGGAGCGCTGCTCGCCGAAGAACACAGCCCCGAGATGGCCAATCGACCAACCAACTCGAACTTCGCGTTTGTGAGCCAAAACGCGATCCCGAAGGCTCTTTTACGTAACGCAAGGCTCGCTTATGTGTTCAACACGAGCCTCGCAAAGCCGCTGAACGCAACCCTCAATGGCGCTGCTTCATTAATCAAAACGCTGGTCTCAACCTCGCTCAGTTGCTTAAACACGAACCTCGTGTTCGCCAGGTTGCACGCCAACCTCGATCCCCAATCTAAATTGCGGGTCTCAACCCCGCTCAAATGTTCAAACGTAGACCTCGCGCTCAGCAGGGTTGCACGCCAACCTCGCCCTCAATCTAAAACGCTGGTCTCAACCTCGCTCAAGTGCTCAAACACGCATCCTCGCTCCAAATGCCAAATCATCGCATGTCGATGCCGCCACATGCCAAGCCGCCGGTGTTTGGCCGATTGACAAATGTCACTTGGTCCCCTCGAACGACGCAGATTCTCACAGAAGAAGACTTCAGAGGTCGAATACCTTGGAGTCACTTCCAACATGATCGAATAGGCGCATCACACTCTAGTTCGGCGAGCCGAGGCAAATCAGTCCCGGCTTGAAAGAGGCTTTGAACGACTCGACGGAGTTTACCGACATACTGACTCAACAGGGTCATATCCCCGCCAACTATCAAAGGTTGGCTAAAGGAATTGAGTCTCGATGATGAGCATTCACCATCACGTAATCTCAATCCTCTAGTTCCTTCAGAAAGCATCGTAACTCCGCTCATATGATCGAAACCATGAAGATCTCATGAAGAGACTTGATGAGCAGCAAGCCATGCTCAAATCGCAAAGAAGAAGCCATTGATCAACTCCGAGACATGGTAGCCCAGCTTGTTATGGATAGAGCTCAACTTCTAAAGCCGACTCAACACCTCACCAAATCATCACGAGGAGGGTCAATCTTCAAAGTGGAAAGAAAGTGAATGAAGCTTCTGATCAAGAAGCTCATCACGCAGAATCTTCATTTGAAGAAGAGAAGAGGGCCGAAAATGAGCAGAGTCCTCAATCGGTAAAAATGCGAGAACTGGAAGCCCGCCTCAACGCCATGGCTAATAGGTGCGAGCTCCAAGATCAGGGGGTTGTCAGACCGTATCCTGCAGAATGGGATACGGTTCCATATCCTCTAAAATTTAAAATCCCGACACTACAAGCTTTCGATGGCACGGGATCACCGAACCAACACATCTATCATTTTAAGTCACAGACTGGGAATGGGATGTCAAACGATGCCATAACAGCTCGTTTGTTTATTGGCACCCTCAAGGGGGTTGCCTTTGAATGGTTCATGAAACTGCCTGCAGGATGTATCCAGAAATGGACAAATTTAGAGAGATTCTTCCTGTCACGATTCTTTAAAGATGACATGGAAATCTCTGTCACTTCTCTCCTTGCCATTAAGCAAAATGAGGGAGAACCTATCAAAGCCTTCGTCGAATGATTCCGAAGCATGGCTCTTCGATGCTCGATAGGTATGACACAGTCTGCTCTGATTGACACCTATCGGCATAATTTATAAACCAATCTCCTAGCTCAAATGGAGGTTGCGAAATGCCGTTCCTGGAAGCAGCTAGTCTCCCAAGGAGAACAGGCTGAAGCAATTGTTGCTAGGGTTGAAACCGAAAAAGAGGAGACTGACTCCGAAGACCTGGCTATTGATGACCCGGCTCTAAATCGAGAGGCCGACGCCAAAGACTCGGTTAGTATCGACCTAGAATAATTACAGACTGGGAGTTGATTATTTATTATTTTCCGAGTAGAATAATAAATTCTAAATATTGTCAAGTTAACAAAATACTTTTGACAATGTAAGCACTTCAACGTGCAGCAGCACCACCAAAATTAACTTATCAATCCTCTTCAATAGGATGATAAGATCACAAAGTTGTTCAAATCACAACACAATTCTATCAAAATCTGTACACATCCCCAGCAGAGTTTAAAAATCAACTTATCAATCCTCTTTAATAGGATGATAAGCCCACAAAGTTGCTCACATCGCAACACAATCCCCACAAAGTTAAGATTAGCTCGTCTCGTTATTAGCAAGGCGAACTCTTCTGACAATCAACTTATCGACTATCTTCAATAGAGCAATAAGTCCTCAAAGTTGCTCCGATCGCAACATACCGTTGTCACGTTAACCTCACACCTCTGACAATCAACTTATCGACTCTCTTCAATAGAGCGATAAGTCTTCAAAGTTGCTCCGATCGCAACATACCCTTGTCACGTTAACCTCACACCTCTGACAATCAACTTATCGACTCTCTTCAATAGAGCGATAAGTCCTCAAAGTTGCTCTAATCTCAACACAACTCGCCACGCTATCTTATCAACCCTCCCCAACAGATAAGTTCCTCGAGTTGTTCAAATCACAACTAAACTCAAGCCTAAGTAGGATAAGCCTACGCTGAACACGCTGCCTGCTAGTTCTTAACCATAAAAGAACAAAAGCCCACATATTCAAGATTGTGGCAAGTTGTTATTAATAACACCACAATCCACTTTACACGTGGGAAATTTTATCCCTAATCCTAAGTAGGATAAGCCTACGCTGAACACGCTGCCTGCTAGTTCTTAACCATAAAAGAACAAAAGCCCACATATTCAAAATTGTGGCAGTTGTTAGTAATAAACCACAATCCACGCCTTACGTGTGGGGAATTTTATCTTGAATTTGGTAGGATAAGTCAACGCCTAACACGCTGCTACGCTTAGTCTTTTTCCCGATTAAAAAGACACCAAAATTCAAGTCCGAGAATTTTATCCCAAACCTAAATAGGGATAAGCTCGCCTAATACATGCACCGTAGTCTATTCCCCGCGGAGAAAGACGGCCTATGAATTCAACATCATAGCATTAAGCCTAAAAGAGTTTCATTCTTTTAGCACAACGCTACGCATGGAATGGGTTTAGATAATCGCATGCTAGCCGATTCAAGCGGTGTCGGTAAAGGCTCATCAAACTGCTGATGGTCGAGGATTTGCCAAAAATCCTGTGAGTATGAGAAATCACCGCAAGGGTCGACCCTGCGTTCCAACTACACAACGCAAGGGTCACGCAACCACCACCTCTGCGTTTCAATTCTCAAACGCAGAGATCACCCTAGCGTTTCAAAACTCCAAACGTGAGGCTCACCTCCGCGTTCTAATTCTCAAGCGCAGAGATCACCCTAGCGTTTCAAATTTCAAACACGAGGCCCACCTCCGTGTTTTGAGTCCATCAACTTATCAATCCTCCTCAAAAGGATGATAAGTCCTCAAATTTGCTTAAATCGCAGCCAACTTATCAATCCTCGTCAATAAAATGGTAGGTCCTCAAATTTGCTTAAATCGCAATCAACTTATCAATCCTCCTCAATAGGATGATAAGTCTCAAGACTTGTTCACACCACAAGCCCAAAAACCTTGTTCAAACCACAAGCCCAAAAGCCTTGTTCACACCACAAGCCCAAAAGCCTTGTTCAAACCACAAGCCCAAAAGCCTTGTTCAAAATACAAGCCCAAAGCCTTGTTCACACCACAAGCCCAAAAGCCTTGTTCACACCACAAGCCCAAAAGCCTTGTTCAAAGCCCAAAACGCTGGATCTCATCACCGCTCAAAGCCCAAAACGCTGGATCTCATCACCGCTCAAAGCCCAAAACGCTGGATCTCATCACCGCTCAAAGCCCAAAACGCTGGATCTCATCACCGCTCAAAGCCCAAAACGCTGGATCTCATCACCGCTCAAAGCCCAAAACGCTGGATCTCATCACCGCTCAAAGCCCAAAACGCTGGATCTCATCACCGCTCAAAGCCCAAAACGCTGGATCTCATCACCGCTCAAAGCCCAAAACGCTGGATCTCATCACCGCTCAAAGCCCAAAACGCTGGATCTCATCACCGCTCAAAGCCCAAAACGCTGGATCTCATCACCGCTCAAAGCCCAAAACGCTGGATCTCATCACCGCTCAAAGCCCAAAACGCTGGATCTCATCACCGCTCAAAGCCCAAAACGCTGGATCTCATCACCGCTCAAAGCCCAAAACGCTGGATCTCATCACCGCTCAAAGCCCAAAACGCTGGATCTCATCACCGCTCAAAGCCCAAAACGCTGGATCTCATCACCGCTCAAAGCCCAAAACGCTGGATCTCATCACCGCTCAAAGCCCAAAACGCTGGATCTCATCACCGCTCAAAGCCCAAAACGCTGGATCTCATCACCGCTCAAAGCCCAAAACGCTGGATCTCATCACCGCTCAAAGCCCAAAACGCTGGATCTCATCACCGCTCAAAGCCCAAAACGCTGGATCTCATCACCGCTCAAAGCCCAAAACGCTGGATCTCATCACCGCTCAAAGCCCAAAACGCTGGATCTCATCACCGCTCAAAGCCCAAAACGCTGGATCTCATCACCGCTCAAAGCCCAAAACGCTGGATCTCATCACCGCTCAAAGCCCAAAACGCTGGATCTCATCACCGCTCAAAGCCCAAAACGCTGGATCTCATCACCGCTCAAAGCCCAAAACGCTGGATCTCATCACCGCTCAAAGCCCAAAACGCTGGATCTCATCACCGCTCAAAGCCCAAAACGCTGGATCTCATCACCGCTCAAAGCCCAAAACGCTGGATCTCATCACCGCTCAAAGCCCAAAACGCTGGATCTCATCACCGCTCAAAGCCCAAAACGCTGGATCTCATCACCGCTCAAAGCCCAAAACGCTGGATCTCATCACCGCTCAAAGCCCAAAACGCTGGATCTCATCACCGCTCAAAGCCCAAAACGCTGAGCTCATGATCAAGGCCTGCCGCAAAACGCTGGAGCTCACGACCGCGTTCAAAGCTCAAAACGCGAGGGTCGTGCCCGCGTTTCCGCTCCAAAATGCGGAGATCCACTCCTACATTTCTGCTCTAAAATGTAGACGCGGAGGTCGTTCATAAAACGCGGAATTCGCGTTTTGACTCGTTCAAACACGGGTTGAACGATTTTTAAACCGTTTGAGAGATTTAAGGGGGGGCGGTTACACCCCACTAAACCCTCATCAAGGAGAATTTTAAGGAGTTGGTTACACCCCTTTAATCCCTATAAATGGAGGGTTTTCACAGCCAAAGAGGGGGCTGGTTGAAAAAGGTTGGCCGGAGAACTAAAAAAAAGGGAGAACGGTTTCTTCTGTGCTATTCTGATCGGCGTGACGATCGGACCTTCATCCGTGGTCTGATCGGTGTGAAACTTGGAGGACAGCTTCAACACTCATTGTTCCTAATTTTGAATGGTTGAGATTGATTTCTACTGGTTGGATTTGGATATATTGAGGTTTTACTAAAGCCGGTTGTTCCAGGAGTGCAGAGAACGGTTTCTTCTGTGCTATTCTGATTGGTGTGATGATCGGACCTTCATCCGTGGTCTGATCGACGTGAAACTTGGAGGATAGCTTCAACACCCGTCGTTCCTAATTCTGAATGGTGGAGATTAATTTTTACTGGTTGGATTTAAAGATATTGAGGTTTGACCGAAGATCTGCGTCTCTTTTTAAAGAAAGGATTAAACCTCTTTTGCTGGCATCAACTCTCCTAGAGAGTTCAACTCGATTGCAAGTTCTTCTCGGCCATTCTTGGCTAAAAGGATTACTAATCCTTTTCTAAAATTAACTCTTCCAAAGAGTTATTATAACTCGACAGAGTTTGAAACTTGTTTAACAAGTTCTGTTCAACTCTATCAAAGAGTCATTAAACTCGTTAGAGTTATAAACTTGCTCTTGCGAGTTATTTTTCAACCTCGTCCCACGAGTCAAGACGGTCGGATCGTCCACGGGATACAAGATTCAAGCTCCCACCGCTACCGCGAAGAACCCGGCATTAAACAAAGGGAAGGATCTCCGTCGATCTTTCTCTCTTTTGTAAATCGGCAACCGATCGAGGAATTTATAATTTCTTTTATCTAAGTCAGTTAGAGAGATTGTATTTGAGAGATTGTACTCATTCTTTCTTTAAAGTAAATAAGAAGGAATAACATCAATTTTATATTTTCTCTAATTTTCCTCGCGAACACTCACAGGCGATTCGGATCTCTGATCCGGCCATCTTAGATCTTGGGAAGGATCTTGCTACTTGTGACTTTGGTAGCGATGGGGTTGGGATCCTCACCTTGAGATTCGGATCCGAGGACCAGCGGATCTTCCTTGCGGCAAAATCTTTCTAGATTTGCGGGGAGGACGATCCGACAAGGATGATAGATACTCCTCGAACTTTGTTGGTCGAACTTCGTATTGACCTCCTCTTCGGCAGGATCGCTATCGCGGTTGTGACACGACGATCTCATCGGCGAGATCGTTGGCTCTAATGGTCGCCCGGCTTATTCGCGGGAAAAGTCGGGTTGATCTTCATTGATGAACTTATTACAGCTTTATGCGTTTACAAATGAATTCAAAAGTTTGTCTTTTTATAAGACTTGATTACAATGAAAATCAAAAGTAAAAATTACAACTTTTCCTTAAACAAACACAGGACCCTGTTTATCAGACTCCTGCTTGCGTGGGATCTTTGCCTGTGCCGGGATTTATCCGTGGACCGCCGCATGATATGATCCGGTGTAAGATCTACGCGATCAAGGGGGATTATTTCACAATGGAAATAATCGCCGAAGTGAGTGAAATCGACCAAGCGAGATCACCACTCTTTTCGAGATCAAAACAAAGTTTGATCCGGAGGGGTCGCGTGTAGATCAGATCCGTAGATCTCTCGAACTTCTTCGCTTTATGCTGACGGGTTCGCCGAAATCTTGGATCTCGCTGTCGGATCTAAGCATTGATATTTGTTGAATCCGTGACCTCCCCTTCTCGTCAAAGTCCGACCTCCAAAAATGAGACCCCGGTATTTATAGGCTTTGGCGGGTAAGCGGGTGGGATCGGACCTTCATCCGTGGTCTGATCGGTGTGAAACTTGGAGGACAGCTTCAACACTCATTGTTCCTAATTTTGAATGGTTGAGATTGATTTCTACTGGTTGGATTTGGATATATTGAGGTTTTACTAAAGCCGGTTGTTCCAGGAGTGCAGAGAACGGTTTCTTCTGTGCTATTCTGATTGGTGTGATGATCGGACCTTCATCCGTGGTCTGATCGACGTGAAACTTGGAGGATAGCTTCAACACCCGTCGTTCCTAATTCTGAATGGTGGAGATTAATTTTTACTGGTTGGATTTAAAGATATTGAGGTTTGACCGAAGATCTGCGTCTCTTTTTAAAGAAAGGATTAAACCTCTTTTGCTGGCATCAACTCTCCTAGAGAGTTCAACTTCGATGCAAGTTCTTCGGCCATTCTTGGCTAAAAGGATTACTAATCCTTTTCTAAAATTAACTCTTCCAAAGAGTTATTATAACTCGACAGAGTTTGAAACTTGTTTAACAAGTTCTGTTCAACTCTATCAAAGAGTCATTAAACTCGTTAGAGTTATAAACTTGCTCTTGCGAGTTATTTTTCAACCTCGTCCCACGAGTCAAGACGGTCGGATCGTCCACGGGATACAAGATTCAAGCTCCCACCGCTACCGCGAAGAACCCGGCATTAAACAAAGGGAAGGATCTCCGTCGATCTTTCTCTCTTTTGTAAATCGGGCAACCGATCGAGGAATTTATAATTTCTTTTTATCTAAGTCAGTTAGAGAGAGAGATTGTATTTGAGAGATTGTACTCATTCTTTCTTTAAAGTAAATAAGAAGGAATAACATCAATTTTATATTTTCTCTAATTTTCCTCGCGAACACTCCTGCACAGAGCAGTTCAGATCTACAGATCCGGCCATCTTAGATGCCGGAAGGATGCTGCTTACTGTGACTTTGGTAGCAGTGGGGTTGGGATCCTCACCTTGAGATTCCGGATCCGAGGACCAGCGGATCTTCCTTGCAGCAAAAATCTTTCTAGATTTGCGGGGGGAGGACGATCTGGACAAGGATGATAGATACTCCTCGAACTTTTGTTGGTCGAACTCGTATTCGACCTCCTCTTCGACCGGGATCGCTATCCGCGGTTGTGACACGACGATCTCATCAGCGAGATCGTTGGCTCCCACTGTGGTCGCCAGCTTATTCGCGGGAAAAGTCGGGTTGATCTTCATTGATGAACTTATTACAGCTTTATGCGTTTACAAATGAATTCAAAAGTTTGTCTTTTTATAAGACTTGATTACAATGAAAATCAAAAGTAAAAATTACAACTTTTCCTTAAACAAACACAGGACCCTGTTTATCAGACTCCTGCTTGCGTGGGATCTTTGCCTGTGCCGGGATTTATCCGTGGACCGCCGCATGATATGATCCGGTGTAAGATCTACGCGATCAAGGGGGATTATTTCACAATGGAAATAATCGCCGAAGTGAGTGAAATCGACCAGCGAGATCACCACTCTTTTGAGATCAAAACAAAGTTTGATCCGGAGGTCGCGTAGATCGATCCGTAGATCTCTCGAACTTCTTAAGCTTTATCTTGTGGGTTCGCGAAATCTTGGATCTCGCTGTCGGATCTAAGCATTGATCGCTGTTGAATCCGGCAGAGCCTCCCCTTCTCGTCAAAAGTCCAGCCTCCAAAAAATGAGACCCCCCCTGTGTATTTATAGGCTTTGAAAGCGGGTAAACGGGTCGGATCTCGCGCCTAGCCACCTCTTGGTGGCTCGGCTTTGGCCGAGCCACCACTAGGTGGCTCGACCTTGGCCGAGTCACCATTTGGTGGCTTCGACCGCGAAACCTGAAGTGGTGGCTCGGTTTTGGCCGGCCACCAATGGTGGTTCGCCTTGGCCGAAGTCACCAAGAGGTGGTTGGCCACCGGTTTCCAAGTGGCTTTTCCGAGTTCTTTTCGAGTCTGATTCGGTTCAGTCTCGTCGATATTCGCTAATCTGAAGCTCCATAGCTGGGTTTATCCCATTATTCGTATGCGGTTCGTCGCTTCGCTGACTTACACGCATCGCCGACTCGCTTCATGCATTTTGTCGACTCGCTTTATGCGTTTGCGTCGCGATCACTTGTTATTACGTTGTCAACAGTTCGCCGTTACATCGTCGGATGGCTCGCCGATTGTCAACTCATTGTCACGAGTCATGTTCGGGGATTTATAGGCAATTTTCAACGCCTACACATATACCCAAAAAATATGCATTTGAAAACAATATAGTTTAAAATCAACAAAATAAAACTGAGTAAATGTCTCAATCTGATCATTGACATGCATGTAGATGCTCAAATAAGATGCATATCATCATAATTAGCCTTGCCAAATCTGTGTACATAATATTTGAGTGCTTATAGGCTTAATAACATCATAATTAGCCTCGCCAGTACATTTATATAGTGTGTGGCTACTAATTGGGTCATTAACATCACATATAGCTAAGTGATAATATTATAAACATAGTTGTAATGCTAATTAAAATCTGGAAATTATTATCATTGTCTCTATAAAGAAAAATAAGGTATAATACATCATACCATATTATTGATAGAGATGGACTTTGGGCCTTAACCACAAGAGCACCCTGCACACCAATAAAACCCACATAGTATAACATAAATCCTTAGAACATCATGAGATATATAAAGGTATAATGAGAAGTAAGTGGCTGCATATACATCACAAGGGTCATTGATTTAACATTACATGTTCTAAGAAATATAAGTAAACATTAAGGATCATTGTTTCAACATATCATGTTCTCCAAAATAACAGGTAAACATAAACCACACTGACAGAATACATACCACACTTAAGTTCACAAAAGGATAATGTAAATACATATAAACTAGCCCTAAAAAAAAGCACTCAAACTAACTTTGCAAACTCAAAGTTCATTCAAGGTAGTCCCCTCATAATCATTGCTGGAGGACTAAGCTTTTTCCATAGACTTAATATGCTTATACGTAGTTCTCTTTTACATCTCCTAAGGCCTCCCAATGAACTTCCTACCGTCTTTTTCCCTTTCACATAAGTCATCAAAGAAATCATCTAAGACTATATCTGGAAACTCACCAACAAAGAAAAATACAAAATTAGCAAGGTGTTCAGTCTAGTGCATGATATGGACAGATTGCATTGAAGATGCCATAACTTTCCCAATATCAATCATCCATGGCACGAAATCCTCATCTATCCCCTTTCCTTTTCCATTTTTTTCCTTGTCAACCCTAACACTAGTGTTTTGAGCGTCATTAAACTTAGTGCTTAGGTTAGGGTGTTGTGTAGAGTTAAAGTTTGTATCATCGCCATTCACATTCACATGTGACATATTATGATCACTAATAGGGTTCATCATTATCAAAAAACTTCTATATTGTCGTTAATAGTATTCATGAAAACATCTCTGACAAAATCACCCCTGGCTTGGTCATCCCCAATGATGAGTTTCAATTCATTATAATGTTTCATTGGCCTATTGACATAGTCTTGACGTCTAGAAGAGTTCTTGTTATCCTGCAAGGTTTGCACTATCATTCAGTTATAAAAGAAAAGAATGTTATATATTAAGCTTAACTTGTAATAATATGAGAAATTAGCTTTTTATACCTTTGTCCATCTATGATAGCTAGCTCTGTCCAATATAACTGTTTTGGTTTCTTCATTCTAGCTAGCACCAATGATAAATCGACAACTCTGCATCTCCAACCATCTACTCTTCAAACTCTTAATATGGTTCACCACATTTTCCCATGTGAAGTTAGAATTGAACTTAGAGTTTATCTCCACTGCAGCACCATGATAAGTTGTCTCCCTAAACTTATTGTCAACTTTGTATCCTTGTTTGGTCGATCCTACTAAGAAAGGAATTAGGAGATCATCATGTTTCTTAGTCCATTTCTTAGTAACAGGAGGCTTTGAAATTACAATGTTAGGATCCCTTCTTCTAACAACTGCCTTTTTTAGCCTCTTTCTAGTTGGTGTGAGCTAATTAAATATCATCTTGCATTGACCTTTTATCCCTATATTGGATGCGGATCGCCATTGTTTTCTCCTAGATTAGATGCGGGATTGCCAATGTTTGGAGAGCCATGGTTCTAAGTGAAACCCGATCCACTACCATTAAGCAAATTCATGAAAGTTGGTTGCTAATTAAAATGCTGGAAATTATTATCATTGTCTCTATAAAGAAAAATAAGGTATAATACATCATACCATATTATTGATAACAGAGATGGACTTTGGACGCAACCACAAGAGCACCCTGCACACCAATAAAACCCACATAGTATAACATAAATCCTTAGAACATCATGAGATATATAAAGGTATAATGAGAAGTAAGTGGCTGCATATACATCACAAGGGTCATTGATTTAACATTACATGTTCTAAGAAATATAAGTAAACATTAAGGATCATTGTTTCAACATATCATGTTCTCCAAAATAACAGGTAAACATAAACCACACTGACAGAATACATACCACACTTAAGTTCACAAAAGGATAATGTAAATACATATAAACTAGCCCTAAAAAAAAGCACTCAAACTAACTTTGCAAACTCAAAGTTCATTCAAGGTAGTCCCTCATAATCATTGCTGGAGGACTAAGCTTTTTCCATAGACTTAATATGCTTATAATGTAGTTCTCTTTACATCTCCTAAGGCCTCCCAATGAACTTCCTACCGTCTTTTTCCCTTTCACATAAGTCATCAAAGAAATCATCTAAGACTATATCTGGAAACTCACCAACAAAGAAAAATACAAAATTAGCAAGGTGTTCAGTCTAGTGCATGATATGGACAGATTGCATTGAAGATGCCATAACTTTCCCAATATCAATCATCCATGGCACGAAATCCTCATCTATCCCCTTCCTTTTCCATTTTTTCCTTGTCAACCCTAACACTAGTGTTTTGAGCGCCATTAAACTTAGTGCTTAGGTTAGGTGTTGTGTAGAGTTAAAGTTTGTATCATCGCCATTCACATTCACATGTGACATATTATGATCACTAATAGGGTTCATCATTATCAAAAACTTCTATATTGTCGTTAATAGTATTCATGAAAACATCTCGACAAAATCACCCCGGCTTGGTCATCCCCAATGATGAGTTTCAATTCATTATAATGTTTCATTGGCCTATTGACATAGTCTTGACGCCTAGAAGAGTTCTTGTTATCCCGCAAGGTTTGCACTATCATTCAGCTTATAAAAGAAAAGAATGTTATATATTGCTTAACTTGTAATAATATGAGAAATTAGCTTTTATACCTTTGTCCATCTATGATAGCTAGCTCTGTCCAATATAACTGCTTTTGGTTTCTTCATTCTAGCTAGCACCAATGATAAATCGACAACTCTGCATCTCCAACCATCTACTCTTCAAACTCTTAATATGGTTCACCACATTTTCCCATGTGAAGTTAGAATTGAACTTAGAGTTTATCTCCACTGCAGCACCATGATAAGTTGTCTCCCTAAACTTATTGTCAACTTTGTATCCTTGTTTGGTCGATCCTACTAAGAAAGGAATTAGGAGATCATCATGTTTCTTAGTCCATTTCTTAGTAACAGGAGGCTTTGAAATTACAATGTTAGGATCCCTTCTTCTAACAACTGCCTTTTTTAGCCTCTTTCTAGTTGGTGTGAGCTAATTAAATATCATCTTGCATTGACCTTTTATCCCCTATATTGGATGCAGGACTGCCATTGTTTTCTCCTAGATTAGATGCAGGATTGCCAATGTTTGGAGAGCCATGGTTCTAAGTGAAACCTGATCCACTACCATTAAGCAAATTCATGAAAGTTGGTTGCTAGTTAGGTATTAGAAAGAAAACATGATGGTGAGGTGCAGAATAAGCAGTGAAAGGTTGTGGCACTTGTTGATATGCACCAAATCCCATATTGTAGCCCTAAGATGACCCAACACCATTAGTTGTTGGTGTAGGGTTAGCACTCAAATTAGAAATGTTAGCATTAGCATTACTATCGTCATCCATACCGATAATCATGAAGACCCAAATCATAAACCAAAATACTATGCACACATGAAAATTATAATGCCTTAAATGAATGTCACATAAGTAGAAAATTCCACATTCAAGCATAATAAATGTCATATAAGTCCACATACAGCCATAAATGAGTTCCAAAGAGTGACAAATTGTTCAAAGAAACTACAAACATGATCATGAAAAATTAAAAAAAAATACATCAAACCATCAAATTGTTCGCCTAAATAAATTATTACATTCACATGCCAGTTTCAGTTGTGTCAGCACCCTTGTATTTGTTGCAATAATCCACCCACATCTCATATGTAATTCCTTTTTTAATTGTCATTCATTCCATGATTCAGTTTATTTCCTCTGTGTCATTGCTTAGGAGAAATCAACAATGTTTTTAGGGAAATTTGCTTGGAGGAACCCAAAAAAGTTGGGCTATGCACCCCCCACCCAACCCAAAAGTCAAACTACAGAAAACTATTTGACCCAAAGAATCATTCTCTTAGCCCCTCAAATAATTCTTTTAGCCCCCATACAACTTTACACATCATCAGCACTTTCTTTATTCCATTTTTGCCCTTTTGATTTTATCTTCTCTTTCTTCTACTTTTTTCCATCACCTTTCTTCTTCTTCCTGGGTAGAAAACAGTTCTAATAAAATTGTGATTTTTGCCGGGGGAGGCGAGGGAGGAGGGAGAGGCGGAGATGGATGGACAACGAGTGCGTGTCCATATCTCATGAGATCGACGATGAGGAGATCCATCGTCGCCTTCCTTTCTCCGGCAAGCTCCACGGCGGACGAGGCAGCGGCGCCAACATCAGAGTGGCGGGAAACGAGGTTGCTCCGCCGAGCAACGTCCATGAGCTGGTAATTTTTGATTTCTTTATTGAATTTAGTAATTTTAAAATTAGGGATTTGAATCTATGTGTTCCTGATTCTAAAGTTCTCTTTTTTGATACTTGTTTTGGTGGATGGTGTATGGATTAGGTTCATCTAAATGTAGGTTTTTAATCATTTGATGATTATAAATGGGTGTTATTGTGGAATTGGATTTTTGGTGTTTCAGATTTAGGGCTTCATTAGATTTTGGATGAAGATGGCAATAGGTATATCAAGTATTTTGATGATTTGTGTAACTTCATTTGATGAGTTTTAGAGTCTTGAATGTGGCTGAGAATTGATCATTAGTCACTTTGTTTGGAAAGTTTTTTGACAAGTCAATTCTCTTTCTGTAATACTTGTTTCTTATCTGTGATGCATAATCATTCTCGGTGATATATTCTACTATCATGATACATTTATATATTTTTTGTGACATATACTCCTTGTCAGTGACATATATTAGTGTTATGTGACATGTATACATTCGATGTGACATATACTCATTGTCGGTGACATATGGTGTTTTTATGTGATATTTGTATGTTCCATGTGACTTATATTCATTACTTGTGATACCTAGATACTATATATGCCTGTGAATTTTACACGTTCAATTTGTTGCTGTAAATAACTGTTGCTTCACGTCTTTTCTATTTAGGTACGATTGTGGCGTACGTGCATATTTATACATCAAAGCGATCCTAGAAGGAAAGGAGGTCATGGACATCAATTGGGTTTCGCTATCGGATGGAGATTTGGACCTATTAACTTTCGCTATGGAATAGTGATGGTTCGGAGAAACTGAGGGCCGATGCTTAGTAGGATTCCTGAGTAACGAGAATATTTGAGAGAGTTTATGTAATAAATTATTTTCGTTGTGGGTATCTTGTGTAAATCTTTTGTAGCATTCAGAATTAATGAGTATTTTGTTAATGGAACTTCATGATATTGTGAATACCATTTATTATTCTAACAACTCTTATAGAAAACTTTTTATTTATTTTTATGTTCTTGCTTTTATACGTAATTCTTGTTTCTTCCATGTCTCTTCGTCGTCTTTGGGGAAGGATGCCAACTGTTTCATCCGCGATATATGGCTGATCATAATTTGGTATATGAAAGAGAAGTGTTCTCGCCACACGAATTCAACTGTTGAAAGATTCAGCAACATTACAAGTGATTGACCATATTGTAAATAAATATCATATGTATCGAACAGAAATTCACTATCACAAAATACAGCAATGTGTCACATATAACTAACAAATGTCACAAGGAACAGAAAATGATCACAGAATACAGATAAAAGTCACACATTATAGAGTAATATCACATGCCACTAGTACATGTCACATATAACAGACAAATATCGCATATAAAAGCATAATGTCACATGTAACAGATCAATGTAGACGTCATATGTTTGTACATCATATATCACCCCAACTGACATTAGAAAGGAATTGCACTCTCAATATGGTTTAAAAGTTAATTATTTTAAAGCTTGAAGTGCTAACGAGATAGTAAAAGGCCAAATATTTAGTTGCGCATGGTATTCAGAATGCTATATGCCGTATAAACATTTTATGTGATATTTAGACGTTATATGCGACATTTAGGTTGTAAAGGTGATCTTTCGACCTTAAATGTGACACTTCGATATCACATGTGACATTTTGGTCTTAAATGCGACAGCTAGACCTTACATGTGATATTCATGCCTTACATATGACAGTTAAAATTTATTCACCATTTAACAAGTTATTTTTTCTTTCAATCATCATTTAAAGCTATATTCATGCCTTACATATGACACTTCGATCTCACATGCGACTGCTCAACAGATTTTAAAATTACACACATAAACGCTTGAAAGGGTAAATCTGTTGAGCAGTACTTGAGAAAAAATCCATATCTGTAAGTTTTAAATTTTAATTCTCAACAAGATAAAGTACACACATAAACGCTTGAATCGTCTTTCTTCTTATTCAATAATGAAGAGACTGCCTAGATTTGTTTCCACATTCTTCATTTGGTAGCTTTAAATGATGATTGAAAGGGAAAATAACTTGTTAAATGATGAATAAATTTTATCTGTCATATGTAAGGCATGAATATCACATGTAAGGTATAGCTGTCGCATTTAAGAACAAAATATCACATGTGAGATCGAAGTGTCACATTTAAGGTCGAAAGATCACTTTTACAACCTAAATGTCGCATATGACGTCTAAATATCACATAAAATGCTTATACGTCATATAGCATTCTGAATACCGTGCACAACTAAATATTTGGTCTTTTACTGTCTCCTTAGCACTTCAAGCTTTAAAATAATTAACTTTTAAACCATATTGAGAGTGCAATTCCTTTCTAATGTCAGTTGGGGTGATATATGATGTATAAGCATATGAGGTCTACATTGATATGTTACATGTGACATTATGCTTTTATATGCGATATTCGCCTGTTATATGTGACATTTACTAGTTGCATGTGATATTACTTTATAATGTGTGACTTTTATCTGTATTCTGTGACCATTTTCTGTTCCTTGTGGCATTTGTTAGTTATATGTGACACATTGCTGTATTTTGTGATAGTGAATTTCTGTTTGATACATATGATATTTATTTACAGATATGGTCAATCATTTTTAATGTTGCTGAATCTTTCAACAGTTGAATTCGTGTGGCGAGAATACTTCTCTTTCCTCTACTAAATTATGATAAGCCATATATCGCTGATGAAACAGTTGGCATCCTTCACCAAAGACGACGAAGAGACATGTAAGAAACAAGAATTACGTATTAAAGCAAGAACATAAAAATAAATAACAAGTCTTCTATAAGAGTAGTTAGAATAATAAATGGTATTCACAATATCATGAAGTTCCATTAACAAAATACTCCTTAATTCTGAATGCTACAAAAGATTTACACAAGATACCCACAACAAAAATAATGTATTACATAAACTCTCTCAAATATTCCCATTACTCAGGAATCCTACTAAACATCGGCCGTCAGTTTCTCCGAACCATCACTATCCCATGGCGAAAGCTAATAGGTCCAAATCTCCATCCGATAGCGAAACACAATCGATGTCCATGTCCTTTCTTTCTAGGATCGCTTTGATGTATAAATATGCACGTACGCCACAATCGTACCTAAATAGAAAAGACGTGAAGCAACAGTTATTTACAGCAACAAATTTAACGTGTAAAAGTCACAGGCATATATAGTATCTAGATATCACAAGTAATGAGTATAAGTCACACAGAACATACAAATATCACATAAAAATACCATATGTCACCGACAATGAGTATATGTCACACAGAATGTATACATGTCACATAACACTAATATATGTCGCGACAAGAAGTATATGTCACAAAAATATATAAATGTATCATGACAGTAGAATATATCACCGAGAATGATTATACATCACGATAAGAAACAAGTATTACAGAAAGAGAATTGACTTGTCAAAAAACTTTCCAAACAAAGTGACTAATAATCAATTCTCAGCCACATTCAAGACTTTAAAACTCATCAAATAAAGTCACACAAATTATCAAAATACTTGATATACCTATTACCATCTTCATTCAAAATCTAATGAAGCCCTAAATCTGAAACACCAAAAATCCAACTCCACAATAACACCCATTTACAATCATCAAATGATTAAAAACCTACATTTTGATGAACCTAATCCATACACCATCCACCAAAACAAGTATCAAAAAAGAGAACTTTAGAATTAGGGACACATAGATTCAAATCCCTAATTCTAAAATTACTCAATTCAATAAAGAAATCAAAAATCACCTGCTCATAGACGTTGCTCGGCGGAGGAACCTCGTTCCCTCACTCACGAAGCCGGCGCTGCCTCGTCCGTAGTGGAGCTTCTTGGAGAAAGTGGATCTCCTCATCGTCGATCTCATGGGATATGGACGCTTTTCGTGTTGTCCGATCCACCTGCAGCTCTAACTCCGGCAAAAAAAATCACAATTTTATTAGAACTGTTTTCTACCCAGGAAGAAGAAGAAAGGAGATGGAAAAGAGTAGAAGAAAGAGAAGATAAAAGCAAAAGGGCAAAAATGAAATAAAGAAAATGCTGATGAGGTGTAAAGTTGTATAGGGGCTAAAAGAATTGTTTGAGGGGCTAAGAGAATGATTCTTTTGGTCAAATAGTTTTTTGTAGTTTGACTTTTGGGCTGGGTGGGAGGTGCATAGCTCAACTTTTTTGGATTCCTCCAAGCAAATTTCCCTAAAAAAAATAGTAGATAATATCGACCATGCCAGTTGAGGATAGCCAAAAGAAAGGACAAAAGGGGCCGAGAGAATTCTACCCCATTTAAACTTGTACTTGACAACGGTACATGATGTTTTAGATTGGATGCACGTAATCAAGTTCCAAGCTAACATTTAATGTTACTATAAATTAGCCAGCCAGTGACGTACATAAATAAATATTATATTTACAACTTGCCAAATCTGATAATATGTTTTACAACTGAAGCATGTCATAATATTTGCGGTACCCACATATCTCATCTTCCACCAAACCAAAATAAATCTTGCTTCCTAGCTAAGAACACTAAACAAAACTTTAAAAAAGCCATGTATAATAGCGGCCGTTCATATCGCTCTGTCGACAAATTGCTCCAGCTTTATTGGCCAAAACCCCAAAAATATTATAAAAAATGTCATCAACTTGATCCGCTACGTTTCTTCATCTCGCAACCTAGTCAAAGTTGAGACATCTAATTGGACTTTTCTCCTTCCATTTATCTCTCTATATATATAAGGCAACTCTGTCACTCTTCTGAGACCTCACAAACAAAAACCCAAAGAAATACAAGGGGGAAAAAAACTAAAACTAAAATGGGTTCCATTACCATAGAGAAGCCCCATGCAGTTTTAGTCCCATATCCAGCCCAAGGCCACATAAATCCTATGCTAAAGCTAGGCAAGCTCCTCCACACCAAAGGCTTCCACATAACCTTCGTCAACACCGAGTACAACCACCGTCGCCTAGTCCGGTCGTGGGGCCCAGACGTCGTCAAGGGCGTCGACCGCTTCCGGTTCGAGACTATCCCCGACGGCTTACCCCCGTCGGACGTTGAGGCCACTCAAGACATTCCTGCGCTTTGCGATTCAACAACTAAAAATTGCCTCGAACCTTTTCGCCAGTTGTTGAAGAAGCTGAACAGTAGTTTTCCTCCTGTGACTTCTATAGTGTCTGATGGTGTTATGAGCTTCACTCTTGATGCTGCTGAAGAGCTTGGCGTGCCTGATGTCTTGTTTTGGACTACTAGCGCTTGTGGTTTTATGGCGTATCTTCATTATCGCGAACTTGTGGCTAGAGGCCTCGCACCTCTCAGAGGTACTCCGACTCTAAATTTCAATATTTGTTATTTTAATATTGTTTGTAAATAATTGATAAGTAATCTTAGGATATAATATGTGCTGACTGTATATACGATTCGCTGTGTCTGCAGATATGGCAGATATGACCAACGGATATCTCGACACTCCCGTCGATTGCATCCCGGGGATGAACAAACTTCGCCTCAAGGATATCCCGAGCTTCATCCGGACAACTGACCCGGACGACGTGATGCTGAGATTCGTGTTCCGCGAAACTAGCAGAGCGTCGAGAGCCACCGCAATCCTCCTCAACACTTTCGACGAGCTAGAACGCCTGGTTCTTGAGGAAATGGCATCAATCCTCCCTCCAGTCTACACAATTGGCCCTCTCTTCTTACTAACTAACCAACTGCCAGCCAATAGCCCAGTCCATTCCTTAACCTCCAGCCTTTAGAAGCAAGACACTACTTGCATCGATTGGCTTGACGGCAAAAGGCCTGGATCCATTGTGTATGTCAATTTTGGGAGTATAACCGTCATGTCCACTGAACAGCTGGTGGAATTCGCTTGGGGATTGGCAAAAAGCGGGTATGATTTCTTGTGGGTGATTCGGCCCGACTTAGTTAAGGGTGAGGATGCGGTTTTGCCTGAAGATTTCTTGGTCGAGACAAAAGACCGGAGCCTATTAGTGAATTGGTGCGACCAAGAGGCGGTGCTATCGCACCTTGCGATCGGAGGATTCTTGACACATAGTGGATGGAATTCGACGCTAGAGAGCATTTGCGCTGGCGTTCCAATGATATGTTGGCCGTTCTTTGCCGAACAACAGACAAATTGTCGATATGTTTGTGCCGAGTGGGATATTGGGATGGAGATCGATAGTAACGTGAAGAGAAAGGAGGTTGAGGGGTTGATAAGGGAGTTGATTGGAGGTGAGAAGGGGAAGGAGATGAGGAGAAGGGTAATGGAGTTCAAAGAGAAAGGAGTGAAGGCAGCGGAGAAGGATGAAAGTTCTTCCGTGAGCTTTGAGAGGATGATCAAGGAAGTGCTTCTTGATAACAAGATATGATTAAAGTTATGATTTGTTCTAAATGTGACTGTAATATTTCTTTGTTTTTGAATTCTACTTGTTTCTCTGTTTTTACTCAAAGTTAATTAATAAACCATGCTCCTTAATAAATATAAATAAACACTTGTCATAGAGAAATGAACTGATCTTTATTGTCTTTCTATATCAGGAGCCTAAATCCATATCAATCCATATGGACCATATCACAAAGAGAAAATGTGACGATAGAACTACCACTAAAGTTGATATGAGATCGACTGTGATTTTGGATTGTTATAAGATTTGTTCATATATATGCATGGAGATTCTATCTATCTATCTTCCATTTACTAAAATAGGGTCCTAAACTGCCACTTAGCAACTTCTTAAAATTTTGCCTTTTCTTCCTTTTATATATACTAGTATTTTAGCCCGTGCTAAGCACGGTCTTACCGAAATTTATCTATATTTCATCGCTTGTCAATCGCTCTTATCCGAATATAAATTTTAATATATAACGACTCAACCCCCCCTTCGAAACACGTAAATCCTACTCTCACACACCCCCAATGAGGTTAGATAACATGTATCCACCTGTAAATAATAATATTAAACAATTTATATAAAAGCTACAATTAAAATTATTATCATTCAAGCTAAATTATCATAATAAATGAATAAAATGTAGATAATCAAAATATCCAAAATAAAACATGAATGATATTAAAATATAAGATAGTTTAATATTCCAAAACATTATTCGCAAAATGATGTGTCACTAAAAAAGTTCTCAATCAATGAAACAGTCATAAGATTTAATAAGCAAAATACAAAGAAGAGCTATAATAATTTGTAATTATTTTTCTCCATCTTCATCCTCTTCTTGAAAGTCGAAAGTTCGGTTCTTTGTCCCGCAAAATAAAACATGTTTATAAACTAAAGTTAACAAATAAAAATTACATATAAAAATTAATTACTTAAAAAATAAACTAACCTGATTGCATCCTTATTTTTTCACTGGTTGTAGGAGGGGTTTTGAATGCAGAAGAGTCAAGTGTAGCAATAGGCGAAACATCTAAATTTTTTTTCTTGCCTTTGCTATTAACGGTGGAGATCGGTGTGGATAAGTCAGGAGTTAATTCCATAGATTCATTATCAACAGTTCCATCCTCATTCAATTCAATTGGTTTTTCATCCTGTGATAATAATACATTTGACTTAGAACAAAATGTTAATGATTTAATTTTTGTAATGATGAAACCAATAAAATAATTATTAAACAACTTCTTCTTCGCATTTTTATCAATAATATTTCTAGGTGTCGATAAATCTTGAGTAAATTTCACCTTTCCGTCAGTTAGTAGTAACAACTCATTGAGTTTTTCATCATCCACGTCATCGTTAATGATTTTGATAACAGTGTAGTCTTCAATGCATTTGCTTGTGTTAAATTCTGTTACTTTGACATGGAAACGCATATTTCTTCCGATTAATTTCTTGATTGCAACCGGAAACTCCTTGTTGTCTGCATCCTGTATAAAGCAAAATATATAAATTTTCAATCTCATCTATTAAATTTAAAATGTAATAAAATTATAACATAGATTCGTTGTAAATCACCAAACCCAGTGAAGATGCTAACTCTGATGGACCAATTTTCATCAAACGAAGAGCATCATGATGGAATATTACGAAAGTAGTTATGCATGTTCCATCCGTCACTTGTAAGGTAAGTTTGTACCTAAAGTTAAATATATATTTTCGTTATACATTGGTTATTCAATTTAAATTTTATAAACTATAAATAAATTATAAAGAAAAAAATTGTAAGATCATATTTACCTTTCTTCTACATATTTGATTTCTTTCTTATGCCGATTGCAGTAAAGAACCCCATTAATCTCTTTCAACTTGTTGTTGCAATCAGCATGAGAAGGATATCGCCAACCGGATAGCTCCTCAATTCCAATTATTTGAGCATTTATAAAAAAATGTTTCTCCTAAAAATAGTATAGATAAACAATATGTTTATCATCAATTTTATTATTAAAAATTTACAAACTAATAAAATGCATGATAAATTCACTAAAATAATAATGATTAAAGTATATTATGCAATAAAAATATATTTTATCATTGTTTCATATTTTCTTATATTGATATATTGTTAAAAACTATAATTGAATACATATAAAGTTTATAAAATAATTCAATACAAAAATAAATTAAAATTTACTTACATCGCCATTCAATTCCTTTACTTTCAAAATATCATCAATTGTACCATCGTCAATTTTAAATTTGACTTGTGTATTTAGCGACCTTGTTCCAGTCTCAATAATTTGGTATTGAGTTGGAGCATCAATGTACCTGATTAAAGAAATAATAAGTAAAATAATCTCTTAAATTTATCATAATTTTTAAAACAATGTATGAAAATGTAATTATATTACGCTACAAAAATTTTAAAATACCCTTGAGTTTGAACAACATCCTTGTTATCACTCAAATTTATATAAAACTTTGTAGCATAGGTGGACAAAAGACTTGTCAATCCCTTCATCGCTAAAAGAAAATTAGCAAAAATATAAGATAATATTACTAATATATTAAAAATCATGCAGGTTTATAAGTAGTCATACAAATGTAAAATATCATATATATATATATATATATATATATATATATATATATATATATATATATATAATTCATACCTTTAAATCTAGAGTACAACAAACCGGTCACAATAATAACCAATGAGCTTTGATTCTCCGTTTTAATTTTTCCTCCAGAGCACATGCTAAATCTTCCCACAAAGTGATAGCTATAGTATTGAACCTAATAAAAGATAAAAATATATTAACTATTTATTTTATAAAATATATTTATGTATATTTCATATAAACAATAATAAAATCATAACTTACTCATTATCATGCATTGTAAAGCTTCTAAACAAAACTTTTTTCCATTCCTTTCCATGCTATCAATCGCATAAATTTCGTCAACTATTCCAATCACATCTATATAAGAAAATAAATAAAATTTAGTATAATTTGACATACATGATAAATATTGAGGAATATGCATGTAATTCATACCTATAAGAAATTCTTTTGAATCGATTCTTGATTCAATCTCTCCGTAGCGAAATTCAAATTTGTGTTTTTCTATATCATCGTCGCCTCCTCTAAAACTTTGATGTTTGTACGATAACACAAATGAATAGATACCGAGTGCTCACGGTTTGTACATCTTACTTGCAGAATAATCTTTACGCTTGAGAAAATATGAATTTTTCCTTCTTGTATTAATTTTCTCAAATGTATTGCATCATTCTTACGGAAAAATCATGTACATGAGTGTTCTATTTAAAATTGATAGAACATATCATAATTAAACTAAATGTTAAATATTTAAATTCACAAATAAAAATTATATATAAAAATTTAAATTTACCTCATTATCAAGGAGAATAAAGTTAATTCCGGATGATACTCCAATTACTTGCGTTTGTTCCTTCCCATATTTGAGTGATTCTTCCTTTCAAGATGACATCATTTTCATCTACGCCAAGATCAATTAATGGCTTGTATGTGCAATTTTATTATTTTGTCCGCACATCCTAATAAAATATTTAGAAAATAATTTAATATAAATTTAATTATCCGTATATAGTTAAATAGCAAAATTAGAAACTATTTTTATAGGATTTATTTTTAATTTCTAAATTAATTTAGAAGACTGAAAAATAAATTTTAATTACTAATATATATATATATATATATATATATATATATATATATATATATATATATATATATATATATATATATATATATATATATATATATATATATATATATATATATATATATATATATATATATATATATATATATATATATATATATATATATATATATATATATATATATATATATATATATATATATATAGGAAGGCTCTATAAACTTAACTTGATAGGGAATAGTCATCCACCAACTTTTCTGTCCATTGATGTTGCCTTGGGATCCATGAAAGATATAAAGCCCACTTTGAGATTTGTGTGCATCTTGATTTCACGCATCTCAAGGCAAGATCAATGGATATAAAAGTTGGTGGACACTCCTCCCTATTAACTTAAGTTTATAGGAGCCTTGCTCTATATATATTGAATAAGAAGAAAGACGATTCAAGCGTTTATGTGCATACTTTATCTTGTTGAGAATTAAAAATTAAAACTTACAGATATGGATTTTGTCTCAAGTACTGCTCAACAGATTTACCCTTTCGAGCGTTTATGTGTGTAATTTTAAAATCTGTTGAGCAGTCGCATGTGAGATCGAAGTGTCATATGTAAGGCATGAATATAGCTTTAAATGATGATTGAAAGAGAAAATAACTTGTTAAATGATGAATAAATTTTAACTGTCATATGTAAGGCATGAATATCACATGTAAGGTCTAGCTGTCGCATTTAAGACCAAAATGTCACATGTGAGATCGAAGTGTCACATTTAAGATCGAAAGATCACCTTTACAACCTAAATGTCGCATATAACGTCTAAATATCACATAAAATGCTTATACGTCATATAACATTCTGAATACTGTGCGCAACTAAATATTTGGTCTTTTACTGTCTCCTTAGCACTTCAAGATTTAAAATAATTAACTTTTAAACCATATTGAGAGTGCAATTCCTTTCTAATGTCAGTTGGGGTGATATATGATGTATAAGCATATGACGTCTACATTGATCTGTTACATGTGACATTATTCTTTTATATGCGATATTTGTCTGTTATATGTGACATGTACTAGTGGCATGTGATATTGCTCTATAATGTGTGACTTTTATCTGTATTCTGTGATCATTTTCTGTTCCTTGTGTCATTTGTTAGTTATATGTGACACATTGCTGTATTTTGTGATAGTGAATTTCTGTTTGATACATATGATATTTATTTACAATATGGTTAAGCACTTTTAATGTTGCTGAATCTTTCAACAGTTGAATTCGTGCGGCGAGAACACTTCTCTTTCATATACCAAATTATGATAAGCCATATATCGCGATGAAACAGTTGGCATCCTTCCCCAAAGACAACGAAGAGACATGGAAGAAACAAGAATTACGTATTAAAGCAAGAACATAAAAATAAATAAAAAAATTTCTATAAGAGTAGTTAGAATAATAAATGGTATTCATAATATCACGAAGTTCCATTAACAAAATACTCATTAATTCTGAATTCTACAAAAGATACCCACAACAAAAGTAATTTATTACATAAACTCTCTCAAATATTCTCGTTACTCAGGAATCCTACTAAGCATCGGCCCTCAGTTTCTCCGAACCATCACTATTCCATAGCGAAAGCTAATAGGTCCAAATCTCCATCCGATAGCGAAACCCAATTGATGTCCATGACCTCCTTTCCTTCTAGGATCGCTTTGATGTATAAATATGCACATACGCCACAATCGTACCTAAATAGAAAAGACATGAAGCAACAGTTATTTACAGCAACAAATTGAACGTGTAAAAGTCACAGGCACATATAGTATCTAGGTATCACAAGTAATGAATATAAGTCACACAGAACATACAAATATCACATAAAAATACCATATGTCACCGACAATGAGTATATGTCACACAGAATGTATACATGTCACATAACACTAATATATATTACTAACAAGGAGTATATGTCACAAAAAATATATAAATGTATCATGACAGTAGAATATATCTCCGAGAGTGATTATGCATCATAGATAAGAAATAAGTATCACAGAAAGAGAACTGACTTGTCAAAAAATTTCCCAAACAAAGTGACTAATGATCAATTCTCAGCCACATTCAAGACTCTAAAACTCATCAAATGAAGTTACACAAATCATCAAAATACTTGATATACCTATTACCATCTTCATCCAAAATATAATGAAGCCCTAAATCTGAAACACCAAAAATCCAATTCCACAATAACACATGTTTGTCGGAAAAAGTTAAAAAGAGAAGGTGGAGGAATGATATTATATTGATTCTTTTACTGAAGAATTACAATCTCTCTATCCTCGCAATCGCTCTCTTATCGGTTATCCCGATTTACAAAAAGAGGGAAGGATTAGAAATGATCCCCCCCTTTATTTAAAGCCAGGTTCTTCGCGATGGCGGTGGGAGTTTGAATCTTGTATCCCGTTGACGATCCGACCGTCTTGGCTCGTGGGATTTTGTCGTCGTCGCCTCTTGATTTAATGTCTTGGGCGAACTTGTAAGGCAAGTTTGGGAACTCTCACAGAGTTTAATGTGCACTTGCCGAGCAAGTTTAGAACTCTGGCCGAGTTGAGAACTCTGAACGAGTTTTAGAAAAGGAGCTTTGATCCTTTTTACCCGAAAGAGTTTTAAGCCAAGCAATCTCAAAGACCACAGAAGAAGCCTTCCAAGATGATTGAAGGAGAAGTACTCTAAAAGCAAAAGTCCCTCCAAGATCAACTCAAAACACCAACCCCCTTTCTTCAGCCGAGCTTTTAACTATTTATAGGGGTTTTAGGGGTGTAATTGACCCCTAAAATCGCTCCTGAACGAGGGTTAGTGGCCCTCAGATCGTGCAAAACGGTTTTGAAACCATTTAGAACGTGTTTGAACGAGTAAAACGTAAGATTCGCGTTCTGGAGCAAGCCTCGCGTCTGCAATTTGGAGCAGGAACGCGGGGTGGCCTTCGCTTTGGGATTGGAACGCGGTGATGAGCTCCGCATTTTGCTTTGGCACGCGGGGTGGCCTTCGCGTTTTGGGATTGGAACGCGGTGATGAGCTCCGCATTTTGCTTTGGCACGCGGGGGTGGCCTTCGCGTTTTGAAGTTGAAACGCGGGCACGACCTTTGCATTTTTATGTTGGAACGCTGGGATGAGTCCCGCGTTTTGAATTGAAACGCGGGGATGAGCCCCGCTTTTTAAATTGAAATACTGGGGTGAGCCCCGCGTTTTGCTTTGAAGAGATCAATACTTGTAATCTCTTTTTATAAGGATTGTCAACTTGTAATCCTTGTATTCTGGAGACATTATATTCTGATTCTCCTTTGTTGTCGTGAAATTCGTTAGCTTGTAACCTTCATCGACAGTGTTTTGTGGATATTGGCTATTTTCGGTAATTTTTTTACAGCCTACAGAACCCTCCAAAGTTTTTAAAAGTTCGCGGTTGACTGGGACGAGCTTTCGGAATACTTTGGATATCTTCTTTTGTTTGATTCTGAAAAGGTATTGCTCCTCATTCTATCTTCAAAGAAGTTGCGTTCTGTTTTTGTCCACGCTAGTCGTTCGTCTTGCATGGGTGAACTCCAGCGTTATGCTTTTTGAAATGCAGGAGTGACCGTAGCGTCTTGAACTTTGCTACGCGGGACCGATCCTGGCGTTTTGAGGTTGAAACGCGGAGCTGGCCATCGCGAGGGTGGTCATCGCGTTCTGTGTTTGAAACGCGAGGGTAGGTCTTCGCGTTTTATGAGTAAAATGTGGGGATGAACCCCACATTTCCAACTAAGTCTTTTAGATTTTTCTTTAAGGTGCTAAAAGTATAGTGTTAACTTGGCATGCCTTTCATACTTGTGATTTGAACAAGCTTTTTGGGACTTATCACTCTGTTGCAAAGGGTTGATAAGTCAATTTTATCATCAGAGGTGGAATTTTTAACTTGATGATGATTTTTGAGGACTTATTGTTCTATTGAAGAGAGTCGATAAGTTGATTTTATCAGAGGTGTGGAATTAACTTGATAAAATTGGATACTTGTGATTTGAACAAGATTTTGAGGACCTATTGCTCTATTGAAGAGAGTCGATAAGTTGATTTTATCAGAGGTGTGGAATTAACTTGATAAAATTGGGTATTTGTGGTTTGAACAAGATTTAGATACTTGTGATTTGAACAAGTTTTGGGTACTTGTGATTTGAACAAGATTTGGATACTTGTGATTTGAACAAGTTTTGGGTACTTGTGATTTGAACAAGATTTGGATACTTGTAATTTGAACAAGTTTTGGATACTTATCATTCCGTGGGGAAAATTGATAAGTTGATTGTCAGAGGTGCATCGTTAACTTGACAGGATCGTGTTGCGATTTGAGCAACTTTGTGGACTTATCATCCTATTAGAGAGGATTGATAAGTTGGTTGTCAGAGGTGCATTGTTAACTTGATGGGATCGTGTTGCGATGTGAGCAACTTTGTGGGTTTATTATCCTATTGGAGAGGATTGATAAGTTGGTTATCAAACTCTGCTGGGGATGTGTAGAGATTTTGATAGGATTGTGTTATGACTTGAACAACTTTATGGACTTATCATCCTATTAAAGAGGATTGATAAGATGATTGACGGGGTTTAGTTGTGATTTGAACAACTTTGAGGAACTTATCTGCTGGGAATGATTGATAAGTTGATTTTATCATCAGAGGTGCAGTGTTGACTTGATGATCTTTGATACTTGTGATTTGAACAAGATTTTAAAGATTTATCACTCTATTGGAGAGAGTTGATAAGATGATTGTCAGAGGTATAACATTAACGTGACAGGATTGTGTTGCGATTTGAGCAACTTTGGGGACTTATCATCCTATTGGAGAGGAATGATAAGTTGATTTTGGTAGTGCTGCTGCACTTGAAGTGCTTACATTGTCAAAAGTATTTTGTTAACTTGCCAATATTTAGAATTTGTTATTCTACTCGGAAAATAACAAATAATCAACCCCCAGTCTTTGGGATACATGACGTCTTTTGACAAAATCGACGATGTCTGTAATTATTCTAAGTTGATACTATCCGAGTCTTTGGCGTCGGCCTCACGATTTAGAGCCGGGTCATCAATAGCCAGGTCTTCGGAGTCAGCCTCCTCTTCTTCGACTTCAACCCTAGCAACAATTACTTCAGCCTGTTCGCCTTAGGAGACTAGCTGTTTTCAGGACCGGCATTTCGCAACCCCCATTCGAGCTAGGAGATTGATTTGTAAATTGTGTCGACAGGTGTCAATTAGAGCAGACTGTGTCATGCCTGTTGAGCATCGAAGAGCCATGCTTTGGAATCGTTCGACGAAGGCTTTGATAGGCTCTCCCTCCTTTTGCTTAATGGCAAGGAGAGAAGTGACAGAGATTTCCGTGTCATCTTCAAAGAATCGTGACAGGAAGAGTCTCTCTAAATCTGCCCATTTCTGGATACATCCTGCAGGCAGTTTCATGAACCATTCAAAGGCAACCCCCTTGAGGGTGCTAATGAATAAATGAGCTGTTATGGCATCGTTTGACATCACATTCCCAGTCAGTGACTTAAAATGGTAGATGTATTGGTTCGGTGATCCCGTGCCGTCGAAAGCTTGTAGCGTCGGGATTTTGAATTTTGGAGGATAAGGAACCGTATCCCATTCTGCAGGATACGGTCTGACAACCCCCTGATCTTAGAGCTCGCACTTATTAGCCATGACATTGAGGCGGGATTCCAGTTCTCGCATTTTTGCCGATTGAGGACTCTGCTCATTTTCGGCCTCTCTTCCTTCTTTAGAGGAGGATTCTAAGTCGTGTGCTTCCTGATTAGAAGTCTCAATCATCTTTTTCTTTCTCATTGATGAAGATGATCTTGTTCTTCAGGAAGATCTGCGTTGAGGCGGCGAATCTATCTTCTGAGGCTTGGCCATGTCTGCGACGATTTGAGTCATCAAGATTCGGAGTTCATTGATGGCCTCCTGTTGCGATTTGAGCATGGCTTGCTGCTCATCAAGTCTCTTCATGAGATCTTCATGGTTTCTAGCCACATAAACGGAGCTCTCATGCTGTACGAAGGAACTAGAGGATTGAGATTCTGCGATGGCTGAATGCTCATCATCAGACTCAATTTCTTTAGCCAACTTTCGATAATTGACGGGGGATATGACCCCTGTTCGAGCCCGAGTGTGTCGGTAAACTCCATCGATTCGCTCAAAGCCTCTTTCGCCGTGGGTCCGATTTGCCTCGACTCATCGGAGTTAGAGATTGATGGTCTCCCTATACCCATCATGTTGGAAGTGACTCCAAGGTATTCGACTTCGAAGTCTTCTTCCGTGAGAATGCCGTCGTTCGGTGGACCAAGCGACATTCGTCAATCGGTCAAACACCGACGGCTTGGCCGCATGTGAGCAACATCGACATGCCGATGGTTTGGCATTTTGAACACGAGGATCGCGTTTGAGCACTTGAACGCGAGGTTGAGACCCGCATTTTAGATTGGGGACACGAGGTTCGGCAACCTTCCAACGCCAGGTCCGCTTAAACATTTGAACGCCGGGTTGAGACCCGCATTTTAGAATGGGGACGCCAAGTTCGTGTTCGGGCACATAAGCGGCTTCGGGATCGCGTTTTGGTTCACAAATGCGAAGTTCACGTTGGTTGGTCGATTGGCCATCTCGGCTATGTTCTTCGGCGAAGCTCCTTTTCACTGATTTGAGACTTTTGCGTGACATCACCCTCTTTTTCTTTCTCATTGATGAAGATGATCTTGTTCTTCGTGAAGATCTCGCTGAGGCGGCGAATCTATCTTCGAGGCTTGGCCATGTCCGCGACGATTTGAGTCATCAAGATTCGGAGTTCATTGATGGCCTCCTGTTGCGATTTGAGCATGGCTTGCTGCTCATCAAGTCTCTTCATGAGATCTTCATGGTTTCTAGCCACATAAACGGAGCTCTCATGCTGTACGAAGGAACTAGAGGATTGAGATTCTGCGATGGCTGAATGCTCATCATCAGACTCAATTTCTTTAGCCAACTTTCGATAATTGACGGGGGATATGACCCCTGTTCGAGCCCGAGTGTGTCGGTAAACTCCATCAGATTCGTTCAAAGCCTCTTTCAAGCCAGGGGTCCGATTTGCCTCTGACTCATCGGAGTTAGAGATTGATGGTCTCCCTATACCGATCATGTTGGAAGTGACTCCAAGGTATTCGACTTCTGAAGTCTTCTTCCTGTGAGAATGCCGTCGTTCGGTGGACCAAGCGACATTCGTCAATCGGTCAAACACCGACGGCTTGGCCGCATGTGAGCAACATCGACATGCCGATGGTTTGGCATTTTGAACACGAGGATCGCGTTTGAGCACTTGAACGCGAGGTTGAGACCCGCATTTTAGATTGGGGACACGAGGTTCGCGTGCAACCCTCTGCTGAACGCGAGGTCCGCGTTTAAACATTTGAACGCGGGGTTGAGACCCGCATTTTAGAATGGGGACGCGAAGTTCGTGTTCGGGCACATAAACGCGAAGCTCGGGATCGCGTTTTGGTTCACAAATGCGAAGTTCACGTTGGTTGGTCGATTGGCCATCTCGGGGCTATGTTCTTCGGCGAGCAGCGCTCCTTTTCACCTGATTTGAGACTTTTGCAGTGACATCACCCTCTTTACTGATCAGGTTAGCCACGGCAACCGAAGGGGCTTTGGTCTCCTTAGAGGCTTTGTGGATCTTGTGCATAGCCTTGGGGCTAAGGGATCCGGAGGAGAGTGCCTCCTCGAACGTGGCTTGATCGAACTCTACGGTCAGAGTTTTAACAGTCATCCCAATGAGCTTGACGTCGGATTGCACCACCACCTCTTCATCGGTGAAAGAGGTCTTCCCCAGCGGAGTCGCCATCTTTTGTTTGTCGGAAAAAGTTAAAAGAGAAGGTGGAGGAATGATATTGTATTGATTCTTTTACTGAAGAATTATAATCTCTCTATCCTCGCAATCGCTCTCTTATCGGTTATCCCGATTTACAAAAGAGGGAAGGATTAGAAACGATCCCCCCTTTATTTAAAGCCGGGTTCTTCGCAGTGGCGGTGGGAGTTTGAATCTTGTATCCTGTTCACGATCCGATCGTCTTGGCTCGTGGGATTTTGTCGTCATCGCCTCTTGATTTAATGTCTTGGGCGAACTTGCAAGGCAAGTTTGGAAACTCTCACAGAGTTTAATGTGCACTTGCCGAGCAAGTTTAGAACTCTGGCCGAGTTGAGAACTCTGAACGAGTTTTAGAAAAGGAGCTTTGATCCTTTTTACCCGAAAGGGTTTCAAGCCAAGCAATCTCAAAGGCCACAGTAGAAACTTTCCAAGATGATTGAAGGAGAAGCACTCCAAAAGCAAAAGCCCCTCCAAGATCAACTCAAAACACCAACCCCCTTTCTTCAGCCGAGCTTAAAGCTATTTATAGGGATTTCAGGGGTGTAACTGACCCCTAAAATCGCTCCTGAACGAGGGTTAATGGCCCTCAAATCGTGCAAAATAATTTTGGAACCGTTTAGAACATGTTTGATCGAGTCAAATGCAAGATTCGCGTTCTGGAGCGAGCCTCGTGTCTACAATTTGGAGCAGGAACGCGGGGGTGGACCTCCGCGTTTTGGAGCGGAAACGTGGGCACGACCCTTGCATTTTGTGCTGGAACGCGGGGGTGGCCTTCGTATTTTGGGATTGGAACGCGGTGATGAGCTCCGCGTTTTGCTTTGGCACGCGGGGGTGGCCTTCGCGTTTTGAAGTTGAAACGCGGGCATGACCCTCGCATTTTTATATTGGAACGCTGGGATGAGTCCCGCGTTTTGAATTGAAACGCGGGGATGAGTCCCGCGTTTTGAATTGAAATGCGGGGGTGAGCCCCGCGTTTTGCTTTGAAGAGATCAATACTTGTAATCTCTTTTCACAAGGATTGTCAACTTGTAATCCTTGTACTCTGGAGACATTATATTCTGATTCTCCTTTGTTGTCGTGAAAGTCGTTAGCTTGTAACCTTCATCGACAGTGTTTTGTGGATATTGGCTATTTTCAGTAATTTTTTTACAGCCTACAACACCCATTTACAATCATCAAATGATTAAAAACCTACATTTAGATGAACCTAATCCATACACCATCCACCAAAACAAGTATCAAAAAAGAGAACTTTAGAATCAGGAACACATAGATTCAAATCCCTAATTCTAAAATTACTCAATTCAATAAAGAAATCAAAAATCACCTGCTCATGGACGTTGCTCGGCGGAGCAACCTCGTTTCCCCGCCACTCGACGGCCAGGCTGGGGCCACTGGCTGAGAGAAGGGAAGGCGACGATAGATCTCCTCATCGTCGATCTCATGGGATATGGACACGCACTCAGTGTTGTCCAGATCCATCTCTCCCCTGCCCTCCCCAAAGAAAAATCACAATTTTATTAGAACTTTTTTTTACCCAGGAAGAAGAAGAAAGGAGATGGCAAAAAGTAGAAGAAAGAGAAGATAAAACCAAAAGGGCAAAAATGGAATAAAGAAAGTCCTGATGATGTGTAAAGTTGTATGGGGGCTAAAAGAATTGTTTGAGGGGCTAAGAGAATGATTCTTTGGGTCAAATAGTTTTTTGTAGTTTGACTTTTGGGTTGGGTGGGGGGTGTATAGCCCAATTTTTTTGGGTTCCTCCAAGCAAATTTCCCATGTTTTTATTATCCTCATCTATTAAGTCACCATCCTCTTCGTCAATAGCTACATCCTCATTGAAGAAGTCATCATCTGGGTTAACTGTCGCATTGAAATTATGCAAAATAGTGCAAACTAACACAATTTCTACTTCGGTAGGGAAATGTTAGTTAGGCTTAACAGACAAGATCTTGAATCTATTCTTCAATATACCAAAGGTGGATTCTATCTTCGATCGAAGCTTTGAGTGCCTTAAATTAAATAGCTCTCTCACATTATTAGGTGTCCTCCCTGTATGCTCTTTGAGATGATTCGAACACCCTGATAAGGGGAAATGAAGCTATGCATTATAGTGTATCCTGCATCACACAAGTAATACTTTTCTACAATTTAAATAAAGCTCCGATTTTTAAATTATCATTATTTTTAATTCATAAAATTAGCACAAGACTACAAAAGACAAGTTGGTTTAGGAATATACCATCATACACTCTCAATCTTTGTGGTTGTGATCTTGAAAGTGCATATTACAGGATCCTATAATCATTAGTCGACCCTTCCCATCCAGCACGAACATACGTAAGCAATTTATTAGGAGTGCATACAGCTAAAATATTTCATGTTACACCCTTTCTTCCTCTAAAATGTGCAACAAGAACAGATGAGAGCATAGCTTCTATATGTCTTATCTTTCATGCCGATACAATCCCATAAAAACATGTACAACTACTATAAATATAACTCTCAATTAGATCCAAAATTCAATTCAAGTTTAAGTTAATTGCCTTGAAATAAGGGTAGAAAAGTGGATTGCTAGAAATGTTTTGAGGGACTTCATTTGGAGCTTGTCTCTAATAACGACCACGTATATGACATATAGCTCGTAACACCTTGTTGAAGTACCTACTTATTGTTTCCTCAGATCTAATAAAGTTTGATCTCATTACTCTATTCTTGGTTTTATGTCCCAAGAAAAATACAAGTTGCTCTTCGACTTTTATATTCCTTGTGTTTTTTAAAAGATTATTCATCCTCGTGATGTGTGCAAGGTGACTGAAAGTATGTTCCCACATTCTTATATAGTGTAAACAACTCTCATGATAACTACTCATAATATGATCCATGAATTCCCTTCTATAATGACCTTGCAAGATTTTAGTTTCTGTTAGGTGCTCAGGTGATGGAAATACGCCTAGATAGTTGTAACAGAAACTCAGGTGATGGAAATACGCCTAGATAGTTGTACTTTTAAATTGATCAACATGCACATGGATACATACATTACACTCGCACGATGCATCCTTAAGAAGAATTCTTCTTCTGTTGTATTGTCCATCTAGTAATACTTAAAGTTATTTAACAGCACGTAGATGAGATCTAAAATGTACGTAATAGTAATTGAGGAAAAATTATTCAACATGCTCATGAATTTATAAAAATAGATATTATTCAACCATCATAATCATGTTCATAACAATAATTGAGAAAAATTAAAATTTTATCAATAATCTTCAAATTTCCACCATGCATGTCAAAATTTTTTAACAAAAACTAGTTTATTTTTAACAAAAATGATCTTAAAAAGAAGAAAACAATTACGTAAACTGGAAAAATTAAAAAAAGAAAAAAAGGTGAAAGATTATACATTTCTTGCAACAAATTACTCAGTGGTGAAGGAATAGTCAGATCCAAGAAAGATCACCAAATCCAATCAAGTTTTAGCCAAAAAACACCAAATAAGATCCAAAGAGCAATCAAATTCAGTAACTAACTACCCACTACGCAATCACACTGAGGATTGCTTGATTTTTTTGGCCTAAAACAGTGGAGGTAAAACTAGGGTTTTTATAGCTTAGGATCTTCAGCAATGGAGGCGGGAAAGAAAGAGAGAAGAAGAGGTAAATGAGGGGTAGGGTTGTCAAAGGGGTGGTTTTGGTTGGGTCTTGGTTGGGCCCATTTATGACCACTTAATCATTTATGACCCATTTAGCATTTGCTAAATGAGTCACTTTTCATCCACTTATTTACAAAATGGGTGGTTCATAGGTGACCCAATAACCCATTTAACTATGGTGCTTTTATATATATGTACGTTTTAGGGGGTTTTCTGTAAACTTTTAGGGGGCCTTTTGTAAACTTTTAGGGGGTTTTTTGCAAACTTTTAAGGGGTTTCCTGCAAACTTTTAGGGGGGTTTTCTGTAAACTTTTAGGGGGTTTTTTACAAACTTTCAAGGGGGTTTTCTGCAAACTTTCAAGGGGTTTTCTGCCAAAACTTTGAGCTGACTTCACCAATGAAAGCAATAAATTGAATGATACATAAACTACCAAAACTTTGCTTATACATCATCGAACCACTACCAAAATAAGTGAAAGCTCACTAATTGCATCCAAGTATCAACTCGATTTCATTCTGTTTTGCAAGTTTCTTATCCTAATAAAATCTTTGCTGCTATTACGAATTGAAAACATATGTCCTTTCATATATGGTATCATATATAGAAGACCAAGAAGACTACAACTTTGGAAGAAAAGAACAAAGGAACCAATCCATAAGCTACAAACAAAAGCTTCAACCCATTCCTTGTGACTTCAGTTTCTGCTTGTCTAACATGAACCTTCATATTTTATTTTCTCACTTGTATTTCAATTCTGGTCAATCTCCATGCCTTGATCTCCAAGTTCCGAATATCGCAGAAAAAGAAAGCATAATGTCTTAATCATGGCCTCCGAATTGTCTGTAATAAGCAGATAGTAAGTTATTTATAGTGGAGAGAATCCAATTCTACTCTGATATATATTGCTCAATGAATTAGTAATTGTAAATATCTTTTATCTGGATGCAACATGTTTAACTAGTTACAGATTTAGCATGAATGTTACCACTGGAAAATGTCATTCATGTAAATGAAACTGATCCGGATAATTACTCCATACCAAAAATAAGCAACTGAAACTGATGAAGAGTTATGAATATGTAATTTGGTCTTCTTTACTTACCTTTTATCAACTTTAGAAAAATGTTAAACTATATATTTACATATTAAAATATTATGGGAAAATTAACAGATCGTGCTTGTGGAGTATGCCACGTAATAAATCATCATACTGATCTTCTACTTAGTTAAATTTATGATATGGAAAATTTTAGTGAGGTTTTGCTTTCTCTTTACCTTGTGGACATGCTTCTTCTTGATACTACATCTAGCCAAATGGTGAACTTGCAAACATAATTCTATTTGAGAAAAAAAATCAGTGTTATGCTTTTCATATGGAATTACAGTTTATTTTGGACACAAGCGTACCTGGTGTTTGCTCAAATACCTAGAAGACAAAATCTTGCAACTCAATGGATAAAGTAACCTACAAAGATTTTCATGATTCTAGATCAGAAAGATAACTATGAAATTAGTCCTCAAATGGAAGCATCAAATGCCAAAAGAGAGCTTACATTAGCAGAAAACATTGAAAAGTCAGATTTGCATGATGCACAATGAGCCTGGAAAAATGACTCCACTGACTTTAATACTTGAAACGCACCAACATGACATGGACGACCCTGAAAGTATCAAACGATATCAATAAGGAGAATCCACTTTTTTTAACTAGCCATACCACAAAAGGAAAAACTTTAACCTGGAAGCCCCAATAAGTAATATCAGACATTACATCAAGTCTAGTAACAACACAAGTGAAGCCTATCAATTGATAATAAGGCAAAGAAAATAACTATCACAATACGCTGCATTAAAAAAATTTGATCACTCTCCTTTATCTGATCTTTCAGTACCTTTTAGGTTCATTTTCCATCAATGTCATCAAGAGAGAAAATACCTCAAAGAAAATACACATCTAGATTTCGCTTTCAGATTCAAAAATCTGAATATCACTAAAATCATGCACCACTAAATGTCCTTCTTCAATATTTGCCAAAGCTGCATTTAGATCATAGGAAACAACTATGTTAATCTAATATAACACAAAAATGTACACCATAAATTTACAAAAAGTGACAAGAAAAAGTAAGCAACTTACAAGGAATCCCATCTAACCAAGAACCATTGCATATTTGAGCTTCGGCATTTTTCGGAAGAAGACGATTGCGATACTTATCAAGCACACGACCAGCTATGCTGAAAGCAGATTCAGAGGCCACTGAAGTAACAGGGATATTGAGTATATCACGAGCCATCATGGACAATTGAGGACGCTTCTCATATTCTACTTTCCAATATTCAAGAACATTCAAATTCTCATTTTTCTTCCAACAAATTATCTTTTCATCTAAATACTCTTCTAATTCAGACTTGGTCCTACTGACTGAAACAAGTTGGCTCTCAAACTGTTCAAACTCAAGCATCTCATCATCACGAACATCTCCAAATGCCTCTTCCGGACTACTACCAGCCATGTATATGTCATTTGATGCTCTCTCATATTCTTTGTAAAGAAGCTTTAGCTTATCCAAGATAGTCACCACATGAGTAGAACCAAGACCCACTTTTTAAAAATAGAATTCTACATATTTCACCTTATAACGAGGGTCTAAGATGATTGCAAAAGACAAAATCTTGCTATAACACTTCCAATATTTATTAAACTTTTTCTCCATATCATTTGCCATGGATTTTATGTCTTCATCTTCACTTCTCATCTCCTCCTTTATGCAATTTTGTATCTTCCACACTCCACCAAAATACAATTTAGAAGTTGGGTATTTACTTCCAGAAAAAAGAGTGGACGCTTCATAAAAAGGTTTTAAGGACTTTGCTATTTTTTTAGCCTTTACCCATTCTTCAGTTGATGGACAAAATGTAAAATTTGAATCAATTATCTTCAACTGTTCAAATGCCCGACAAAAAGATAAAACACTCTCCAACATTAAAAAGGTGGAATTCCATCTAATGGACACATCTTGCTGAATTTTCTTTGCACTAACTGAACAAGTTTGTTCGATACACTCTACAAACTTCTTTTATTCCATAAAATGTTGATTTCCATAAAATATTTCCCAATTAGTCCCGCTAGAAACCCTCTCACCTACCCAATTGATTATTTTATTCCATAAAATATTGCTTTCCATCGTTTCGAGCCATCTTCGGCCCAAAACGCTCTGAAATGGATTTTCTGTAAAGTGGGCCTTTTTTGGATTATAGGACAGATTACTTCCATAATCTTTGTGTTAAACAAATGACGAAAATGCATGTTATAAATGAAAGTGGTCACCTTTTTTCGACGGTGTCAAATCAAGAAATGGTGTTTCCACCATTTCCAACTCGAAACAAACACACCACAAGGGAGATTTCTTCACCCAATTTCATTTTCCTTGGGTTTCAGGAAGGAAATTAACCAAACAATTAGTCCTGCTAGAAACCCTCATTGAGGGGGTGAGCACAACCTTTCCCAATTATTCCCGCTAGAAACCCTCTCACCTACCCAATCGATTATTTTATTCCATAAAATATTGATTTCCATTGTTTCCAACCATCTTCAGCCCAATTTCATTTTCCTTGGGTTTCAGGAAGGAAATTAACCAAACAATTAGTCCCGCTAGAAACCCTCATTGAGGGGGTGAGCACAACCTTTCCCAATTAGTCCCGCTAGAAAAGATCACTTCCATAATCTTTGTGCTAAACAAATGACGAAAATGAATGTTATAAATGAAAGTGGTCACCTTTTTTCGACGGTGTCAAATCAAGAAATTGTGTTTCCACCGTTTCCAACTCGAAACAAGCACGCCACAAGGGAGATTTCTTCACCCAATTTCATTTTCCTTGGGTTTCAGGAAGGAAATTAACCAAACAACCCCTAAGAAGGAAACAAGTGAAAGAAGTTGAGTACAACGTTTTAAATACTTATACTTCTCTTAAAAATGTGTTTTTTTTTTGGGTAAAACTCTCATCATAAGCTTAACTCATCGTTGGTGTGTTTGGATGGACGGTAGAGGGGGAAAGGGAAATTCAGATTTAACATTGTTTGGGAGTTTATCAGGAGGGTAGAGGAGGGAAAGAGAGGGAAATTTTACACTAAAATCTTACCCCCCAAATTGGTTGGTAAAGAACGGGAAGGAAAGGGAAGGAAAAAATTTAACATTCCTTCCCTTCCCTTAGTGATCTCCCAAACAGAAATGTACACTGGCGTTCCCATCGATTCACCAGGTTTGGTCCCTCTCTCTCTTTTGCTCTCCAATTTTTTGCCCTTAGTATGATTGTTTTCCTGTTTTAAAACCAGCAATTTCTCAATATTCTACAAGCTTGTGATTGACTATTTTGACGAACTGTTAAAATTATTGAGCTCCATTTGCTGACTTTAGGGTTTGTAAATTGTGTGGGTCCTTCCCATTCCACCATTTTGAGGGAATGAACTACTGATGATTGCATTTCAGTAAAATACTATTAAAAAAAGGAAAAAAGCTTTGGCAATCTCGAGCATCAAAAGTTTAAGGGCAAAAATAGTTCCGGGAAGAATACTGGATCATATTGCGATTAATAAAGAGAGCAGAATTTCACCTTGTTTCTCTTTCATGGTTGAAGCATTTGTGAGGTAGATTGATGAGGTATATATAGATTACTGTCAACTAGCTATTCCAATAAGTTTACTGTGATACGATATCGTTAAAAATTCACGATATGATAAGGACTATACACATGTTTTGTGCTTCTGAGAACTGTTAGTAATCAAACGCAGAACCTGTAAGGTTTCTGCAAGCTTGATCTTTGTTCCCATGGAAAATTATAGTTTCCGTGTAATACATTAAAGTATATATTGAAAATTTGAAGGATGCACGCTGCACAATTAATATCACGTGAAGAATGCACTAGGGTCTTAGGATTATTCATCGGAATTGATTCGATTGGGTCATCGTGAGGTAGCTTTATTTTGGTGAATGTAGCAATGGCTTAATGTTGAGGAAATAAAGAAGTAGAACAAGAGAAATTTCATGTTTGTCAAAATTAAGCTCATCTTCATATCATTTCTGTGAGCGTAGTTACATTTTCAAGATGCTTTGTTTTCATGGATTGACGAGTATTTGATTTAAAGAGAAAAAATAGACGAGACGTCTTTTTAGTTCCCTGGGTGTATCCTGTGTACATTTAAAAGGAATATATTATCCTTAATTTGTCATACTTTCATAAGGTTTGCTTTTCAAATAGCATTTAGAAAATGATCATACCATTAATGCTAAGTGGCTCAAGAACTACATTTCATGGATATTTGTTGGTAGCGGACCGCTGAACCGCCGAGAGAAACCACCACAAACGATAGCAAATACACAAAGAAAACAAGAAAGACACGAGATTTACGTGGTTCGGCAAGTTGCCTACGCCCACGGGTAAGGAGGGGGATTTTCACTAATAGAAAGAGAGAATACAAATTAGGGTTACAAGTTCTCACAAAGAAACCCTAAAACAAACCTCTCAATCTCTCAAAAGATCTCCTCTCCAAAGATGCACAAAACCCTCTCAAAGGCCGCCCAAACGCGCTTAAACTCCCTAATAATCGGTTTAGGGTTATATATAAACTCTAAACGAACCGGTTTAAAACCAAACCAGATTCGAATTCGCCAGATTAGTCGACTACTACTTCAGATTAGTCGACTAATACATCGTGGATTAGTCGACTACAATACGATTAGTCGACTCTCGTTCGTACCAAAACTCGCTGTCATTGCAGATTAGTCGACTACAAGGGAAAGAGAGGGAAATTTTACACTAAAATCTTACCCCCAAATTGGTTGGTAAAGAACGGAAGGAAAGGGAAGGAAAAATTTAACATTCCTTCCCTTCCCTTAGTGATCTCCCAAACAAATGTACACTGGCGTTCCCATCGATTCACCAGGTTTGGTCCCTCTCTCTCTTTTGCTCTCCAATTTTTTGCCCTTAGTATGATTGTTTTCCTGTTTTAAAACCAGCAATTTCTCAATATTCTACAAGCTTGTGATTGACTATTTTGACGAACTGTTAAAATTATTGAGCTCCATTTGCTGACTTTAGGGTTTGTAAATTGTGTGGGGTCCTTCCCCATTCCACCATTTTGGAGGGGAATGAACTACTGATGATTGCATTTCAGTAAAATACTATTAAAAAAAGGAAAAAAGCTTTGGCAATCTCGAGCATCAAAAGTTTAAGGGCAAAAATAGTTCCGGGAAGAATACTGGATCATATTGCGATTAATAAAGAGAGCAGAATTTCACCTTGTTTCTCTTTCATGGTTGAAGCATTTGTGAGGTAGATTGATGAGGTATATATAGATTACTGTCAACTAGCTATTCCAATAAGTTTACTGTGATACGATATCGTTAAAAATTCACGATATGATAAGGACTATACACATGTTTTGTGCTTCTGAGAACTGTTAGCAATCAAACGCAGAACCTGTAAGGTTTCTGCAAGCTTGGATCTTTGTTCCCATGGAAAATTATAGTTTCCGTGTAATACATTAAAGTATATATTGAAAATTTGAAGGATGCACGCTGCACAATTAATATCACGTGAAGAATGCACTAGGGTCTTAGGATTATTCATCGGAATTGGATTCGATTGGGTCATCGTGAGGTAGCTTTATTTTGGTGAATGTAGCAATGGCTTAATGTTGAGGAAATAAAGAAGTAGAACAAGAGAAATTTCATGTTTGTCAAAATTAAGCTCATCTTCATATCATTTCTGTGAGCGTAGTTACATTTTCAAGATGCTTTGTTTTCATGGATTGACGAGTATTTGGATTTAAAGAGAAAAAAATAGACGAGACGTCTTTTTTAGTTCCCCTGGGTGTATCCTGTGTACATTTAAAAGGAATATATTATCCTTAATTTGTCATACTTTCATAAGGTTTGCTTTTCAAATAGCATTTAGAAAATGATCATACCATTAATGCTAAGTGGCTCAGCAACTACATTTCATGGATATTTGTTGGGCGCGCGGACCGCGGAACCGTCGAGAGAAACCACCACAAACGATAGCAAATACACAGCAAAACAGTAAAGACACGAGATTTACGTGGTTCGGCAAGTTGCCTACGTCCACGGGGTAAGGAGGGGGGATTTTCACTAATAGAAAGAGAGAATACAAATTAGGGTTACAAGTTCTCACAAAGAAACCCTAAAAACAAACCTCTCAATCTCTCAAAAGATCTCCTCTCCAAAGATGCACAAAACCCTCTCAAAGGCTGCTCCAAAACGTGCTTAAAACTCCCTAATAATCAGGTTTAGGGTTATATATAAACTCTAAACGAACCGGGTTTAAAACCAAACCCGTATTCGGAATCTGCCCAGATTAGTCGACTACTACTTCAGATTAGTCGACTAATACACTGTAGATTAGTCGACTACAATACAGATTAGTCGACTACTACTCAGATTAGTCGACTACAATACGATTAGTCGACTACTACTTCAGATTAGTCGACTACAATGCCTAGTAGTCGACTACTACTTCAGATTAGTCGACTACAATACGATTAGTCGACTACTACTTCAGATTAGTCGACTACAATGCCTAGTAGTCGACTACTACTCAGATTAGTCGACTACAATACGATTAGTCGACTACTACTTCAGATTAGTCGACTACTACTTCAGATTAGTCGACTACAATGCCTAGTAGTCGACTCTCTTCGAAAACTGTCTTGTGCATGTTTTTGTGCATGTTCTACAATTCTCCACCTCGTACATCATTTGATTTACCTCAAATTTTGGACGAACACCAGAAGAACACCAAGAACATCTAGAGAGATCTTCATCAGCCAATCCAGCCAATCCAAATGCCACTACACCGCTGCCGCCACGCATCTCCACCGGATCAAGCTCATCGTAGTTCACCTCAAATCATTTCCACCTTACCCATTACCGCCCCGAAGGGCCATGCCCTCTTGGGCAGATCAACACGGGTTGATATGAAGCAAGTCTAAGCAATGCTTAAACTTACTACCTGTGACCATCTTGGTTAACATGTCCGCGGGATTCTCATTCGTGTGCACCTTCATGAGAGAAATATCACCTTCCTCTATGACATCCCGCACAAAATGATACCTGACATCGATATGCTTGGTACGAGCATGATGAACCTGATTCTTCGCCAAGTGAATTGCACTCTGACTGTCACACCACAAGTTCACGTTTTCCTGCTCAATCCCCAAATCGTCTAGAAGACCCCATAACCACAGTGCTTCCTTCACTCCCTCGTCATGGCCATGTACTCACTCTGTAGTAGAAAGTGCCATCAGAGCTCGTAACATCGATCGCCAACTAACCGGAGCTCCATGTATCTTGAATACATAACCAGAGTAGATCGCCGTCTATCTAGATCGCCGCATAATCGAGTCCACAAACCCGTCAATCTAACATGTTTCTCCATCAAAACACAGCATTATCAACGGTACCCTTTAAGTACGAGGACCCACTTCCTTTGCTTCCGGTCGCCTTTCCGGATTCGCCATGAATCTACCGACCACACCGACCGCTGTGAAATATCGTGTACACACCATTGCATACATTAAACCGCCAACCGCACTAGCATAGGGAACACGCTCCATGTGCCTTCTCTTCCACAGAGGGAGATTGATTACCGAAAGCCTAAAGTGTGGAGCCAATGGAGTCACCACCGACTTAGCACTTTGCATCCCGAACCTCGCGATCACCCGCTCTATGTAGCCCTTCCGACTCAAGAACAATCGCCGATTCGCCCGCTCTTCTAATCTCCATACCCAGATTTTCCTAGCAGCACCCATGTCCTTCATCTCAACTCTTCACCAAGTTGAGATTTCAACCTATCTATCTCCACCGCTCTTAGAAGCAATAAGCATGTCATCCACATACAAAAGAAGATAGATAAAATTACCTCCGTGAAGCTTCCGAATGTAAACACAACAATCATGATCGCTTTGAAAACCCATGCTTCAAAGATGAAGGAGTCAAATCGCTTGTACCACCAGCCGAGATTGCTTTAATCCATACAGTGACTTCCTCAAACGACACACATGATTCTCCTTATCCTCAACCTTGTAGCCCTCAGGTTGATGCATGTAGATCTCTTCATCCAAGTCTCCGTGCAAGAAGGCTGTTTTAACATCGAGTTGATCCAGCTCAAAATCACCATAAGCAACAATACTCAATAGCACCCGAATAGATGTGTGTTTCACCACCGGAGAAAATATCTCATTGTAATCCACACCCTCTTCACGGCAAAACCCTTAGCCACTAGCCTCGCCTTGTATCTTACACCACCGAGCTCTGAAAGATCTTCCTTTCTTTTATACACCCACTTACAACCAATAGCTTTTCTTCCTATGGGCAATGGGACCACCTCCCATGTTTGGTTCTTCCGAAGAGATTCCATCTCTTCCTCCATCGCAGCCAACCAACTCTCACTATCCTTGTCCCGAATAGCTTCCTTGAAGGAGACCGGCTCGTCCTCCTCCACCGAGAGTGCGTATTCAACCATATTAGCCCGCCCATAGTGCTTCAGGTTGAACAGCCCCCACTGTAACCCGCTATGCTCGCTGGCCTAGTGGAAGCCAAATTATCCTCGAGCTGCTGTTGTTGTAGTGCCTGTGTATTTTCCTGCTGAACCTCCTCCTGCTCAAGCTCATCATCTACCTGACTTCCCACTTGAGCACGATTAGAACCTAGTTGGTCTTTAGGTTCTATTTCAATAACCTGAGACTTAGAAGTCTCATCAGTCCTAACACCATCATCATTGGGCGCCCTAGCAATCATGGATTTCTCATCAAAGGTAACATCCCTGCTGATCACGAACTTTGAATCTTCCGTACCAAAGGCGATAGCCTTTACGCCTTTGCATATCCCATGAATCTACCACCACAGACCGCACGTGAAATATCTGGCGTGTACACACCATTGCATACATTAAAGCGCCAACTGCACTAGCATAGGAACCGCTCCATGTGGCCTTCTCTTCCATTGTAGTGGGAGATTGATTACCGAGAAAGCCTAAAGTGTGGAGCCAATGGAGTCACCACCGACTTAGCACTTTGCATCGAACCTCGATCACCCGCTCTATGTAGCCCTTCGACTCAAGAACAATCGTCGATTAGCGGCTCTCTTCTAATCTCCATACCGTATTTTCCTAGCGGCACCATGTCCTTCATCTCGAACTCTTCACCAAGTTGAGATTTCAACCTATCTATCTCCACCCCGCTCTTAGAAGCAATAAGCATGTCATCCACATACAAAAGAAGATAGATAAAATTACCTCATGAAGCTTAATGTAAACACAACAATCATGATCGCTTTGAAAACCCATGCTTCAAAGATGAAGGAGTCAAATCGCTTGTACCACCGCCGGGAGATTGCTTTAATCCATACAAGGACTTCCTCAAACGACACACATGATTCTCCTTATCCTCAACCTTGTAGCCCTCGGGTTGATGCATGTAGATCTCTTCATCCAAGTCTCCGTGCAAGAAGGCTGTTTTAACATCGAGTTGATCCAGCTCAAAATCACCATAAGCAACAATACTCAATAGCACCCGAATAGATGTGTGTTTCACCACCGGAGAAAATATCTCATTGTAATCCACACCCTCTTTCTGTGCAAAACCCTTAGCCACTAGCCTCGCCTTGTATCTTACACCACCGAGCTCTGAAAGATCTTCCTTTCTTTTATACACCCACTTACAACCAATAGCTTTTCTTCCTATGGGCAATGGGACCACCTCCCATGTTTGGTTCTTCCGAAGAGATTCCATCTCTTCCTCCATCGCAGCCAACCAACTCTCACTATCCTTGTCGAATAGCTTCCTTGAAGGAGACCGCTCGTCCTCCTCCACCGAGAGTGCGTATTCAACCATATTAGCCGCCCATAGTGCTTCAGGGGTTGAACAGCCCGACTTGAACTCGCTTGTATGCTCGCTTTGGCCTAGTGGAAGCCAAATTATCCTCGAGCTCTTTGTTGTTGTAGTGCATGTGTATTTTCTGCTGAACCTCCTCTGCTCAAGCTCATCATCTACCCGACTTCCCACTTGAGCACGATTAGAACCTAGTTGGTCTTTAGGTTCTATTTCAATAACCCGAGACTTAGAAGTCTCATCGGTCCTAACACCATCATCATTGGGCTCTAGCAATCATGGATTTCTCATCAAAGGTAACATCCTGGCGATCACGAACTTTGAATCTTCCGTACACCAAAGGCGATAGCCTTTACGCCTTTGCATATCCCAAGAATATTGCCTTCTTGGCCCTCGCGTCAGCGTTCCCTCGTTGGCGTGATAGTAGGCGGTACATCCAAAATTTCGAGCCTATCATAATCTGCATGCTCCCGACCACACCCTATAGGGTGTATCACCATCAATGTCGAATGTGGTGAGCGGTTCACAATGTAACAAGTCAGTAGCCACCGCCGCCCACCATTCGTTGCCCAATCACGCATAAGATCGCATACTCACCGCTTTCTCCCGCGGTGTTGGTTCGATCTCTCGCGACTCCATTCTGGCGTGGTGTAGACTGGTATTCGAGTGTCGAACAATTCCCTCGATCCGAGAACTCCTTGAAAGCACCATCTCAGATACTGCACCGCTATCAAATCTCGGCGTCTTCAATTTCTTTCTGTCTGTTCTCAACCATTGTTCTCCACTTCTTGAATGTCTCGAACACCTCATTCTTGTGCTTGAAAGTAAGTCCAAGCATACCTAGAATAATCATCTATAAACGAGACATAATACTTGGAACCACCCTTGAAGTTGTCCGAGCCGACCCCAAACATCCGTGTGCACATAATCTAGTATCCCTCTGCTCTTAGACTTGCTTTGTTGAAACTTGACCCTGTGTGACTTTCCATACACACAATCCTCGCAAAAATCCATGCTAGGTTCCTTCAGATTCTTCAGCAGACCCTCTTTACCAAGCAGAACTAGACCCTTCTCTGACATATGCCCAAGCCGCCTATGCCATAACCGTGTGTGCTCACATGGGTCTCCACTACTTCCTTCAGTTCCAACCGCTGCTTCTCCTGTCACCGTCGTACCTGAGAGAGTATATAGATTACCGTGACGAACACCTTTCATCACTACTAAGGAACCACGAACAACCTTCTTCACTCCGTTTTCCGTCACAATCCTGCAACCACCGGAGTCCAAAGCATCAACTGAGATAAGATTCTTCCGCAAGTCGGGAACATGCCTCACATCTGTCAAGGTTCGAACCACTCCATCATGCATCTTGATTTTGATATTACCTAGCCCTACTGTTTTACAAGCATGGTTATTCCCCATCAATACAGTTCCACCATCAATGCCTCTGTAGGTAGTAAATCACTTCCTATTTGGACACATATGGTAAGAGCAACCAGAATCAAGTATCCACTTCCCGGAGATATCCTCGCCACCCGTGACGACATAGCACTCCTTATCACTCCCTTCCTCTGAAACGTAGCTCGCTTCTTCCTTGCCCTCTCTCCTCTCAGTCTTGTTGTTGTTCTTCTTTCCACCTACTCTCTTATTTGGACAGTCGACTTTGAAATGCCCAGCTTCACCGCACTTGAAACATCCTTTTCCCGCAAGAGGTCTTGATTTAGATCTAGACTTTCCTCCCTTGCCTTTTCCTCGCTCATTGCTCCTTCCTCTTGCAAACAATCCCTGCGCTTGTTCCTTGTTACCACCAGTGGCCATGTCACTAGTTGCAATCTTCCGAAGATCGTCCGCTAGAAGTGCCGTTCTAGTCTCATCCATCTTTAAATTTTCTCCCACAAGCATCAGTGTTTGCACCAGGTTCTCATAAGACTTCGGCAGAGACAGAAGTAGTAGAAGCGCCTGATCCTCGTCTCCTACTTTAACATCTATGTCTTTCAAATCTGATATGATCCTATCAAACTTGTTGATGTGTTCCTGGATTGATGAGCCCTCCTCCATCTTGCAAGTATACAATTTAGATTTTAAGTAGATCCTTAGTTAGACTCTTCACATGAAGGTACCCTCTAACTTCTTCCACACGCCCGCAGCCGTTTCCTCTCCATCTACCAAGAAAGCTACATCCCTCTCAAGGCATAGGATAATCGACGCCCGTGCTTCCAGATCCAACTCCTCCCAATCCTCACCAGACATATCCTTGTTCTTCTTCTCCTTTCCATCCAAAGCCTTGTGCAATTTTTGCGAAATTAGAAAGTTTTTCATCTGCATCCTCCAATAGGAAAAGTCGTTCTTCCCATTGAACTTTTTAATCTCGAATTTTCCCACTTTGATCGATGCATCGATTGACGCCATCCTCTCGCTTGTTCGTGAATCCGCTTCTCTCAGAATCACCAACACCCTCAAATTAGAAATTACACCACTTTCAATCGAACAATAGCTCGATACCAATTGTTGGTAGCGGACCGCTGAACCGCCGAGAGAAACCACCACAAACGATAGCAAATACACAAAGAAACAAGAAGACACGAGATTTACGTGGTTCGGCAAGTTGCCTACGCCCACGGGTAAGGAGGGGATTTTCACTAATAGAAAGAGAGAATACAAATTAGGATTACAAGTTCTCACAAAGAAACCCTAAAACAAACCTCTCAATCTCTCAAAAGATCTCCTCTCCAAAGATGCACAAAACCCTCTCAAAGGTCGCTCCAAAACGTGCTTAAAACTCCCTAATAATCGTTTAGGGTTATATATAAACTCTAAACAAACCGGTTTAAAACCAAACCCGTATTCGAATCTGCCGGATTAGTCGACTACTACTTGATTAGTCGACTAATACACTAATAGATTAGTGACTACAATACTGATTATCGACTACTCGTTCCCGCAGAAAAACACGCTTTACGTCATTGCAGTTAGTCGACTACAATGCCTAGTGACTACTCTATTCGACCGAAAACACTTTTGTCATTGCAGTTAGTCGACTACAATACCTAGTAGTCGACTACTGAACCTGAAAACTGTCTTGTGCATGTTTTTGTGCATGTTCTACAATATTTAATATATAAGAAGCGGTCTGTCATGGATATGTAATATATAAGAACCAGTCTGGAGGGAACACATTGCTAGCCATAGTTTTCTGTCAAAATTTGCACATTGATCTTTTGTCTCAGGTTACTTTGTGTATCAAATGCAAATCCTGTCGTTGCCACTGAAAATTATCTTGGGATCATTTTCTCTTTTGCTTACTAAATGTGAAGCCATAGTCGCCAGTTGAAAACATCTCGGCACAAATCCTAGTTTATTATCTTTAAATATTAAAGATGAGAATGCACTTCGATCAATATGTAATATTCATAGAACTAAAGAAATATGAAAAGTTGAGTTTGAGGATATCATGTGGTGTTTATAGCTAGTTACATCAAGGTCCTGCAATTTGCTGTTTATAGTGCAATTTAGAGTTGGTTCTATATTATAGTTAAAATTTTGCACCATAGTAGAATTGAGTTGTACTTAATTTAGCTACATGTAAGCAGTAGAATACTGATTAGCGATGCAAAGGAATATGTGGTTCCTTTTATGCCTTAATGTAGAGAATATCTACTATGATGAGTTGATCTTCATGTTCGATGTAACCGAGACGAGGCTGGCTTCTTGAGGGAACAATTTAAGAGAGACACAAAAGGGTATGGCAACTATTTAAGGGTAAATTTCACAAAACCTGCTGATTTTTGGGAGGTTTCCCACGAAACCGTGTAACTTTTCCCCCATCAAACCCCCTTGAATTTTGGGGTGGCTCACAAAACGACCCTAATTCCAAAATTTCCCACAGATCCCCTAAACATGTTGATGGATCAAAAAGCACTTATTTCCTAACCAAGTAAAATGCTGGTCGGTGATGCCATTAACGTTGGTAGGGGGGTCTGCTGGAGAAATTTGAAAGTTCAGGGGCCTTTTGCGAGACACCCCAAAGTTCAGGGGGGTTTTGTGGGGAAAATTGTTAAGGGGGTTTCGTGGTAAACCTCCCAAGTTCATAGGGCTTTTGTGAATTTATCCATGATTTAACTTTTCGGCGAAGATATCCTCAATTGAACTGAATGAAAGAAGTTTACGCAAAAAATTTGGGATAAAGGATTTCTTGTTGTTGTGTAGAAGCGAAGAGGTTTCAAGTTACCATTAAACATGGTTCAGACATTGCAGTACAAAGCACAATCTGACTTTACTGTAACACCACACACCTGTCCTTGTGTTCTAAGAAATTCATGCCATTGATTTCATTATTAAGTGGAAGGCAATAGGATACAATCAAAGCTTTTTTATTAACAGATTCATTCTTATAGAGATCCATATCCAAATAGATGAGGTATTTAAATATCTGTTTACCAAGCACTAGGCTGTAACGATCTAGTTTCATTAAGGGGGCGTTTGGTTGCTTGCAACTATAGTTGCAATGCAAGTGTCACTTGCATGCAACTGAGACGTTGCAACTCTTCTTACATGCAACTGCAATTGCAATTGTTTAATTCAAAATTTAAATTTTGCAACTTGCAGTTACAGCTGTTTGATTCTGCTTGTAACTTTACATATGCAACTTATTTTTTTACCATTAATAAATTATTAAAGATCTTAATTCTTTTCACACTTTTAAAATATTTATTAAGTGGAAGACAATAGGATACAATCAAAGCTTTTTATTAAGTGGAAGACAATAGGATACAATCAAAGCTTTTTATTAACAGATTCATTCTTATAGAGATCCATATCCAAATAGATGAGGTATTTAAATATCTCTTTACCAAGCACTAGGCTGTAATGATCTAGTTTCATTAAAGTATTACTTTTAATAAATCTTGACCTTAGGATTAGAACTCTCTGGGTATGGTTGGATTCTTGGTGAAAACGGGAGAAGAGGAAGAAATTTGAGAGGCTCCATGATTGAAGAGGCCAATTTCATGAGCCTTTTCTGACTAGAATCTAAAATTTAACAAGTTTACGGTTTGGGGTAAGTTCACAGTTAGTGGCTAAGAAATTTCTCACTTATGTATGTATATCGCTGAGCAGACTTTAGGCTATAATGTACTGGTGTTTAGTGAAGGGAGATGTTACACAGGCATAACAAAGTTCTTAAAGTTGATGAAACGAAAGGTTCTTTTTCTGGATAAAATAACAGAAGGTATTAGAGTTAGAAACTTTTTGGGAAATTTAAACTTCAGCGTATCAAAATTAAAAATCTGTTAAAGTTTAGGGTATAAAAGTGCAGCGAACCCCATGGTTATGCTTCAAAACTGGAAACAATCAATTGAACTGTAATGGTGATGGCGATGTCAAGTAATAGGTAGTGTTTTCTTTCAAAAGCCAATGATAATATCTTGCTCTTTCTCTCTTTTCTGTTGTTTCTCTACTGAACAGCAAGAATTTAATCTATATTCTACATTCTTTAACAGTGCCAAGCACATTCAATCAAACCATGCCGACTTTCATTGAATCAATACAGTTTTATGGGTCGGCCTTAAATTTGCTAAGGTGTGTCCTCCATATCTCCTCCTTCATCAATCTTAATGATATGCTTCCTGTATATATATCTGGAAATAAATCATACAGTTTTCAACAAATACAGTTCCAAACACAGAAATCTGACAAGAGGATTAAGTGTAGTGTTAAAATGCAGCCTTATGGTTTGCGATATGAGTTAATTTAAGGAATAACCAGTGTAGGTGGCTAAGGCATTGTTTCCTTAAAAATCGGTCTTGAATCGATTTTGTCTGCCGAAGGGACTTCTACATTGAAATGTACTAGTGTTCGTGAGGGAGACACTAGATGTCTGAGAGACAATTAGGCGAGTTTACTAAGAGGTCTCAACATCTTTGTATCGGTGGTAAATGTATGAGATGTGTTATATTGTGACCCAAATTGCTTATTGGGCCTATGGGCTTTTTATCTTTATTTTGTATTTTGTAATATGTAAACCCTATGTGAGAGAAATGAAGTATTAAGCTTTCCTCCCAAAATTTTGAGCAGCCACCATCTCTCTCTCCACCTCTTCTTCCCAACTTCTCAAAGCCATAACAAACTGGTATCAGAGCTTACCGATCGCCGTCGCGCCGTTATCCCTCAGATCCCTTCAAAGATCCTTTCATAGATTCCCGTCGTCGGCGTTCGTGGACAGTCACTGCTTCAGCTCCGTCGAGATCCGCCGCAACCAGATCCAGCTTCAAACCCTAAGCCGTGCAGGTTCGATCTCGCCGATCTTGCCTCGATTTTGCCTGACGCTCACGCCGGTCCTCCTAGAGATCGACGACGCCGCCTGTTCGTCATCACGCCAAATTGCCGACGAAAGCAAAGAACATACTGCCATTTCCTCCAATCGATTTGGGATTTGGGATCAAACAGCAGCAGAAAGTGAAGAACCCAAATCAATTTTTGCCCTAATCACGTGATTTGGGACTTGGGGGTTCACAGTGTGGAATTTGAGATAGCTGGGGTTTTATTTGGTCCACCGTGACTTATTTGGGATTTGGGGGTACTGTTTGGTGATTTGATTATTTTGTTGAAGCTTTGTTAAATTGGGATTTGTGAATGGAGATGTCCGGGAAATTTGATATTGAGAAGTATGATGGGAAGACGAGTTTTGCACTTTGGCAAGTGCGGATGGCCGCCATATTGTCCAGTCTTGGAATTAAGGGCGCCATATACGGGAGAGATAAGTTGGTTGAAGCCGTTACCGATAAGAAGTGGCTAGATATGGATGATAAAGCTCTCTCGACCATCCAATTGTGTTTGAGCAATTCTACACTTCAAGAGGTCCTTTCGGAAAAGACCGCCAAAGGTTTATGGGAGAAATTGGAGAGTATCTACATGAAGAAGTCTCTCACTAACCGATTGCGGTTAAAGTTGCGCCTCTACACTCTTCGTATGGTAGAAGGTACATCCATTTCCGATCATATTTCGGAGTTTGCATCATTGTTAAATGATTTGGACAAGTTGGGTGCTAAGGTAGAGGATGAGGACCAAGCTTTGTTGTTGTTGTGCTCATTGCCGGCTTCTTATAAGGCTTTTAGAGACATGATGATTTATAGTAGAGATAATATTACTCTTGAGGATGTGAAGAGTAATTTGCAAGCCAAGTTGCATATTGATAATGAAATGACCAATTTGGAGAAAGGAGATCAAGGTGTTGGTTTGGTTGTGGATCGAGGTAGGTCAAGGACAAAACCCGAAATATTCAAGAGCCCGCTCAAAGTCAAGACACAAGAATCTCACTTGTAATTATTGTAAGAAGAAGGGACACATTCTAGCCGATTGTTTCAAGCTCAAGAACAAACAAAAGGCGGATAAAGGTACTTCTTCGGGAGAGGCCAATGTGGCCAATTGTGACACGGTGGATACTTTGTGTGTGGTTGATACCAACATTGATGACAAGAATTGTTGGGTTATGGATACGGGTGCTTCACAACACATGACTCCAAATCGAGATTGGTTTGAGACCTATGAGCCTACGGAGGGTAAAGTGCTCATGGGTAATAGCAATTTGTGCAAGGTTACCGGGATTGGCTCGGTAAAGATCAAGTTTCATGATGGCAAGATCCGAAGGTTGACGGGTGTGAGGCACATACCCGATTTGACAAAGAATCTAATTTCTTTGGGTTCTTTAGAAGAAAGGGGATACAAGTTCCAAAGTGAAGGTGGAGTCCTCCGGTGTCAAAAGGCTCTCACAATCATGAGAGCAAGAAGAGTTGGAACTCTCTATTTCTTGCAAGGTTCCACGGTCACGGGCTCGGCGCTATTGCGGCTCCTCCCTCGGATGCGGATGTTACCAAGTTGTGGCATATGAGGTTGGGGCATATGACCGGCGAGGAATGACCATATTGAGTAAGAGAGGCTTGTTGTGCGCCAATGCACGGCAATATGGAGTTTTGTGAGCATTGTGTATTTGGCAAGCAAAAGAGATTGAGCTTCTCGACGGCCATTCATTCGACCAAGGAACATTGGATTACATTCATTCGATCTTTGGGGACCCTCTCAAGTGCCATCTAAAGGTAATGGTTCTCGTTATATGCTCACTTTCATTGATGATTTCTCAAGGAAGCTTTGGGTTTATTTCTTGAAAGAGAAAAGTGAAGTGTTCAAATACTTCAAAGAATGGAAGTCTCTTATGGAAAAGCAAACGGAAGGAAAGTGAAGAGGTTGAGAACCGATAATGGTTTGGAATTTTGCAACCGTGAGTTTGATAACTTTGCAAGGTCAAGGGATTGTTCGTCATAAGACGGTTGTATACACTCCACAACAAAATGGTGTTGCCGAAGGGCAAATCGGACACTACTTGAAAGGGCTCGTGTATGCTTTCTAATGCGGGTTTGGGTAAGGAGTTTTGGGCCGAGGCCATAAGCACGGCATGCTACTTGATGAATCGATCTCCTACCACTTTAATTGAATGCAAGACACCTGAAGAAGTATGGTCGGGTAAGCCGCCGATTATTCGAGCTATGTGTTTGGTTGTCCCGCCTATTTCCATGTGAATGAAGGAAAGTTGGAGCCAAGAGCGAAGAAGTGTATTTTTATTGGGTATCCCATGAATGTGAAGGGGTATAAATTATGGTGTCCTCAATTGTCCAAGTTCCTCATCTCAAGGGATGTTACATTTGATGAGTCGGCCATGTTGAAGACACAAGGTGGAGCACCGGTTTGACTAGTAAGGAGGACAAGACATTTGAGAAGAATGTGGAGTTTGAGGTGCCGGTCCAACAAGGTGACGAGGCCACGCCACATCATGAAGATGCTCATGTCAAGAAGAGGAAGAAGAAGATCAACCATATGCTTTGGCGAGACCGCAAAAGAAGGGAACCACCACCCGCAAGATATGGATATTCCGATTATGCTTATTGTTTGGCTATTGCCAAGATTTGGATTCAAGCGAGCCATCTTGTTATAAAGAGGCGATCTCTTCCAAGAATGCGACCATTGGGTTGCGCCATGAATGAAGAGTTGAATTCATTGCAACATAACCAAACTTGGACTCTTGTGAAGCCTAGTGGCAAGAGGATTGTAGGTTGCAAGTGGGTTTTTAAGAAGAAGGTCGATGGCTCAAATTCGGGGGATATTAGATACAAGGCAAGACTTGTGGCTAAGGGTTATAGCCAAGTCCAAGGTGTGGACTTTAATGAGGTGTTCTCTCCCATGGTAAAGCATACCTCCATTCGAGTTTTGCTCTCTTTGGTTGCAATGAAGGATTTGGAGTTGGAACAATTGGATGTGAAAACCGCCTTCTTGCATGGTGATTTAGAAGAGCAAATTTACATGAAGCAACCGGAGGGTTTTGAAGTCGTGGGAAAGGAGGACCATGTTTGTTTGTTGAAGAAGTCTCTTTATGGCCTTAAGCAATCCCCGCGACAATGGTACAAGAAATTTGACTCATTCATGGTGAGTATTGGTTTCCACCGTTCTAGCTATGATAGTTGTGTTTACTTCAAGAAGCTAGTGGGTGATGAGTTCATCTATTTGTTGCTCTACGTTGATGACATGTTGATTGCGGCCTCCGATTTGGGAGAAATTCGGAGGGTGAAGGAGCAACTTGGTTCGGCGTTTGAGATGAAAGATTTAGGGGCCGCCAAAAGGATCCTTGGTATGGAGATCACAAGGGACCGGTCCAATCGAAAATTATTTCTTTCACAAAAGAGTTTCGCTGAGAAGGTGATACGCCGATTTGGTATGGAAAAGGCAAAGGTTGTGTCTACTCCTCTTGCGACGCATTTCAAGCTTAGCGCCGATATGAGCCCGAAATTCGATCATGAGAAGAGCTATATGGAGAAAGTTCCATATTCAAGTGCGGTCGGGAGTCTTATGTACTTGATGGTGTGTACTCGGCCCGACATAGCTCAAGCCGTTAGTGTGGTAAGTAGGTACCTCTCTTGTCCCGGAAAAGGGCATTGGAAAGCGGTGAAGTGGATTTTCCGCTATTTGAAGGGTACCATTGATGCTCATTTGGAGTTTGGAAGGAGCAATGATAACCTAACGGGTTATGTGGATGCGGATTTTGCGGGTGATCTTGATAAGAGACGGTCTTTGACCGGTTATGTGTTTATTTTTGGAGGATGTGCAATTAGTTGGAAGTCTCAACTTCAATCAACCGTTGCACTCTCAAGCACCGAAGCCGAGTATATGGCAATTACCGAGGCTATTAAGGAGGCTATTTGGCTCAAGGCTTTTGTTGGTGAGATGTCCTCATTTGAGGGTCCTATTGAGATATATTGTGACAACCAAAGTGCCGTTCATTTGACGAAGGATCGCATGTACCATGAGAGGACCAATCACATTGACATTCGGTATCATTTTGTTCGAGATGTGATCTCGGAAGGGAAGGTTGTCGTGAAGAAGATTGGTACCGAGTCAAATCCCGCCAATATGCTCACTAAGCCTCTTCCAATTGCAAAGTTCAAGTTTTGCTCAAGTTCGGTGTTGCTTTGTTTCTAGCTTGTCGCTAGTTGTCTTTTGTTGCTAGTTTATACTAGTTGTGTCTTTATGTTTGTTTGTTTTTGTTTAAGTTAGTTTATGCTTATTTTGTTTAGGCGCAATTCGTCTCAAGGTGGAGATTGTTATATTGTGACCCAAATTGCTTATTGGGCCTATGGGCTTTTTATCTTTATTTTGTATTTTGTAATATGTAAACCCTATGTGAGAGAAATAAAGTATTAAGCTTTCCTCCCAAAATTTTGAGCAGCCACCATCTCTCTCTCCACCTCTTCTTCCCAACTTCTCAAAGCCATAACAAGATGCTACATATCTGAGAGATATTTGACGAATTCGCTAATAAGATGCCTGCATATCTTCGAATTGTTGGTAAGTGTCTGAGATGCTACGATTCTGAGAGATATTTACACGAGTTCACTAAGAGGTTTGAATATCTTTGTGTCAATGCTAAATGCAAGTTTTAGATGCAAGGTGAGTAAAAATTTATTTATTCAGGCAAGGATGGGAGCTGACATGTTCTACTTAGGAATACAAATCTCTTCGTAACTAACCACATGCGAGTGTTTTTAACCAACTATGGGTACGCAGCGCGGAAGTTGAAATCTCGAAATCCACCGAGGGTTGATCTCCGAATCCACGAAGAGCTTCGAATCTACGAAGAAAATATAATAAACGAAATTTTATTGATGAAAAGATATATTGATTCTAGGGTTACATGACTCTTCTTAAATAGAAAAATAAAATAGACTCCTAATAAGAATAGAATTCCTAAAAGAAAGAAACAAGACTCCTAATAAGACTAGAATTACAAAGAAATAGAAAATATCAAATCCTACCCTAAAAGACTCTCTATAATATAGGAAACAAATCAGTCCTAATTAAATCAAAATTGATTTTATTTCCTAATATAAATTGACTCTAACTTTATTACTAAAAATAAACTAAAGGCTGATTATTTTCGGATTTCAGCCAAAACTGAGGATTACTAATGAGATTATAAAAATCTGACAATCTGGTTGGCTCCGTCTCGTCGAGATAGGCGATTCACATATATAATTTGTCAGAATCCACCTTCCGGATCAAAAGATATGATCGTTTCTTTATAGAAGTCAATAATATGTATAAGTCGGCGTTTAGCTCGTGATTGTCCCGCTCCTCCATGAAATTGTTCGTTAAGCGTCCTACATCAGTCTCCCCTTGTTGAAAGAAGCTCGTCCCCGGGCTCATATTTGCTTGAATAGTAGCTTCATCGATAAATAGTTTTCTTCTCCTACATCGATCAGCATTCGCCTTATACTTTGCATTGATTTTCTCCATTTGTTCTTTTACCTTCTCGGCTAGGAATTCTTCTGCATCAAACTTGTGTACGAATCTTTTTGGCGGTATGTATATGTAACTAGCAATATGTGGCTCAGTAGTTGACATGAAAAACTCTTCCAAATATTTTTCGTGTTGGTCCTCATATTCTAGTGCCGGTGGTATCATCTCATTATTATTGAAATTATTGATGCTCATTGCTTCTAAAGAAGAATTTTCTCCCTCATACTCCATACACAATTCTTTCACCTCCTTTGCCTCGAGTCCTCCACCAAGCAATTCACACATATCATCAATTGTCTCACTCTCTAATTTATCTTTCTCCTTCATCGGGACAACATCAATAAGTACAATATCACTCACAACCTCTTTGGAAATATCATGCATAATATCCATCTTCACTATCATATCATCATCAGCACCATGTATCTCATGCATAACGAGTGTTTGCACCGTAGGAGGAATTTCGGCAAGGGTAGGTTCTTCTTTCGTTGTTGCTACTTCAATGCTCGTCACAAATCTAGGCTCTTTCTCGGAGTCAAATTGGGGCTGCTTAATCCTTCCATGACCATGGTTATAGTGTGAACTAGGATGTTGGTTGAACATATAATAATAGGCTGGAAGGAAACGAGCTTTTAATAACTTTTTCATCTTCTCCCACCTATCGACCTTCGGCTTTCCTTGGCGAGATCGATTCATGCATACTGATTCTCACCAAGCAGATGCTCCACCCTTAAGTCGGTAAGCCACCAACTTAACTTTCTGTTCATCTGGGATCTCCATATACTCGAAAAATCTCTCCACTTCTGCAATCCAGTCAAGAAATTCTTCAATATGAAGTTGCCCGTTAAAAGATGGCAGATCCATCTTCATCTTGAATCCTCGGCATCATAATTGTCCGTCGGCGGCGGTCTCTGCGATCATAACCGCGTGGGGCTTCATAGTATCGTATGCATTGTGAAATTCATCTTGTGGAGTCGGATCACGTCGTTGGCGACCATCAACGCGATTTTGAACTCCTACCGTGTTCGAGGCGGCTCGGTCGCGGCGCAAGTCGATCTACGGTAGTCTTAATCGAAAAACATCGGTCTTCAACTCATCGAACTCAGCCGAGAAATAGGGCTTCATCACCGCCATCGGACGGAGGAACAAGGCTCGATACCAATTGACGCACATGAAGTTGAAATCTCGAATCCACCGAGGGTTGATCTCGAATCCACGAAGAGCTTGAATCTGAAGAAAATATAATAAACGAAATTTTATTGATGAAAAGATATATTGATTCTAGGGTTACATGACTCTTCTTAAATAGAAAAATAAAATAGACTCCTAATAAGAATAGAATTCCTAAAAGAAAGAAACAAGACTCCTAATAAGACTAGAATTACAAAGAAATAGAAAATATCAAATCCTACCCTAAAAGACTCTCTATAATATAGGAAACAAATCAGTCCTAATTAAATCAAAATTGATTTTGTTTCCTAATCTAAATTGACTCTAACTTTATTACTAAAAATAAACTAAAGGCTGATTATTTTCGGATTTTAGCCAAAACTGAGGATTACTGATGAGATTATAAAAATCGACAATCTGGTTGGCTCCGTCTCGTCGAGATAGGCGATTTACATATATAATTTGTCGAATCCTATACGGATCAAAAGATGTGATCGTTTCTTTATAGAAGTCAATAATATGTATAAGTCGGCGTTTAGCTCGTGATTGTCCCGCTCCTCCATGAGATTGTTCGTTAAGCGTCCTACATCATGGGTGGACAAAATGTCCACATTACCCCCTCTCTAACCCATCGATGGTTAGGAACCACCCGCTTGCATGGGGGTGGTTCTGAGGAGGTATGTACTCTTAGGATAAGGAATTTATATAGAAGGCGGCTTTGTAGTGGTTTTTGTTGATTATAGAGGAGCTGGGCCTCTATTAATTATTGAGAGCGTAATTAAAAAAGGCCCAATTCTTTCGGCCCTCTATGCATATAGTAGGTGGATAGTTGTTGCTTTGCGGGCTACACAGCCCATATCTCTAAGAGATGGACAGAGTTACATACACATGGGTCCGAACTAATCCCAATCAAATCATGAGTAGATTGCTGTGATCTATACAAAGTAAATTAAATATATAGGAGGTCTGTTGGGGCCTGCTTGTTTGCTTGTTTTTTAGGGTGTAATACTGTAGATGTCATGTGCTACAGTATTATCCCCACCTCCTCAGTTTGGTTTGTTAAAATGGGTGCAAATACTGTAGCTGAGTTTACGCTATTGTAGCTGAGTTGGTAGCCTCTCAACATCTCTCAGCAAAAGCAGTGAATTTGGCTTGAATTACTGTAGCTATCAGATACAGCTGGATGACTCAATTTCTTGTTACTGTAGCTACCGCACGTTTTTTCAAAAAGTAACAAAACAGGCCCTTGGAGATTTTCACTTACCACTATATGGATCAGAATATTCTAATTGTACATGGGCTATTCTGGTAGGATTTGTATTCTTTACATATATATATTACGAGCACTATAAGAAGGGTAATTTAAAAGCTTCTAATTTTTGTCTGTTTTCGATTCCTTCAAGGGAATTTAATTGCATACTTACTAGAGATTGCATACGTAGAATCTGTGTATCAAGACTCTGAGAGCTACTCGGCCAGCTCAAGTCTTCCACACTCAATTTGAACAAGAACTCATCTAGAGTCAAAATTTTGAACTGTAGGGAATAATTTGGCTCCAATGACGAACAAAATTCCTTATACGGGTCTACTAGATCCGGTGTTTTTTAACTAAAATGAACCTGACAGAATTTGGTTCGAAAAAAGCTTTTAGGTACCGAACCCAAATAGGCATCAATTTTTGGTCATACAATCTACATGCATGGAATTTTGCCAAATCTATCATGTAATGTACTCATTGAAACATGAAGTGTGTTGTGTTTCTGTCACCCAACTGAGCTTTGCCCTATTCAACCAAAGAGACAGGCACAAAAGAGATTTTTAAACAAAGGTTTACTATTTGACTCGCTACACAGTGATTACTAGATCCTGGAGTATGGTTAATAGTAGACAACAGTTTTTCCCAGCTGAATTTTTTTTTATAGGAAGTGCTTTTCTTCGGTATCTTAATTTGTTTCTTGGGTTAATTGCATACACCCGTTGTACTATATATGCTTTTCTTCTGTAGCCATTTATTATTTGGACATCATGTAACGTCAATACGTTGCAGAGAGATCGTCTATTATCTCATTTGTTGCAGAGACTCATATTCTCTTACTGAGTATTGGATATACACCCTGGATAGTATATGTATAAATCGTAAATTAATAAGGATCTAACTTTGTTTGGACACATGCACATGGTCAAAAAAGTTTAGGAAATAAGTGACTAACCCCTACAGGGTTTATTTATAATCAACCCATTTTGTATACCTTTTCTCAATGGTAGTTTATGGTACTAAAACCAAGTGAAAGTTCATATAACAATAATGCGTGTCAAATTATTGGGGTTGATTTGATACCAGCACAATGCATTGAAATGAACAATAACTAAGTCTGAGTCGCGCCATCGGCTGACATGGGCTGTGTTAGAGCACACCTCCTTCATGGTTCAACCTCGAGCTAACATTATTATTAGATTAAGCAGCAAGTTTGTGGCTTTTATGAACAATGTAACGGTTCCAGTGATATTGAAAGGAGAAAAAACTTAAATAATTTTTTGATAGTAGGCTTCAAAACTCGATGTGTCCCAGTATAAGTATTTTGTGAGTTGGTGTATTGTATTAATAGTGCATCAAAAAATATTTATCCTGCGGTTTGAAAATTCCCAAGCCCTCTAGTCCATTGGTTGATATCCTTTTGATGTAACATTAATGCAATGAATCGGGATCATTTGATTTTCTTCGTGACACGGTGTAGGCTGATTAGGATCAATTAGAATCTTCTCGTCTGTAGTTTGGTTGGAAGTTGGATATTGAAATTAAATAAGGTTAACTCGGACAATGTATCATTTTATTCTCTTACGGTATATGAGTGCAAACTCTATGTGTACAATGGTGACATGCTTTTACAGTATAGGTAAGGATTTAACATCATACACTTGTTCAATCATATGGAGCATGATAGTGGTCCATGAAGTCTCTTCGGTTGCCAAGGGCACTTTAGGTTTTTGGGAAAAGTACATATGCCTATGACATACAAAACTAGTGGAGGGGATCTGTCACATTAGGATGCAGGTCAAGGGGCTACGATCCGAGAAATTCTTAGGTGCTAACTGAGCATCAAGGTGGTATATACCATCCCAGTAGGAATAGGCTTTTTTGGCACACAACATCTCATCTTTTTATTTATAAGTGATCTCGTTATTTTCTCATTTATAAGTGATTTGTGGCATATGTCTTCCTCAATTTGAAGGTGGTGTACGTCACCTTGGTGCTCATTTAGAACCTACGAATTTTTGACTCATACGACTTTTTTCAAAGGTGGTTGCATGGGTCTTTTAAACTGAGGGGTTGTGAAGAAATTTTCCCTCGTTACAAATAGATGATACATGTGATGGAAAAATTCTTAGCTTCTCCATGAGCACTACACCATATCAATAGGAGAAGACCATGTGACACAAACCACTTTCAAATAAAAAAGTAATGAAATTAAATAATTTTTCTTTTGTTACGCCCTCCTCCCACAGTTGGAGTGGTGTAATACTCATGGAGCACCTAAGATTTTTTTCCCACATGATGGCTTGTCCCATAACTGGTCTTATAGTTTTGGAATCTAGAGAAAAGTGATAGTTATCATCATTTATCCTCATTAATTGAGATTCTGCAGTATACAACTCGGAAAAGTATCCCATGGGGACGGGTGCATTGCACCCCTCCCCTGTGATCCGTTGGATCTTCTTGGGATCTGGAAATTTCCAGATCTCAAGGGGATCCAACGGTTCACATATGGGCCGTCCCTATAGGGACGGCCCATGGAATACTTTCTCATAAAACTCTTATAACCAGACAGGTAAGTACCACCGCCCTCGCAAGGACTAGCTACATAATAACTTATTAGAAGAATTTCTCCAATACAAAGAAACAAAATGTACCTCACACCGATTTTAAAAAAATAAAAAAAAGAACATGTATACAAAATGCTACAACTAATTAATGATAATTGCATCCAAATAAATCAAATTCACATATTTCGCTCTCTCTTTCTCTCTACTTGTACCTACATATTAGTTTCACGACACACAATAAACCTAAACCACACTCTTCTCACCCAGCAATGGTATCGACCCTCGGAACATGAACGGGAAACCCGTGGATCTCATCGCTCCAAGGGTTCTTCTCCTTCTCCGGTCTGATCGTCCTCAACGCTCTCCACACTGCACTGTTACACTTAAACCCCGATCCAAAGGCAATCTGCCATGCCCGGTTCCCTCTCCTCATCCTTCCCTTCGCCTCCGTGTATGCCAGCTCGTACCACAGCGAGCTACTCGACGTGTTCCCAAACCTATATAAGGTCATCCTTGATGGCTCCATATGCCACTCACTAAGTTCCAGGTTTTTCTCTAGCTCATCCAACACTGCTCTTCCACCTGTTCATAAACAAACAGAAGTTAACCAGACGTATATTCGATTCATTTGATTATTAACTATACATTTAATCAAATATTCAAATCAGAGATATATAGATCATGATTATAAAGATAAAGATAACTTTCAGTTATAAATTTATTTCTGTTTCAAAGAAGTCAAGTTGTTTATTATTCATCAATTATAAATCATCAGTCAAATAAATGTACTGTAATATTCGATAAATATTCGTTTCCAGCACTACCAGCATGGATGCAGAAGTGTTCGAATGCAAGCTTGAAGTCCGGGATGTAAGGTTTCATTTTAATCTTGAATATCTTTCGTCCGACTAGCGTCAAGAAGAACAGGAACTGCTCCGACAGCGGGAGGACGAGAGGGCCGAGGGTGGTAATATTGGCTTTAAGGGACTCTCCGGCAACAGCCATTAGGTCTTTGGAGAGAGAAACACCGATTTTTCCGGTTTGGTCCTCTTCTTGGAAGACGCAGGAGTAGGAGCGGTCCTCGGAGCCCTTGTGGGTGCGGACGGTGTGAAGGAGCTGGTATTTGGAGCGGCGGCGGTCTGAACGGCGGTTGGTGAGGAGGATGGCGGCACCACCCATGCGAAAGAGGCAGTTGGAGACTAGCATGGAGCGGTTGTTGCCGGTGTACCAGTTTAGGGTTATGTTCTCCATGCTTACTACCAATGCGTAGGAGTTGCGGTGAACCTGTGTGAAATTGGAAATAATTGGAAATTCAATCAATTTAATTCATAAGACTTGATGTCTAAAGAAATTTTGAATATTCAGATTTTTAGCGTAATAATCATAATAACAATTTTCTAATATTAAGTTGTTTTTGTTTTTCTTATAATAAATGTAGTCAGTTGCATTGTAGGGTGTAGTTTATACTTTCTAAAAACTATTTGTTTACCACTTACATCTTATTATTTACAAAACCAAAATATCGGTCTAGATCTAACCAAGTTGTCATTTGCTTCTAATTTACAATACTTTTAGTAATTCACTCTCATATTTTTTGCACCTAAGCATGACAGCTAAACAATATAAATTTAGAAAGGCTCTGCACATACAGTTGCATCTATGGTTGGGCGTGGGCCGGGTCGATTCGTGAGCTGACCCGGCCCAGCCCTCCATGGGTTACGACCCGGCTCATGATATATCCGGGTCACGGGTCGGGTTGGGTCCAGCCCAAGACCCGGGTCAGAGAAGTAGGTCCGGCCCATATTGACCCGGCCCACACCCGATCAGGCCCAGCCCATGATATATATTTTAGTTTATTCATTTGTTATTTAGTTGGGTCTGCAGTATTTGCTAAATAACTAAAAATGCCATAGGTCTTTGGCTCCGTGGGCCTTTTGGCCCATTGAGAAACAAAGCAGCGATCTTTAAGCTCGGTGCTGTCTACTTTGAAGGATTAAAAAGTTTAATATAAGTTTAAATTACTAAAAAATAAATTAAAAATAATTTTATAATTATAAATACAAGTTTAATATAATTAAAAAGTTAAAAAAAAGGAAAAAAAAGTTGGACAAAAACCCATGGGCCGTTATCGACTGCACCAAGACCTCTACGCGTTGTGGGTCGGCTGTCCAGCCCTAGACCCTGGATCGTGAGAAGCGGGCTTCACTCCACTCCCACGGACCGGGTCGTGCCCGACCCTACTTGAACTCCGGCAGTCGGGTCACAAGCCTGAACCGGCCCGGCCCACACTCACCCCTTGTACTTGCATCAGTATACCAGCTTGATGACCCAATGCATATATTGTTGGAAAGTGACACGCAACAAAAAAATCTGTCCTTGTTTTCAAATGCCCATTAATTATTAAACCCCACTTAATTTACTAGCTCAAAAATTTTGCTCAACCACCTAGACTCTCTCTTGTAGGACAAGTCATAGTTTTTTATATTTATTGTCTCTAGTGTCTTTGTCACTTAATATGCTAGGATTAATTAAACTGTCTAAAGATTACGTGGATCCATCATAAAATTTGTGAACAAGAGCTATTTCCTAATTCCATGATTATTGAGCTTTGATCGTTTTTCATTCATTGTCCCGAATTAGGATAAAGGAGACGTTAGATAGCAGCCGGTCCCATGGGGACGATTAATTGCATCGACATCATATGGTTTTCTAGAAGATTCCACTTAATGTACCATTTGAGAGAAGTAATAAAATTAGTTGGAAGTTATTGAAAATAATATAGCCCAACAGCTTTGGCACTCCAAACTCGTTTGGAGTACCGATGGCAATGGATTGTAATTTTTTTCCTGCAAGTTACTCTCTCTCAATTCACAATTTATGGGATAAGGCGATTAAAAGGAGTTCCATACCTAAATTTGTAATAAAATCAAATTTAAAGATTGTTCTAGGGAATGAAAGTAAAGAGAAAGTAGTTTTAAATTTTAATCCAGTCTATAACTAATCGAGGCAATTTTTTCTTATAAAAAAATTTCAGTTATTTATTTTCTATAAAAATTCAGTTTTAACTTAACAAAATTCTATGATTTTTCCTTTCAAAAGTCCCATCTTTTTTTTGCTTGGATTAATATTTTAGATTGAAATTCTTATGAAAATTAAACATGCATCATATTTATTTATCTCTTATGCTTTTTAATTATTTTTCAAATATTAAATTGCCTCATATGACATATTGTCAACAAAGAGCAGATGATTAATTGCGTTTAACGGAACAATAAAAATTTTATAAACGGAAGGAATATTAAAAATATCACAATTATTTATTTTTCCAAAAATTAACTTATGGACCAAGCTTTAATTAATTGGTTCAAAATAACTTTTGAAATAACATATAGTTGGAGTTAACAGAATCACGTTGATACTACTTATTTAATTGTTAGACTTTTAACTTTTTAAGATCGCCTAAAATTTTTGCTATAAAACTCTTATGATTTGCATCAGAATGATTTTTTTTTGGCTAATATGTGAATAGAGTAGGATAGTTTAGGAAGAGATATGATAGTAAAAGAAAAGGATTTAAATTAAACAATAAAGGTCAAAAATAGCCCTTCCTATTTTTATAGCTTTTTCCATTTTCTAAGATTTTAAAATTAAAAAATTCTAATTTTGGAGCACCGAAGCATTGCTCATGATAAAATAATAGTTAAAAGGGGACAATTCTTAACAAAAACTGAAGAAAAACAGAATTCTTTTTATTTATTTATTTTTTGGTTTTATTGTTATATAAATAGAATATTAACTGTTTAGAAGTGTGAACTAACCTGAAGCAATTGCTTGGCAAGATCTATGGAAATGAGCCCAGCACTGCATCCCATGCCTCCAAGATTGTAGCTGGCAATGTTCCCCCTCAGCTTGTACCGGTTGACAACCATAGCCGACAGCGACGGCGTCGGATTGAACAAGCTGCAGTTCACCACAAGTATCCCGATATCTTTGGGCTTCACATTGGTCTTCGCTAAAAGATCGTCGATCGCCCCGAACATCACCATCTCCGCCTCCTTCCTCGCCTCCGCCATGCACGGGTTTGGAGGCACCCTCAGTACCGCCTCGGGGAAATATGTCGACTGCCCGAGCCCAGAACGTTCTAGAATCTTCTTCTGGAAGGAAAGGTTCTCCTCGGTGAAGGTCCCCGCTAGGGCCGACCGCTCCACGAAGACCTGTTTCGGACACTTCCTCTCCTCCTCAGGCTTGTAGCACGAGAAGTCGAGGAGGTAGACCGGACGGGGCCTTGTCGTAAAATAAAGAGTTGTTAAAAAGACGAGGATGACGGTGCAGAGGATGACGGTGATGACATTGAGGCGGAGCTGGTCCCATATGACATACAGGTCGTCGACTGTCAGACGAGAAAGGTGAGCTGCAACGGCGGCAAGAAGAGGGACAAGGAGGAGATATATGGCATTGGAGATCAAGTAGTGATAGCCGAGCTTGACGTACTTGAGCTTGACGGAAAGGAGGAAGTTGGGAAGTCGAGGTCTTGATTCAGACATATCGACCGACCTGCTAATACCTAATAGCTTAAGCTTTTTCGAAATCTAAAAAGAAAGAGTTTAAGGATTCGAGATGAGGATGATGGGAGAGGAGAAGTGAGGAGGGGCTTAAATGGGAGGGTGTGAGAGGTAGGAGGGGGTTGGAGGGAGTGAGGAGAGGAGATGCAACTACCCTCAACGAACTTTTAATCGAGAAGACAGAATACAAATACAACAATATGAAGGCATTGAATATTGCCAGCCTTGATCAAGCTATTTCTTGAGTACGATTATTTCACTTTTGTCTTTTTGTTTGATATTTGAGGAGTTACGGATTTACCCTTTTGATTGGTTGAGACGGAGCAATAATAATGTAATAGTGAGATGTGGTTGAATGATAATTAAGGCTTCGTTTGGATACCATGGTGTTTTCCTTGTTTCCATGGTGTTTTTGCCAAGAATAAAACATCATGCGTTTGGAAACCATGGTGTTTTTTAAACTAAATCATCCTCAAACTAAAAATACAACACTTATTTTAAAACACCTTTTAGGTGTTTTAAGTTTGGTGTTTTGGTTTTGAGTTTGAGGAGGTATTAATACAATATCTAACATAGTATATTAACTACAATTAATATATAGTTATTATCAACATGCTTATTGTATTATATTATACTATATTATAGTTCATCTAATATATTAGTAATATTTATTAAATAATATAAAATATATTATTAATTAAAATATCTTATATAATAATATAATAACATATTAAATACTAATATTTAATATCTTGATAATGTATTATATAATAATATAGTTAAATTAATATAATAATAAATAATAATAAAATATAAATAAATTAATAAAAATAATAAAAAGGTTATTGGTAACAAATAATAATATAATAATGATATAATAATATACTATACAATATTATAATCACTACAGTATTATTAATTTTTAATAAGTAATATGTAATAAATTAATAAGTATAAATGTTATATAATAGTAACATATTTAATAATAAAATAGCAATAGAATAATAATATGATAATAATATATTATATAGCATATATATATTATATAGTAAATGTAATATAATATAAAATTTAATATATTACATAATAAATAATATAATATGTTATATAATAAATAATATAATATTATAATGTAAATTAATTTATTAATACTAAAATAATTTATTGCTAGCAAATGTTAATGTAATAATAATAATATTAATAATATTAATAATATAATAATAATTATTTATATAATAAATTATTAATATAATATTAAAGTAATTATTAATAAACTCTAATATATTAGAAACTATAGTATATTATACAATGTTGAAATATTTAAAATATATTATTTTATTAATAATATACTAGTAATAACATAATAATGATAATAATATTATTATGATATTTTATTAATAACAGTATAATATTATATTAATAATAAAATACTATTATTTTAAAAATATTATATAATATATTGCAATAACAAATTGATATACCAAAATAATTAAATATATTTTTATTTGAAAATAATATTTAATAATTATAATGTAATATAATACATTAATGTACAATATAATATTATAATACATTATACAATATTATATTATATTATATTTACTATTATAATATATTTAATACTAATATTATAATTGGTCAAACAAGTGTTGACAAAAACACTCAGCACGGTGTTTTGAAAATACTTTAGAGTGAAAACACAACACCATCGTATTTTTTTTTTTACAAAAACACAACATGGAAAACACAATGGTATCCAAACGAAGCCTAAGAGATTGACTTGAATTGTAAAATTTGTTAGTTGTGAGAATAGTACATTGGATAGGGTTTTGTTAACAAGTGTCGCTCCTAGGAGTACATATCTTTTCAGAACGCCCTACACTTTCTAGGGAGTACGTATCTTATCAGAACGCCTTGTACAATGCGGGGCATTCTAATCCAAACATGTGCATAGCACGGAGGGCATTTTTGTACTTTTTATGGCTCATGTGTGGCTGATATTCTCCCGCATCGAGTAGTATTCTGATAGAAATACTACTCCCTAGGGCACTTGTTAAGAGTTATTAATTAGCTTTAGTTTTGCAACTAAGTCATGAATATAGTGTATGTGAGATTTAATGATTTGAGCATATTATGAATGGACAAACTTGCCCATACTCTTATACATATAATTAAGAACTAACATGTACAGTTATTTACAGAAAAATTAAAAATTTTAATATTCTTATAAAAATTTACTTTTGAAAGATATTCTTATTTTAAAAATTATTTTTGAAACATTAAAAAATACACTTCCCAGAATAATTCATTAAAATAAAAAATTTGAAAATAATTTTTTAGAAAAATGATTTTTCCTAACAATAATATTTTTTCCTAAAAATAATATTTTTAAAAACAATATTTTTCTGAATAAATAATATTTGTTCAAAAATACATTAATTTTAGAAATAATTATCTTTCATATATATTATTTTTCGAATTTTCTTTTGAAAATATAAAGTTTTATCAAAAATTTATTCTTAAGAAAATATTATTTATTTGAAAAATATTATATGTTAAAACTTTATTTCTAGGTTTTATTATTTTATTTAGGAAAAAAAATGTTTTAAGTCTAATAGTAAGAGGCTGAAAATGATCTAAAATAAGTTGCGCTGGTACTAACCCAACTTTTACCAAACACAAAACTATAGTAAAACTATCCAAGAGGGTCTAGCCGAGTTGGTAAACTGCTTATGAGTAGTACTCCAGGTTCTCAAGTTCGACTCTCTTGGAGAGCACCTGCACGATTTAATTTCATGGAATATTCGAGGCTGTGCATTGGGGGGTGCCCCTTAGCCACCCCCGGAGGTTTGATACCCATGGTCCGAAGGATCGTGGGGAAGTTCCCTCACCCCCAAAAAAAACTATATTAAAACTAGACCATGTGTGAACCTGGCCCAATTTTAATGGTTTGCCAAATATGATAAGTATCAAGAACAGAACATATGATGGAAGATTACTATATATCTTGGTATCTGAATTTAAAGCTGTTTAATTTCGTATTCACTTGATTTCATAATTACCTTGTACGTTCAGAATTAGATAAAGACCTTAGATCATTTCGGAAACTCTCTTTTTTTTAAAAAAAAAGTCTCATGAGAATATGGTTAAATTGTACCTTTAGATTGGTGCATAACTGTTGTTACAACGTGAGTATAGTTGCACATTGAGAAGAAAACTAATGAGGACAAGAAATGACAAATTTTGATTAGTTGATTTTTATTTTAATTTATGAAATTTGAATTTCGAATTGTAATTTAATTTTGGCAGTTTAGATTTGAATTTCAATTAGGTTTAGATTTGGTAGTGAGAGATTTGAGGGATTTTCTATTTGGTAAGGTTTTATTGAGGGATTTGACAATATCTTTTTTGTGGTTTGTTTCCATTTTTATTCCACGTTGTGTACGCGTAGTTTTTCTTTATAAATAAGGTTGTATGAGGCCATTGAAAAGGGATAATAAAGATTTGAATGAAATATTTTTGTTAACTAAATTTTGGTGTGAAGCCTCGGGTGTGAAACCCTAGGCCGAGGGTGTGAAATCCTAGGCCCGCCCCTCTATCTCTTCTCCTCCTCCAAGCGCCGTCTCATCCCCCGCCCTCCTTCCCGCCAAGCACCCTGCCAGCACCTCCACAAACCACCCCGGATCTCCTCCACCCCCGAGCAGCCCACCGCCTCTTCCCGACACCGTCGCGTCGTCATTCAGTTCGCCGCCGTTGTCGCCGTTCAGTTCGCTGCCGTCATCGTCGCACCACCTCAGAGGTCCCTCCCTTCGAGCCTGTTTAGACCGACGAAGGTTTCATTTTCTCTCGACCAAGTTATTTTTCTGTTAATCTCATTTTACTAGTTAATTGCATGAGTATTCCATCTCTAAACTCTTATCATGTATTCACTGTTTTGATTACATTTGTGAGTTGAGAGTAATTGAGCATGTGACTGTTAAAATTTGATCTTGATTGTAGAACTTGTGCATGATAATGAATATTGCGATTAAATTGATTGAGAAGGGAATTATCTATAATTGTTGATGCAATTCTTGTTAAATCTATCTGTCACATTAATCGTTTTGAATTTAATTTCCTGCCGAAGATCATGAATTTTGGCGAAACGGTGCGTTATTCGATTTTAGATTGCTGATTCTGATAGACCCCCGTCCCATTTCACATCATTTTTGGTATCAGAGCATGGTTCTAGGTTAGGAAATTTTTATTTTATTTTTTTAGCTCAGTTGAGTCTTTATTTGAAAAAAAAAATTATTACCATTCATCTCATCTAGTTGTTAGTGTATGCCCACTTGCACAAGTCTACCCTATCGATTAGGAGAGTCAAGTGAATCGTCTAGTGAGTCCAGCATGTCAAGCAGTATAGATTCTTAACTTCTTAAGAAACTCGACGAGTTAACAGGACAAATAGGTAACTTAGCCCAGGAAAGCGGAGCTACCCGTGAGGCCTTCCAAAATGCAACCAACGAGACGCGCGCTAAGCTAGGAAAAGCGTGTGTCGCAACTCACCGCAAGGTCAAGGTCATGGGCACATCGTTCCCCACCTCAACGTGCACGATCCACCAACCTTTGATGGTAAGTTCGACCCACAAGCTTTCTTAGATTGGTCAAGAGCATGGATCGCTACGCCGATTAGTGCATACGGCGGAACCGCGAAAAGTCAAGTTGACAAGAATGAAGCTTACCGGACACGCTTGTCAATATTGGGCCAACCTCGAAACGTTAAAGTATATTAGAGGTGAGTTACCAACTTTAACTTGGCGAGAAATGGCTGACGAGCTAAAAAGAAAATACCTCCCATCAGTTAAAATTAATATGCCGCCTATACCGGAATCAAAATCTATTCGTGAGGAAACCGTTAACCAGGCCGTAAATTTGACAGAATCTAACTCTGACAAGAAAATCCGAGATATTAAAATTGATGAACCATGCACTTTCATTTCTTTTGAAACTACCCCTACAATTGAGGAGTTGACTGAAGTCTCATGCAATGACAACATTCTGGTTATTCCCCAAGCTACCCCTTTGATCACGGAGTGCATTGATGTTGTCTCTGAAACTCTTGAAATTAAAACTCCAATTCCTCCTGAACTAACTCCTCCTGAACTAACTCTAATGATTGAAAACGTTGTTGATGTTCCCCACGAAGTCCTCCCGAACCAACATGACCCCGAACACATTCCTAAAGTGAGTCACTCAGATTTCTACATGGAAGTTGAATCCAAAACTGAGCATAGCGAAATAACTACCATATTAGATATAAAACCGCCATGCATTGTCCCGATAGTCACTCACACATACACTGATCCATTTTGGGAATATATAGTGATTGGCGGTACAAATTTGAGCACGAGTGTTTTCATTTCCTTTCCCTTTCATGTTAAGCGCATACAAACACTCCTTCATGCATTTGTGTGCATGTTCCTCATTATCACTGCTAGAACAGGAAATTTTTTATACATTTTAACGAAGGAACGCCTAACTACTCCATTTGATAGAGGATGTCATGCATGTTAAACACTTCATTGACTTTACATCTGCCATTGTTCGCATTATTCGAGTCTGCATTTCATACATAGTCATTTGAGTTGATTTGCATCATTTTGTTTTGGTTTGCATTGATCATATATTGGGGAATCAGTGATCTAATTTGAATAAATACATTGTTAACTAAAATGTATAATATGGAGTCAGGACATAATGATGATATTGAGATGGTTTGGACTTGTCGAATACAGCTTCTTTATAGCTGTTCAAGATTTGACATGATATTTATGAACTTTCCCCACTCTTGAAATAATTAATGGCAACATTTATATTATCGGTTTTGGTCATAGTTCTATTCTCAATATTGATTGATTAAACAGTTCACAATATTTATTGGCAGTCCCCTGATATAAACCTGACTCTAGCCTATTTTTTTTCTGAGAGTTCTTTCGATTTACCCCACTTCTATATATTCACCCATACAACAGTGAATTTTGATAATATCTTAGATGGTGAATTTACAATGCAATTTAGCTAATGATTTGAGATGTAGGAGAGTAACTGACGGCAGATTAAGTTGCAGACAGAGTATATTAAAGATAAGTTTCTACAACTAACTCGACGGAGTCGAGTTTTCTCCCACCCGGGGAGAATGATGAGGACAAGAAATGATAAATTTTGATTAGTTGATTTTTATTTTAATTTATGAAATTCAAATTTCGAATTGTAATTTAATTTTGGCAGTTTAGATTTGAATTTCGAATTAGGTTTAGATTTGGTAGTGAGAGATTTGAGGGATTTTCTATTTTGGTAAGGTTTTATTGAGGGATTTGACTATATCTTTTTTGTGGTTTGTTTCCAATTTTATTGCACGTTTTGTGCGCGTAGTTTTTCTTTATAAATAAGGTTGTATGAGGCCATTGAAAAGGGATAATAAAGATTTGAATGAAATATTTTTGTTAACTAAATTTTGGTGTGAAGCCTCGGGTGTGAAACCCTAGGCCGAGGGTGTGAAATCCTAGGCCCGCCCCTCTATCTCTTCTCCTCCTCCAAGCGCCGCCTCATCCCCCCCTCCTTCCCGCCAAGCACCCCGCCAAGACCTCCACAAACCACCCGGATCTCCTCCACCCCGAAGGCCCACAGCTTCTTCCGGGACACTGCTGTCATTGGGCTTTGCCGCCATGAGCTGGTGAGCCGCCAGCATCGCCGCACCACCTCAGAGGTCCCTCCCTTCGAGCCTGTTTAGACCGACGAAGGTTTCGTTTTCTCTCAACCAAGTTATTTTTCTGTTAATCTCATTTTACTAGTTAATTGCATGAGTATTCCATCTCTAAACTCTTATCATGTATTCACTGTTTTGATTACATTTGTGAGTTGAGAGTAATTGAGCATGTGACTGTTAAAATTTGATCTTGATTGTAGAACTTGTGCATGATAATGAATATTACGATTAAATTGATTGAGAAGGGAATTATCTATAATTGTTGATGCAATTCTTGTTAAATCCATCTGTCACATTAATCGTTTTGAATTTAATTTTCTGCCAAAGATTATGAATTTTGACGAAACGGTGCGTTATTCGATTTTAGATTGCTGATTCTGATAGACCCCCGTCCCGTTTCACATAAAAAACGTTATGAAATTATGTTTTTCTTTTCTTTGGTTTAAAGATATTTCATGGTACTGAAATTTTTATTTTTTAATTGCGAGGACCTTCATTGAACCGCCTAGTGCATCCGTGTCTCTGATGGGTGGCAACTTACAGGGGCGGATTTAAATACAAGGGTAAGGGTGCATACGTGCAGTTGCCCTAAAAATTTATAAATTGTATATCAATTTTTGTTGAAATTTACAATCCGTCTCTCCATAAATTTTAAAATTATAACCTAATATATCTTAAAACAATAAATAGGTTAGTAGCAAATTGAATTAAAAAATTAGAAAATAAAATCTTTTAACTTTTTAACAATTATAAGTGAAATTACAAGATAAATATGATGCAATGGAGCTGATTGTAACGAGTGCATTACCATTAGGTACTATAATTTTATAATATTTTATTTTATTTTTAGTACATAGATACTTATTGTTCGTCCTTCCAAGAAAAATTCTCCGGATCCTCCATTAGCAACATATGTTCGCTCTCCATCCTCATGGATCTTGAAAACTCAAGGTCATTATCATTTTTCTTTTAGTTTAGTATTCCATTTCCTTTTATATCTTAATCTTGTTCTTTTCTAGTTCTAATCTATTACGATTATTTAAGAAAAACTACATTTTTTATTTTACCCTTATATATGTTGAGATTTGTTATGACAAACCCCAGGATAAACTAATATCAATCACACGAAAGCACGAAAATATCAAGGACACACGAACACAAAGATATACGTGGTTCGGCTTGTAGCCTACGTCCACGGGCGAAGGAGGAGAATAGCTTTACTAATTGTGAGGAATACAATGTGGAAATCTCTCAATCACTCAATCCTAAACCACACCCCAAAAGCCTAATGCAATCTCTCTCAAATAAAGGAATAAAAGAGAAAATACCAAATAGGCTTCACAAAAGAACTCTCTCTTCTTGATTGGTGCTCTGAAAATTGATGATCTAATTGGCTTGAAAGACCGTTCATATATAGCCTTGAAAATCACAACTCCTTGTTGTCTAAGGAATAAGAGTTCTAATAGGAACAGAAGTCCAATTGTTCTAAAGCCCAACAAGAGTCTAAGTCGAAATAGACTTCTAATATGATTGGTTGTGCAAAGTCTAATGTAAGTAGGACTCTTGACCAAAACAAGCCAAGTCAAAAAAGAATTCCCAAAACAATATGGATTTGATTATTTGAGGCAACCTATAACAAGATTTCAAAATTTTCAAAATATATCCTTACAACATTTTGTAATTTAATAAAAAATTGCAGGGACAAATTATGAAAAATAAATAACTTCCAAATCTCAGTTCTTGAAAAAAACATGAAACATAGTTATAAAATTATACGTTCTCTCTCTAATCCTTCCCTCTCTCCCCTCTCCCTCTCTCTTTCTCTCTCCTCTCATTCCAACAAGTTAAAAATCCAATGATTCTCTTTAACCTCTCCCTCTTTCTTCTCCTCCTCTGTTTCCATCTGAAAATATATTAAAAAATCAAGGGAAAATATATCCAATGATTGTCTCCTCCTCTTTAACCTCGCTTGCATTGGAGTACTAATATATTTTGAATAGAGAACCTTGCACCAATATTTTCACTTAAATAATAGTAAATTAAAAAATTATAAACTAAACATATTACAACTTCTTTGTTTTGGTGCACGAGAAGACCCATTGAGCATTTGTTGATGTCCTGGGACTCAGTAGCGGGATTAGAGGATAATCCCGAACAGCAGCGGGGCTTAGGGTCGGTACGTAAGATGTGGGGGTCCCCTCATCTCCTTAGACAGATAATCCCCTGCTCGGAGGAGAGTTCTACAAAACTACAAATACGTTAGAGGACCGGAGTTGGGTTCTCCGGTTATTCCTCCGACGGTCAAGTCAGTATAGAGCTTGAGTGGGGAACCAATGAACTAAGTGAGGTGTATATAGATTGTATTATTTTGCCAGAGATGGCTTACCTGTGGCCCGAGAGGGCATCCTCTTGACTTGGTAAGCGATGAATCTATATATATACCCAGCTGAGAGGGGTATGCAGGTAACTTTGGCCGAGTCCAGGCAGGCAGCTAAGTCGGCAGTTAGTCTACAAGTGTCGGCTATAGATGAGATGAATCACCACTGATATTGATGTTATGGTGACTACGGAGGTGATGAGTCGATGGGAGGTGATGAGCCATGGAGACTCGTGGCATGAGCTATGATGATGATGGCCAGTTGTCGGTTAGGAGTTCGAGGATGAACCGCCTCTCAACTAGGCTTTGCGAGCGGGACAACAGGTACCGCATTTTTGTCGGCCTCGTAAGTTGTCGACCCAGCCTTGAGTGAAGGAAACGAGGTTGACTCAAACGATGAGGTTCAGTGAGAGCTTGTCTCGGCTCGACCCTACTCGGGAAGGGAGGAGTGCCTATACTTTCCGAGTTGCCCTGGCTAGGGTGAGTTGATCTGTTGACCTGGGACACGTGTCGACTCCAGAAGGAGGATTAGCACTTAGGTTAATTATTGACATAACACTGGCCCCTTTTGTTCGAACTCGGTGTAGCCAAGTCCAAGTGAAATAGAATGGCTGCCAGCTGGGTCCCAAGGTGCATTTATGAGGCGAAGAAGTGGGGCGAGCTAAAGATGTTGCTGATGGGGTCTTCCAGAATTGGTCCCCGCTACGATAAAGAGTCACCCCAGGAGTTCAGATTTGAACCCAGGCGACATCTCGACAAGAGGGGGTCGGTCCTGGAGTCTCGACTTGCCCAAACCAGAACTGTTGAGTAGTTCTAATTGCCTCATGATGATGAGATCCTCAACGAGATGCCAGATGTCGGCCTTCACCAGTGCCTGAAGGGGTATATGATCCGAGGAGCTCTGGAGCTATTCGGCCAGTTTGAACGAGTCTGAACCTCCTACCTCAGGCTCCAAGAGGAGTTGGAGGCCCAGAGAGCAGCTCTCGAGAGGACTCTCCTGACGCTGGGGATGAGGGAGGATGAGTTGGCTATCTGGAGAAGGGGTGAGGACAAGTGGCATCGGGAGGTGGAGATGCGGGAGAGGATGATCGATAGCCTGAAGACTTCGAACGGCAAGAAGTCGGCCGAGATCAGTAAGCTCCAGGAAGACCTCGGCCATTTTGAGCACGATCCCCACTAACGGGATGATAAAATCAGATATCTATTCAAGGAGGTCGAGGTCGAGAGGTGAAAGAGGAGCGACGCCTTCGAGCGCGCTCGAGCAGATCGCCTAGACGCCGAGAGTCTACGGGTCCAGCTGAAGGAGGAGCAGATTGCTCATGAAAGGCTCAGACAGGAGAGCACTTGAGCTGGGCTGGAGGCCGAGCGACAGCGTGAGTCGTCCCTTGCTGAAGTTCAGGCTTTGCAGGGCCGCCTCACCCATCTGGAGTCCGAGGCCCACCGGTTTGAGGTTGTTGAGGGCTATCGCCATAGCACTCTCGGGAAGGTGGAGGTAGCGCTGGCTTGCAAAGCCGGCTATGACTATTTCGAGGCACAGCTCCCGGTCAAACTCAAGAGTAATCCCGAGCGGTTCCACTATCCTCCAAGAGTGTCCAATTGCCTTGGCACGCTACAGGAGATAGAGAAGCAAGGAGGGGGGTTCATGCTCGACGGCGGGAGCGGTGATGAGGATGGCGAAGAATCGGCCGAGGAGGCAGGCAAGGGCTCGGCCCATGATAGCTGGGTGAGTGGGCCTGAAAAGAAAGGAGGCAAAGAGGTCGAGGCTGAGGTTCAGTCGACTCCTCTGCCAACTTCTGCTGCTACTCTTCTGCATTCGACTCTTGTTCCTGGCTCTAGTGTCAATCCGCCCACATCTCTTCCGAGTCCGACCCCTTAGGGGCTCATATGTATCTTTGCTTTTGCTTTTTTAGCACTTTGTACTGTAAACAGTTTCACATATATGAATAAAAAGATATTTTTATCAATTTGAACTGTGCACCTTTGAGATTGCATTCTTGTGTATTTTAAGAGTTTGCAATCTGCTTTGTTCGAGTACCAGTTTATTTTTTGGGTGGAGGCGACTCGGCTCTGTGCCCCAGGTTGGGGACGACTCGACCTCGTGCCTTAGGTTTACTCACGATGACACCAAGGTCTTGGGTACGTGCCTTGGGCTTATTCATGGTAATGATGCCGAGGTCTTTTGAGTCGAAGATGATTGAATTGCTACCTTGGATTTATCCCGAACAGGTACCAAGGTCTTACGCACGTGCCTTAGGGTTTATTCATGAAAATGATACCAAGGTCTTACTATCGATGACGTGCCTTGGTTTTACTCCGAAAGGATACCAAGGTCTTGCATACGTGCCTTGGACTTATTCATGAAAATGATGCCAAGGTCTTAGTGTCGATGACATGCCTTGGTTTTACTTCGAAAGGATACCAAGGTCTTGCATATGTGCCTTGGGCTTACTCATGAAAATGACGCCAAGGTCTTTTGCCGAAGTAGGCCGAGTCGATGAAGATCGAATGGTGAAGACTGCGTATAGGTTAGTACACAGCATAAAATTATCTCTTATTTATAAGAGTATCTGAATTTGACCATATCTTGGAGAGATATCCTCCAAAACGTTTGTGTTTAGTGACAAACCTGGCGTCTTAGCCTTACTCAATGGCAGCTTCTTCTCTCAAGGTTTGAGCATAATGGGTCATTCGTTCTTTTATAAAAATGAGATGAAGAGGCTCCACGGTGGGCGCCAATATTGATGTCCTGGGACTCAACAGCGGGATTAGAGGATACTCCCAAACAGCAGCGGGGCTTAGGGTCGGTATGTAAGATGTGAGGGTCCCCTCATCTCCTTAGGCAGATGATCCCCTACTCAGAGGAGAGTTCTGCAAAACTATAAATACGTTAAAGGACTAGAGTTGGGTTCACTGGTGATTCCTCCGACGGTCAAGTCAGTATAGAGCTTGAGTGGGGAACCAATGAACTGAGTGAGGTGTACATAGATTGCATTATTTTGCCAGAGATGGCTTACTTGTGGCCCGAGAGGGCAACGTCATGACTTGGTAGGCAATGAGCCTATATATACCCAGCTGAGAGGCGTATGCAGGTAACTTTGGCCGAGTCTAGGCAGGCAGCTAAGTCGGCAGTTAGTCTACAGTTGTTGGCTGCAGATGAGATGAGTCACCACTGATATTGATGTGATGGTGACTACGGAGGTGATGAGTCGATAGGAGGTGATGAGTCGTGGCATGAGCAATGATAATGATGGCCAGCTATCGGCGAGGAGTTCGAGGACGAACCGCCTCTCAACTCGGCTCTGCAAGCGGGATAATAAGTACCGCCTTTTTTGTCGGCCTTGCAAGCTGTCGACCCGGCCTTTAGTGTAGGAAATGGGGTCGACTCAAATGATGAGGTTGAGTGAGAGCTTGTCTCGACTCGGCCCTACTAGGGAAGGGACGAGTGCCCATACTATCCGAGTTGCCCTGGCTGGGGTGAACTGATCTGTTGACCTGGGACATGTGTCGACTCCAGAGGGAGGATTAGCACTTAGGTTAATTGTTAACATAACAACATTGATCTGATATAGATTTTAAAAAAGGGTTTTCGATATTAATTTGCTAAATCTTTAGTATTTTGTCATAGTCCTTAACATCATTGAAATTAATATTAGGTCCACCACTGCTAATAAGTTACTTCAAATTACTTCCTCCAATTGTTACTTTTACTTCTGAACTGGGGCAATAGTTGAAACAGCTTATGAGAACTGGAAAGGTAATAGCAATTTCAACGATTTTAGTGACTAATTTGGACATAACTTTAGAATTGATGGGGTTAATAACGGTTGTAATGATTTCAAGGACTATTTTCAAAGTACTAAGATTTAAGGAACTTATATGGAAAAAAAACACCAGAAGGGCGAAGAAGAATAATCCTCTTCAATTAAGACACATTATCTTCGAAAGGAACTTCTATCTGACGTTTATAATTCAAAAATCAATTTTAGTCATAACCATCACATATATAAGAATCTAAATAACCTGAAATTGATAGGAACGGCAACTATCACTTGTTTGCCTTCACCAAGGCACAAGTAGTTGATTGATCAAGTTTGAATAAAGAATGTACGAGTCAAGTCGCCAGCTTTCTCTTGCACATAGATTGGTCGATCAATGTTGGACCCCCTCTATTTAATGCCTAACAAATTTATTCATCTTTTTTGGGCTACATTTCAACATATTGTTATTGGTTGAAATGCATTTATTCCTCTATTGTTATGATGATTAGAGGTTTGCAACCGAGTACTCATGGACAAATGAGGGCCCCACTCATCATCCAACTACACCACCAGTCAATAATTTTCCTCCTTACTTTTCAAAAGGAATAATAATAATAACAATAATGATGATAATAATAATAATAATAATACATAATTTCTCCTTTGCAAAAGAAGGATTATTATATTATGGAAAAATCTTTGAAATAGACCACTTTTAAAACTTAATTAGCAAAATAGACCGAAAAGTATTTAATTAGCAAAATAGACCATTTTTGCTAAAAGTTGGTCTATGTTGCTAATTAAATGTCAAAATTGGTCTATTTCAAAATTTTATCAATTTCAAAACTATTTTGTTCATAAAAATTATAAACATGATTATATATATAAATTGTGAAAAGTTACATTTGATGCAATTATAATTTTCTCTTTAATTGTAAAAAGTAAGTTTCTAAAAAAGACTTGGAGTAAATTTAGTTGTGCATTGTTCTTCTAGAAAGTGTTGTGTTGTAGTTAACAAATGTATAGTATAATAAAATGAATTTCCATTGTCATTACTATAGTTTGAAATTATAACTACAGTTGAATTTTATGCATGCAAAGGGAGACCAACATTAACTTCAAACAAGAAAAAATATAATAAAAATAAGAGGGTACACCAAGAATATAAAAAATTGGCATGACGAGGTGAATTATGTAGTTAATAAAACAAGAGGATATATATATATATATATATATATATATATATATATATATATATATATATATATATATATATATATATATATATATATATATATATATATATATATATATATATATATATATATATATATATATATATATATATATATATATATATATATATATATATATATATATATATAATAGAAAGTATTATGATTTTTTCAAATAAGCCAAGAAAATATTTAATTAGCAAAATAGGTCAACTTTGACTAAAAGTTGGTCTATTTTGCTAATTAAGTTTTTGGTTCTATTTTGCTAATTAAGTTTTAAAAGTGGTCTATTTCAAAGATTTTTCATTTTAAAAGTGGGAGTTTGATAAAAGTTTTCATTTGACTAAAAGTTGGTCTATTTTGCTAATTAAGTTTTTTGGGCCTATTTTGCAAAATAATATTTAATTATATTATTATATTTATTCCTTTTAAAAGTGGGAGTTTGATAAAAATTTTCATTTGACAATATTATCCTTGATTTTTCTAAGTATCACCTTATGATCCTATCGTAATTAATAGAACCTTTTAAATAGATCTATAATATATTACTTGTGATCCTATATTTAATAAAATTTTAACAATCCAAAAGTTATAAACAATGTTCCTAAATATCTAAAAATTATATAAAGCACCCATAAATCAGAAAAAATACAAACAACCCCTTAGAAATAAAAAGTTTTAAAAGTCCTTATAGCTTCAAAAATTGCAAACAACACCTAGTACAGCTACAAATTACAAATCACCATTTAAAAAATTCTAAAAATTACAAACATCAAGAGCCCCTAGAAAACACCCCAAAAATCTAAAATTTTTGAACAACCTCCTAAACAATATGAAATTATAGCGAACCACGAAATTTAAAAATTACTAACAACCTCCTGACCATAATTTTAAACATTACAAAAACATCCTAAAATATGAAAATTTTAAATAGTCCTCTAAAAAATTGAAATTATAGATAACACCCTAAAATTGAAAAATTACAAACAACCACCTTGAAAAAGCTTAATTTTATAAAATATTGAAATATCTAAAAATTATATAAAGCACCCATAAATCAGAAAAAATACAAACAACCCCTTAGAAATAAAAAGTTTTAAAAGTCCTTATAGCTTCAAAAATTGCAAACAACACCTAGTACAGCTACAAATTACAAATCACCATTTAAAAAATTCTAAAAATTACAAACATCAAGAGCCCCTAGAAAAAACACCCCAAAAATCTAAAATTTTTGAACAACCTCCTAAACAATATGAAATTATAGCGAACCACGAAATTTAAAAATTACTAACAACCTCGACCATAATTTTAAACATTACAAAAACATCCTAAAATATGAAAATTTTAAATAGTCCTCTAAAAAATTGAAATTATAGATAACACCCTAAAATTGAAAAATTACAAACAACCACCTTGAAAAAGCTTAATTTTATAAAATATTGAAAAATCTAAAATTTTTGAACAACCTCCTAAACAATATGAAATTATAGCGAACCACGAAATTTAAAAATTACTAACAACCTCCGACCATAATTTTAAACATTACAAAAACATCCTAAAATATGAAAATTTTAAATAGTCCTCTAAAAAATTGAAATTATAGATAACACCCTAAAATTGAAAAATTACAAACAACCACCTTGAAAAAGCTTAATTTTATAAAATATTGAAAAATCTAAAAATTACATAAAAAAACAACTTACCAGAAATCTTTGAATAATTCCATGAACAATCTGTAATTATATACAACACCCTAAGAATTAAAATCTAAAAATCTAAAGTTGTAGAAAACACACCAAAAAGAAAATTTTTAAAAACACCCTAAAATCTGAAATCTTCGATCGCCCTTTGAACAATCTGAAACTACCATCGAATATTCAAAATTTTAAACCACCTCTGTAAAATCTTAAACGATACAAAAATTATAGCTATCTAATAAATTCTTTATGAAAGATTTTATCAAATACTTCTAACTAAAAACTTTTTCAAATATTTCCTGACTATTCAATGATGTCGAAATGTTATCAACTTTTGAATTATAGTTGTCTAACAAATTCTCTATAAAAGATTTGGGCGAGGCATGATGTATTTTTTGGAGATCGAATAATAATTCAGACTAGGAATTAAAACCGACAATCTGAAAAACAAAAATTTGAAAACAATTACCATCGAAAAAATACACAAATTAAAATAACATAAATATTGGATGGTGCTAGATTAATTACGATGTATTTTTCAGAGATCGAATAATAATTCGGAGTTCGTAAAAAAATTGAAATTATAGATAACACCCTAAAATCTGAAATCTTCGATCGGCCCTTTGAACAACTGAAACTACCATCGAATATTCAAAATTTTAAACCACCTCTGTAAAATCTTAAACGATACAAAAATTATAGCTATCTAATAAATTCTTTATGAAAGATTTTATCAAATACTTCTAACTAAAAACTTTTTCAAATATTTCCTGACTATTCAATGATGTCGAAATGTTATCAACTTTTGAATTATAGTTGTCTAACAAATTCTCTATAAAAGATTTGGGCGAGGCATGATGTATTTTTGGAGATCGAATAATAATTCGGAGTTCGTAAAAAATTTGAAAACAATTACCATCGAAAAAATACACAAATTAAAATAACATAAATATTGGATGGTGCTAGATTAATTACGATGTATTTTTCAGAGATCGAATAATAATTCGGAGTTCGTAAAAAATTTGAAAACAATTACCATCGAAAAAATACACAAATTAAAATAACATAAATATTGGATGGTGCTAGATTAATTACCTGATGTATTTTTCAGAGATCGAATAATAATTCGGAGTTCGTAAAAAATTTGAAATGGGAAAACCAAAAGTTGAGATCGGAAAAGTGACCAAAAATGGAATTTCGGGATAAATAGATTTTTAGTTTTTCAAGAAAACCGAAATGTATATTTTTTTTCCATATATTGCTCATAAATGCCTAAATGAGGGGATTTGATTTTATTTGTGATTTGAATTAGATTTTAAAGATATTGCCAAAGATATTCTAATTGATTATAAATTATATATATATATATATATATATATATATATATATATATATATATATATATATATATATATATATATATATATATATATATATATATATATATATATATATATATATATATATATATATATATATATATATATATATATATATATATATATATATATATATATATTTGAATTAAAGGTTGAGATATAATAGCAATTTAAATGGATGGATTAGATGATATGACACGGTCAAAAATTTAGAGAAGGAGGAAGATGAGGTGTCATCCTCTGGTGCGTAATAGCACTTTAAATGGACGGATTAGATGATATGACACGTGTCAAAAAATTTAGAGAAGGAGGAAGATGAGGTGTCATCCTCTGGTGCGTTTTTAAACTTTTTGGTTTTGCTTTAATGTATACTCTAGTAAAAGATTGAGAAAGATAGATCACTAAAGAGGTTCAAGAACTTAGGCAGTAGCAAAGCCATGATTTTTTTTTGGGAGGGGGTTGTGGGGGCAGGGGAGCAAAATACAACTATTGTAGTTGATCATTAAAAAGTTATCCAATATGATAATGTATAAAAGAAAGTCATATGTGCAGATAAGCAAAAGAAGATTTTGTGAATGTTATTAAAGAAAGAAAACATTTTTATGAATTCTTGAATCAATTCAACATATTCATCCAACATGAAGCAACATGCTTCAATCCTTTACGGCTCGTTTGGTGCGTGGGAATAGAGTCAAGTGAGAATGGAATGAAGATAGGAATGGAATGGAATTGATGTAGGAATGGAATGCTCATTCCCATTCTCATATTTGGGTGCGATTAGAGAATTAAGTAGGAATATCTTTTAGAAGGGTATATTCGGAATTTATTTTATTATTTTTATTCTCACTTAAGTGAGAATATCAATTCTCTGATAACTCATTAGGAATAGCAATTCCCACATTAAGTGAGAGTTGACAAGAAGTGAGAATGGTATTTCTAGCATCCAAAAATACATCATGTTTGGTAAGCATGAATGAGAAGTTAGAATTCTAATGGAGTTGATGTAGTTGGTACGTTTTCGCTTGACCCTTAATTACAAATTCTAATCTTTGTTGATGACGTTCACTTATCCATTTCTTAATGTAAAACTTAATTAAATTGAAAAAATCCCATTTTACAATTCCATCCCAAAATGCAAAACCCCAAGAAAATATAAATCTCATTTCATAATTTGATTATTAAACACAAAAAGTTACTTAATAAATATGAAATAGAAACATATTTCATATTGCTGCAACTTCGAATAAAGAAAATATTAAACTAAAATAATATGTGGATGATATATATGTAGATGATGAGAATTCTAATATTTTGACCAATCTACAAACACACAACGCTCAATAAATGAGCTCATTGGAGATGTTCCTATTTGACTTCACATATTAGAAATATAATTTGAGAAAAGAAGCTTTTGTTAATTAGGGATGAGCACAAATTATATATTAATTAATTAATTGTTAATTGTGCTGCCGGCTCTTTTTCAATCATAGACCCATAATTTAGCCACTTAGTCGTTCTCCTCCACAGGTCAACAACTCTTTTTCTATATATAATACACTATCCCTCAACTTAAGTAAGTATATTGATTATACAATAACTTTTAGTTAAACATGTTTTCAATGTTAGTCCATTAAATCTTTAATATTTTGAATAAGCCCCTTAGATCATTGAAATTGATATTAAGTTGTCTTCAAATTAGTCTCTCCAATCAAGATTAGTTCTACCGATGAAAGGGGTTATTTTGAAACTATTAAAGAATTGGAGGGCCTAATAGCAATGTTAGTGATTTAGGGACCAATTTCAAATGATGAAAGATTTAAGGGACTAATATGAAAGCATAGACATAGTGCTTGTAGCTATTAGCCGGTGGGGCCACGGCCAGCCGCAGCCACCCTTGGCTCTGCCACAGGTTGACCGAATTGACCCACAACTCCTTTCTTAAATTCCCAACACCATGTAGACCCACTTAGCCTTCAGTTTTCAAGTGCGATAAGTGATTGGCCTGTATTTCTTCATGTAGGTTGGCGTTGGCTAGGAATATTTATCACCTCACCTACTTCATTGTTTCATGATGCCTTGAATCATTTGGACTCCTCCTACTTGTTTCCCTTAAATGGCATGCAATTGTTTGGTGGGTTAGATGCTCCTGCTCAACAAATCTGTTGATCTCATATTTAATTAGAAAGTGGAGTTTTCATTTCTCTGAGAAAGTTGAATTCTAGAAAGACACATATAGCTTGTGCGTGGATGTGGAGTTTATGTGTATTTGTGGCCAAAAGTTAGGTGTCTTGTCTCGGCTAACAAAGAGTTCGTCACACCCTTGAAGTGGCTAGAATCCATAATAAACGAAGTAATGTGAAAAAGATTGTAGGTATAGCATAAGCTTATAAAATTTGCCCACGCCATGTATTCATTTTGAGACGGCATCGCTTGAATTGTTTAACCGGTACATTATATTTGAAAATATGCATCTAGTTTGAATGGGCTAAGTATAGATTGGGACTTTTCCCCATTTTTTTGTTTCTTTCGTAAACAAATTATCTTCTCATTGTTGAGTGTTCGATACTTTACAAATATATCATACACATTCAGACACGTTTTTTCGGATAGGATAAATTTCACAAAATCCCCCCAATATTTCTTTTTTCCATTAGTCACTAAAAACTTTTTCCAACATGACCCCCAAAGTGAAATAAATTCCCCTCTAGCCAAAACATATTTCTTTTTTATTATTTTAATAAATTTTCTCCAAAACATAGCCTCACGATAGCCAATTACAAATAAACACCAACACATCTCACTGCGCATGTGATAATCACACGCGCCAACATGACTGAAATGCCCCTTACGGCAACAAACCCCTTTGATGTGTTTTTTAATAGTTTTCTTAATTAACCCTCTCTTTCGCTCTAATTTAAAATTATTTTAGAGTTAAATTTAATTAATATTTAATTAAGACGACTAATTGGCGTGTTAATTTTAAAAGGTATTTATTATCTTTTATCATGTCATCAAACAATGCTAGGGTTAGTTAAAAATTAAAACTTTTCGTTTGTTTTTTTCAAAGTTCGGGACTTACGTAGGGATTAAGTGACAACTTTAAAGTTAGGGATTATCTTATAATCTGTCAAGCTTAAGGGAGGTTTCATGAAATTTATCCTAAAAATATTAAATAAGATAGTATATATATATATATATATATATATATATATATATATATATATATATATATATATATATATATATATATATATATATATATATTAAATAAGATAGTATATATATATATTTGTTGTAAAAAGGATGTAGGTAGAATACTTAATTAATTATTCAACAAGTCTTCATCATGAATATTTTAATGTTTGCAATGTATTTGTTCAATAATACAATAAGATCTCTTTCTTTATCTATAGTGTGCGTGTTTCTTCTATAAGAAAAACATGAGGTTCACCTGCTCAAATCGTTTCACGTTTTAATTTTGCGTATAGATTAGGCCAACGGCCAACTTCTCTTTAATTTATTTTATTTCTTTATTATTTCGATATGGCTTACAAGCATAAAGCTCTCACACCATAGGAAGTTGTGCATGAATTCCAACTAAATAGTCATTGAATTTTGAAAACGACAAGTAAATTATTTACATTTTAATTGGCCGTTTCTAAAGAATAACGGGTGCCAACAAACAAAATCAGTTTGAATCTTAATTATCCGAAACTTTAAAAAAGATATATAAAATTTCTTCACCTAATTTTATTGTAGTGGTATATTGAGGACTAGAGTAGGCCTAATAGAACTCGGTTAAGAACTTTTAAGGAGAATATGATTATGCTCAACTTAGTGGAGGAAATAATTGTCAATAGATATGGATGGATTAGCAAAATTCATGTACCCGACCTTAAAAATTTAAGATAGAGACTTTAGTATTATTATTGTGCACATACTAAATACTAGGTTGAACGCAAAGGCGTAGCCAAGTTAAAACAGTGGGGGGTGGGGGCGAAAGCTTTTGAGTTTTGAAGGTATGGGCTTGTGGGCTTTAATTGAACTTTGGCATACAAGGCTTTTCTCAAGGCTTAGAGGGCCGAGGCCTCCTCCCACCCCTTAAAAGCTCTGCCAGTGTTTGAATGATACATTCACACAAACATGCTATTAGGGGTGCATACGGTGCGGATGCAACTAGGATATGATGATTACCATATTCATATCCACTTAGCAATCATGCATACGGATATGGATACGGATATGCCTCGATAAGGAAAAGTCATATTCATATCCGCTAAAAATCAAATACAGATGCGGATATGCATGCCTATATATAAGTGGATATACATGCAGATACAAAACAGGTATGAAAAGACTAGTATTAAAAAAAAACATAGTTTATATGACCAAAAGCTACGATTAGATATCTTGATCATCAAAATTAACCTCAAATCCATTAAACTAAGGATTAAAACTATTGCAATAATATGACCAATATACATTCGGATATTTCGATACGGATCCGGATATTTTACTACATGATCATATATGTAACCATATCCTATCGGTTATAGTTATTAGTAACATATCGTATTCTAATGTACATCGATCTGAGATATTCCCTTAGATATGGATATTTTTGTGCACACTTACATAATATATATAGTTAATAAACTCTTCTATTATATAATTTTGAAATATATTTAATTTAAAGAATTAGATTTTATACATGTAGCACATGTTATTTCCATATGAGTTTTAAACTTCTAACTTGCCCCTAAACTATCAACTTGCATATTCCCTCATACTATGTTTGCTTGCCCAATACGGTTCTTTTGTAAAGTTACCGTCAAATACTAAACATAAATTTCAAAATTTCTAACAACCCCTAAAATTTTAAAATTTACCAAAAAAACACCTTAAAACAATTTTGAAAACTACAAAAGCACCCTAAAATTTTTGAAAAATTAAAAATAGCCCAATTTGAAATTACAAACAACTACTACAAATGTAAAATTTACTAAAACAACCTAAACCTTTAAATTGCAAAAACACCTTAAAATTTCATAAATTACAAACAACCCTAGAGAATTTGAAAGCTGCAAAAGACCCTAAATATTTCAAAATATGCAACAAACAATGAAAGAAATCTAAAAATCCGAGGGTTGTTTGTAATATTTGAATTTTTCAGGGAGTTTTTTGTAACTTTAAAAGTTTTAGGATATTTTTGTAATTTTTATATTTCAGGGTCTTTTAAAGTTTCATATTTTTAAGGGGCTATTTGTAAATTTTGAATTTTTAGGGCATTTTTGTAATTTTGAATTTTTCGGTCTTGTAATTAAATTTTTTCATTTTTAATGTTTGTTAGTTCAAATTTCTAAGGTGATATTTATAATTTTGGGGTGTTTTTATAATTTATAAATTGTCAAGGTGTCATTTGTAATTTTTAACTTTTAGGAGTTCTTTTGTAAATTTCAGTAAAACCCCAAAAATTTGATATGCCATGTCATCATCAGTTAAGCATTTATAGTGGTTTCGTAAAAGGACCGCATTGGAAAGGCAAACATAGTATAAAGGGAGAATACCAATGTAAACATAGTATAAAGGGAGAATAAGCAAATTGATACTCTAAGAAGCAAATTATTAAGAGTTCAACAATTCATTAGGGAAGAGTTAGGCATTTTGCCTAAAAAAGGAAAGTATTTTATTTTTTATTTTTTATTTATTTATTTATTTATTTTTATTATAAGATAGTGTGGGTAGTTAAATTTAAAGGAATGGATATTTTGTCCATTTCCTCTCTTAATGCTCTCTCTCATTGCTTTAAAAAAAAGCGCTCTCTCTCTCTAACAAGAAAACTTAAAAAGTTTTAAGATATATAATGCATCGAATCGTGGCTTAGTGAGAACACATGCCACATGTGTCCGCAAAAATTGACATCGGGGTCTTGAACAATTGATGTTCTTGTTTGTTTATTTAGTAAGAGCAAGGCTCCTATGAACTTAAGTTCATAATGAATAGTGGTGCACCAACTTTTTTATCCACTCATCTTGTCTTGAGATTTGTGATGCACAAATCTCAAAGTGGGCTTTATATCTTTCACGTATCCCAAAGCAAGATGAGTGGTTAGAAAAGTTGGTGCACCACTATTCATTATGAACTTAAGTTCATAGGAGCCTTGCTCTATTTAGTAATATGTACTATAGTTATAACTTAAAGGAAAATCCAATGACTACAAGCTCTCCTAAGGCTTAAAAACTTTTAGCCACATAGGATTATTCTCTATTCAATCTGAACCACCCAGTTCCACCCGCCAAAATCAAAATAAATATGATGTCAACACATGTCATCTGAAACTTTACCCCAATTATTCTTTAACAAACTGATCTAACCTGCCTAATTAAAAATAATTAAAATTTAGACACATGCCATATTTATTCCTCTATCATCAATCCACACCACTCGAATCCACTAGGAGAAATCAAAATGCACCAGAAATTGACATGTGACATCCCTTATTTAGAGAGTTTTAAATTAAGGAAATTTTAATATATATTAACATATATGGAAAATTTTGAATTCCTGCAATTTGGCAAAATAATAAATAAAACAGAACAAAATTCACTAATCCTTAAATCAAGCATATTGGATTTGAATTTCAAAAAGATTTCAAATTTTGAAAATATCTCCTAAAAAATATTTTTTTACGTTCTCTCTTCATCTTCCTCACAAACCGCATAACCCCACCTCTCTCTGTTCCTCTTCCCCAAACTCTTCCTATGCCCTCTCCATTGGTTCCCTCACTTCCACCATTGAGTCCCCATTTATGGAATTATTGAATATATTTATCAAGTATTGATTTTTACTATTGTTAATTTTAAAGGATTGCTAGTTATGTTTGCTCAAATGTTCAAAAATCATGGGTATTATGTTTTCTTCTTTTTTTTTTGGAAAATATTAGGATTTTTAGGTTTTAAATTTTCAAGAGGTGTATGTGTTGAAGTTCTTCATTTGCATAATTAGGGTGTACTTTTTTGTTTGAAAATTGTAAGGCTCTCGAACATTTAAAGAAATCTTTTATCGGTGCTCTCGAATATTTGCATTATATGTGTATGTTAAAGTTTTGATTTTTATAGGGCTCATTGGGTTTATTTTATAGTTTTGATTTTTTTTCATTGTTCTCTATCTTTAAAGTCTTGATTTTCTTGATTTCCACATATATGCACACTTCATCTAAACTTTTGTTAGACATTGAGATTTGTTTTATCTTTTGCAGGTGAATAGTGGTCAAAGCAAGAATGTTCTTGAATCTTGATGTAGGGTAAGTTTCTATTTTATATTTTTTTTTACTTTTTCTCTAATTTAAAATTTTTAAATAACTAATATGATATTATGAGTGATAGAGGCGGGTAATGGCGATTTTGGGCGCATGCTAGCCCTTCCTGCTATCGTGCGCCATCCTCCTTCTTCCCCTTCTCTTCTCTGTTTTCTGTTCTCGAATTGATGACAATGGGTCAAGACAAGGCTATTATCTCTCAAGGAGGTCCTTCTCAGGAGTCTTCGGCTCAAGATGGTGTAAATCAAGCTCAGCTGAAGCATTCAGAGGTCTCAAATCCAGATACATCTAGGTCGTCGTGGGCATCTATTGTAGCTGGAAATCGTCAAAAGGAGAATGACTTGAATCTCTCCTTCATCTCTCAGCAATTTGCTGAACCAAATTGTGTCCAATTGGATGAATCTGAGTGGGATTGTGGTGTAAATGAGTGGCAATTTGCCCTAGTTGGTTATGTCCTGGGATTCAAAGCTTCGTTCCATTCTATTAGGAATTATGTTGCTAAGCATTGGAGTGATTATGGAGAGATTGAAATTTTGGCCATGGATTCAGGTATCTTTCTCTTCAAAATCCCATCTAATGAGATTAAGATTTCTATATTGCAACATGGTCCGTGGTATTTTGATAGTAAACCTATGCTACTGATTCCTTGGTCTGTTGATCTGAATCTGGAAAATCTGAATGTATCAACTGTGCCTATTTGGGTTAAATTCCCTCATTTGAAGCTTCATTTGTGGAATGATCGTGCTCTCAGTAAACTTTCTAGTACCATTGGGACCTGGTGGGAGGGAATTTTTTCAACAAGTAGAATATGAGTGGATTCCACCTCGATGTACTCATTGCAAAGTTTTTGGGCACAAAACAGAACAATGCAAGAAGAAGAATACTAAGCAAGTTTGGGTCCCTAAAGTTCTACCTGTTGTGCTTGAACCTGAACATCCTACTATTATTGATAAAAGCCCCCCTGTAAGTGTGCATGAAGACATTCAAGATTGGCAGCAGGTCAAGGCTAGGAGTTCCCAAGATTTGAGGGAATTGAGCTCTTTTCGGAATCATAATCTGGACTCTAATGTGTCTGAGGTTAGAATTTCTAATGAATTCACTCCACTCTCTGGATTTGAGGGAATTGAGCTCTTTTCGGAATCATAATCTGGACTCTAATGTGTCTGAGGTTAGAATTTCTAATGAATTCACTCCACTCTCTGTGCATAATGATGATGGAATAGATTTGTTTGTGGATCTTTCCCATAAAGTGGGGAGTAATAAGAAAAGTCAGTCATTATTACCATCTTCAAGTCTGAGAGGTCAAAGAGGTGCTAGGGGTAAAGGAAGCACTTCCAAACCTGCATGAAGTCATTTGGGAGCTGGAACATTAGGGGACTTAACCACCCTAATAAACAAAAAGAGGTTAAGAGAGTTCTTAGTGTACATAGACTTTCTCTCTTTGGTCTTATAGAAACTAAACTTCAATCAGCTCAAGCTGCAGTTATAGCTGATAAATGTGCCCCAAACTGGATGTTTGAGCATAATTTTGATCATGATAATCATGGTAGAATAATGGTTTTATGGGATCCTACTATTATAGATGTTCAAATTCTCTTACTGGAAGCTCAATTAATACATTGTAAAGTGGTTGACAAAACCAATGCTGATAGTTTTATTGCTTCTTTTATATATGGTTATAATCAAATGCACCTCAGGATTGCTCTTTAGAATACACTTCGAAGCTTATTTGGTTCTTCATCTCACCTTCCTTGGGTGATTTTAGGGGACTTTAACTGCATAATGGATGTGGATGAGAGAATTCAAGGAAGGAATGTCCTACGAAATGAACTTCAGGAGCTAAGAAGCTTTGTTAATGATATTAAACTAACTGACTTGAAGTATAAAGGCTGTTTCTATACATGGACTAATAAACATGTGTTTAGAAAACTAGACAGAGTTTTGGTCAATGAAGCTTGGCTTGATAAACTCCCTATTACTGAAGCTGAATTTTTAGTTCCTGGGATTTTAGATCATAGTCCAGCCATAGTCAGGTATCATGCTCCCTATATCATGAAACCTCCTTTCAAGTATTTCAACTTTTGGAGTGAACACCCAAAGTTTAAAGGGGTAATTTGTCATGCTTGGAACCATCATGTTCATGGATCTCCCATGTTTAGAGTTACCCAGAAGCTGAAGCAGGTTAAAATTCATTTGAAAAGATTTAACTCTCAGTTTTTTGGGGGCACATATGCAAGGGTCAATTTGGCAAGAGAAGAATTGTCTAAGGCTCAACTGAACATGCAACATAATCCTACTGATACTAACCTGATTTTGAGAGAAAAAGAACTGTTGAGAAAATTCTTACTCATACTCAAACATGAATCCATGTTCTTTTAGCAAAAAGCCAGAGTTGATTGGTTAAAGGCAGGAGACAGCAATTCTGCATTTTTTCATGCTCAGGTCAAATTTAGGAGAATGAGAAACTCTATCTTTTCTATCACTAATGCTCAAGGTGCTCAGCTTACCAGACAAGAGGATATTCAAGCAGAACTTGTGAACTTTTATCAGAATATATTAGGCTGTGATTCTAGCTGTCAGTCTCCACTCATATCTGTTCTATCAAGAGGGCCTATGGTTAGTGCTGATCACTGTGTGGACCTTTGTAGACCAGTGTCAACAACTGAAATCAAAGAAGCCTTGTTTCAAATCAATGGGAGGAAGAGTCTTGGTCCAGATGGGTTCACTTCCAAATTCTACAAGGATACATGGGACATTATTGGATTGGATATAACTGCTGCTGTGCAAGACTTCTTCAGGTATGGTAACATGCTCAAATCCCTCAATTCCACTTCTATTACACTTATTCCCAAATCTCAGTGCCCTAGCTCTGCCTCAGATTATAGGCCTATAGCTTGTTGTAATACTTTATATAAATGCATATCAAATGTGCTAACTAATAGATTGAGAAAGGTTATCCCCATGATTGTAAGTGAAAACCAAGGAGCTTTCATTAAGGGGAGAACTATATATAGTGCACAATGTCTTGATGGCTCAGGAGCTAGTTCACATGTATGGGAGGAAGCACATTTCACCAAGGTGTACACTGAAAATTGACCTGAGAAAAGCCTATGATTCTGTCAATTGGCCTTTTCTTAGGGAGGTTCTTAAGGGGCTGGGGTTTCCTCACAAGTTTATAAGATGGGTGATGGAGTGTGTCACTACTACGTCATATACTATATTAGTGAATGGTCAGCCATCAAAACAGTTTTGTGGCAAGAAAGTCTTGAGGCAGGGGGATCCTATTTCCCCGTACCTATTTACATTGGTGATGGAATACTTCAATAGGAACTTAGCTGATTTGAGGGATATTGATGGTTTCCACTTTCACCCCAAGTGTAAAAACAATCGGATCACCCATTTGTGCTTTGCGGATGATATTATGCTCTTTTGCAAAGGAGATTTAAGCTCTATATCTCACTTGGCGGCTAAGGTTTCCCACTTCTCTAAAGTTTCTGGATTATGTGCTAATCTTTCCAAAAGCCAGGTATTCTTTGGTGGAGTTCATGATACCCTTAAGTCATCTATTTTGAATTTGCTGGGATTTTCTGAAGGAGTCCTACCTGTTCGTTACCTTGGTATTCCTCTATCTTCTAAGGGGCCATCTTCTGTTGATTGTACCATCCTCATTGAGCGAATCATCTCTAAAATCAAGAACTGGACATCACGCTATCTCTCTTATGCAGGCAGACTACTTCTCATCAAATCTGTAATATACAGCATGCATTCTTACTGGGGGAGTATCTTCTTACTGCCGAAAAAGGTTATTCACGAGGTTGAACAGATTTGTAGGGACTTTCTGTGGACTGACTCATATGGATTGCACAATAAAGCTAAGGTTGCTTGGTCTAAGGTATGTAAGCCTAAACCAGAGGGGGGACTTGGTTTACAGCATGTTCCTACCTTAAATAAAAGCCTTGTTTAAAAAATCTCTGGTCATTGGCACTTAAGAGAGATTCTCTATGGGTAAGGTGGGTTCATGGATATTATTTGAAGGATAAAACTGTCTGGGAATTGGAATTGAAACCTCACTTTTCCTGGGTGTTTAAGAGGATATTGAAGTTGCGGCTTGATGCATTATCTTGTGTCTCTTTTGAAGGGGGGAATCTAAAATGGATGGGTCCTAAACCTGTATATTCTTCTTCTGCTGCATATCATATACTGATGGGTGACTCTGGAAAAAAGCAGTGGACCAATATTGTCTGGAATAACATGGCTATACCCAAACATTCGTTTGCTGCATGGCTGGCTTGTTGGGATAGGCTGCCTACCAAAGAGAGACTACAACATTTTCGGGTGATTGAGGATAATACTTGTGCCCTATGTGGAGTAATGATTGAGAACATGGATCATTTGTTCTTCCAATGTCAAGCTTTAATTCGTGTCCGGGAACAGTCATGATGTTTGTGCAGGAACATAATCCTCCTTGTAAGTGGATTGAAATTATTCCTTGGATGTTTGTACTCTTAAATTCATTTGATTTAATTCAATCCATATATATTAATTTTAGTATTGTGTTGTATTTGATAATCTTTACAATAATTAATTTTTATTGATTATAATTATAAATGTCTTTTGCCCTGTAGGAAATAATTTAGAAATTTTAATTGTGCTTATCTCAATTCTATAAGTTCTTAACCATATTTTTATTCAATCTTCAATTCTATAAGTTTTCAATCTTATTTCTTTTCCATTTTTACAATTGTAGTTATCTCAAATACTTCAATATTCATAAGGTTAATGTGTATTGCTATTTACTTAACTCTCACATTATTTTTCTTAATATTTAGATTTTAACGTAGATATTCTAATGTTCTATTTATTAGAATGAAATGCAATTAAATTCGTTTGATATCTAACAACATCTAGAAGGTATATGATTCTCAAGATCATCATTCTTGGTGACAAGTTAGAACATCAATTTAATTTACTTTTTAAATATATTTTCTAAGTTTTAAATATAATTATTTAATTAAACTTTTCCTATACTTTCTGTTTGATGATTCCTTATTTAGTTATTCAGCCCTATTAGGTTTTTTATAAATCATAGAAAATATTTTTGTTAAATTGATGCAAGCAAAGGTGACTGGCTTGTATGGACATAAATTTTTGTTATAATTGAATAATTAGTTGTTAGTTAGTTTGTATTATTCATTTTACTATAATGTTCATATTTGGATATTTCTTACCCATGTTTCATTATATTGTAATCTTTTTATTTTATCAATTTTTAATAAATTTTATGTTAATGTTATGGTTAGGGTTAGGGTTTGGATTTGGGATGGGTCTTGGGTTTATGGGTAGGTTGGGGCTCAGGGTTTAGGGTCTAGGTTGGATTTGGCTTTTGGGTTTATTAATTTATACCCCTTATTTCACTCAGTTTGTATTTTTCTTGTGGCATAACCAGCTATAATTTTTCATGTGGCATAACCACCTATAGTTTTTCATGTGTTGTTTCATTGTATTGTAATATTCTTATTTTATTAATTTTTAATAAATTTTATTTTAGTGTTATGGTTATAGGGTTGTTCTTATTTGAATATTTCTAATTCATGAATGTTTTGTTGGATCTTAGATGCACGCCAGGGGGGGTGTTTTGAATAGGTTTGCTATAGTTTTTCGCTAAAACATAGAATATGTAGCGGAAATATAGAAAAACAAAATTGAACAAACAGACCAAAAACCAACCAAGAAACACTCAAGATTTTTATAGTGGTTCGGATAACAATCATACATCCACTCTTTCTTCTCACGAATGAGCTTCCTCACTATTACCAGAGTTCATCTGAATCACAACCCGATTCAGTAGACTTACAAAGATTGCCCCCTGAAATCTACTGGAAACCAGTCGTCTAATCTAACTCCTCACAGATGAGTAACACCTAGCCCTAGCTAGTCCCAACCTTTAATTATCATCAGCTTGAGTATGCCGTAAAAATAAGATGAAATGCTAACTATCAAAAACAGTTTAAGCACAAATTGAAAAGATCTTACAGCCCTTTTTCTATGCAAACCATTCTTCAAAGGATTGAAGCGAACCTTGATGAATAAACAGTGATTATGTTGAATCCAAGGGTAACTCTTCTCGCTGATATGATTCGAAGATGTTGAGCATGATGAGAAAGAGTTTGACGAAGCTCCGGGGGTTTGAATCACAAATCAAATCTTCTTCACAAACCCTAGAATAAAATCTCTCAAAAAACTCTCCTTTTCTCAAATCATAGAACCTCTCCAAAATATAATCTCTTCCTATCTTATATAGCCTTTGATAAATAAAGAAAAAATATTAGAATTATAGTAGAAGTTAGAGATGAAAGGGATCAATGTACGATTGAGATTAAATTACAGAATTTTCCAAAATGCGTTGTCACCATCGATGGTCCATCCCAACCATCGATGGTCCATCGATACCCCATCAATGGTTCCCTATAAAGAATTGTTGGTTAAAAAACTAGTTTCTAGAATTTATCAATTGTTCATTGTACACCATCGATTGTGGAGTTGACCATTGATGGTTCCCTGATGAACATCGATGATGTCAAACCCGGTTTCTAGAATTATTCAATTGTGCACTATAGTCCATCGATGGTCTCATAACCATCGATGGTGTGTCAATGACCATCGATGGTATGATGGCTGAAATCAACATAAACGTTAATTTTTGCTTCGTTTCACCTCATACCTTTCCAGTGTACCTGTTTATACCTGCAATATATCATCTCAAATAATCATTAGTAACAAATGAGAGTTTGTTATTACTCAAACAAGAGATATTGTACGAACTTTGTTCTAACATGTTTAAACTGTAATATTCTTAATTTATCAATTTGAAATAACTTATTCGTTATCGTTATGGTTATGATTAGGGTTTGCATTTGGGTTGGGTTGGATTGGTGGATTTTGGGGGTTTATTTATTTATAATCATGATTTGAGTTTTAATAAATTTGAAAGAAAACATAAATAATAGAAGCTCTGTTGAGGATGACACATCAAATTTCCTTTAACCAAAATTTATGTCCATATGGCATAACCTCCTACTCAAATCTCAATGCCAACCCTTATTTTCAATGTGCCGAAATTAAAATAAATTCCCGATTGACACATGACATCTACTCTATATAATATATTTGCAGTATCTTTACTATCGCATAGGAGCCGAAATCTAAATGTATATGATTTTGACACGTGAACGCAAATTAATATGTAAAAATCAAATTAAAAGAAGTTTTAATCATTCATTGGAAAAATCTCTCGAAATAAATTGTAATATTCTTATAATGTTTTTGTTCAAAGGAGAACATTTTCATTATATATCCATTGTGCTATAATAATTACTTAGTTGTATATTTCTAATCAATGAATGATTAAACTATAATGTTCTTAATTTATCAGTTTGAAATAATTTTTCATTATTGTTATGATTATAGTTAGGGTTTGCATTTTGATTGCGTTGGGTTTGGGTTTGGGTTTAAGGGTTTATTTATTTATACCACTGATTCAAATTTTAATAAATTTAAAAGAAAACATAAAATAACATAAATCCATTATTTATATCCGTAATTGGAATTATAGTAATATATTTTTTCAAATAAGAACTTTTCATTATTCATTGTATATAATAATGTTCTTATTTCTACATTTCTAATCCATGAACGATTGTATTGTTCTTAAGTTATCATTTTTAATAAACTTTATGTTATTATTATGGTTATGGTTAGGGTTTGCATTTGGTTGGCTTGAGTTAGGTTTGGGTTGGTTTGTTGGTTTGTGTTCGGAGTTTATATATTTATACCACTAACTTGAATTTTAATGAAATAGAAAGAAAACATAAATAATGGAAATCCATTATTTGTACCGTGATTAGAATTATTTTAATGTATTTATTCAGATAAGAACTTTTCCATTGTTTATTGTATTATATAACGGTTCCTTATTTGTTATACAAAATAGCCAAATTAATTATTGCCAAATTATACTTGAAGAAAATTTTGAACTGTAGATATCAAACTATTAAAATTTCTTTTGTAGATGTATATTGATGATAACTTGCTTTCGTTAATAATGTGTAGTGGATTCTAGAGCTTCAGCATTCTAAGCCCCTCTCTATGATCTCTAATGGTAGCAATGATTCTTTTTTAAAAATTCTATTTTATAACCCGACATTTTTCTACTGACTTATCTATTCATTGACTATTGTTATTACTAAAATGCAAAATCCTTCCTTCAAGTTCATTTAAGAGTCCTCTTTTCTCTTTACTTGGTTTGCAGGTCAAGTGAGGCCTCCCTCCAAGACTTAGTTCTTTTGCTTTGTTTTAAGCACACATCTCATTTTGGATTTATTGATTTGGCTTTAAAGATCAAGTCTAGGCTCCGAATTTGAAAAGAGGGTGATTGTTCTTTACAAAATATTCAAAACTTTTAGTTGAATTAGCTTTCAATTCTAAGTTTCCCTTTATTCCATCTTTCTGCTAATATTTTTGTTTAGTTAATATATTTTTAACCTATCAATCAATATCTGTTGCACATTAATCAGCTCACACATTTATTTGATTTTTAATAGAATTTTATCATATAGTTTTGAGTCTTAATATTATGATATGATTTTTATTTGCTTTAAATATGGTGCTATATTTTTATTGAAAATGATAACTATTATTATACCTATTATTCATATTTCTACACTACTCTCTCACAAAGGTGGGGTGATGATGACTCACCACTTGAAAATTGTAGTGGTGAGCCCCACCTTTGTGAGAGAGAGTGTAGAATTGAAACAGAGGTTAGAAGGTAGCTTATCACAACCATTTTTATTTGGTCTGAGTAGATGGGGGACTTTTCTTGGATTGACAAGAGAATATATGAGGGAAGTATATAGAAGAGACAGAAGTTAATTCGTGTTATGTTCATGGTTGTTTAATGTACAAGTTATTTTGAAATGAACCACATTGAAGTTGTAATTAAAAATTTTTGCTACTTTTAATATATTTAGTTGTGATTGGAAGTTTACCTTCTTTTTTTTATTTTCTTTCTATGATTGGACCAATATAAATGACAATCGAGATGAAAGATACCAGGGATATAATGATCGAGATTGGAACAAGAGGAATGGCAAATGTCACCTTTAGCTCTTTACCAACTGGAGGTTAATCCATGTCATCACGTCTCATTTTCTCCCCTTTGATCTATTTTATGTGAAAAGAATTTATATTTAATTATGGAGAATCTTTTATTATTTTATGGATCTAATCAATATTCTATTGTGGTTATTATTTTATGGATCTATTCAATCTTCTAAATTCAATTCAATTTCTCCTTTTTATTCTTTGTTTGAATGTATTTTTACTAATTTAATTTTAACATTTAAAATCTAAAATTTTAATTTAATTATATTTAATCTCAATAATTTTATATATTCGTGAACTGTTATGAAAAATATAATTTTGCCATGATCAAATCATTTTGAACTAAATTTTAGTTTGGACAATTACGATTAATGCATTAAAGATGTGCAATGGGAGGGGGGGGGCGAGTATTTGAGGAAATAAAGTGAGTTAATTCAGATCATAAACGATTGCCTAGGGTACTCCGAGCAGAATTTCTAGTGTTGGTTAAGGATCATAAGAGTATTATTGATATGGACTACTATATCACTAAGGGTTTTTACATGAAACCACTTTAACTTTTATCCAAATTATAACTTACCACCTTAGATTTTTTGTATAGAAATCTCCTTACATTTGCTAACATATTCTCAATGTCACACTTTTAAGCATTTTCTATTAAAAAGATCTTAAGTTCCTGTTATACCCCCCCAATCTAACCCAAGAGAAAGAAATAGAGGAGGAGAGAAAGGGGAGAGAGAGGAAGGGAGGTTGGCAGTAATAAGGTTGGTGGTGGGAGAGGAGGGAGGAGGTCAACGGTGAGAGTGGAGAGAGAGGAGGAGACAAAGGAGGTAGGAGGAGGAGAGGGTAAAATGGGCATTTTTAATTTTTTAAAAACTGAATAGTGAAAAAGGTGAGACATTGAGAACATGTTAACAAATGTAGGTAGTTTCTATAAAAAAATAAGGTGGTAGGTAATAATTTGGGTAAAAATTAATGTGAGTTTTTAATGCAGCGCGGAAGTAATAAACCTCGGAATACACCAAGGGTTGTTTTTTGAATCCACAAAGAACTATCTCCGAATCCACGAAGAACTTTGAATCCACAAAGAAAATATTAAAAGAGAAATTTTATTGATAAAAGTGATCTAATGATTTTGGGGTTACATGTCTCTTCTTAAATAGAAAAATAAACTAGATTCCTAAAAGACTAGAATTATAAAGAAATAGAAAGTATCAAATTCTACCATAAAAAGACTCTTTATAATATATGAAACAAATCATGAATCAAATTTGAATTTGTTTCCTAATCTAAATTGACTCCAACATTGAATTTATTTCTTAATCAAAATAGACTCTAACTTTATTACTAAAAATAAACTAAACATTAATTATTTTTGGATTTACACTACAAACTGGTGATACTGATGAGATTTTAGAAATCTGACAATTCGGTTGGCTTCGTCTCGTCGAGATAGGTGATTTATATATATAATATGTCAGATCTCGCCTTTCGGATTGGAAGATATGATCGTTTTTTTGGAAGTCAATAATATGTATGTATCCGCATTTAGCTTGTGATTATCCCGATCCTCCATGAAATTGTCCGTTAAGCATCCTACATCAGTCTCCCCTTGTTAAAAGAAGCTTGACCCTGAGTATATTTGTGTGAATAGTAGCTTCATCTACAAATAATTTTCTTCTCCAGAATCGATCAGCATCCGCCTTGTACTTAGCATTGATTTTCTCCATATATTGTTTTACCTCCTCGGATAGGTCTTCTTCTGAATCAAACTTTTGAATGAATCTTTCCCACATCATGTTTATGTGACTGACAGCATGTGAATCTATAGATGACTTGAAAAACTCCTCAAAATATGTTCCATGTTGCTTCTCATATTCTAGTGCCAGAAGTATCATCTCAATCTTCTTGAAATTACAACATTTACTTTCAAAGAAGAAAATTCTCTCCCTCATACTCCATACACAATTCTTTCATCTCCTTTGTCTCGAGCCCTCCACCAAGCAAGCTACACATATCATCAATTGCCTCGCTCGCCATTATATCATTCTCCTCCATCAGGACAACATCAATATGTGTAATATCACTCACAACCTCTTTGGAAATATCATGCATGATATCTATCTTTACTATCATATCACCATCAACATCATAAATCTCATGCATAACGAGTGTTTGCACCTTAGGAGGAATTTCGGTAGGGGCAAGTTTTTTTTTCCAATTACAACCAAGTCATAGACCTCTTCAGATTGCTTCAAGTCTTTTGCTAGAGTCTCATTATCTGCCACCAAAAGTCTCTTCTTCTCGGTAGTCTCTATCTTGGATGGCTCCTTTTCTATAAGAGGCATGAGTGTAATTCGATGTCCATGCTTCTTGAAGATATAAGCATTGTCTCTGCTCCTGTGGGTGGCACCAACATCGAATTATCATAGTCTACCTAAAAGCATATGACAAGCATCCATCTCGACCACATCACACAGCACCTCATCAAAGTAATTGCAGCCGATAAAAAAAGGCACTCGACACACCTCATCAATCTGCACATCATTGCCCTTGCGAATTCTGTCGATCTTGTAGGGAGTGGGGTGTTTCTCTATCTTCAAACCTAACTTCTCCACCATACACTGAGAGACAAGATTCTCACTACTATAACTATTAATAATAACATCACAATCTTTTACATCACGGTGCATCTCGTGCGGAAAATATTATGTTTTTGAGATGATTCTTCTTTCTTTATTTCTTCTTCAATGCTCTTCGCAACTCTAGGGCCTTGCTTAGGGACAAATTTGGCTTGCCTAATCTCTGCATGATCATAGTTAGAGTATGAACTCGGGTATTGATTGAGCACATAATAATATATTGGAAGAAAATGAGCTTTCATCATTTCCTTCATCTTCGCCCATGATCGGATTTTTCGCTTCTGCTGACGGGCTCGATCCTCGCATAATGATTACCACCAAAAAGATGCTTTACCCTTAAGTCGATAGGCTACTCGCTTAACCTTCAGATCTTCTATGATTCCCAAGTACCCGAAAATCTCTCCACCTCATCAATCCACTCAAGAAAATCTTTCACATTGAGTTTTCCATTGAAAGATGATAAATCAACCCTCATATTTTCAGTATCATAGATATCCCATCTTGAGTAGTTCTGACGATCACGATTTTGGATGTTGCTGTTCAATTCTTTTTGCAGAGTCCTGTCACGTCTTTGGCGACCATCAACGTGATCTCGAACTTGTCCCGGGTTCAGATACTCTATAGACAAAGCAAGTCAGTCTGTATGAGTCTTAATCTGATTTTGGGTAATAAGGGCTTCGTCGCCTGCAATCGGATCGAAAACAGGGCTCTAATACCAATTAACGCAATGCGGAAGTAATAAACCTCGGAATCCACCAAGGGTTGTTCTTTGAATCCACAAAGAACTATCTTCGAATCCACAGAGAACTTCGAATCCAAGAGGAAAATATTAAAAGAGAAATTTTATTGATAAAAGTGATCAAATAATTTTGGGGTTACATGTCTCTTCTTAAATAAAAAAAAACTAGACTCCAAATAAGATTAGAATTATAAAGAAATAGAAGGTAGCAAATTCTACCCTAAAAGACTCCTTGTAATATAGGAAATAAATCATGAATCAAAATTGAATTCGTTTCTTAATCTAAATTGACTCCAACATTGAATTTGTTTCCTAATCTAAATAGACTCTAACTTTATTACTAAAAATAAACTAAACATTAATTATTTTCGGATTTTAGCTAAAAACTGGTGATACTGATGAGATTTTAGAAATCTGACAATCCGGTTGGCTTCGTCTCGTCGAGATAGGTGATTTACATATAGAATATGTCAGAGTCCGCCTTCCGAATTGGAAGATATAATCGTTTCTTTTCGGAAGTCAATAATATGTATGTATCCGTATTTACCTTGTGATTGTCCCGATCCTCCATGAAATTATCCGTTAAGCATCATACGTCATTTCTATGTCAAAACTCTATAACTAAAACAAACCTCAAGAATTATTGTTCATGCTACACTATTTTTTGAACCCCCATTTTTGCCACGCTGTACACATCATGTCTCAAAACACTGTAGCATGAATTATTTTGTATGGGTCCCCATCTCTCACAACCATATCTAAGATTTCTCTCTACAAATTAATCCCAACCCTCCATCTCATACCCAAGCACTTCCACAATTAAATCTCAACCATCCAGTTTCCTCACTGCTATTTCACCCTCTTCCTCTCCATGGATCGCATAACCCTCCATCTCTCACAACCATATTTGTTGGTCTTGCACTATGATTTATGATGAAATGTTTGAACTAAATTGGAAGTGACATTTGCTTTAATTGAGAGTTGAAGCTTTGTTATTAAATTGATATTCTCTTCAATTGACTAAAGTTTTAGTGCAAGATTCCTGTTCTTGCTAGATTTTGAGATGAATGGAGGTGTTAAAGATTGAATTTTAGCAATCACCCTTGAGATCTCTCGCACAAGCCTCAGCTCCGATTTGATCGAACTCGGCCTTCAAATATTCATCACAATTATCTATGTCGCAAGCTTCCTCTGAGAAAAAGAAAACCTTACAAATAATTTATCTCTTCATCCTATTTGTTAATTTCAATTGGTTTTCGGGTAATTTTTTTTTTATTTTGTGTTTAGAGCTGTTGATGGATAATACGAGGATGTTGAATCGGCCTAGAAATTTGAATCTATTCGGTGAATCAAAGAGAGAATTTTGATTTTGGGACACATTGTGGCTTTATCTTGAAATTTGATTCCCAATGAAAAAAGAGAATTTAGCATATCTTACATAAAATTGAGGAATCTTAGGGGTGTTTGGCCGTTCGAAAGTGAATTGAAATTACGTAAGTTATTTTTTTTTGCAAATAATTTTCACACACACGTCAGCGTGCAAGTGGAATACAATGTTTGTTTGAAATATGAATTTATTGTTAAAAGTGCAATGTGAAGATGAAGTGGCAACATTAGATTAATTAGTAAATGTAGTTAAAATCATCTAATTAAAATTTGTTACCATTTTTGTCACTTTCATGTGACTTCACCACTTTTTTAGGGGAAGTCAAAATTATATTAAATCCTATGTGGCAAATTTCTTGCATTTTACTTTCATAACTACTTGCATGAAAACAAACACATAAAACATTGTTAAAAAAAAAGTCACTTTCTCACTTTCATCTTTCACTTGCATGCAAACAAACACCCTCTTAAGTGCTTGAGGTGTTAAAATTGTCAAAATATTGCTCAAAATCCAGCCAATAAGGAATCTAAGTTGAAATTTTTCTAAATTGTCCTCTTGCTCTGCTTGTCATGAGAGGTGACTTATTTTTGTAAGTTTGGTTAAGTTTTTATTAAAGTTATCTAAATTTTCTAAAATAAATTTAATTTTATATTTTTACTCATTTATATATGCTATTATGATCTGCAAATAATAAGCATAATATGGTGGAATGCTAATAGCACAAGTACTTGCTAAACCATTAGACGTGTTCTGTCTCGAATATAATCAATATCCATTTTCTTTTCTTTTTAGGAATAATAATATAAGAAATCTTTCTTTTTGAAGGAAATATAAGAAATCTTTCTAATTTAGCTTTCAAAGAGTACGAATTTTTAATTTAGGTTTGAAAAATTAGGTGATAAATCGCATGATTTATTTTCAAAATTTTTGTGTGGAAAAACTGCCGGATCATTCACCTCACCTTAATTGCTCCATTACAATAATGATTCGAGGTTTTAAACCATAATACTAGAGAAAACGTGAGATCATACCTTTACAGTAACTTCAATGATTTCAAGGATTAAGTAAATGGGTTTCTATAAAATCTTTTATCAGTTCATGATTGATAGTGGTTTTAGGTGTGCTTTTGTTGATATTTGTTGAGTTCTTATTCCTTTGAAGGTTAAAATCTTTATGTGGTTTTGTATAAATGAAAATTTTAGGCTAAATTGTAAAAAAGTAGAACTTTAAAACAATAAGTTGCAAAAAAGAAGCGCTTTAGTACCTGTAGGCGTTGAAAAATACTTACAAGATCCCCGAAACCAACTCGTGACAGGGAGTCGGCGAATGACAACCCATCGAATGATACGGACGTCGAATCGTTAAGACGCGAACTCGACGGCGAACCCACAGCGTCACAAGCACGGTTTAAACCGGACTTGAACAGACGATCGGATCCCAGGACCGTTGAACCGGAACAAACCAAGAGTTAGTCCCGGAACCAAATACAGACGGAACCTAAGTCCGGAGAAGGCCAAGAGTCAGAATAGGCAGGGCCTAAACCCGAGAGACCGAGAAAAACGGCGAAACGGCGGAAAAAACGGCGAAACGGCGCGCCTCGGCCAACTTGGCCGAGTTACCTCGGCCAAGTGGCCGAGGCGGCTCGGCCACCATGGCCGAGCCACCTCGCCAATCCGAGGTGCTCTACCAAGTGCCGAGGAGGCTCGCCACCATGGCCGAGCCACCTCGGCCGAGGTGGCTCGGCCAAGTGGCCGAAGCCGGCGACCCCCTATTGTATAAATAGGGGGTCTTGTTGGTGGAAGGAGGGATTTTTGGACTTGGGACTTGGGCTTCTTGGAGAGAATTTGGAGGATTTGGCTTTTGGGCTTGAGCGGATTTTCGAGGATTTTCTAAAGAGTTCTCCACGAGATCACAGTGGTCGGCCTTGTTCGAACATGAGCGAGCACAAGTCCGCCGACGCCGATCTACAAGCGGAAGGTAATCAATTGGTCGAACCACAGATACCCTCTAGGTTAAGCCGTCTTAACCTCGGGGATAGCTTGTGATTTCTCCTAGTAGATCTCACCCGCTTGGCGATCCTCTCCTTCGTGAGTGTGATCCCCGCAGCATCCTCTCCTTCGTGAGTGTGATCCCCTCAGCGCTTCGCTTCCTTCGCGGAAACGAGCCCCTTTACATCTGTAGTTCCGGGACCCGGTTTACACCAGATTGAATTGCACGGTGGTCCACGGACACAAAAGTCCGACACGGGCAAAGAACCCATGGCGAGGACCTCGATATAACGAGATCCTCGTGTTTGTTCAAAAGGATAAAAGTTGTAATCTTTTTGATTTTCATTGTAAGCCTTAAAATAAAAGGCGATATTTCTCTTTGAATTTGTTTGGTGGTGAAGTTTGTAGCAGTTCAAATCAATGACAATCATCCCAACTTTTACGCGAACAAGGCGACCGATTAGAACCACCGGCCTCAAATCGAGAGATAAATTAGGTGTAAATGGCCGGATCCGATCCGTCGAAGAAGAAGTCAAAGGCCTCAAGAGCGGATAGGAAAAAAAAATTTCGGCGCCGAGACCCGCAAAGGGGCCTTATGACCCCGCCCGCTAACCGGCTAGCGGGACCGTCGAAAACTCTGCGTAGGGTGTAATAATTCCGCTCCAGCGAAGTTAACCGAATCCAAGTTGATCCGGGTTCCGCTGTGGGTATCATACTATCGTCTTTGTCCAAATCGTCCTCCCCTCACAAATTTAGAAGGATCTCCGCTGCAAGAAAGATCCGTTGGTCCTCGGCTCCGGAACTTCAAGGCGAGGATCTTAACTCCGCCGTTGTCGAAGTTGCACCAAATGGCATCCTTCCAGCATCCAAGATCGCCGGATCTACGCAGGAGATCACCGCTGATGGCGTGCCGACTCTCTGACGCGTGAGTTCGCCAAGGCCCTGGAATCAGTCGACGGTGTCCGCTACAAAGTGGATCTGAAGTCCAGGAGAGGTCAAGAACCTCATCAACAGGTGCACGGCAACTCCTCCAAGCCGTCAACAAATGATTGGGTCCGCGTCAAACGGAACCGATCAACACTTGAAGAACGTATCTAGAGGCGCCGTGCACGGGCTCTAATCAGGAGGCCCGGATGTTGAAGAGGGGAGAAGTGGACAAGAAGCCACCAAAAATGCGCCAAGTTTGGAGTCCGAAATCCGGAACAACGATTCGGACGAAGGCCGAAACGTCAGTCAAGAATCAGCCACCTCAAACTGATTTGACTAAGGCTCGGCCGCCACGGGGTGACTTGATTCAAAAGAAGATCACACCTCGGCGATCTCATCGGATCTCCATCGGCTCGTGCTTCGCTTGGTCAATCTGTTGGCGTATCCCAGAGCAAGAAAACGGTGTTAGAGCGCCTCGGCCCGTTGCACGATGATCGAGGTAAAATTTCGATCAAGGATTATTTGGGCCCGCTGAAGAGGCCCCGACCAACTCACGGTGTGGGGGTCCTACCCCTCTCTGCCATGATAAGAAGATTCCTGCAGCTGCTCTCACTGGAATTCGGATCGAAGTTCGAGAGCCCGTCGAAACTTCGCGCTCGCAAAGGCGAACTTTGAGACGAGTGACTCTTGGAACCTCTGATAATGTGGCTCATCCTCAGAAGGAGACGTTTTTGTCTGACGACGATGACGTTATGCCCGAGAAGTCATACCAACACACGAGGGGAAGATCTATGTTTCGGACGAGGTCCTCGAATCCCTCCCAAAGCGGCATATGTCCCAAGGGGAAAGTCGGATAACTACTATGCATTTAGAAGAGGGTTGGGATACGAATCCTCCTCAGAAGATGAATGCTCATGGTTGATTGACAATAATCCACCCAAGGAGGAAGATGGACATTCATCTGATTCTTCGGCTTGGGATTCCGATACCAGCCTCAGAGAAGCTTTCAAGGCTTTGATGTCAAGTATGGCTTCAATTGATCCTGCTACTATTGAGGATGATGAAGATATGCCAACATGGGAAGACCCATGGATCCATCAACTCAAAGAGCAGTTTGGGGATAGATTCGAACAAAGAGAACCCCCCACTAAGGATGTGGTAGTCCAGGTTAATATGGGTGATGAAGAGCATCCTAAACTCATAAACATCAGCAATACTCTTCCCTCGGAAGAGAAGGAAGAATTGATCGTCTTGATCAGGGAGTATATCGATGTATTCGCCTGGAGCTACGAGGACATGCCAGAACTCGACCCTAATGTGGCGACACATCGCCTCAACATCAAGATGGATGTCAAACCTGTCAAGCAACAGCAAAGACGGTTTCGTCCACAAATATTGCAAGCAATCGTTGACGAAGTAAAGAAACTCATAGAATCGGGATTCATCGAGGAAATTCAACATCCGGATTGGGTGGCGAATATAGTCCCGGTCATGAAGAAGAATGGTTCGATTAGGATGCGTATGGACTCTGAGAGACCTCAGCGGCTTGCGAAGATGACTTTCCTCTTCCAATCAGCGATGTCATAGTTGACAACGTGTGGATTTGAAAGAATGTCCTTTATGGATGGCTTTTGGGTATAATCAAATCAAGATGCACCGATGGCGTAAACACGGCGTTCGAGCAGCCCATCGGCATATATTGCTACGGTCATGCCGTTCGGCCTCAAAATGCGGCGCAACATACCGGCGAGCAATGGCGGAGATTTTCGGGATCATCTTGAAAAGCGGTCGAATGCTACGCCGACGATTTGGTCGTGAAAAGCCGTAACAAAGGAGATCACATCAAAGATCTTAGAAGCGGTATTGAACTCATGCGAACTCATCGCCTAAAGATGAATCTGCCAAATCCTTCCTTGGGATGTCGGTGGCAAGTTCCTTGGCCGTCGTCACCGACAAAGGAATCCACGTCGATCGACAAAGTGAAGGCGATTCAAGAATTGCAACCCCCGAAATCTGAGAGAACTTAGGGGTTACAAGGGCGACATGACATCCGACGGTTCATATCGAACCTATCCGAAGTGCCAACCATTCTCAAAGTTGAACAAGAAGGGCGTGTCATATATTTGGGGCGGCGCTGCGAAGAACATTGAAGAGATCAAGTCTTATCTCGCTAAACCTCTGTTCTTGTTGCACATGATGCGGAAAACCGTTTTGATCTACGTCAAGGCAGCGGATCACTCGTTAAGCGCTTTACGCAAGGCGGCGATAGCGGTCCGCGAGCAGGCGATGTATTATCGAGCGAACATTAGTGGTCTTTGAGTCTCGATATCCAATGGTCGGAAGCGCTGCCTTGCATTAGTGTTCGCGATCGTAAAATGTGGCACTATTTAGTCGGACGGGCGATTTATGTTATCTCTAACGTAAATCCGTCCGGATATTTATGACCCACCGGCCTCGATGAGTTGGCGTTTAGCGAAATGGGCCTTGCTCTTGTCCCAATATGACTTGTATTTCAAACAACGAAGTCGGTCAAAGGACAAGCGATTTGTGATCTCTTGGCTTCCGGCCGACAACGGATGCGCTTGAGCTATATGATGATCTTCGGATGAAGTTCAAGAAGTCAACACTACATCGCACCAACAAATATGGCGATTGTATTTTGGCCAGACCTCTCGAGCTACCAATGTGGCAAGTGCCCGGATGTTCTAAAATCTCCGGTCGAGGTTGTCTTAGTTTCCCAGGGAATCATGTCATGCCCGTGCTTATTCACTCGCGAACCTTGCTCTAATAGCGTGGCTGAATACAATGCGCTAATTATTGGACTTAGTTTCGCCAAGGAGCTGGGGTCGAATATCTCGAAGCGTCTGGCGATTCGCAATTGATAGTTAAGCGGGTTCGTGGTGACTCTGAAGTCGAGAATCGGATCTAATCCCTATCATCGATAGGCTGTTGAAATAGCGGACTCATTGAAGAGTTTTTCATCGAATATATCCCGCCTCCAAAAGCGCTTATGCGGATGCTGGCGGCGTTAGGCGTGTCGTTAGCACAACCTTAGAGACCGAGCAACTAGTTACGGTCGGGACTCACCAACTCTTCGTACCATTATCGATGAGGCACAAGAAGATAAGGGGTAGTTACCAAAGAAGTACATGCAACCCAAACCAAGTTGGAGCCGGGATTGGCTTTCCTATCATCGATTACGTCTTACATGGTATTCTACCGTAAGACGGAAGGAGAGAGAGTCAATCCGCGAAGAGCTCCAAGATTCTTTTACGACCACGAAACCCGGATGCTATATCGCCGGGTACGATGGTCTTTATCCGATGCCTCTCAAACAAAGAGGCGTAAGAGGTCCTTCGGGAAGCACGAAGGTGAATGTGGTCTTGCCCGGCTGGTCCCAAGCTCTACGATCGAATCGAGAATGGGCTACTTTTGGCCCACGATGATCAATACTTGCGGTCGATGCGGCTCGGAAATGCCAGCGTGTCAAATTCACGCTAATTATATGCATCGACCTCTGGCGGTTGCATCCCGACCACATCGGCCATTGAGACATGGGGAATGGACGTTGTAGGTTCCATTTTTCCTCCGTCGGTCAAAGGCGATCGGTTTATTCTAGCGATCACCGATTACTTCTCCAAGTGGGCAGAAGCAATCCCGCTAAAAGAAGTCAAGGCGAGTACCGTCGTCAAATTTATCAAACACCATGGTGTCCCGAGACGGATCGTGCATGACAACGGTCCTCAATTCATCAGCAATTCCTTCATTAGGTTTTGCGAGAAATTCAAGATACAAGACGTCTCGTCGACAGCCTATAATCCAGCTGCAAATGGATTAGCCGAGGCGTTCAACAAGACGATCATCAAAATTCTCTCAAAGCTTGTGAAGAACAACAAGCGGTGGGATGATAAACTTCGGACTTACAGGCGTATCGCTGACGATACATGCGCATGGCTGGGCGACCGTACTCCACGGTTTCACGGGTGCGGCGATTCTCCGTTGGAAATAGATTCCGTCACTTGCGAGCCCTTTCAACAGAGATGGCGGCAGAAGAACAACATCGAAGCGTCTCGAAGAGCTCGAGATGTTAGATGAGAAGCGCTGGAGGCTCAACAATGCATTGAGTTCTACCAAGCTAGGATGTCGAGGGCTTTCAACAAGAAAGTTCGACGAGAGAACCTTTAGAAGGAGATTTGGTCCTCATTTCGGACCAGATAATCCTCACTTCTAAGAAGAAAGGTAAATTGAACCTAAATGGGAGGCCGTTTGTAATAGAAGCGGTCTACTCAATGGTGCGTATCGCCTAATTACCCAAAATGGCGGCCAGGCAATTAATCTTAGATAAATGGGAAGTTCTGAAGAAATACTACCCTTAGTATCTTCGGGATAACCCGTTCAGGGAAGTTCCTCGTGGGATGTGTTACCCACTTTCCTTGAGGATAACCCTCGATTTATCCTCCATCATAATTTCCCTCACCGACCAAATTCCTTGGCGGTGGGACTACAAATACTACGGTACATTGCCACAATCTCCTCTTGATTCCTTCTATGAACAAGAGGCCCAATCAAAATCCCTTTTCTGTAGGAGATAGAATATAAAATTCTTCCTCTCAAGCGTAAGATCCTCTTCGTGATAAGCGGAAGGGTTCTTTCCATCTTTCATCCTAGGTAGCGCCGGTGAAGGTATCTTGTAGGGATTTTCGAACCGGGTTGTCCGGTGAAGGTCACGAGTCTTTTAGGTTCTCGGTGGAGATCCCACTCTTAGTTCCATCTTCATCTTAGGTAGCGCCGGTGAAGGTATCTTGTAGGGATTTTCGAACCGGGTTGTCCGTGAAGGTCGCTGAGTCTTCGGTTCTCGGTGGAGATCCCACTTTTAGTTCCATCTTTCATCTTAGGTAGCGCCCGAAGGTATCTTGTAGGGATTTTCGAACCAGGTTGTCCGTGAAGGTCGCTGAGTCTTTTGGTTCTCGAAGTGGAGATCCCACTTTTAGTTCCATCTTTCATCTTAGGTAGCGTGAAGGTATCGCCGGGATTTTGGACCAGGTTGTCCGACTGAAGGTCGCTGAGTCTTTTCGGTTCTCGGTGGAGATCCTCTTAGTTCCATCTTCATCGCAGGTAGCGCCGACTGAAGGTATGCGCCGGGATTTTCGACCAGGTTGTCCGTGAAGGTCACTGAGTCTTTTCGGTTCTCGAGTGGAGATCCCACTCTTAGTTCTATCTTCATCTTAGGTAGCCGGTGAAGGTATCGCCGGGATTTTCAGACCAGGTTGTCCGACTGAAGGTCGCCTGAGTCTCTTCGGTTCTCGGAGTGGAGATCCCTCTTAGTTCCATCTTCATCTTAGGTAGCGCCGACTGAAGGTATCGCCGGGATTTTCGGACCAGTTGTCCGTGAAGGTCGCTGAGTCTCTTCGGTTCTCGAGTGGAGATCCCACTCTTAGTTCCATCTTCATCTTAGGTAGCGCCGGTGAAGGTATCGCCGGGATTTTCAGACCAGGTTGTCCGACTGAAGGTCGCCTGAGTCTCTTCGGTTCTCGGAGTGGAGATCCCACTCTTAGTTCCATCTCTCTCCTAGGTAGCGCCGACTGAAGGTATGCGCCGGGATTTTCAGACCAGGTTGTCCGACTGAAGGTCGCCTGAGTCTCTTCGGTTCTCGGTGGAGATCCCACTCTTAGTTCCATCTTCATCGCGGTAGCGCCGGTGAAGGTATCTTGTAGGGATTTTCGAACCGGGTTGTCGTGAAGGTCACACAGTCTTCGGTTCGGGTGGAGATCCCTCTTAGTTCTATCTTCATCTTAGGTAGCGCCGGTGAAGGTATCGCCGGGATTTTCGACCAGGTTGTCCGACTGAAGGTCGCTGAGTCTCTTCGGTTCTCGGTGGAGATCCCACTCTTAGTTCCATCTTCATCTTAGGTAGCGCCGGTGAAGGTATCTTGTAGGGATTTTCGAGACCGGTTGTCCGGTGAAGGTCGCTGAGTCTCTTCGGTTCTGGTGGAGATCCACTCTTAGTTCCATCTTCATCTTAGGTAGCGCCGGTGAAGGTATCGTAGGGATTTTCGGACAGGTTGTCCGTGAAGGTGCTGAGTCTCTTCGGTTCTCGGTGGAGATCCACTCTTAGTTCCATCTCTCTCCTAGGTAGCGCCGGTGAAGGTATCTTGTGGGATTTTCAGAACCGGGTTGTCCGGTGAAGGTGCTGAGTCTCTTCGGTTCTCGGTGGAGATCCCTCTTAGTTCCATCTTCATCTTAGGTAGCGCCGACTAAAGGTATCTTGTAGGGATTTTCAGACCGGGTTGTCCGTGAAGGTGCTTTGAGTCTCTTCGGTTCGGGTGGAGATCCCACTCTTAGTTCCATCTTCATCTTAGGTAGCGCCGTGAAGGTATCTTGTAGGGATTTTCAGAACCGGGTTGTCGGTGAAGGTGCGCTGAGTCTCTTCGGTTCAGTGGAGATCCCACTCTTAGTTCCATCTCTCTCTAGGTAGCCGGTGAAGGTATCGCCGGGATTTTCGAACCGGGTTGTCCGTGAAGGTGCGCTGAGTCTCTTCGGTTCTCGGTGGAATCCCACTCTTAGTTCCATCTTCATCTTAGGTAGCCGTGAAGGTATCTTGGGGATTTTCGAACCGGGTTGTCCGGCGAAGGTTGCACGAGTCTCTTCGGTTCTCGGTGGAGATCCACTCTTAGTTCCATCTTCATCCTAGGTAGCGCCGTGAAGGTATCTTGTAGGGATTTTCGGACCAGGTTGTCCGGAAGGTCGCTGAGTCTCTTCGGTTCTCGGTGGAGATCCCACTCTTAGTTCCATCTTCATCTTAGGTAGCGCCGACTGAAGGTATCTTGTAGAGATTTTCGAGACCGGGTTGTCCGGCGAAGGTCGCTGAGTCTCTTCGGTTCTCGGAGTGGAATCCCACTTTCTTCTTTTCCCACCTCAATCAATCTTTTGCGGTTCGGTCATTCTCCGGTCAAAGAGGACCTGAAGTTCATCTTGGGGCATTCTATCGAAGCCTAAGAAGGGATAAAGTCCCTATACAGCGTTGCGGTTTAGTCTTTTCCGATTGAAGAAGACACCAGGTTCATCTTGGGGTATTTTATCCGAAACCTAAGAAGGGATAAAGCCAGCGCCTCCACCAGCGTTGCGGTTTAGTCTTTTAGATTGAAGAAGACACGAGGTTAGATCTTGGGGCATTTCATCCGAAGCCTAAGAAGGGATGAGTCTCACAGCGTAACAGCGTTCTAGTTAGCCTTCGGGTGAAAAAGGCGAAGTCTATGTATTCAATATCATAGCAACAAGTCTAAGAGAGTTTCATTCTTTTAGCACAGTTATTGTGTGAAGCGGATTTAGACAATCTACATGCTAGCCTCAAGCGGTAGTTGGTAAAGGCTTATCAAACCCGTTGAGAGTTTGGGGTTAATAACCTAAAGCCAGCCTACTCACCGTTGCGGTTTAGTCTTTTCCGATTGAAGAAGACACGAGTTTGATTACGGGGCATTTTATCCTGCGAAGCCTAAGAAGGGATAAAGCCAGCGTCTCACAGCGTTGCGGTTTAGTCTTTTCGATTGAAGAAGACACGAGTTTGATTGGGGTATTTCATCCGAAGCCTAAGAAGGGATGAGTCTCGTGTAACAGCGTTGCGGGTGGTCTCTTGCGGTAAAAGCTGAAGCCTATGTATTCGATATCATAGCAACAAGTCTAGAAGAGTCTCATTCTTTTAGTACAGCGTCCGCGTCTGAGCGGATCGGATAATCCGCCGCGCTAGCCAACTCAAGCGGTAGTTGGTAAAGGCTAATCAAACCCGTTGATGGTGAGGATTTGCCAAAATCCTATAAGTATTATGGTTAATTATTTACGTGAAATAAAAGAATCATAATAAATAATGAAAGGAATAAATCTTATTCATTTGAAGCAAATATGAAAGGAGCTACAAGCTGTTTAAACATCAAGTCTATGACAAATGATTTGTTGTTCAAGGTGAGACACTTCACCATTGTAAGCTGGTGGAGTTCTTCACACAACTTCGACCACGAAGGACTCCTCATGGTTGTTCGGTGTCTTCATGGTTGCCTCCTCGAGCTCGGCCGGTTTACGCCCGACGGTCGAGCTCCCTAGGCAGCGGTGAGGGCTTCTTCCTTGTTGGCCTTGGCCGACTCAAAGCTGCTCATCCTATCTTCCTCGGCATGGTGCTCTCCCACGGCGGTATTATCCTCTCCTTTTCGCCCGATATCGGTCACGGATGTGGCTTAGGGAAGAATATGTTTCGAACAACAGCTCCGAGAGCTAATCGGCCTGGTCTCTGCATCACGGACCTCGAGCCCGGTAAAACCACGAGCATCGGCCATGCCTCTAAGCGTCGCGTCGGTCGGCGGCTATGTATGAAAGCCCGGTAGCCGCGTCTCTGATCTCTGGAGCTTTCCCTCGGATGGCGAGATCATCAACAATGGCACGAGCATTTCGGGGTAACCCATATCATTATCAAAGCCATCAGGGGATCAGCGGTGGCACAGGCTGATGAAGAAAGCCGCCATGAAGGACCTTTTCGATCCACGGTGTTCACCAAAGAAAGAATGGCGTATTTCCAAGCGGATAATAAGATGGGATGGATCTTCATCCGGCATCAGCGCTCTCACCGAGATCATGGAGTCGAGATGTAGGCTGCGCGAGGGAAGAAGAGGACTTTTGGATTTTTAGTAAAAAATGCGAAGCTTATTTGGCTAAAAGACCCTTACGTCTCCTTGATTGTAGTTTGAGGCTAGCGAGTCTACGAGGTATCTATCATTTGGGATCTTTGTCAACGCTGGTGAGCCCTCGGTGTGCTCATCTATCTCAGCGGTGTTGTGGTAGGCTGATTAGAAGCGGCGGAAAGAGGGGTACCACTTTTGCACAAATGGAATGTCTCGACCTCTTTTAATTATAGTAGTATAGCCAAGCGGTTGATCCTATAAGTAATCAAAGAAAATTCATACCTTCTTGAGGGGCGGTAGCTTGGGTAAAACTTCACCAAGGGTATCTCCATCCTGTGACCAAGCGTAGCGAGTCATCCATGGAAGTGTTGCCATATAACCGGATTCCACGAAATCTTCCATGGAGAAGTCGAATAAGAAGGCATTAGGAAGGCAAATGCAATTAAATCAAACAATAGGTAAAGGCTGCTTACCTCCTACGATGGGGTTAGCTTGCCTAGTCTCGGCTTGTGCATTTGTCTCCTGCAATCTCTCTAAAGAACAAAAGCAAAGAGGCAATTAGTGGGGTACAAATCCGAGTCATTCCATTCTGCATTAGCCACCCGGAAGAGCAATTATCGATGTTAGATGTACACGGGTCCACGGATCAGGTCCTACATCGGCCTCCTCGCCATAGCTCCATACATTTGTTGAGTAAAACTTGGCTCGGCATGGCGAGCTGGGCTCAGCAGAATTGTGGGGAGGAAAATCAAAGCCAGGATCATAATCCCTAAAACCCCCTGCATGCAAATGAAAAAATGTCAGTCTTCAAAAGTCAAAATTTCAGATTTCAACGCGGTGAATTATTACCTCCGTCACCGGCGGATCATTCTTGGTCAAGTCTATATCAAGGACCGAGGATTCCGCGTGATTCTTGTGGGCTAGCCTCTTCGTTTAACCCCTTGAGAGGGTGAAATTCTTCCTCTTCATGATTTTCACGAAAATTCAATTGGATGAGAACTCTAATGGAAAGGATGAGAAAACGAAAGGGAAAAGGAGAAAGTACCGAGGTCCTTCTCATGAGCTGCAGCCTCCGCTTGGTCCTCTCCTAAAGTAGCAGCGTCAGAGTTGTGGAACTCCTCCTCAGCCTCACCCGGTCGATAAGATTGGCGGCGCTTCCTCTGAGCTTGACCGGCATCTTGGAGTGTCTGAGCGCCGGCTCGCAACGATGCTTCGGCTACCAAATCTGAGATGGCCCTTACAGGGACCGGCTCGTTAGCTACTAATAGCCAACTACAATGAAGGAATGTCGACTCGGTGGTTACGAGCTGGGAGGCCCGAACCTAGCACGGTACATCCCATGGCTCCACAACCATGCTCGAAGGCCATCCACAAGTCCACCTCGAGTGCGGATACGTCGGTTCGGGTTCCCAACATAAAGTTGGTAAATAACCGGTGGCGAGCAAAGCGGCGAGGAAAATAAGGCTCAATGAAGCATTCCTCCTTTACTCGGAAAGTGAGATACGGCACGATATTCACTAGCGGTTAAAGCGGCCAATGTCAAGTGAAGTCTGGCGTGTCTTCGGCACCTCCTCGTCAACCAAGGACTCACCATATTGACCCGGAGAATCGAGGAAAACATCACGGAAAAGATCCACCCTTTGTGAATGCATCGTTTCTTGATCTCTGTTAAACCGCCCTTCCATCGCAATCCTCTACCAGGTAAGAAAGGAGTAGGCGAATCTGTGGAACCGGTGCCGACATCATGTCGGGGCGATGAAGAACCAACGAGGCCATCAAATAGGTATATGGGAGCTCTACCGGACGGAAGGGATGCGTGATGATGGCTCATCCTTTCTCGAGTAGCCTTTCGAACTATATGCGCAATCCACGGTGAATCTGGCCACCATCACGGAAGGAGAGTTCCTTCTTGTGGGCGAGTTGAGCTGCGGGATAAAGGACCTCCAAAGGTAAAGTATCATCAGTTGATATGGAACCACACACTTCTTAAGCGGTGCAAGGTAGCCGCTAGGAGAGTTGTCGGTGGATAGGCTTCACCGCATGCCCGCAGAAAGGTCGCAAACTTGGTCCACGAAGGAAAGCCTTCTTTGGCGTAGGCTGGCGTATAAGAGTTAGCCTCGGACTTCTCGATCAGTTCATTAACCTTGAAGGAGTGGCGGTGATAGTTCACATATTTCCTCGCCGATTTGTCCTCCAAATCTTTGGAACAAGTAATGTGACTGCTTGGACTCACTGCGATTTCCTTTTGGCGCAAGGTTGATTGGGCGAGCTATATAGTAATGACAAGTGAGATCCCATAAAGTCTTATAACGATCGGTGTGTTCCTTCAGCCATTTCAGTTCGATTGGAGGAAAGTACTCGATATAGCATCTTCCCCATAGGTAGACACGAAATCTGATGCGTTGGCGGGGAAAGTTGGTTTGTTATTCATTGCTCGTTTGAACTTCGTTTACGGCCGTTGGCCTACAACAAAATTCAAACAAAAGAAAATGCCTTTCTATTTCGGTACAATGAAAACAAAATTACAACTTCTTCCTTTTATGAACAAACACGAGGATCTCTATTTTACGGGATCACCGGCTTGCGTCGAGTTCTTTGCATGCGGGGACTTTTATTCGTCCGTGGACCACGGCGCAATTCAGATCGGTGGAAACCGGGTTACGGAACTTCTGAGGCGTGAAGGGGCTCGTTTCCGCGAAGCTTGGCCTTTTGAGGATCACACTCACGAAGGAGAGGATCGCCGGGGATCGCCTCCGCGAAGGAGAGGATCGCGGGCGGGTGAGATCTACTAGGAGAAATCCGCAGTGACCCGTCAGTGGCCGACCGAGTTAAACACCTCGCGGTTTGTAGATCTGTCGTGCTCGCCGGTGCTTTCGGGGCTGTCGTCGGCGGCTCGTGGATCTCGCGAGGGCTCTCTCAGAATATCGAGAAAATCCAATCTCAAAAATCCGGCCTTTGGCCAGGCACCCCACTATTTATAGGAAAACAAGAGGGAGAGGGGTTTGTTAACGGCGGACACCAATGGTGTCCGGCCTTGGCGAACACCAAATGGTGTCGGCGGACCTCATTGGTGTCGGCGGACACTATGATGTCGACCTTAGCCGAACACCAAATAGTGTCGGCCTTGGCGGACACCATTTGGTGTCGGCGGACTCATTGGTGTCGGCGGACACCAATGGTGTCGACATGGCGGACACCATTTGGTGTCGACCATTGGCGGACACCAAGCGGTGTCGGGTTTAAACGGCGCCAGCTTGGCTCTTCGGTTTGGTTTGGTTTCTCGGACTTTTCGCGGCGTTCATTCGATCTTGTCATTGTCGTTATGAGTCAGCGCTTGGTTCACTTGATTGGTTTCATCCGTCAGCGGTTTAAGTGGCGATCGGTCGGTGTTCAAATCCGATCTTGTTGGCGTTCGAATCCGATCGATCTCGTTGAAGCTTTGCTTGTTGGATTCATTCCATAACCGTAGCCTCGTTGATTAAATGCGCCTTGCGACCCACTTCATGAGTTCATCAGCTCGCTTCAGCGTTATCGCGGCGTCGGTTTGTCGAATGGATGGTCGGTTGTCAACCCACGTTACGAGTCTTGCTCGGGTATTGACAAGCAATTTTTATGCCTCTGAGATACCCCTCCAAAGCGTCTGGTCACCGATTCTTTGGCGATGCGGGATGCTTTGGACATGATAAACCCTTCACCCTTCGATCGTGATGGGACTTGTGAATGACCTTGGCGTTTGATCTCTCCACCCCTTCGGTCTTTCCGGTGCTTTGTAGGATTCTGAAGGTATTCGATCTTGCATTTTTGTGGACCGTTGTAGAGATCTTGGCGAGAAGTCGGTAGATAAATTTCTTTTGAGATTGGCTGCGTGTTTGATTCCTCAATTCTCTCGGGTTCTCCGGTGCTTTGTAGGATACACGGGGGTGTTGCGTCTTTGCATTTATTGCTTGACCGTTGTTGGAATTCGAGCGTAGCTAATTGAGTTCATTTGTTGTTGACTTCGTGTGGTGGGTTGTTCACTCTGACGCGTTAATTAACTTCAGATTGGGCCGAGCTATATAGTAATGACAAGTGAGATCCCATAAAGTCTTATAACGACGGGCGCAGGTTCCTTCAAATGCTCGCCTCGATTGAGGGAAAGTACTCCCGATATAGCATCTTCCCATAGGTAGACCTCAAATACGGTGACGTTCTCATGGAGTTGGTTTGTTATTCATTGCTCGCTTGAACTCAAGCATACTTCATGGCCTACAACAAAATTCAAACAAAAGAAAATGCCTTTCTATTTCAGCGCATAATGAAAACAAAATTACAACTTCTTCCTTTTATGAACAAACACGAGGATCTCTATTTTACGATCCTCGCTATGGGTTCTTTGCCCGTGTCGGACTTTTATTCGTCCGCGGACCACCACAGCATCCGATCCGTGGAAACCCGGCCTCGAACTACAGACGCGGAAGGGCTCGCTTCACGGCGAAACGACGCACTCCGAGGGGATCACACTCACGAAGGAGAGGATGCGCCGGGGATCGCCTCCGCGAAGGAGAGGATCGCGGGCGGGTGAGATCTACTAGGAGAAATCACGATTCGTACGTAATTCCAGTTCGGCTGTTTGTAGATCTGCCGTCACGGTGCTCGATCGTAAGGCCGACGGCTCGTGGATCTCGCGAGGGCTCTCTCAAGAATATCGAGAAAATCCAATCTCAAAAATCCGGCCTTTGGCCAGGCACCCCACTATTTATAGGAAAACAAGAGGGAGAGGGGTTTGTTAACGGCGGACACCAATGGTGTCGACATGGCGGACACCATTTGGTGTCGGCGGACACCAATGGTGTCGACATGGCGGACACCATTTGGTGTCGGCGGACACCAATGGTGTCCGGCCTTGGCGAACACCAAATGGTGTCGGCGGACCTCATTGGTGTCGGCGGACACCAATGGTGTCGACATGGCGGACACCATTTGGTGTCGGCGGACACCAATGGTGTCGGCCTTGGCGGACACCATTTGGTGTCCGACCATTGGCGGACACCAAGCGGTGTCCGGGTTTAAGCCGAACGCCGCTTGGCTCTTCGGTTTGGTTTGGTTTCTCGGACTTTTCCGCGACGTTCATTCCGATCTTGTCATTGTCGTTATGAGTCCGCGCTTGGTTCACTTGATTGGTTTCATCCCGTCAACGGTTTAAGTGACGATCGGTCGGTGTTCAAATCCGATCTTGTTGACGTTCGAATCCGATCGATCTCGTTGAAGCTTTGCTTGTTGGATTCATTCCATAACCGTAGCCTCGTTGATTAAATGCGCTGGCGACCCACTTCATGAGTTCATCAGCTCGCTTTACGCGTTATGCGGCGTCGGTTTGTCGAATGGATCGTCGGTTGTCAACCCACCGTTACGAGTCTTGCTCGGGTATTGACAAGCAATTTTTATGCCTCTGATACCCCTCCAAAGCGTCTCGGTCACCGATTCTTTGGCGATGCGGGATGCTTTGAACATGATAACCCTTCACCCTTCGATCGGCGTGATGGGACTTGTGAATGACCTTGGCGTTTGATCTCTCCACCCCTTTCAGTCTTTCCAGTGCTTTGTAGGATTGCTGAAGGTATTACGGTACTGCATTTTTTGTCTGACCGTTGTCGAGATCTTGGCCAGAAGTCGGTAGATAAATTTCTTTTTGAGATTGGCTGCAGTATTTGATTCCTCCAATTCTCTCAGGTTCTCCAGTGCTTTGTAGGATACACGGGGGTGTTGCGGTCTTTGCATTTATTGCTTGACCGTTGTTGGAATTTGAGCGTAGCTAATTGAGTTCATTTGTTGTTGACTTCGTGTCGGTGGGTTGTTCACTCTGACGCGTTAATTAACTTCAAACTATATGGGTTTTAGCCTTTAATCGGCGAGTGCAGCGTTAGTGGCGTCGCGATCTTACGTGGATCGAACCGTTGATCGGTGAATCCCGTCGGCGGCGTCGGTTGGCGTCGCTCTTGTATTACTCCTTGTTGGAGTGTATTCATCCACGGTGGGAGGTATTCTTCACGGGATTTGTTCGATCCTCAATTGGCGATTGGTAGGCCCTCGGTGATGCGATAAACCTTGTCTGATGGGGAAGTTCTTTCAAGGTAGAAACGCGTTGTTCGGCCCATATAAGCCTCGTCGAATTTTATCCCTCCTTGAGGTCCCCGGCGGGGAGAAATTGAGGGTTATCGAGTTATCCTTAAGAATATGGTAATATTCTCGGGAACTTCGTTAAGAACCGAGGAATTAGTTTATACTCGTAATCCTATTTGGAGTAGGGCTAGGCGGCATGGGAGAATATCGGCGATTAGTGCATCCCTGCCACATGGCGGCGGCTTGGCGGGATGCTGCGTCATTCTTGGACTCGAAGTTCACATGCAGCGAGGCGGGTGCATCATTGGAGGCTAGCATTCTTTGAAGCCGTCTTCAGTGGGACACTTTTGGTTTTGTGTCATTCTTTGGAGAAGCGAGGATGGTAGAGCTCGAGCAGGAACTCAAGCGGCGAGGAGAGCGATCGTCTTGAAGGCGGCGAAGGCCAACAAAGAAAAGACTCAGCGGTCGTGCGAGAATTTGAACTCGAGCGGTGATTGACCTCAAGAAGGAGGCTGCGGAGGCCCTTAATGGCGTGAGGAGACTTTCGGGGCGAGCCGGGAGGAACCAGCAAGCTTTTCTCAATAAAGTATTTCTTTGTCACAAATCTGCCGTTTAGAAAACACATGTAACCAGTCTTTTATCGATAAAACATATTTCCGTCCTCTTTTGTGCTCTATTATGATTCTTTTATTTAGTCGAAATAATTAACCATAATACTTATAGGATTTTGGCAAACCCTCGGTAGTCAGCAGTTTGATTAGCCTTTACTAACTACCGTTTGAGTTGGGCTGGCGTCGCGGATTATCACGGATCCGTTCATGCGTGGCGTTGTCTTTGGAAGAATGAAACTCTTCTAGACTTGTTGCTATGATATTGAATACATAGGCCGTACTCTTTTACGGGCAGAGACCACGACAGCGTGTGAAGCGTTGGGTTAATCCTTCTTAGGCCGGGATGAAATACCCGAGTCGAACTCACGGTGTCTTCTTCAATGGAAAAAGACTAAGCCGACAGCAGCGTGTGGCGTTGACTTTATCCCTTCTTAGGCCGGGATAAAATACCCCGAGTCGAACTCGGTGTCTTCTTCAATCGGAAAAAGACTAAGCCGGCAGCGTGTGAAGCGTTGACTTTAGGGTTATTGGCCAACCCTAGCCTTCAGCGGTTTGACTAGCCTTTACCAACTACCGTTTGAGTTGGGCTAGCATCGGATTATCTAGATCCGCTCATACGTGGCGTTGTGCTAAAGAATGAGACTCTCTTAGACTTAATGCTACGATGTTGAATCACGTGAAGCCGTCTTTTGTCGCGAGAATAGACTACGACAGCGTGGTAGCGTTGGCTTTATCCTTCTTAGGCTTGGGATAAAATGCCCGAGAATCGAACTCGGTGTCTTCTTCAATGGAGAAAGACTAAACCGACAGCAGCGTGTAAGGCGTTGGCTTTATCCTTCTTAGGCGGGATAAAATGCCCAGTCGAACTTCTGGTGTCTTCTTCAATCGGAGAAAGACTAAACCCAGCAGCGTGTAAAGCGTTGGCTATATCCCTTCTTAGGCTTGGGATAAAATACCCGAATCGAACTTCTGGTGTCTTCTTCAATCGGAAAAAGACTAAACCGACAGCAGCGTGTGGCGTTGACTTTAGGGTTATTAGCCAACCCTAGCCTTCAGCGGTTTGACTAGCCTTTAACTACCGTTTGAGTTGGGCTAGCGTCGCGGATTATCACGGATCCGTTCATGCGTGGCGTTGTGCTAAAGAATGAGACTCTCTTAGACTTAATGCTACGATGTTGAATACGTGAAGCCGTCTTTTGTCGCGGGAATAGACTACGACAGCAGCGTGGTAGCGTTGGCTTTATCCTTCTTAGGCTTGGGATAAAATGCCCGAGTCGAACTCACGGTGTCTTCTTCAATGGAGAAAGACTAAACCGACAGCAGCGTGTAAGGCGTTGGCTTTATCCTTCTTAGGCTTGGGATAAAATGCCCGAATCGAACTCGGTGTCTTCTTCAATGGAGAAAGACTAAACCCAGCAGCGTGTAAGGCGTTGGCTATATCCTTCTTAGGCTTAGGATAAAATACCCCAAGATGAATCTTGGCCCCTTCTTTGACGGAGAAGGGTTGAACGGATTAAGGTTGATTGAGGTGGGAAAGGAAGAATGTATTCTATTTCGAAGGTGGAGAGAAAGGAGGATCTTGTCTCCTATCTCAGGGTAAAGGATGAACAAGAGAGGAAGGTTTTGTATCCTATTGCCGTGGAGAGGAAGGTTTTGTGTCCTATCTCCGGTGCTCCACGAAAATAAGAGAGGAAGGTTTTGTATCCTATCTCTTGTTGATGGAGAGGAAGGAGGATCTTGTCTCCTATCTCCGGGTGCTGGAAAGGAAGGATTTTTGTCCTGTTTCCAGTGGGAGACTAAAAATGGGATCTCCATTTTGAGACTCTTGAAAGATGAGACTAAGAGTGGGATCTCCACTCCGAGAATCTAAGACAAGAGAGGAAAAATGTATTCTATCTCTTGCTTCTGAAGAGGAAGGATATGTCCTATCTCCAGGTAAAGGTGGGAAAGGAAGAATGTATTCTATTTCCCGATGAGAAACTAAGAGTGGGGTCTCCACTCCGAGAATCTTGGAAGGGTATGGATAGCTTTGCTTTTGTAGGATTGCTAACGAGAATGCGAAAGTGGACCTCTCGTTAGTGGAAGGAATCGAGGGAATTTCTTGGTGTTTGGACGGGGAGATTTTTAGTGGGCCCAGTCAATGAATTTGATCGGTGAGAGAATTTTGGAGAAAACACAATAATCTAGGGTTATCCTCATGAAAATGAGTGAGATATTCTCGAGGAACTTCCCATCAAAGCGGGTTATCACGAATGTATTAAGGATAATACTTTTGAAACTTCCATTTATCGGCATTAATTAGTTAGCCGTCTATTATGATAAGGCGATATGCACCGTTTGAATAGGCCGTGTCTATTATAAATGGTCCTTCCCATTTGGGTTGAATTTACCTTTCTTTTTAGAGGTGAGGATTATCGGTGCCTAGCGGCGAGGGCGAGATCTTCCTCCTTAAAGGTTCTCTGTCGAACTTTCTTGTTGAAAGCCCTCGACATTCTAGTTTGATAGAACTCAATGCATTGTTGAGCCTCAAGCTTCTCATCTAACATCTCAAGCTCTTGAGGCGTTTTGATATTGTTCTTGATCGTCATCTACATTTGCAAGAGGCGGCGAAGTGGCGAATCTGGATTTCTAGCGGAGAATTGCTTCACACCGTAAACCGAAGATGCGAGTGCTCCGATTGGCGTGCGTCTGGTTGTGCGATAAGCCGAGTGCTTCTCGAGTTTATCATTCCGGTCTGCTTGTTATTCTTCACAAGCTTTGACAAAATCTTGATAATCGTCTTGTTGAGCGCCTCGGCTAATCCATTTCTTTGCTGGATTATAGGTACATCGGCGAGGCGTCTTGTATCTTGAACTTTTCACAAAACGATGAAGGAATTGCTAATGAATTGGGGACCGTTGTCATGCGATCCGTCTTGGAACACCGTGTCGGTAGATGACATGGTGTTTGATAAATTGACTCTGATTTTCGCCTTCACTTCTTTTAGCGGGATTGCTTGACACTTGGAAAGTAGTCGGTGATCGCTAGAATAAACCGATCACCTTTAGCGGCGGAGGAAAAATGGGACCTAGCGTCCATTCCCCATGTCTCGAATGGCGGGATGTGGCGAAGGATGCAACTCGGGAGGTGATGCATATAATTGGCGTGAATTTGACAGCGTGGCATTTCGGCGTGCTTCGACCGTCATTAATCATTGTTGGCGAAGTAGCCCATTCTCGATTCGATCGTAGAGCTTGGGACGGTGGTGTGCACCACATTCACCTTCGTGTGCTTCAGAAGGACCTCTCTGCCTCTTTGTTTGAGAGGCAGGAAAAGACCGTCGTACCCGGCGATATAACACGGGTCTGCATTATGCGTAAAAGAATCTTGGAGCTCTTCGCCGGATTGACTCTCTCTCATTCACGTCTTCTGGCAGAATACCGTGTAAGACGTAATTGATGATAGGAAAGCGCCAATCTCGGGGCTCCAACTTGGTTTGGGTTGCATTTGCCTCTTTGGCAACTATCCCTTTGTCTTCTTGTACCCCATCATACATTGGTACGAAGAGTTGATGAGTCCTGACCGTAACTAGTTGCTCGGTCTCGGAAGGTTGTGCTAACGACCGCGACTAACGCCGCCGGTGCATCCGCGCAAAGCGTTTTGGAAGCGGGATATATTCAATGAAGAACTCTTGAGCAGGCTCGCCATTTCAGCGACTATCGATGATAGGGGATCGGATCAGTTCGACCGTAGTCACCACGAACACCTTAACTATCGATTCGCGAATCGCCGTGCGGCGAGATACCGACCCCGGCTCTTTGGCAAAGCTAAGTCCGATAAGTAGCGTTGTATTGAAGCTCGTTATTGGAGCGAGGTTGGTGAGTGAATAAGCGCGGGGCATGACATGATTCCGGAAATCAAGACAACTCCGACTCGGTGAGATTTTAGAAACGTCAGGGGTACTTGCTACATTAGTGGCCGAAGCTCGTCAAAATACAATCGCCATATTTGTTAGTGCGGCGTAGTGTTGACTTCACGGACTTCATCAGGAAGATCATCATATAGCTCAAGCGCATCCGTTGTCGGTGGCGACCAAGAGATCACAAATCGCTTGTCCTTTGGTGACTTGTTGTTTGAAGTGCAAGTCATATTGGGACAAGTAAGGCCCATTCGCCCGAGCCTTGACTCATTGAGGCGGTGGGTCATAAATATTCGGACGGTTACATTAGAGATAACATAAATCGTCGTCCAACTAAATAGTGCGCATTTTGAATCGCGAACACTAATGCAAAACTTGCTTCTCGACCATTGGATATCGAGACTCGGCACCGACTAATGTTAAACTCGGGTAATACTTGCTGTTCATTGACCGCCGTCGTCGTCTGCGCGGTAAAGGCTAGCAGTGATCCGTTGCCTTGGCGTAGATCGGAGCGGTTTTCCGGCTGCGGTGCAACAAGAGCGGGGAGGTTTAGCGAGATACAATTTTATCTCTTCAAGCGCTTTCGACATCGTCGTCCCAAATAAGCGACCGCCCTTCTTATTCAATTTTGAGAATGGTTGGCACTTCCCGGATAGGTTCGATATGAACCGCCGTCGGATGTCATGTCGCCCTTGTAACCCACGAGTTCTCTCAGTTTCTCGGGGTTGCAATTCTTGAATCGCCTTCACTTTGTCGGGATCGGCGTGGATTCCTTTGTCGGTGGCAGGCGAAGCCAAGGAACCCTTGGACATCCCAAGGAAGGATTTGGCGGATTCATCTTCGGTGATGGGTTCGCATGAGCTCGAATACCGTTCAAGATCTTTGATGTGATCTCCTTTGTCCGCGGCTTTTCACGACTAAATTAAATCGGCGTAGCGATTCGACCGTTTTCGAAGATGATCTGGAAAATCTGTCATTGCTTTCATTGATGCGTTAGCGGCGTTCTTTAAGCCAAATGGCATGACCGTGTAGCAAAATATACCGATGGAAGTTACGAGCGGCTGTGTGTTTGGCGTCATCGGGGTGCATCTTGATTTGATTATACCGAGAAACCATCCATGAGCGACATTCTTTCAAATCCACCGCGTATTGTCGACTATGACGCCGGTGATTGGAAGAGGAAGTCGTCTTTTGAGCAGCGGCATTGGATCTACGTGGTAAACCGAGATCGTCGAACCATTCTTCTTCATGGCCAGGGACTATATTAGCCACCCAATCCGGATGTTGAATTTCCTCGATGAATCCGATTCTATGAGTTTCTTCACTTAGTCAACAATTGCCTCCAATATTTGTGGGCCGAAACCGTCTTCTTTGTTGCTTGGCGGGTTTGACATCGCCTTGATGTTGGCGATGTGTTGCCACATTAGGGTCGAGTCACGGCATGTCCTCGTAACTCGGTGAATACATCGATATACTCCGATTAGGGCAATCAACTCTTCCTTTTCTTCCAAGGGAAGTATTGCGATGTTTATGAGTTTAGGATGCTCTTCATCACCCATATTAATCTGGACTACCTCGTCCTTAGTGGGGGGTTCTCTTTGTTCGAACCTATCCCCAAACTGCTCTCTGAGTTGATGGATCCATGGGTCTTCCCATGTTGGCATTTCTTCATCATTCTCCATAGTAGCGGGATCGATCGTAGCCATATTTGACATCAAAGCTTTGAAAGCTTCTCAGAGGCTAGTGTCGAGAATCCCAAACCGAAGAATCGGGGCAGTATCTGTCTTCTTCATCGGGTAAATGGTGGTCGATCATCCACGAGCATTCATCTTAGAGGAGGATTTATATCCCAATCCTCGTCTAAATGCGTAGTAGTTATCTGGCTTCCCTTTTGGGACATATGCTGCTTTAGGAGGGATTCGAGGACCTCGTCCGAAACATAGACCTTCACCTTGTATCAAGTCGTACCCCCACTTCTTCATGATACCTAGTGTTTCTGGACTATATCTGCATGTGTAGAGGATAGGCCCATCGTTATCCTCATCTTCTTCTAAGAAGTGATTGGCGTTAACCTTTGCATCTCCTTTTAGTAAACCAAGTCTTTTTCAATACTCGATCTTTGCGGGATGGAGTGTTGTCCCAAAGGAGTCTCGGAATTGCTTTTGTATAAAGCAAGATGACCGAGTTGGTAGATGCAACTCTGGATTGTTATATAAACCTGTCATTGCATCGTTCAAAGACAGAGGGTACTCTAAATCGTCATTTATTGCTTCATCGGCAATTTGCCAATTACAATGTTCATCTGACGATTCTTCATCGTCAAGATTGATTACAAGGGGTACAATGTCTTTTAAAACAAAACCACCACCATAATCAAGCCCGGCTTGAATCGGCTTCTTCACGCATGTCAGTGCCTTGGGCGATGATTGATTTAGGACTCATTAGTAGAGGAGAGAATCGATAAAATAATTCTCCACCCCTTAAGCGGTTTGTTTGTCGCGACCACCGTCTTGACCTCATTATTAGTGTCTACATATTTGAGACGATGAAGAGTAGATGGGACTATAGCGTTACCGTGGATCCAAGGTCGACCCAACAATAAGTTATAGGAAGTCTGCGTCAATCACATGGCGGTGACTTGGACTTTAAATCCCCATCGGCACCTTATCAGGATCTTACCAGCGGAGACCCGGTGTTAAACCCATAGATCATTGTGCTGTTGATGCGGCTTCTTGCGAGGATTCCAAGGTGATACATGGTAGCGGGGCATAATGCTCCTGGCGGAACGGATCGACTTGGATCGGTTAACTTCACTAGAGCCAATATACGGTGAAGTATAGCGGCGATCGTGCTTGGAATCTCGTGCATATCCTCCTTTGTAAAAGTAATGCGGGGAAGTGCTTGGTTGCCAAGTTGCATTGTTGTCGCGATTCTTAGGAATCGGCAATCGAGTGAAACACTTGAGTCGGCCGAGCTTCTTGTAGAGCTTCGGGTTTCCTTTGACAATCGAACAACTCATAGAAGTTATTACGGCGGGATGTTAAGCCAAGCTGGGCCATGGCGTCAGCGGTATGGAGAGCCCGATGTTCGGTCTATCCCTCTGTCAGGCGATTGAATCGGGTTGCCGGGAGTTGAGCTTCACGGACTGAGGCATTTCTCCTTTGCTTGGTGCTTTTTCTTTCTGCGAGTTAGAGAGTCGTGGTCACCCCAGCTCGGCGGTGTCTTAGCGTTTGGATTTGGAGTGTCACGGATACTTGTAGGAGTATTCTTGTCCACTCCTAGTAGCGAACTTCCGCTCTTCTTAGGAAGTGGAAGGTGGATACTTTTCATCATCCTTCTCGGAATTCTTTGAAGCGACATGGCATAGCTTGCCTTTTCCCTTGGACTTCCTTCGTGAGGATGTAGTCCAGCGATCGTCTTCCGACAAGTCGGGGTGGACCCAAAGGATTTCTCCGTTTGTGGGTAGTGCGGTGCGAGCCCCTTCTTCGTTGCGTGAGGATCTTCATTCACCATCTTCATTCCTACCTTCTGGCTGGCGTCGGTTGGAACCAATCGAAGGCGATCCGAAGCTTATAGAGGCGCATTTGCTCCACCTTCTTCTCTTTAGAGGGTTTTGGAGTAATGACTCAACATCGATCAAGGCACGAATCTTGTCCTTGAGATGGTAGCGAACTTTGTAGGATGATGTACCGCTACGTGGTAAGCCGCGATTACTTAGGATCTGTAACCTTGCTTGCCTCCTCTTGGTTTACAATTGGGGGCAACTGGATTTTGTTGTTTTCCAGAAGGTATTTGAAGATGCCCGGAACTTCCTCGTCCTTGAATGAGTAAGTCTTGGGAAACCTCGAACCGATGGTTTCGATTGAGTTTGTTGGCGCCATTGAGGCTGCGATTGCTATGGTGCGTTGTTGCGGCTGTTGTGGTTGCAATTCGAGCGTTTGATTAGCGTCTGAGACTTTGCGGCTTTACCTTTGCCACGGGGACAAAGTTACGCTTGTGAGCATCTACCATAGGTGACCTCTCTCGCTTTCTTCCTCCTCGAGAATGCTCGGCTTGCTCTCCACGTATCCTTAAATCTTTCGGGTCTCGGGCGGTGCGGTTCCCATTGCTTCCAACACGTCCAATGGCGGGTTGCTATGACAAGTTTGGAGAATGAACTTCTCCGTTATCGGTCTCGGCAATTCATTGCCTTATTTACGAACCTCTTGGCGAAGTTATCCACTGTTTCCCGTCTTTACGTTTCTCGTCCAACAAAGAACCGATGGATACCTCGGTGTCATCGTCGAAGAAATTGGTGAGAAACATGGCCTCCATATCATCCGGCTATTAGCGGCTCCACGGTTTGAGGCGGTACCAATCGGCGGCTCCACGAAGGGTGCCAGCGAATGACCGAACCATCAAGGGCTCGTTGCGGAGATAACACCGGATGAGACTTGAAGTAGATCAAGTCTTTGAGTGGGCGATCCCTTCCGTCAAGCGGTGTAAAGTTGATGAGGTTGAATTTTGTCGGATCAGATTGATTCCCACTCCCTTGGGTAAGGACATGGTATACCCGTCTTCTTTACCTCTTGGCGGAAATCAAAGTATTGATTTTGCTCTCGAGGTCTTTATTTTCTCATTTTCCTCTCGTCTCCGTTCGGGTAAACTTGGGGAGGAATGGCGGTGTTATCGCTAAGCGTTTTCTTTGGCGGCCACGATCACCTACGTTTGGCCTCCTTCCTGTCGTGTCGCTATCTGTTAAGTTAACATTATTGCGGCGACTTGGCTCGCCTTGGCGGTTCATTATCGCTGGATCTGTTGGTCATGCATTGCTCTCATCTGGCTGCATGGCGGTTCCATTCAAGCTTAAAGTTGTCCTTTTGCTTGGTTAGGGCCTCTTCAAGCATCGGGATACTTGTTCAGCGTGATCATGAGCGGCAGCGAGGTTGTCCTATCTTTGGAAATTGTATTATCGAAGCCATTCGGAGCCGACATCCGACACTTCATCATCGAGGGTAATCCCTTACGCATCTTGCGATAATGGGTCGTCTAACGGTCGGACCGCAATCGAGTCATTCGTTCGCGATGCCGAGCGACGCGTGACGGCGTCCCTCTGCTGGTCATATTGATGGTAACACTTTCGGCAATTCATGCATGCAGGCCATCTCTTCTTGCGGGGCGTCTTGACTTGGGTTCGGGCATTCGTCGCAGAGCCTATCAAAGACGGCGCCTTTTAGAGTCGTTTTAGTGCGGTTGCACTCGATAACTTGCCTTGATCGGTTTGAGCATAAGCAAGGCATGTTTGATTAGGCGTTCCTCTTCGGGATTTACTGTACCCCGGCCGCGATAGTACAACTTCGTCGGCATGAATACGGAGCAACCTATCGTGTGTTGTACGACTTCAGGTATAGCGTTGTCATCGTCGGATGAGGCGTCTCCCGAGAACAAATAGGCCTTTCATAAGTTACCGCGCGACCTGCGCCTTAGCGAGTGTGAATCTTCGGCGGGCTCGGACTTCGATTTGAAGCCGGTCGCGCGGCAATGGTTTCTTCTTTTCTTTGTGGAGTGCATTTGTATCGAGTGACCCATGATTCCTTTAGCGGACCTAAGCGATCCTTGGCGGTAAGCACGCTGGTGTGTGGCGTTAACTTTCTTGGGAAGTTTGGAGTCGAACACGGAGGTAACCGGCGTCGGTGCCACTTTGTTGAGTGCTCACAATTTCGATTTGAGCGCGGGGCGGAAGTTGGCTTCTTTGGCGAAGCTAGGCTTGAATCTTTGGGTTACGTCGGAGTTGAAGCCGGCGGACTTGAGCTTCAAGCTAGGCGATTGTCGGCGACTTCTTGGCGCCTCCTTCTTCAACTTCGCGGGCTTGTTGCACCAAAGCCGTGCTAGCTTGTGGCGCTCCGGATACGTTCTGGCGTGGAGCGATTCCGTTTACTTCGGACCCATTCATTCTTCGCGGCACAGTGGAATCGGCTCGATCTCGAACTTCAACCTCGAGTCAACTTGGATCTTAGATCCGCCTCATAGCGGACCCCATCCGTTGATTCTTTTGCACAGGCTAATTGTTTCGCCGGCCGTCGCCTCGGCGGGCTCTCTTGGAGAGAGTCCGCGGCGCCATTGGCGGAATCGACCCCAATGACGAGGGTTAAAGGTTTTGGCGTTGTTGGGCGAGGGAACCACCGTTGTCTGCGGTCTTGCGGCGGTGGTGGTGGATTTTCGCCTCGCATCTCGAGCCGATCGGGTCTTCCTTGCGGCGGAGACCATCTTGGACTTGCGAGGCGGATGCGGGCGAGGAGGAGGTATTCTTCATACTTCTTACGTGAACTTCGAACTTCGACCTCCTCGATGGCCGGGATCGGGATCCGCGGTTGCGACAACGGCTTCTTTCTGGCCGTTGGCTCTATTGTGGTCGCCCGGTGTTGCTGAGGAAAGTTGGTTTGTTATTCATTGCTCGTTTGAACTTCGTTTACGGCCGTTGGCCTACAACAAAATTCAAACAAAAGAAAATGCCTTTCTATTTCAGTACAATGAAAACAAAATTACAACTTCTTCCTTTTATGAACAAACCACGAGGATCTCTATTTTACGGGATCACCGCTTGCGTGGAGTTCTTTGCACGTGGGGACTTTTATTGGTCAGTGGACCACGCGCGCAATGGATCGGTGGAAACCGGGTTGCGGAACTACTGAGGCGTGAAGGGGCTCGTTCCGCGAAGGAAGCGGCGCGCGAGGATCACACTCCGCGAAGGAGGGATGGCCGGGGATCGCCTCCGCGAAGGAGAGGATCGTAGGGCGGGTGAGATCTACTAGGAGAAATCCACATGTACGTCTGTAGCGACCGAGTTAAACACCTCGCGGTTTGTAGATGCATGCGTGCTGCGGTGCTCCGGGGCGTGCGTCGGCGGCTCGTGGATCTCGCGAGGGCTCTCTCAAGAATATCGAAAATCCAATCTCCAAAATCCGGCCTTTGGCGAGCACCCCCACTATATATAGGAAAACAAGAGGAGAGGGGTTTGTTGCGGCGGACACCAATGGTGTCGTTAGCCGAACACCAAATGGTGTCCGGCCGGACACCATTGGTGTCCGCGGACACCTATGGTGTCGACCTTAGCCGAACACCAAATAGTGTCGGCCTTGGCGGACACCATTTGGTGTCGACCGTGCCGAACAAGCGGTGTCGAGTTTGACGGCAGCAGCAGCTCTTCGGTTTGGTTTGGTTTCTCGGACTTTTCGCGGCGTTAGTTCGATCTTGTCATTGTCGTTATGAGTCAGCTTGGTTCACTTGATTGGTTTCATCCGGTCAGCGGTTTAAGTGGCGATCGGTCGGTGTTCAAATCCGATCTTGTTGGCGTTCGAATCCGTCGATCTCGTTGAAGCTTTGCTTGTTGGATTCATTCCATAACCGTAGCCTCGTTGATTAAATGCGCCTTGCGACCCACTTCATGAGTTCATCGGCTCGCTTTCTGCGTTATCGCGGCGTCGGTTTGTCGAATGGATCGTCGGTTGTCAACCCACCGTTCACGAGTCTTGCTCGGTATTGACAAGCAATTTTTATGCCTAGGTACATCTCATGTAAAGCCAACCCCAACTTCGCCGTGTTTAGTGAAAGCGTGTTGAATCTGGATTATAAAGCTCGAATAAGGTGAAGAAATGATTGGCGCTGATTGGAAGGCCATACATGGTGGCACGAATCGCGAATCTGAGACAAAGCGAAGTTCTCCATCTCACGGTGAGGGCGTAAGTGGTCGGCGACCCCACCAATGCTTACTTGGCAGTGTGACAACGAAGAATCTATGACTTGGCGGGCATCTCTGCTAATTTAGGCGATTCTTCAAAGTCGGCGAGGAACAAAGAGCTCATCGCAGGCGGTGTCGGCCCTACAACCCGAGGTGAAGACCGATGGCGATTCCTATTGGAACCCGGAACCATTTCGCTGGGTAATAAACCCACAATGAATATGATCATGCTCCTCGGTCGGGCATGACATGCAGTCCACGGCATGGTGTCTAAGGTCGGTCAATGAGGCGGCGAGGTATCAGGGAATATACAAGGGCCTCCGTCGTCTTTGTTCAACCACCTCTCACTCTCGATAAGAGGCGTATCCAGGATCCTTAAGCGAGTCGCCGAATAAATAATCTGTCTTCGCAAAAAGTTGATGAAATTGTCCCTTCGGCGGCGCCGGTGACCAATCGTCGGAGAACGCGGGAACTCCCCTCAAATACAGCCTGGATCGTCTCCGCTGATGTGCCGGGCGCAAATCGAGGCGAGATAAAAATCGCGGGATCATCGCACGTGGAATAATAGTCATTATGACGTCCATCGACCGCGTAGGTTGGAAAAGCTCCCGAGGAATAATCAACTGAAATCAGAAAATATTCAGTTAGTAAAAGGCGTTGAATTCATCTTTCATAGATCGAGTCACGACCTGATAACGGGTACGACGATTTCATCCGTATCGAATACCCGGAGAACGATAAATATAGTCGCGTAAACCAAGCGGCAATATATTCCGTTCTACAGAGTAAGGGTACAGTATGAAATCGCTCCCGTTAAAGATATCGAGACGGGTGATGACCAAGCAAAACCAATCTGTGTAGCTTCCATCCCCACAAAGGAGAATTTCGGCTCTTCAATGCATCTCCTCACAAGAGAAGCGGGGGTCATACGAGTACACAATGGCGTCGGTCCCCACAAAGGAGGATTCGGCTCTTCCCAATCGCCTCACAAAGGAAGCGACGGGAATCTGGCGATATGTATGCGAGAAGATGATAATACTAACGGCACCACCAAAGAAGGAGGCGTGCATTCCGCGTGCGTGCGAGTTGATCGACTCCTCGAACATGGGATCTTCAGCGGCGACATTGAAAAGCAAAGAAGACAAATAGAGTCGGATACGCAGTTGAAGATCGAGCAAATAAAGTGTCAAAAAGCTACAAAATCGGCCCGAGCACCGAAGCGACGCCCGACTCGCGGACGCCGCCCGCCCGCCGGCGCCATGAGCGCCGCCACCCATGGCGCCAGCGGCAATGGCGGCAGCTAAGCGGCCTTGGCGGCTGTAGTAGCAATGGCCTTATGGTGGCGACCAGCCGGCGCGCATGGCGTTGACATGCTCAACCCATGCATAGCAAAAGCGGACTCAATGGTTGCTTTTAATGTCACTGCTTTAGTGTCCTTAACATGAACAACGGTAATAAAATGTTCAATGATGCTCCCCTTTTTATCCACATAACGTACAACAAGAGCCATTTATTCTTTAGTTGATACATCACAAGATTCGTCTACTAATAAAGCAAACAAATCATCATTCATGTTCGCGATTATAGCTTTTGTTGTCAAATAGGCACAAGCACTTATGACATCCTTTTGAATCATCGGTGAAGTCAATTTGTTATTGTCGGGAGCATTTGCCAACACAACTCTTTTAATATCTTTCCTACATGAGGCGGTATATTGTAGAAGTTCAAGAAACCATCCTTTATTCATGGATTTTTCTGATTCATCATGGACTCGAAAAGAGCTTCCTTGACGCAAGAGAAACATGACCGCTCTAACCGTTGTTCTCAACTAAAGACTATAATCATTCTTTTCTTGTTGAGAAGCTTTACATATATTAATGTCTATATGTTGCTTTCAGTTCATGAGATCTTGACTAGCATTGAAGCATTGCATGTGAACACTATTGTGGTCTCCAACATGTTTTCTCAAAGCCTCCTTCTTTTTCCAATTACGAAATCATGTACCAACAAAATAATCACCACCTCCTTTTTGTTGATTCGGTGGCTTAAACAAATAACAATATAGACAAAAGTAAGCATCTTTGCTTTCACTATATTCCAACCAACTTCCATACTCAATGAACCATTCTTTGCAAAAATGACGATCTCTACTGGAAATGTCATGTGTAGGGTAGTTTTCTAGTATAGGTTGGCAAGGACCCTTGAGTAAATATGCTCTTTGAATATGTTCTAATTGCTTAGAATCTGTAGCAATTGAATGAACAATAGGCCTTAGTCCAGGATCTGCCACAATCTCATGCACATATTGGCTATCCATCAATTGTGGAGGTGGAGGAGGTGGTGGTGGCGGTGGTGGTGGCGGTGGCGGTGATGGTTGCGGGTCACCCGCACCCACCGGAGTAGAAGATATTCGACCTCTTTTAAGAAATCATTCCATAATTGAGTTACCACCACCAGGAGTTACCTGATTTCTTTTAGGATTTCGTTCCATGGCTGAAATAAAATATTATATTTAAATTTTATTACTAGGAACTAGAGTGAATATCATAAACAAATTACATCCTAAATTTGTAAAATTAGAAATCCTAAAATCCATTAGTCAAATTGTCAAAAGATTTATTACTAATCCTAAAATCCTAAAATATTACATTTAAATTTTATTACTAGGATTTCGTTTCATTTTACAACTCCTTGAATTGGAAAATTAATCAAAATAGACAACTTATTAGGTTTATCAAGTAGAAACAATTCACATTTAGAATAAACTTAGATATCAATATTAAACAATAGAAAATTGAGATTTTTTTCTTTTTGATGTTCTGTAGTTTTTAACAAAGCAAACTAATCATGTCAAAATCTCCTTCTTCTTGAGAAATTTATCCCATTTGAGACATTAGAATAGAAGAGATTAGAGAAATCAAGAACAAATGAAGAGAGAATTCAAGGCTTCAAAGTTCAAACCCTAATTTGATGAAAAATCACCCACCATTGTAATTCTTGTGAGGGGTTTGGAGCAATAACGAAGGATCCTCTGGCTTCGGATCTTGAAAGACGATATTGAAAGAGAATTTTATTGGGTATTAAGATTTTTGAGAATGTAGTCTGAGAATAGAAGGGGATTTCAGAGGAAGAGTTGTCTTTTCCTAGCAACAAAAGATAGTGAAGGAACTAAAGTTTTACACTTTAAACCTTGCACTAATATAAAATTTGTCATATATGCAGCATACCCCTTTTTTTCTAATTTTCAAGGGGGGCCAGGGACCTAAAGGCCCCTGTATACGTCCGTCCCTGATGAGGAGACTAAATTTGAGGAACCATGGAAGGATATGCTCATAAAGTATGAGATTAAAGAGCCATCCTGGTTGCATGATATATACAAATTAAAGGAGAAATGGTCTCATGCTTATATGAAGAGGATATTCACTTTAGGCATGAGAAGTACACAACTTAATGAGAGTATAAATGCATATTTAAAAGATCATTTGTTTGAATATTTTAGACTTCTTCAAGCACTTTAAAAGAGTAGTAAATGATAAAAGATGCAATGAGTTAGAGGCTGAGTATCATTCGAGGCAGAAATTGCCTAACTTGAGATTTAAAAAATGCCTAGTGTTGTGTCGAGCATCAGAACTCTATACTCCAAAGATTTTTGAAATGTTCGTTGAAGAGTTTGATGAGTCTCAAGGAGCATCTATAAAAGATAGGTGTGAGCCGACATGCACTCATTGGTATGTGGTTTCTATTACAGATGAAGGTGCACATAAAGTAATGGTTAGCCTTTCAGACCATATGTTTTTGTGTCAATGCCAAAAGTTTGAGACTTTGGGTATCTTATGCAGTCATATATTAAAAATATTCAATTTATTGGATATTCATTGCATTCCAAACTAATATATCTTAAGTTGATGGACAAGACATGCAAAAAAAATTTATTCGTAACAATAGTGGGGAAATTATATCTGAGGATCCTAAATTTGCAGTGGCAAATCGATATAGAATTCTTTGTGCTACTCTTGTCAAGATTGCTTCTCGAGCTGCAGAAAGTGATAAAATATTCAATATGATGTATATGACGGCAAAGGGAATGAGTAAAAATATAGAAGATATTTTGCATAATGATATCCCTATAGCTAAAGGAGGCACAATCAGAGATTACATCTAATCCCAGTGAAAGATTGAATATGTATGGCTTGAATCCTATATCCACATCAAATCTCATCAAAGCAAAAGGTCTTAAGAAGAGAAGGGGAGGTAGAAGAGGTTGAAGACCAATAGGTTGGGCTGAGGGGCAATCAAAAAGAAAGAAAAATACTACAGTTAATGTGAACGATGAAACACAACATATGCCTAAGGTAATATTTAATTTTTAGTTATCTATTGTTTCCATAAAAAATATAGTTATTACTTGTTGCTTTTTACTAGGGTTTTTTTTGCAAGGATGATGAAGTTCATGGACCTAATCTGCACAGTTCTACTCCACAATCATCATATATTTTTCACAAGGTGATATTTTTTTAGCTTTTTTAGTTTAAAAAATCACGTATTTAAGAAACTCGTTATATATCCTCTTACCTTGATAATAGGGAGTTGAGATTCCATCGGAATTAGCATGGATGAGTTATGACCAAAGCAATGATCACCCCAGCTTCACTGAATTGTTGATGGTATATTTTAAATAGTTGTAATGATAAAATTTATATATTATTAAGCATTTTCTAGTTATAATCACTGATGTATATTTTAATAATGTGTTATAGGCCACCTCACGCGCTTCAGATTATAATACGGCAATGACATATGACAAAAATCACAATGTTTTATAGAAGGTTAACTCGAAGAGGTTAGTTCCAAAATCGAATAAATGATCAATTTTTTAATCATGTATTAATTACATACTTATTTTATTTCAGGAGAGAAGCTATAAGAGTTTTTAATAAATAATGTGAAAGATAAATCATGCAAGTTATAAGTTTCTCCATTCGAGTTTCTCAAATTTTTATTGATTATGTAGAAGACTTGTTAGTCGAGAGGTTGATTTTCAGTGTCGATTCTTCTTTGTTGAAATATTTGTAATTGTAATTGATATTAGAGTAATTCAATATATGTTATTTGAATTTTAGCTTAAATGTATTGTTAAACCTCACATTTTTCTTTGAATAAGACATATCTCATCGATGTTCATTCAATTGCTAAAAGTTAAAGAATTAAATATAATTTCAAAAATATAATTTCATTATGCAATAATTACAAAAATATTTCATAATAAAATATACAATGGATCAAAGAAACGAAGAAATATTTTAATTTAGAATTTAGAGGAAAAAATTATCATGAAGATAAATATTTTTCAAGTTAATTTTTTGAAATAAAACCAATAAATCTTTTCCTCAATGTAGAATAATCTCAAATATTATGTTATAAAAATTAGTGTAGAAAAATTGAAAGAAAAATTCTTTTGATGAGGAGTAAAGCAATAAAAGAAAAAGAATATTCGGCGGAAAAAAGAAAAGAAAAAAAAAAAGAGAGGAAAAATCAGAAAATAAATAGAGATAAGGACCGGATATACAAGATTAGGAAAGTAGATTAGATAGGAGTAAAAATAGGAGATATATTAGGCTAATTAATTCCCATAATCATAGTTAGGAAAGATTGATTTCATCTCAACTATTGAAATAAAATCAATGGACTAAAATATAAGTAGTTGTCTCTTCACTATTTTTTTTTTAATTTTAATGGAGAGTATCCAAATCCTGGAGGGATCACATACTTTCCAAATTTTGAATTCGGTGCGGACTGCAACCTTCGGAAACCTAAGGCTTCAAAATTATGTTCTAATCCTATTGGAATTAGGAGTCCAAGTTTGAAGGGAATTCATACAGTAGCTTTATAAAAGACCCAGTAGCATAAACTCCTCCCTATTGAGATTTTTCTGCCATCTTTGTCTCGGAGCAACTTTCAATCTTCTCTCAGTAACGAAGACAACGATGGCGACTCCCTGCCTACCTCACGAACTCTTCTCTGCACAGCAGAAGGATGCCGCTGCGACCGACTCCTCCGGTTCCTGCTTCTTCTATTGAATTCCCCCGCCTACCTCATGAACTCTTCAAGAAGAAGAAAAACAACGTAGAGCTGATTCGAGGCCCCTGCCATCTCTTTCTCCGTTCAGTCCTATCACCTCCATCTTCTTCCGAGGCCGCTCAAGATGGCGACGATGATGATGAGCCAAGTAACCCTTCATCCGGTGTGTTAGCTTCAAAGCATTAAAGTTCTCATCTCTCCACGACTGCCACAATATTCCAGAATTCCCCATGGAGCATCGTCACCGTGAGTTCTTGAAGACGGAGATCCGCGAATTTGTCCATCAAGCAGTACAAGAGGCTGTTGGCGCCAAATCTGACGTGAATGTTTATGTCACTGTTTACATGGAGAGGCGGGTGGGGTACAAGGAGACTGCAAAAATGGCTAGAGAGATGGAGGCTACAATGGAGGGGAGATGGAGAGACGAGAGAGAGGACAGCTGTGAGAAGAGAGAGTGTGCCGTGTGTTGTAACGAGATAGAGAGTAGGTGGTCCGAAGAGGGGGAGCTTTTCTGTGGCCATGTTTTCCATTGGGGGTGCATCGCACCGTGGATGAGTAAGAAAAATACATGCCCTTTGTGTCGGTGTGTGCAGACAAACTAATGTAAACCAGAAGACTGAATGAATAAACAGTTTTGCTAATTACCTTTGTTTTGAGTAAAGTTTTCAGCAATGTGAATATTGGTTATACATTTTGCACAGTTTTTAGTTGTACTGTTGAGAAATTAGTGTTGTATAGCTTATATTTGTGGACTCTGTATTGTTATTAGACATGCATCCTACTCACAAAATGGATACATACATATATTGCTGGTAAAGTAGATAAAGAAATCTGGTTGTTATTCTCAATTTTGTGTGCACAATGCCTTCTGAACATCTGGGGTTGTTAGAAATTTCACTGGGAAATACATCCAGAAACAAAATGCAGGACTGAAATTTATATTCAATCGTAATTGGTCGAACACCCATGCATCACATCATGAACTATGTGATATAAGTTGTAATCCTCGAAACATCTTATTCACATGTATCAAGTAAAGCTTCTTTTATCAGTTAGTCAAGGGCTAAGGAATCTTAGTTGTAGAGAAACCCTTGAACTGGGGGATCTGATTGAAAAATTAAAACTAGTGGTTTATTTTATAACCGGCAATGAGAGTTAGTAAGATCGATACTGCGCAAGTTGAAAAAAAAGGGAATATCACACATTAGTTGCTACTATGTCGACAAGAAATCTATCTGAATTAGTAACACTCCAAGAAAGCCTATGTTGCGAGTATCGGGTCAGTCCCTTCAGTCTAGAACAAGATAACCAATGAAGGGTGTAAAGCTTAACAACACTGGGAGACGAATTACTCCCTTCGGTCTAGAACAAGATACAGACACTTGCACTCAGAGTACTTGATATATAGAGGACATTTTCATACAAGTCCAGTGCTATCACGGATGATCTAGATGATCTCTGCATTTTATAAGACAGATTACATCGCAAAGAGAAATTTTTATTCTATCTTGAAGTGCATCTAGATGATAAATCAGTAACTTTGGAAACAGTTGTGATTTCAAAGGTTCAAAATTTGTACAACGCTGAGAAGTTTCAGTTAGACTACAAGGTATCATTTGCACAACTCCTCCCTTCTCCAGTTCACCGATGAACCCATCATGCAGACAGTGGCAATACCATCTACAAACAGCCTTTGAAATCTTGAATAGTTCAAGAAAGCCCAACAATCACACAAGTCCAGGAAACCACATTTCTTTCAGGCATTTCATCAAACAGATTATATGCAGAGAGGAGAGGGTCCGGTTTCAGGGATTTGAGGAGGTGGGTTGTTGAGGATTTGGGCAGGGAGTTTGAGATCGTGATTGCAGGGAACAAGGTTGGACATGGATGTTTGTAGTTTATGGAAAGCATTCAACAGGGAGAAGGTTGTTAGTTTAGTTGCCCTTTTTGTTTCCTTGGGTTAGTTTTTGGAGTTTGAATTTTTAAGTCAATGGAGGTTTGTTGGACCTGGCGAGAGAATCGGCATATAATTGTAAAAAATTATCCTACTTTTATCATGTTTATATACATCTTAAATTCATTGAGGTAAAAATGCAGAACTATATCTCTGGAACTTTGTTGTCATATTTTCTTTCTTTTCTCTATCTTTCCTTTCCCAATAGCTTCTATCATCAAATCACGTCATCAAATGATTCAGATTGGATCACCTCCCCTCCTAGTCCTATTGACATATTTTACTTTTTTTTTTTTACAGAATACTATAATTGTGTAATTAATGTAAGGTAAAAATTAAAAAATTTATTAAAAATAACTAAAATTGAAGGGAGAAAACAAATATTAGTGGAAGAAAAGGGAAGAAAATGTGGATCACTTTAATCATTTTAGATATACACTATAATAATAATTCAAAAATAAATTAAAATACATAAATTATTATTATTATTATTATTATTATTATTATTGGGTTAATTTCACATAACTCCTAAACTTTATTTATCTCACATAACCCCTGAACTTTACATTTTCTTGCCTAACCCTCTTACCTGTAATTTTCAAAAAATTACAATTCTTTAAAGAAAAAAAATATCCCAAACTTTGTCATTTGCTATTTCCAGGCAACATACTCCTTACTGTTTGAGTTTTTTTCTCAAGAAATTTTATTTATTTGCAAATTACATGTAGTGGACCCGGTGAGATAATTTCAAAGTTCAAAGGGTTGTGTGAGACACCCCCAAGGCACAGGAGGTTATGTGAAACGCCCCTCAAAGTTCAATGGGGTTTGGTTAAATTAATCCTAATTATTATTAACAATATTCTAGTCTAACTAATAGCTATTCAAGACTAGCTAACATTACAGTAAAAAGTTTTTAATCAATAATAGTAGGTTTAAAAAACATAAATAGTATTCATATCATCAAAACTATTATATGCACTTCTTGGGGTTAATTTCACAAAACCTCCCAAGCTTTGGGGGTTGTTGCACATAAACCCCCTGAACTTTGTTTATCTGGCATAACCACATTGAACTACGGGGTGTCTGACAAAACCCTCCAGAACTTTAGCTTATCTCACCTAACCCCCTTGTCTCTAATTTGTAAATAACTAAAATTTTCTTTTGGAGAAAGAAAACTCAAACTTTAGGGGAAGGAGTATGTTCCCTGTAAATGACAGGTAATAAAATTTGGGAATTTTTCATTCAAAGATGTTTTAGTTATTTGCAAATTACAGGCAAGCTGGTTAGGTGAGATAAGCTAAAGTTCAGGGAGGTTTTGTGAGACACTTGTTGCGCGCAGCGGAGAAAATCCCGGCAGCACCTCTACCGAAATAGCCACAACAAGAGAGTAAGATCACAAATAAATCCCCGTTTCACTAAGGAAACAAGAATTGACAGTGAATATCATAACAAAGTGAGATATACACTCTTCCTCTCTTCAGTTCTAGGACTGAATCAAGGGAACCTAACAAGCTATTTCAAATCTCAACAGCAAGACAAATGAATTTACGTGGTTCGGCAAGTTGCCTACATCCACGAGGCAAGGAGGGGGGAGATTTTACTACTTGAGAGAAAAAGAAAATAAATAGGGTTTACGATCACACAAGATCTCACCAATAAAACCCTCAAACAAACTCTCTAATCTCTCATAAATTCTCTCTCAAAAGGATGCTCAAAACCCTAGATAGCCGCCGCCCAAGCACTGCTCTAAAAACCCTCTAGAAACCCTAGGTTTAGATACCTATTTATAGGGGTGCGGTGTAGAGTCGAAAAAGTTTTGTTTGATTGACTTTGAGAAAAAGATTACAATCACACTCTCTCGATTACAGAGGAAGAGGAGGTTGATTTGACTCCTCTTTTGTATGGGTTCTTGGTGGCGAAAGAAGGCTTCACTCAATGCTCACGTAGAGATCCGCTTTAGTTGTGATCGATAAGGTTGTTGATGATTGATGAAGAACTCAATCTCTCTTGCGCGCAAGTGCTGGGTTTTCCCAAAGGTTCCAAAAGTCCCTTCCTAATAGCTGCTCACGGCTATTTATTGGGCTTTAAGCATGTAACCATCATGCTAAAATTGTGGAAGCGTGGGTTAGTGGGCATAGCGATGCCCACCATTTTAACTGCGTGGTTATCGTGGCTTTAGTGGCCGCCGTGGTGCGTTGGCTTTCTTTGTTATGGCGAGCGAGCCGTTAAACGAGCCGGCTCTTCATTGGTGGGCTGAACCGAGGTTAAGCTACTCGAGTGAACCGGTTTGATAACGGCCCATTGCGTGGCGAACCTCGGTTTGGATGCATTTATGCATTTTGGTTGGATAACGAGTTTAGCTCTTTGTAGGTGAACCTCGTATGAAATGGTTGGGTTTTAAGCTTATTGCGTTGGCGAATCTCGGTTGAATGTCGAGGCTCACTCGTAGGCGAACCTCGGTTGAATGTCGAGGCTCACTCGTAGGCGAACCTCGGTTGAATGTCGAGGCTCACTCGTAGGCGAACCTCGGTTGAATGGCGAGGTTGCTGTTGGCGAACCTCGGTTGAATGTCGAGGCTCACTCGTAGGCGAACCTCGGTTGAATGGCGAGGTTCCCGCTGCTAGGCGAACCGTATAAATGTCGAGGTTCATTCGCGTAGGCGAACCTCGTCACGAAGGAGAGCTTCGTTGCGAACCTCGTCGACAAGAGGTTTATTTGCTTGGCGGACCTCGTCACGAATGGAGAACCGTAAACTTTGATGTTGTGGGCGAGCCTGCATGAAACTTTGATCTTGTAGGCGAGCCTCGTCAAACTTAAGTGTTGTGGGCGAATCTCATCATATATTTGTTGAGCTTCGTTTCGTGTGAGCCTCGCGTTACGATTGAACTCGGCTCCTCGTGCGAACCTCGTATTGCGGTCGAGCCTGCGCCTTTTGAGCGAGTCTTGTTTTGAAGTTTATATGGTCGACCAGCCCTACCGGTGAGCCTGCGTAAGCTTTAACAACTAGGGTGCTCGTGACCCTCGCCTAGAGGATTTTTTTGTCTACAAGACCCCTTCAAAGTTTTCGGACTTGAATCGGGTTGTGTGGGTGCGGAATACTGAATTTTTCTAATAGCTATTGGCGAACCGCACTCCAACCTGCCCGAGGAGTTCGGATATGAGGGCAAGGCCACGAACCTGCGCTCACCGACCCTTGGCGTTTCGTTTCGATTTCTCTTTAGATCCGCATCCGCGTGGCAAATTGGGATTAGACCCTTCGGTGACTTGTCACATCCCGGATCGTCCATGAGATCTGCATCGATGATCGCGTGAGAGATGCGGGCGTATATCTCGGCCGTCGGTTGGGTTCTTGGTCGTATATATGGCGGTGAAAGGCAGCGAAAAAACCCCACTGCTCATCTTCCTCAAGCCATCAATCTAGATCGCGAAACCTTCCTTGGCCTTTCGAAGCAATGGCCCCAAAATCGGCTGGCGGCAAAGGCAAAAGCGTTGGGACTTAACTCGCCCACCGCCGTCGCTTTCACGGTAAAAGTAAGAGCATCGCTTCGCCAAAACATGACTTTAAAGATGCTGTAGAGTTAATTTTACGACTTGATTTTCACTCACGGAGATGAGATTGCTCTCCAAGATCATATCTTTCTAAGCTGCGCCCGTTTTGATGAGGCTTGCCTCATTTGGCTTGATAAACCTCATCGAGGTTCTTGATCTCCCAGATCCCCATAGGGTCTCTGTTTTGAAACTCGCCTGTTTGGCGAGGTTTGATTATTTTAGATGAAGCTCGTTTCGACGAGTCGTCTTTTTGAATGATGAGTCTTGTTTAGCGAGGCTGTCTTCTTAATGAGATGAATCTCGTTTGGCGAGGCTCGTTTTACGGAAAGATGAGTCGTTTGGCGAGGCTTCGCTTTCTTGTTGGATGAGCCTCGTTTGGCGAGGTTCGTTTGTGCGGAGAGCGAGTCGTTTGGCGAGGCTCGTTTTACGGAAAGATGAGTCGTTTGGAGGCTGGCTTTCTTGTTGGATGAGCCTCGTTTGGCGAGGTTCGTCACGGCAAAGCGAGTCGTTTGGCGAGGCTCGTTTTCGGAAAGATGAGTCGTTTGGCGAGGCTCGCTTTCTTGTTGGATGAGCCTCGTTTGGCGAGGTTCGTTTGTCTGGCAGTTAAGCCCATTGATGGCAGTTAGATGCGTTTGGCGAGGTTAAGCTCTTGATGACTTTGTCCTTTTGAAGTGGCGATTTAAACCTCACGAGACTAACTTCTTCTTCTCTTTTCTTTTCGTAGTTGAGCATCCTTCTACCCCATTCCTCAGCGGGGTTCTTTGAGCAAATGGTGCTCAAGAGGCGAACGATTTCCTCTCCCCTCTCGTGAGCGTTCACGCATTTGTGGGCCAGGCTGAAGAGGAGTTGAGACTTCTTCACGAACCTTCAACATCCACTTTCGGTTGGATTACGGATGCCCCTGAGATCGTGCTTAGGGACGGATCATAAAGCTTGTCTTTGTTTGGAGATGATCTTGAAGATCGGATCTGTTGGACTTGGGTTCGTACAAGTGGCTCAGTGGTGAACTCACGCTACATGTTCTTGCATAATGGAGCGGGATTGTTCGACCTCCTTAAGAGCTTCTAATCCTCGGAAGATGGTGGGATCTAACCCTATTCAAGATGGAGTGATGTGTGGTCACTTCTCTCGGGGTGGTGCAGGTGGACCGCCATGGTCATCATGTAGCGGTCTACACACACGGACTTTTCCAAGGGAGCTTCTGTTGGTGAATCGGTATCGCTGACCAACACTTTTGGTGCGTGCTTTCCATAAAGCGGAGGGGCAATTCCCGCCAAGGATTTCGGACTCTGGTTGGTCTCGATGGGGTTCTTCGCAATGGTGGCCTCGCATCCGAATACATTCTAGAAGAGTATCGTGATGAATTGGAGAGGTTTGGCCTTAGGGTTCCTATCGAGAACTCAAGCTGGGCTTGAGGAAAAATTCTCAGCAGTTCTTTGGGATTTTGGAATTGTATAATCGATACTCATACCTTCTTCACTCAGGGCAATTGGGGATTGCCTTGCGAGATGGCGAGGGTTTAAGGCTACCTCATGGCGGTATCCGTCACGAGGAGTACATCCGGGGTATAAAGAGGCGGTTTGGAGAAAGATCACCCCAGCGGTGGAGACCTATTGGAAAGTGATGTGCCACTATTATATTTGCACATGTAGCGCAGTAGTCTGATAAGAAGGGGAAAAGTTCATTAGTCATAATATTTGGGCCCTACCTCTTTGAAGGGTTGGATGATAAGGAAGGTATTGTGGTGCCCTGGGTCCTCTTGGCGGTAAATTGTCACGGCTTGTGCTTGACAACCTTCCACTTTCTTATGTGACTTCCCGCAGGCGAGCATGGCTTCGGCGGTGACGTTGACACTTATATCTATCAGGCGGGGAGCCGATTTCTTCAAAGCGGTGCTAGCGGGCTACCTCATGTTGTGGCTCAAACACGCATCGTCCTGCGGCGGCTTTGACCTCTTGGCATCGAGGTGATTTTCCTCTGTGCAGCAGCACCGCAGTCGAATATGCACTTCTTCCCGCCATGATTGCCGTATTCATTGCGGCTTCGCGGCGTCTTTGCTATGCCTTACGCCATGGTGTTGAGAACAGGGTGGAATTACCATACGCCTATCTTATGGCGTGGTTAGTCATGCATTGCCCTACTCTCATGGGTACACCTTACTGCATGTAGAGGGACAAATTACTCCTTTCATCGGAGGCTAGAGAGCGTCGATTGGACCAAACATTACATGGCTTCGGTCGCGGTAGCTCTCAGGGACTATAAGAGTTATTCTTTTAATCGGTGCCTCCCTCATTTTCACGGGTCACTATGGACAAGCTTTAGTGGATGAACCCAATGCTCGGGGTTATACCACTTTATCGCTGGTCGCTTCTTATGGCTCATGAGCATCCGTGGGTATTTCATTTGCGTTTGGTCCTATATGCGTGTGGAGCCTTATCTACCACAATAAGCCGCGTCGGTTTGGGTATGACCAATTGTATGTCGGTAATCCCATTCTCAATTACAATCCGGCGGTGCGGCTTAGTCGTGGGAGCGAGGGCTTGATGCTGGGCCGTTCTGCGGCACGGTGCTCGTTTTCTCTTCATAGCGAGACCCTCAATCCGGGACGGCGTTAGCGTATTGCAAGTGGCATTGCATGGCAAGCGCCGAAATTCGAGCTTCAACATCAACTCTTCGGGCTACGATTGATTCGGGCCATTATAGAAGGCGGACTTCAGCGAGGAGCGCATTAGGGACTAAAGGAGTATTTGCAGCCAAAGCGGATCTTTGGGCTGCTAAACCCCAAGTTGGTGTGGAGCCCTCCGCGCCAATCCGGCCCTCATGGGACCCGGGAGCCATCCGTCAACCCGGCCCACATGAGACCCGGTAGGATATAGATGAGGCTCTAGATGATGCGGTAGCAACATGCCTTCTTCTGGGTGTTGAAGCAACTCCGGGGTTGAACACGTATCGAGAGGCACCTAGAGATTTAGCTTCTTTTGGAGAACCATGGAACATATTCGGAAGATCCTCTTGAAAGCTCTACCTCGCCCGGCCGGTCTGTTGGGCTGTGCCCCAAGAAGCCATCCACACTTGAGCACGGAGGAAGCCAAGCTTTGGTGCCAACAAATCAAGGATCTAAAGACCGGGGCCCCTCGGTCCAAGCGTGTAGTCAGCGGGTGAGGAGAGAAGCCTTGATTGAAGGCTGCCCGACTGAGCCCCATTCTTGAAGGCCCTCGATCTTTGCCAAGAGTATGCTTGATGATCTTTGAAGAGTCTCCGGTGGGCTGCTGGCGTTTACGAGTCGAACCGGGACCCAGGCGATCTGACAATCCACTGCGGTTGTGCACGAGACCCCAGCGGCTTTGGTGCCGCCAAATTGATGTCATGCCAATCCGTCCTCGGCTTGTCCGTCGGGCTCAAATCCTTCTGCTGGTACCCCTCTTCTTTTGACTTGTCGAAGACTACGGAGTATCTATGATTCGCCATAATTTCCTCACCATCCTAAAGAATCTCTGCTCAAGTGTTGGGCGTAGTGGGGACTTTCTTTGGAATCAAGGCTGTTTTGGAACCCCTCACGGATGTGATGCGAGGCGACGGCCAGCTATGACTCGGCTTAGAACCTATTTGAGTACGGTGAGACCCTTTTCAACAAATGGCGAGCAGTGACCGATCTCTTCATTCTATGATTGAGGATCGTGCCATGCAGCTTAGAAGAATAAGAGATGATACTCAATTTGAGCTCCAACGTCAAGTACTCGAAAAGAAGCAGAGTATTAATCAGCTTTTTGAGACGGCCGCGACTCTGTATGATGAAAAGAAAAGGGTTGCTAGCACCGAGCGTAACCAACAACTCTGGTTGACTCCTACAGGGCTGGTACACTCATTGACATTCAGGCAAAATTGGCGGAGGCAGAAAGTGGGCTAGCGGCTGCTACTGAGAAACATCAAACTCTGATAGCCCAATGTGCGGCACACGAGGCCGTAGTGGAAGCTGAATCTAATGATCTGGAAGGGCTAAGCGCTGTGAGCCAAATGCACGTACTTCGGCGGCGATCTTCATAAGCGAGTGACGGAGGAGATCAAAATTAAGCCCACAAGGAAACTATGGTCAAGATTGCTTAGAGATCCGCCAAACTCTTGGGAACTTGTAATTCATGTACATCTTTAACTACATGATGAATAAAATTCCACTTTTTTTTTTTTGTGTTCACTCAAAATTTTGTTGCGCACTTTGCATTTGCAATCTGGAATTTTTAGCAAACTCCCAGCTATCAACGGACTTGATATGTCTTTACGGTTCTTGGTTTGAGCTGGACTAGCCATACTTTTCCCCTCAGTATGATGAGTTTTCGAGGAGGTTCTTTTAGGCTTAATGCTAAAATCTCCCCTCTATCCTTAGCCGTTCAAGGCGTTGGATTAAAAGATAAGGACAACTCATCTGGTAAACCACCCTCAGGAATAAAATAGTGTGGGAGTGATCAAATCATTCAATGACATAAAAGTGCCACGATCGTGACCAGAAAGGAATCAAGTTGTTCAGTGACATGAAAGTATAACAACCGTGATTGTGAACAAAGTCATTTAGAGGAATGACCTTGTGGGAGTAGTTAAGTCATTCAGTGACATAAAAGTATAACGACTGTGATTGAAATAAAAGCACATCTCGTGGTAGGCTACCATCAGGAATAAAACCGTATAGGAGTGATCAAATCATTCAATGACATAAAAGTGCCACGATCGTGACGAGAAAGGAATCAAGTTGTTGATGACATGAAAGTATAACAACTTTGATTGTGAACAAAGTCATTTAAGGAAATGACTCTGTGGGGTTAACTGAGTCGTTCAGTGACATAAGAGTATAACGACTATAATTGGAATAGGAGCACATCGCATAGTAGGCCACTATTAGGTGAGGGAGTTGATAGGGTGTATCACTTGGTTAACCACTATCTAACATAAAGTCACTCGGACAAGAGGCGATATGGAAATGATCAGTCGTTGATGGCGTAGAAGTATAACGGCGTGATGAAAACAATCACATTGTTGATGGTGTGAAAGTATGACCACTGTGATTATCATGAAGACACATCATTCGATAAATCAAAATTAGGTGACAGCCGTTGTTCACGGGGAATTGAAACATTGGCTCATCGTTGAGTAAGCCCATAAGGGATGACGAACATCATTCGGTATGAATAACAAACGTCGGAGAATTAGAATATTGGCGCATCACTTGGTAGGCCAAAGGTGGATGTCGTAAAGATAAAATATTGACGTGGTAAGTCAATACTTAGAAACGATAAGATAATTGACTAGGGGTAATATTTCTTCAGAAACTTACCATTGATAGGCATCATGATTTTGTCGCCTTCTTGATTGGTTAGGCGGTACGCTCCATTCGAGTAGACCGACTCCACTCTGAATGGTCCTTCCCATTTTGGTTAATTTCTCTTTCTTTTGGAATTCAAAATCATTGGTCGGACGTGATGCGAATTAGCCTTCCTTGAAAATCGACACGGACTTTCTTGTCAAATGCTTTAGAAAGTGCGAATTTTAACTTCGATATCTTTGTTGAGCACATGTCGTTTTCATCCGGCATTTCAAGTTCTTCAAAGGCGTCGGCGATGATTTTCTTGATCGTCATTCCGGTGTTTAATGCTACTCGTAGTGGCGAATTTGAATCTCCATCGGTAAAATAGCTTCACAACCATAAACTAAAGCATATGGGGTGGTACCGTTGGTGTCGCGAACCGTTATGCGGTAAGCCCACAAGCTTTGTCCCAACTTATCATCCCAATCCTTCTTATTTGAAGAGACCATCTTGGTGAGGATCTTGATGATCGTCTTATTAAAAGCTTCGGCTTGTCTGCCATGGGATAATAAAACATTGATGCTAAATTCGGATTGAATTTATCCGAAATCAGCGTGGCGTGGTGACAAATTGTGGACCATTGTCGTGGACAATCTGTCTTGGCACACCATATCGGTATATGACGTGATGTTTGACAAATTTGATCACATCCGTAGTCTTGACCATTCTCAATGGAATAGCTTCCGCCCATTTTGAGAAATAGTCGGTTATCGCCAATATGAAACAGTGTCCTTTTGAAGAAGGTGGAGAGATGGGACCAACAATATCCATTCCCCACGTTTCAAATGGCGGGGCGTGGCGGTAGGATGCAAGTGTTCGGTGGTTGGTGAAGGTAATTAGCATGTATTTGGCATGCATGGCATCGTTTAAGCGTGAGCCACGGCATCCCTTACCATTGTCGGCCAATAATAGCAGAGTCTCTGCGGCCGATCCCATAATTTAGGTCGGTGGTGTGCTCCACAAACGCCGTCATGAGCTTCTTTCAAGACTTGCTCTGCTTCCTTAGTTGGCGGACATCGAGCGGTAACCCATCATATGACCTTCTATACAAAGTCGTAGTGGGAATCATAGTAAAATCTTGATGCTCGTCGGCCGAATTGACTCTCTTTCTTTTATGTCTTGGGTAATATCCCATACAAGACATAATCGAGGATCGGGAACCGCCGGTCTCGTGCTTCAAATGACTTAGGTTAGATCTGGCCTTGGATCACATAGCATATTTGGTCGAAATAGTTGCCGACTAGACACACTAACCTGGCGAGTAGCATTCTCGGCGGGGCTAAGCGTATTTGCAAAGAGGCGCCAGTACATCTGCATAAGTATTTTGCAAGCGGGGTACATGATCAATGTAAAAGCTTTCAAAGAATTGACTAAAGCTATGGCAGCTGCATGATGAGGGATAAGATCCTCGTGCCTGACTTCATACTCTCCACTTAGTTGTTTAACGATTAGCTGTGAGTCCCCAAATGCTTCAAGGTGTTTCACACCTATATGTTTGGCTATGTCGAGACCAATCAATAGCATTGTACTCGCTCGTTATTGGTACATGGTTACGATAGCGACACCTTCGTGGTATCCGCGTGGTTTTGGGGAGATATCGATTACTACCCCACTCGGCTATAGCGGGGCCGTCATGGGTCGCTCGCGGCTCAGTCAAAGAACAAGCGCCATACACGTTCCTTAGAGACCAGATTAGCTTCATAAGGTTCATCGGGCATGTCTTGATATAATTCGACTTTCCCTTTCAATGGGTGGTTAGCCATAAGATCACACCGCGGCTTGACCCTTCGCCGTATACGAGGTTTGGCGTGAATGTCGTGCTTGAGATAATAACAATGCCCATCTAGCCATTCGACCATTCAGCGTGCGGTGGGTCATGAATACCGTATAGGGTCAATTTTGGATATGACATGTATAGTCCGTCCCACGAGATAGTGCGCATCTTTTGGATGGCGAAGACCAAAGCCAAACATTCCTTCGAATGGGAGGATATCGATATTGACCCCGGCGTCCCTCGAGGTAATAGGCTGCTGTTAGTGGCCATTGTCATCGTCTGTGCTAAAAGACACTGGCGCATACTCGTAGCGGATGTAAATCGAAGGGCTTTCTGATTTAGGTGCAACTAACACGGGGATTAGAAAGATATGTTTTGATCTCTTGAATGCCTTAGGCAATCTTCATCCCAAGCGAGCGATACACCTTTCTTCATGAGCTTGAGAATGGTTGACATTTCCACGACAAATTGGAAATGAATCTGCGAATGTAAGCCAAACGCCCTTGGAGACCACGAAGCTCCCTAAGGTTTCTAGGAGGTGGAAGTTCCTGGATAGCTTTGATCTTGTCGGGTCGAGGCGTATACCATCTGCTATGACCACGAACCTAAGAATTTACCACTTGACATCCCGAAAAGACTTGGTTGGGTTCATCTTCAAGCGATGTGCCGCATTATCTCAAATGTTGTCTTCAAGTCATGCAAGTGATCACTTTTGTGGCGACTCTTAACTACTAAATCGTCTACGTAGCATTCCACTTGTTTTTCGTAAATGTTTTGGAAAATAGTGGTCATGCCGATTGGTATGTAGCGTTCTTCAAGCGAAAGGCATAAGCGTATAGCGGTATATTCGGGCGGTGTTGAGGCGGTGTGCTTTTCGTCATCGGGATGCATTTTGATCGATTGTACCACGAAGCCATCCATAAAGACATCCTCTCGAATCCACATGTGTTGTCGATGATAATGTCCGTAATTGGTAGAAATCGTCTTTCGGACATGCGCATTTATGTCTCGGTAATCAACACGGTCGGATCTGTCGTTTTCTTTACCACGGGTACTATATTTGCTACCCGGTCGGGATCTTTGCACTTCGGATGAACCACGCTTTGATCGGCTTCTCGATTTCTTTCGATGGCTTTCATGACACGAGGGAAAATGCGTCGTTGTTGTTGTTTAACGGGTTTAGCTCGGGCTTAATGTTAAGGCGATGCATGGCCACTTGAGGGTCTAAACCGGCATATCTTCATAACTCCATGCGAAGACATCGATATATTCTGTACCAAAGCGATAAGGCTCTCCTTTTCTTGGTAGTCAAACTATAAACTTATGAATATGGGTTTTGGATTAGATTAGTCCCCATATTTATTTGGATTATTTTGTCATCGATGGGTGGTTCCGTTGTTCAAAGCGATGTTCCCATTGCATTCCCATTTGTTGACTCATTGGATCTTCAATAGCGGTAGAGATCATCTTCTTGGATCTCTATTGGATCGGTGAGGTCATATTGACCATCAAGGACTTAAATTCATGTCCTATCTTGGCGTCGAGAATCGGAAGTTGCTTGAAGATGAGTGATCGACTCACCCTCGGTCATAACATGCCATGATGCGGCGACTCATATCCCAACCCTTTACGAGTTTTATGATAGTAATCATCGGTGGCCTTAGGGACATAAGCGGTCGGATCGGCGTTTTGATACCTTTTCGTAGTTTAGCCCTTCTTTGTGAAGGAAGTCATATCCCATTTTCTTCATCGGATGTTGCCGTCGTGAGAAATATGAAAATTGGGGTTCTTTTTCTTTTGATTGGGGTTGTTCCACCTCGGCTTGCAATGGTGTGTTGACTGCCCAAAGATAATGTCTTCGACCATTATTAGGGATGGTATCACAAAACAGCTTGTGAAGAATTAAAGTGCCTTTGAGTTGTCATAAATGGCGGTGAATGGGCATGTGCAATCTGAGTTCGACATACAACCGTGGAAGAATTTCGACATCAGTCGATTATGACTTTTAACACCGGTCGTAAGCTAAATCATAATTTTCATTAAAATCGACTATGTCGTCATCGGGATCATTGGATCGATTACAAAGGGTTTTACATCATTGAAAACAACTCCTTGTTGGGACTCTATGTCGACTTCATTTTATTTGTCATAGTCCTCGATCTGTGGTTCATCGGTTTGGCCTTCCTCAAGGTAGTGGGCGAATCAGTAAAATAATTCTCCACACCTTTGAATGGTTGCCTTTCGCGACCAATGTTTTAACCATCCCTTCTTCATCTACATACTTCATGCATTGATGCAGCGTAGATGGGGCGATCAAATTTTCATGGATCGAATTGACCAAGAGCAAATTGTAAGATGTATCGCGTCGATGACATAGCGGTAACATCGTCTTCAAATCTCCTATTTGGCATTTGAGTTTGATCTTGCCCAAGGGGCGAAATTTATAGCATTGAAGCCGTAGATGGTAGTCGGTTGTTGCTAACGGTGTAGCGGTATCCCAAGATGTTGTATAATTCTCAATGGGATGATACTCAATGCGAGATCTGGGTCAACTTGAGCTCGGTTGATTCGGACAGATCCGATATAGCCGATGAAGTACAACGGCCTATCGTGCTTTGGGTTCTTCACTTGCATGTCCTCGATGAAAAAGTAATGCAAGGTATTGGCCCTTTGAAGACGATGACATTGGGCACAAACTGTTGTCCTTTACGGGAAATGGCGAGGCAGCTTCATTATCCGCCGGCGCTTCTCATGAGCTTCTACGGTAGATTGAGAGAGCGCAAGAGCTCAAATAAAGTAATTCTCGTAGGGATGTTGGAGAGTTGGGCTAACACGTCGAGCGGAAAGGAGCCTTGAAGTTTGGGCATATCCTTCACGAGTGCTTTGTTGTAGCGGATCTCCCTTGTCTTGGACCCTGGCTGGCTCCTTCTTTGCTACATTGGGCGTTACCTCGGGGTACTCCCTTAGGAACTCTTTTCGCCTCGGGTGTAACAGTACGGGATGTGCGGCCGAGGCGGTTTGTTGCTCGGTAGAGTCATTGACTTGCTCCTTTTCGTGGCCGGAGGGTGGCGTTACAAGACTTCCCTTTTGGCTTTGAAGAAGTCCATTGTTCATCGATAACAAGTCGGGATGAACCCACATAATTGCCTTCGGCGTAGTGTAAGGGACCATACCTTGTGCTTCCCGCGGCGGAGATCAAAGTTCACAACTTTGGCTTACGCTGATGGATCGGTTTACCGTCACGCGCTTAAATTGACAAAATCGCCAAATTGGAGGCGACCATGTTTCTGAACACCTTCTTTTGATCCTCCATGAGTCATAACACACCTTCTAGCAAGACACGGATCTTGTCCTTCAATATGTAACATGACCCGTCGGATGGTGTACCATTCGATGGTACATCTGATATTTTGGATCATCCGTCCTTGAAGCTTCCTCAGGCTTCTTTATTTAGGAGCGTGATCTTGTTCATTTTAAGTAAAGTTTTGAGGATTGGGATAACTGGTCATCCTTAAAATCATACTTCTTCGAGGGCGGTTTGTCGAAGCGTTTGATTTACGCTTGAAGGATCTTGAAGTAGGTTGGGCTTCCACGACTAGAGTCTCCTTCCCCTTGATTGCTTTTGAGGAGTAAAATTATTACGTTTACCCCTTTTTGGGGCGAGAGTCCTGAGGTTCCTCTGCCTCGATCCTCTTAATCATGTTTTCAACTTGTTAGCCTTGCCTCACCAATTCTTTCCAAGAGTATGCCTCAAGCGCACCCATCTTAGAAAGTATGTTGATCGAGAGGTTGGCTCGCACATCCCGATGAATGTAAGCTTAGAGGCTGGTCGGGAGTGCAAAGCAGTCGGAATGCGCAGCGAGCGTCTTGGCGGACTCCGTCTTTTTGCTTTTCGACCAACAAAGTGGCCATAGACACCTCGGTGTCATCATCGAAATCGGGCCATAAAGAGTCTTTGCGAGATCTTTCCAAGAGTTGATAGAACCGGGCTCTAACCTTGGAACCACTTTCGAAGGCGACTCCCTTAAGAGTGCTAATGAATAATCGGGTCATAATAGGATCATTACCGTTATATGCCGGTTGCGCTTGGAAGTAGTAGATGTCTTTGTGACGGAGAACTTTTCGTCGGCGCACGAGTTAAGCGGCTTGAATTTTGGAGGATATGGGACATCGTCCCATTCTATAGGATATGGCCTCGCCACCCCGGCTCCTTAGATTGTCCTTGGGTTTGAGCATCCGGTTGCTTTTGGAAATCCCGCAACACATGATCTTGCTCTTTTGTGCGGGTTCGATTCGCCGGATGACATCGAATGGACATCGTGATTCCTCTCGTAGTCTTCTTGCTTGATTTGGATCCTCCTTCGTCCATCTTTTTCTTGCCCACAAGTTTCTCCATCATCATCTCTAAGCGCTGATAGATTCTTGTTGTGCAAGAATAGTAGCTGTTGCTCTTCTATTCTTCGTGTCATCTCTTCCTCTCGTTCGGCCATGAGGACAGCACAGTCGCGAAATCGGTGTTGAAGGTTGAGGCGTAGCAATGCGAGTTCTCATGTTCTTGAAGTACCCCGACCAATTGGCTATAGTCAAGCGGGATTGGCGCTCGGTGCGAGCGGGTGCTTCTATAAGCCTTGGCTATTGATTAGCACCTCGTAACCACGGAGAATATTCGAGTCCGGCGACTCGGACTTCTGTTGGGGTCTTGCTCCGCCTCTCCCAACCATGTTGATAGTCACTCCATGACCATCGTGGGTTGCCGCTTTTATGGTGGAATCGCCGCCGATGCAGTTGGCCAGATCGGACAACGCTCAAAAGCGAAGGCGTCGTCGATGAACATTGGCGCGCATCGCGAAATAAGCTTCTCCACGGCAACAATGAGATTGCATATGACTAGCATCACGTTTGCGAGTGAGGTAATCACGGAGATCAATAGTGGGTGTACCCCCAATTGATTCTAAAAGACGAGCCTCATATGAGAGAGGCTTCCTGGATCGAGTTTGGCGAGCCTGGCGAGGTTGCCATTTCCTTTGATTTTGGCGGCGAGGTTATTTGTTACTGCAGAGTTAGTCTGTCTAGAGGAGACCTCATGTTGGCTAAGCTCATTGTTTGGGCGAGGTTCATCCCTTTTAAAGGGACCTCATGTTCTTTGGTGAGGTTCGCCATTCAAGCGAGTTCGTCATTCAAGGGACCTCACGATGTGGCGAGGTTAGCCACTTGGGCGAGCTCGTTCCTTTTGAGGACCTCGCGTTGTAAGCGAGGTTCGCCAATTGGGCTAAGCGACGAGGTTCGCCAATTGGGCTAAGCGATGAGGTTCGCCACTTGGACTAAGCGACGAGGTTCGCCAATTGGGCTAAGCGACGAGGTTCGCCAATCGGGCTAAGCTTCGCGGCGGGAAGCGGCGTTCGTCTTGTAGGCGAGGTTCGCGATTAGGCGACCGTCTTGTTTTGAATGAACCCCGATGATGGCGAGGTTCGTTTATTTTCTTCGGACGATAGTGGAATCCGCCCAACGAGACCAAAGCTTCGAGCACGTCGTGAGCTTGGTTCTGTCGTGGCGTTATGCAGCGCGTCGAGAGTGGACCATCGAAGGTCCGGTCTTCTCCGAGCGAGCGAGGCTCGCCCGAAGCCAAACAGCTAACATCATCTGAAGTGGACTTGGATTGCTTAACAACCCATTTCTTAGCCCGGTTGACTTTTGAAGCCTTGTCTTTGAGAGACGAGGCTGATTGTCGAGGTTCACTCGAGAATTCAGCGAAGCCACGGGGCTGAAGTCTCATCTGAGACTTCGGCGACACTTGCGTGTCTTCAGCGGGCTAGATGCCCCAAAGGAAAGAAATTCCTCGTACTTACTTTGATCAAATTCGATGACCAAGGTTTGAACCTCGGTTCCAACCGCAACCTTGTCGATTAGCCACCACCGGTTAAATCGGAATGAGCGGTTGCTCCCCTTGTGGTAGCCATCTTACGTAGAGTCGAAAAGTTTTGTTTGATTGACTTTGAGAAAAAGATTACAATCACACTCTCTCGATTACAGAGGAAGAGGAGGTTGATTTGACTCCTCTTTTGTATGGGTTCTTGGTGGCGAAAGAAGGCTTCACTCAATGCTCACGTAGAGATCCGCTTTCCGTTGACGATCAGCACAAGGTTGTTGATGATTGATGAAGAACTCAATCTCTCTTGCGCGCAAGTGCTGGGTTTTCCCAAAGGTTCCAAAAGTCCCTTCCTAATAGCTGCTCACGGCTATTTATTGGGCTTTAAGCATGTAACCATCATGCTAAAATTGTGGAAATGTGGGTTAGTGGGCATAGCGATGCCCACCATTTTAACTGCGTGGTTATCGTGGCTTTAGTGGCCATTGGTGCGTTGGCTTTCTTTGTTATGGCGAGCTTGAGCCGTTAAATGACGAGCTTAGCTCTTCATTGGTAGGCTGAATCGAGGTTCGCTACTCGAGTGAACCGGTTTGATAACGAGCTTATTGCGTGGCGAACCTGTTTGGATGCATTTATGCATTTTGGTTGGATAACGAGTTTATTGCTGTAGGTGAACCTCGTATGAAATGGTTGGGTTTTAAGCCCATTGCGTTGGCGAATCTCGGTTGAATGTCGAGGTTCATTCTTTGTGGCGAACCTCGGTTGAATGTCGAGGTTCATTCTTTGTGGCGAACCTCGGTTGAATGTCGAGGTTCATTCTTTGTGGCGAACCTCGGTTGAATGTCGAGGTTCATTCTTTGTGGCGAACCTCGGTTGAATGTCGAGGTTCATTCTTTGTGGCGAACCTCGGTTGAATGTCGAGGTTCATTCTTTGTGGCGAACCTCGGTTGAATGTCGAGGTTCATTCTTTGTGGCGAACCTCGGTTGAATGTCGAGGTTCATTCTTTGTGGCGAACCTCGTCGACAAGAGGGTTTATTTGCTTGGCGGACCTCGTCGAATGGAGAACCGCCAAACTTTGATGTTGTGGGCGAGCCTCGCCAAACTTTGATGTTGTGGGCGAGCCTCGCCAAACTTTGATGTTGTGGGCGAGCCTCGCCAAACTTTGATGTTGTGGGCGAGCCTCGCCAAACTTTGATGTTGTGGGCGAGCCTCGCCAAACTTTGATGTTGTGGGCGAGCCTCGCCAAACTTTGATGTTGTGGGCGAGCCTCGCCAAACTTTGATGTTGTGGGCGAGCCTCGCCAAACTTTGATGTTGTGGGCGAGCCTCGCCAAACTTTGATGTTGTGGGCGAGCCTCGCCAAACTTTGATGTTGTGGGCGAGCCTCGCCAAACTTTGATATTGTAGGCGAGCCTCGCCAAACTTTGATACTGTAGGCGAGCCTCGTCAAACTTAAGTGTTGTGGGCGAATCTCATCATATGACTGTTGAGCTTCGTTTCTCGTGTGAGCCTCGCGTTACGATTGAACTCCGCTCCTCGTGCGAACCTCGTATTGCAGTCGAGCCTCGCCTTTTGAACGAGTCTTGTTTTGAAGTTTATATGGTCCAGCCTCGCCCTACCAGCGAGCCTCGCCTTGAAGCTTTAACAACTAGGGTGCTCGTGACCCTCGCCTAGAGGATTTTTTGACTGTCTACATGCGGTACTGTTCACCAAAGCGTGTCGTGCTTGCGAGACAGTTCGTGGCTCCAATCATCATGTCGTGGTCGTGTTCACAATTCTCCACCTCGGTGAAGTTTCTCCCAAAACTGAGCCGACACCAAAAGAACCAAATATCCCACTTGTTGCGTCCAGGACGAAGTGGAATAAATCCACGACAATGGACTCAATCCACAACAAGTCGGGAACCCAAATGAGAGTTCAAATAATCTCCCTCCATCGCAATCAACTAATCCAAACCGGCTGCATCGAAAGACTGCCTACGTATCCTCTTGCCCAAGGAATCAAGCCTCACGTAGTTCATCCAAATGGCCTCCAAAGGCCTTAACATCGAAGAATGTTCAAAATCTCCAAACAATAACCAAACTTAACACCCGAAACAACTTTGGTCAACATATCAGCAGGGTTGTCCTTTGTGTGGATCTTTTCCAACTTGACATCTCCTTCATCCAAGACATCACGAACAAAGTGGAATCTGACATCAATGTGCTTTGTGCGTGCATGATAAACCTGGTTCTTCGCCAAATAGATGGCCGACATACTATCACAATATACCCGAATGGTGTCCTGTGATATCCCCAAGTCCTCTAATAATCTATGCAGCCACAAGGCCTCCTTCATAGCTTCAGTCACAGCCATATACACCGCCTCTGTAGTAGAGAGAGCTACTGTTGATTGAAGTGTACATCTCCAACATACCGGTGCTCCTGCTAATGTAAATACATAACCAGAAGTAGACCGACGCTTGTCAAGATCCCCCGCATAATCTGAATCCACATAACCAATACAATCCTGCCCTGTCTTCTCATTCTTCTGAAAAGTCAAACCAACATCCACGGTCCCTTTAATGTACCGTAGAATCCACTTCACGGCCTCCCAATGACCCTTCCCGGGGTCATGCATGTACCTCGATACCATGCTCACAGCCTGTGATAAATCTGGCCTTGTACACACCATCGCATACATCAAGCTACCCACCGCACTGGCATATGGAACCTTCGACATATATTCTCTAACCTCTACTGAAACGGGCAACATCTTAGCTGACAGCTTAAAGTGGGGAGCTAACGGAGTACTCACTGCCTTTGCATTGCCATCAAAGCTGAACTTCTTCAACATCTTCTGCAGATAACTCTTCTGTGTAAGCTTTAATTTCCCCTTCGCCCTGTCTCTCTCGATCTCCATACCCAGTATCTTCTTCGCCTCTCCAAGATCCTTCATCTCAAACTCAGGTGATAACTCCTTTTTCAACTTTTGAATAGCTGAAGAATTCCTAGAAGCAATGAGCATATCATCAACATACAACAATAAATAGATATACTCACCATCCTGTAGCTTATGCATGTAAACACATGGGTCATATGGGCTCCTAGTGTACCCTCGGCCAATCATAAAGCCGTCGAATCTCTTATACCATTGTCGCGGTGATTGCTTCAATCCGTAAAGAGACTTCTTCAGCTTGCACACCAATTCTTCCTTTCCTGCAGCCTTGAACCCCATAGGTTGTGTCATGTAGATCTCCTCCTCTAAATCTCCATGTAGAAAGGCTGTCTTCATATCCATCTGGACCAACTCCAAATCCAGCTGTGCCACCAATGCCAACAGAATCCTAATTGACGAATGCTTCACAACGGGTGAGAATACCTCATTGTAATCAATGCCCTCAAGCTGGGCATAACCCTTGGCAACTAATCTGGCTTTGTATCGAATGTTCCCAATAGAAGATCCCTCTTTCTTTGCATACACCCACTTGCATCCAATAGCTTTCTTACCCTTCGGTACCTTTGTAAGTTCCCACGTGTCGTTTTTCTGAAGAGACCGCATCTCCTCCTCCATAGCTTCCCTCCACCTAATCGAATCAGAGCTAGACTCTGCCTCCCTGAATGTAGAAGAAACCAAATCATCAACGACTTCTGCTGATAAGGCATATGCAACCATGACATCATTATATCTCGCTGGACGACGAATTTCTCTTCTGGGTCTACTTGCTGCAATGGACTCCTAAATATGATCCTGCTCCTGAGTCTCACCATTCACTGTATCCATCAACTGCCCAGCTGTCATCTCATCTCCTCTCAGTGTCACCTCTGTATGAGCCTCAATGGATACAATGCTATCTAGAGTGGGTGGAGTCACATCAACCTCCACCTGCTGCAATATCCCACTTGTCTAGTCTCCCTCCACCTGCTGAGGGACTTGAGGCCTCATCATGAACGCCTCGTCGAATGTGACATCTCTGCTAATGACTATCTTCTTGTCCTGTAGGTCCCATAATTTAAAACCTTTAACTCCTTCTCTAAAGCCCACAAAGACAGCTTTCCTCGCTCTCGGATTCAATTTACCATCACTGACATGATAATAAGCTGGACACCCAAATATCCGAAGCGACTCATAGTCACTAGCCACTGAACCAGACCAACGCTCCATTGGAGTCTTTCCCTGTATCGCAGTGCACGGAAACCTATTTATGAGATGGCTCGCATAAACTCTGCGTCATCATACATCGTACCTTCTCCAGCAAGGTACGGTTCAATCTCTCAGCCACCCTGTTCTGTTGCGGTGTCTCACGAACTGTGAAGTGTCGTCTAATGCCATGATCCCGACAAAACTGCAGAAACGGATCACTCTTATAGTCTCCACCATTGTCCGAACGAAGAGTCTTCACCTTTCTACCTATCTGCAGTTCCACTTTCTTCTTCCACTCCACAAAAATATCCAGGACCTCATATTTATGCTTCATAGGGTATACCCGATTTCTCCTGGAATAATCGTCAATGAAAGTGATAAAATAGTTGGCCCCACCAAGTGATGTGTGCTTGGAAGGTCCCCAAACGTCTATGTGAATGTAATCCAATATACCTTGGGTATTGTGAATAGCGGTGCCGAACTTCACTTTTGTCTTCTTCCCAAGTATGCAATGTTCACACAATTCCATCTTGCAGGTCTTTGCACCTTTCAATAGTCCCTGTTTTGCCAATGCCTGTAGGGACTTATCACCAGTGTGTCCAAGTCTCATGTGCCATAAGGTGGTAGTGTCCTCCTCTGTAGTGATTGAAGCTGCCAGACCCCCTGTAATTGTCTTGCTCTTCAAGTAGTATAGGTTATTTTTCCTGACACCTTGCATCACCACCATGGACCCCTTCGTGACCTTCAGAGTTGCATTCTCCATGATCACTCGATAACCGGCTGCCTCTAAAGTTCCAAGGGAAATAATGTTCTTTGTCAACTACGGAACAAACCTTACTTCCTTCAGCTCTCGAGTCTCCCTGTCACACATGCGGATTCGAACTGTACCAATACCACCAATAGGGCATACATGATCATTACCCATGAACACGACATCCCCTCTTTCCAACTCCTCAAAGTTGGAGAACCAATCCCTCCTAGGGCAAATATGATATATAGCACCCGAATCCATCATCCACTCCGTAGAGTCGACGTAATAAACTGACGATGATGCTGAGCATGAAAAGCTCGAAGAATCTGTATCTGAATTGTCGTCACTAGCCTTGACAACATTCACTTTCGAAGCTTGTACAGCTTTCCCTTTATTCTTCTCGGCTTTATCTTTTAACTTTGGGCACTCGTTCTTCCAATGTCCTTCTTCTTTACAAAAGCGACACTGGTTCCTACCAACACTCTTATGGCCACCTCTATTCTTCGATTTTGAGCGGTTGGACTGTCAACGGTTTGGAGTACGGCCTCGAACTGCTAATGCATCTCCCGATGCCTTCTCGGAGGATTCATTATCATTTTTTCTCAACTCATAATTTACTAATGCTGATATCACCTGCTTATAACTAACAGTAGTTCTCCCATTTATCATAGTGAGGACAAATGTATCGTAATCATTCTCTGGTAACGAACACAAAAGTAGTACCGCCTTGTCTTCATCCTCAATCTTGATATCCACATTGGCCATATCTGAAAGTAACTTCGTGAAATTGTTTATATGCTCCCTAATGGAAACTCCCCTCTTCATCTTGAACTGATAAAACCTCCTCTTCAAGTGAAGCCGATTCTCAATGCTCTTAGCAAGATACTTTTCATTGAGCGTTTCCCATAATTTCTTCGCCGACGTCTCAGTCATCACATCATAAATGAGATCCGGCGTCAAGCATGACCGAATAACTCCACAAGCCCTACTGTTCATCTTCTTCCAAACCTTATCATCTATGTCTACAGGTTTCTCTTGTAACTCAAGAGTCTCCTCTAAATTTTGTGCATCCAACACATCCATCACCTGGCATCTCCACAAACCGAAATTGATCTTGCCGTCGAACTTTGAAACATCAATCTTTGTATTATTGATGCTCAGACTTTGTATTGCCTTCGTAAGAGACGATCCCGAAGTGCTTGTTTCACCCATGTTGTAGATCTAACTCTTCAAATAAGAATCCTTCAGCGAATCCTTCGAACAAGCCCTAGGTCAAAACCCGGGCTTTGATACCACTTGTTGCGCGCAGCGGAGAAAATCCCGGTAGCACCTCTACCAAAATAGCCACAACAAGAGAGTAAGATCACAAATAAATCCCCGTTTCACTAAGGAAACAAGAATCGACAGTGAATATCACAACAAAGTGAGATATACACTCTTCCTCTCTTCAGTTCTAGGACTAAATCAAGGAAACCTAACAAGCTATTTCAAATCTCAACAGCAAGACAAACGAATTTACCTGGTTCGGCAAGTTGCCTACATCCACGGGGCAAGGAGGGGGGAGATTTTACTACTTGAGAGAAAGAAAAAATAAATAGGGTTTACAATCACACAAGATCTCACCAATAAAACCCTCAAACAAACTCTCTAATCTCTCACAAATTCTCTCTCAAAAGGATGCTCAAAATCCTAGATAGCAGCCGCCCAAGCACTGCTCCAAAAACCCTCTAGAAACCCTAGGTTTAGATACCTATTTATAGAGGCGGTCTGTTCACGATGCTCCTTGCTGCCCGCGCGGCGTGAACCGTATGTGCTCGCATCCGAAACTATCGGCGATGCTTGTTCACCAATTGTCGGTGATCTCGGCTTGGCGAGGCGATCTGGGCTTTAATATCTCACCAAGCGTGTGAGGCGGTTAGTGGTTCAATCATCATGTCGTGGTCGTGTTCACAACACCCTATGGTTCAAGGGGTTTATGTAAGATAAGCAAAGTTCATGGGGTTTATGTGCAACACCCCCTAAAGTTTAGGGTGATTATGTGAAATTAACCTTACTTCTCGATTAACGAAATCTTTTCCATGTCATTTTAGTCAAAAAAAATTTATTCTCAATTATCCTACTAAGATATATCATTTTAACGATTATTGTGGCTCTAGTGAAAGTATTTCATTCGTCTAACACCCTCAAGACTATTCAACAAAGAGAGACACTAGAAATGCACCTTTCCTCAATTACTATTATTAGACATGCGTGCACCAACATGTAAAGGGGATAAAAGGAACGCCTATTCAGGTTACAGTATTATATCCAAATCTCATTCCTTGAAATTTTCATACCAAATACATATTTCTTGTTTTTGGTAACTCTTGGTACATGACCACATGTCGTGTATCCTTCATTAATTCCATGCACCGATCTTGTTTCCTCAAAAGTACGTTTCCCCTCCTAAAACCCCTTAAAAAAACCCAAAGCAAATACATCATCCCAAAAGTTGAGAGATTTTTGAAAATCCTGAACTTTGCGATGGCTCTCTCTATGACTAATCCCTCCTCTTTTCTTATCTCTTCAAGAAAGAATCATGGTTTCTCTCTCCCTCAGCCCACTTTTAGACCCATCTCTCGATCGAAATCTCTCTCCCCAGTGGCTTCTCTTGGGATCTCTCAGACTTTCTCTAAGTTGAAGGAGCAGGGGAAGGTAAGCATTGCTTTTTTACTTCTTAAAATGAAATTGTGTTCCTTTTGCTTTTCATGTTTTGTTTGGGTTTGATCTGCTGGTCAATTGATACTCTTTCTAGATATATTTGATCTATTGTTTTATGTTGTATATGAGTAATAAAGAGTATTTAGATTTTGTAAGATATATGAAGAGTTGGCTTGCTTTATTTATTGGGTAAATTTTACAGAACCCCCTGAATTTCCCGTTGAGGACCTGAGCTGTAATTAGGTTGTTTTGCGCAAACCCCACAAATTGCATGAATCAGAGAAAATCGCCGGACTTTCAAAATCCTACTAAAGCCCCTTGAACTATTGGAAAATCTAATTTGTGATGAAATTTTTGAATGTAGAACATTCATGTTAATACTAATTATGACTTTTCTCAAAACATGTTAGAGAAGGTATTGTTCGAATTTCAAAAGGATGTATGCCAGTCACTGATTAAGCTAACCTGTAATATCCTTCTTACCTATGTTGTAGGTCGCCCTCATACCTTACATCACTGCTGGTGATCCTGATCTCTCAACAACCTCAGAAGCATTGAAAGTTCTCGACTCCTGTGGTTCCGACATAATTGAATTAGGCATGCCATATTCTGATCCCTTGGCAGATGGACCCGTTATCCAGGTTCTACCCCGTTTCTTGCTCAATATTGAAATTTTTTTCAGTAATGTAGATTGGCTATATTCTTGTTTATTTTGCAGGCGGCCACTACTCGTGCCCTCAAAAAAGGAACGAACTTTGATGCTGTTATTTCCATGTTAGCAGAGGTACGACATTTTTGTAGTATTCTTATTTGGAGTATGTGCATTGATCACTTGTTGCAGATATTACCTCTATAATTTTATTTGCTCGTATAGATTCTTAATCCAATCTGTAAATTATAGTTTGCATTCGGTTCAGAGTCTTAAGTGGCTGTTCTATTGGTTGTTTGCTGATGGAATATTGTCATTTGATTGCTGACGGATCTTTTTTGGGGGTAAAGGATGAAACCAGGGTCTCGGCCATTTCCATTTAGACTAAATTATCGGATTGGTATATTTTGTATAACATATCGGACAACAAGGAAATTTATTTGCTCTGGCTATAATAAGGTATCAACGGTGATCAGTTTTCGTCAATTAGGTGCAATTGCTTGCCCCTGGCGATGATTTTGGCACCAAACCATCACGTGATGACACATGATCTTCTCTTTACACTTTGAAATGCTGTTGTGGCATAAGATTAATGACATAGGCAAAGGTAGTGCGGTCTCATGATGATTTGGTGCCGAAATCGTCAGCGAAGGCAAGCAACTGGACTTACTTTATGAAAACTGATCATTTTTAATACCTTATTGTAGCCGGAGCAAATAGAAATACCTTGTTGCCAAACAAGTAGTACTAAATATGCCAATCTGATAATTTAGCATTTCCATTTATGAAGTGTCTGAAATGAAGGAATTATTCATATAGACAGACATAGTTTTTAGAAGCTAGTGTGCTAACTGTTTTCACGTCTGAGATAGTTTGACAACTCTTGAAAACTCTCGTGCATGCTCAGCTTATCATAAGCTAGTGTGCTAACTGTTTTCACGTCACATGGCGTTAGACCTTTATAGAACATTCACCAGCTACACTTATCTGTCAACTCTATTGATCGAGTATCGTATAGTTCTTTTTTGGTCTTTTTTGTAATCATTTATTTCAATTATGCCACTTAGAACATGGTCATAGACAAATATATAAACCAATTCTCATCAACATGGAATCTAAGAACTTCCTGGAGACAATAGCCATTCCTGTCTTTCGACTGTATTGATTGAGAATACGCTAGACCTTCTTAATCTTTTCTATAAGCATTTGTTTGTAGAATAGCCACGCAAAAATGCGAATGTGCAGATCGATTTTCTTTGCAACCTTATGTTGTTTTCTATTGCTAAGTCTATCAAACCTTGGCACACAGTGTCCTTGTGAGCTTTCATATTTAGAGCTGAGAGCTGAGACTACACCACATTTGAAGCTATATATGGCCAAGCTAATCTATTTGTGCGAATAGACCCCCTGTGTGAATTTCTTTTGACTCTTAAAATCGTTAAAAAGGTTTGAGGAGTTGAATAGATCCCCTATAATTCTATTGGTGAGGATAGAGCCCCAATTGCTGAAATTTTTTACTTTTAATAGAGTCAAAAAAATTTCACTAAGGGGTTGTATTCGCACTTGGGCCAATGCTATAGGGGATCTATTCACAATTGAGTGATACTAAAGGAGGTCTATTCGCAATTACTCCTGTATAATAACTCATTAAGGCTAAAGACCCTTATAAGTTGTGTACTTGAGATTTTTTTTTATTTTTTTTATTTTTTAACATGATGTGCTAATAGCTAATTGTTTTGACATAGTTTCTCAGTCCATGCTATTGTTTTCTTATAGGTTGTACCCAAGCTATCTTGCCCGATTGCATTGTTTTCATATTACAACCCTATTTTGAAGCGTGGTGCTCAGGTGTTCATGTCTACCATCAAAGAAGCTGGAGTACATGGTGATTTTTCATCTCAGCCTCTTAATTGTTTGAAAGTGCTATCACCTTGCATAATTTCATTCTTATTGATATTCCATCTGTTTTCACGGTTAGATACTTTTAGCTAGATAATTTTCTAATGTAAGTTGTTTTTTAGCCATGAGTTCAAGAACCTTATAGGAGGCAAATTTCGACAGTTAGTTATTTACTTTGGTTCATACAAACTTTTTCGTCAATGCGTAAGGTTGGAATCAGAATATTGATGGTTTAATCTAAGCTGAACAATGACATTGATGTCCAAAGGCGTCTTGTCATATTCAGGCAATGTAATGATGTAACAAATCTCAATAGGATAACATCCGAAGAAGGGAATTCCGATACAAGCATATCTATAACCGTTCTGGCACTTTAACCAAAAAACCTCTCAATAGGTAAAAATTGCTTCGTATTTTCCAGTTAAATGTGATAATTGTTGCATGATGGATGTGCCAAGCTCATATCAAAGATATCTACTCATAATCCCCATATCTTATGTCTTGTTCTGTATTTGATGGTAGACTAGAAATTTGCTGGACTATTTACTTCTTCGAGTATTTTCTTCATTTTTTCCCCTAAATTTTTACTCTTTTGCAGGACTTGTGGTGCCTGATGTTCCTCTGGAGGAGACTACACTTTTAAGGAAAGAAGCAGCTGACCATAACATTGAGTTAGTAAGTCCCTCCTTATACTCTTCTTTAACTTTCATCTATTGCTATATCAGTTCTTCAAGAAGTTCTCTGAACTGATGCGACTCAATAAATTACTGGCTCTACTTTAACTATATTTAAAGCTTTCGGAAATAAGAAGACACCTAGTCTACTTCAGCTGTATATTCTCCTTTGATGGTCATTCTCATTCTATATCGGCTTTATGGTACTTAAATCTGTCTATATTTAGTGTGAGTTAACTTATGAAATGGTGTATGTAGTAACCCTATAGTTAGACTAAGCTAGATAACACTCCATTAGTGTGCTGAAGAACAAATTGCTGAGTCAGGATCATCTGTTAACATACCTGTCAATTCCAATATCTTACCTCCGCAGTAATTTTTTACCTGAGTAAAGTTGGATGTTCTTCAGGGGATCATTTGTGAAGAAATTAGAATCTCCAGTGAATTTTGTTTTGAAGCTTTGAGAAGCGCTTTATTATTTGTTTTCTTACTCTTTCTTGACTATCTTTTCTTTAGTTGCTCCTTGCCTTCATCAGTTAAAAATGCATCTTTCATTCTACATCCAGTAGCTAGATTTTCTACTTTGGTTTATTCTTCCTTATTATGTCTTCATACCACCAATTCTGATTGTAAGAATACTAAAACAAAATTATCTCATTGTAAACCTCTTCAATATTTCATATTTTCCTCCAATGCTCTTTTGCTCTCAGTATTTGGAACCTTATACTCGCCAACTATTGCTCCATTGCATTTCCATGATTTCATCATCGGCTGCAACACTTTGGGATTCTTATCGCCAAAACATCCCTTAATCTCCTCGAACAATGAGATTGTGTCATCCTTGCGTGTTATTCCTACATTTCGAATGAATGGAAAGAAAGAGTATTTCAGAATAAACTCAGAGATTCCAAAATCTTCATTGTCTAATTATGTGTTCATCTTCTTTCTGGTATGACAACATCGCCTTACACTAGAAATGACGACGATCGACTCAAAGCAGCATGACCCATTGATTCAGATAGTTGTTTAGACTCTTTTTTTCTTTTCTAATCTTTTCCCTTTTCTAGTATTTCCCCTTCTTCAATCTCATCCACTTCATGTATATTTTGTATCTATTTTCCTGGTCAATAAATACCCCGGGCACCTTGCCCTGGTTTTAAAAAAAAAAGGCTCAATACTCAAATGGTCTACTCAGTGAAAGTTTAAGGACTCCTTTTCTTTTCTGCAGTGAATGGGGAAAGAAAACTGGGCATGACGATAGGTCTGTGAGTTCTGTCAAACTAAATCAAACTAAATAAACAAGTTCGGTTCCGATGTTCTCTTCTGTTAGAATACTAGACTCAAAAATTTATGACAAATACTTGAAAAAATATCAAACTGGGTTTTTCTTCTTTCCTTTTTTTTCTTTCTTTTTTTTTAATATACATGGATATGCAAAGGAAGCATTCCAAAGTTTTAATTACCATTTTACGGAGATAGACAACTGAAGTACTAGAAAATATGAACTAAAGCATACATAACATAGATAGACAAATATAAAGATGCTAATATGCTAAAATACATAGCATAAATCAGTCGCTCAGACGGGCGTTGGTGGTGGAGAAGAAGCTAAAGGTTCATCGATCACCAAGTTTGAAGAGGAAATGATAGGGTTATCTCCCAATCGCAAACTTAGACTTTCAAGAACGTCGGAAACTTTCTTCTTGAACTCTTGGTCATTCATGCTCTTTATATTGTCGACATTAACCGTCTCAATGACTTCATTCACAATTACGTCAACCTGGTCATTGGTTCCCCAAGGAGGCAATTCTGCTGAAATTGCTAGCCTATCAAGAGCGAATAAAATACACTCCTTTGATGCATTTACACTTTGATCCTTTGGCAAGTCTCTCCATACCACATCTAGCAACTTGTTTAGTTCGAATCTGTTGGATAGCAATCTTCGAATGGCACTTCCATCGAAACTGTTTTCACTGTGGGCAACAATAACTGGGTGCTCATGAAGCCGCTGGATGATATTGTTGACAAGCTTCTTAAATTTTTCGAAAAAGATTTCTTGTGAGATCGGTTCGTTAAGCCCTGCTGCAAGTGATTGCAGCGAAGGTTCAACGATGTTTCCGTAAACCCAAGGATCAGTAGAAGGTGGCATTCCATGATCAACTGAGAGCTTTTCCAAGGCCATAGTAAGGCACTTTTGCAAAGTTGCATCGGCGTGAGCCAGCTGTGAGAATATGGTAATTGCTTCAGCTTCAAATTGCGTGCTTTCAACGAATTCCTTGAGATCTTCACCGTCCATCCTCAAGATCAAGACCGGATCTTTTCTGCACTCGGTTGCCATGCTCAGGAGCGTGACATGAAACTAATTTAAAACTGCCAGAGAGTACGAGATATCAATCGAGGAAGAAGAACTCAGAGTTGCTTTCTTGAACTCGATCTCCATCCACTGCCAAACCCAAATCTTTTTATATACAGACATAGATGACACCAATTGATGGTGACATTGGAGATAAAAGTGAAGAGCTCACCGCGTGTTCCCCGTTGCCGCCCTCCCTCCCTTTTTACTAGCTGTGTCTATGTACCCTTTATCTAATTTGCTTTTTGTGAGTTTTGGGTGTTTTTTTGTGGAGAAAAGAGAAAAGCAAAGGACAAAAGTTGCCAACCCCCACCGGCCACCCACCAGACTTTTGCTAAAACACATGGGAGTCTTGGGCTTTTGTTAATGGCTTACACTCACTCACAAGATGACATAGAAAATGTAGATGACTGCGAGCCTAAAAATCACATGATTATGTTTCTAACTTTCTACATGACAAGCAGACTATGTGAACACAAACGAACTTGTGTGGTCATGAGGTTCTTGAACGTATCATCTGGTAAACTTTTGCGTCATTTTTATGTAGGTGCTACTTACAACTCCAACTACTCCCTCGGAACGAATGAAAGCGATTGTTGAAGCTGCGGAAGGATTTGTATACCTTGTAAGTTCCTTTTATTACTTGTTCAGTAACGAAAGCGCATGTTTGCAAGCCGAATTCAGAAGCATGAAAGAATTCTTCGTTCTCTATGTACTTATAATCTTATATCCTACTTCTTCGAATTGGCCGTAATTTTCTGAAATAGGTGAGCTCTGTTGGAGTTACCGGTGCCCGATCATCAGTAAGTTCACGTGTTCCATCTCTCTTGCAAGAAATCAAAGAGGTAATTCCACTTCACTCCTACCCTTTCTTGCTGTCAACCAAACCTTTTGAATATTTTATTAATTTGTTATATCTGGTTTCTACAGTGAAACATCTTCATTTATTTATTTTTATTTTTATTTTTATTTATTTATTGTTGACATATCATTTAACACAAACTGACAGTAGGATCATAAGAGATACTATAGCAAGGTGTGCAATGGCAGCAATAAAATTCAATGTTGTTAAGCAATAATATGCTTAATTGGAGATCCTTGAGAAAAAGCGGTGAGTTCGATAAAAGTAGAAAAAGGGCATTTTTCGTGTACGTGCATCTTTAAATATTTTCAGCATTTTTTTGTGTGGTACTCTGAGCTAAAACCTAAATGGAATAAATACATGAGATACGATGGACCGTAGTGTGAGAAGCACCAATGTCATAAGATTAAATGACAAATATGGTTATTTCACTATTTGTGAACTATAAAGAGCAATTTGGACGAAACGAGTGCAGAGGAGTTACCTTATTGTTTTATTTACTCCTTTTGTTGTTGAGAAAGAAGTACACAAATCAATGTTAAGTTTTAAGTTTAAAAGAGAGAAAAACGACAATAATCAATCAAATCATCAAAGTAATAAATATTTTTAAAAGTATCTAGTGGTAGATAGCATAGTAGATAAATAAAGCAAATAGACTTTATGATAGGCTGTCTCAAGTTTATTTATGAGCAAGACACCATATTATATTTGAGTAGTAACTTATTCACAGGAAGGCATAAATCATGTTATTTGTAAAATGAAACTAAAGTTGAATAGGTTTTTATACCTAATCAAAAACACCATTTGATGTATATTTATCGTTTACTATCCACAATTACAGGCATCAACCAAACCTGTTGCAGTAGGATTTGGCATATCGGAACCTGACCAAGTGAAGCAGGTTTGTTGTGTGATATTACAAGCATTCAATAACTTATTATATTGAAATTTTAAACACTGTATGTTATATACTTATTCTTCATTATTGATACAGATAGCGAGTTGGGGAGCAGACGGCGTGATTGTTGGAAGTGCAATGGTGAGGATTTTAGGAGAGGCAAAATCCCCTGAAGAAGGCTTGAAGAAGTTAGAATCCTTCACTAAGTCTCTCAAAGCTGCACTCTGAGCACATCCATGGAGACGTTCTGATATATTATAGCATCTGTGTTCTGTTATTGGAAAGGGCAGCAAGTTGTTGCTTGACTTTCTGTCATAACGTTGAGGGTTACAATTTAAGGTGTTTCCTTCTAATATCTGGCAACTGAATATTACAAGGAAAAGGAAAATAAAAAATGTCTTATGATTCTTGGCTGTCTTAGATTCCCCACCCACCCTCAAATTTTCCCTTGAATCGTCTTAGTATCCCTACTCCAAATTCATTCTTTTAACCCTTTTATTACATATTTTGTTGTTCAATATTAACGCAGCGTGGAAGGAATAATCTCAGAATCCACCAAGGGTTGTTCTCTGAATCCACAAAGAACGATCTCCGAATCCACGAAGAAATATTAAAGAGGAATTTAATTGATAAAAAAGATATGCCTCTAAGGCTTACAAGACTCTGCTTAAATAGAAAATAAACAAGACTCCTACTATAACCCGAACTTTGCCAAAAATAAAAATAACAAAACTCTCCTTAAAAGACTCCTTACGATTAGGGAAGTAAATCGGTCAAATTTAGAATCAAACCGGATGTATTTCCTAATCAAAACAGACTCCTAAAACATTACCTAAAATAGTAAAAAACTATCGATATCTCTCAATCCGGAGGGAATTTGGCAAAGCGAATGGTGGCAGACCAAACAACGGTCAGTTTGGTTGACTCCGTCTCGGAAAAATACACAATTTACATATATAATTCGTCCAATTCCGACTTACGGTTTGATAGATATGACCCGTTCTTCGTTGCAAATTATTTTCCTCGCTCGGGCCCTCGTTTGGGCTTGTGATGCTCCCGTTTCTCCATAAATATATCTGCAGTGCGTTCTACATCAAGTATTCATATAGTTCATGTATTATATATGTGTAAGCATGCATTTACAGTAGTTCAGTAGTATGCATGTCTATATTACATAAAATATATTGAATGTTTGGAAGATCGTCATGCCTCTGCATCGATGATTGTCTTTTCTGCAGTCAAAAAAATAACATCTCTAAAGAAGATGGCTAAGGTTAGATTGTCCAATTAAATTAAGAGATAATCCAGAAGGATAAACTATAGTTAAACTTGTTAGAAGCGGGTTATTACAATACTGATAGTTGCAGGGGTCACCCGTCGTTTATTATTAACCAAGCCGCAGAATAAATCTCAAGTATTCCCAACAGTTGTTGCTGGGAGACTCAAGAGAATCCAAGGTCCTATTTGTTTCATGTTTTGGTTATAATCTGACGCATTCATGCTTTATTTTTTTCCTCTGAAAAAAAATCTAACTTATTTGTGCACTTGTTACTTCTCTCAAACATTAAGAAGTTTCTCAAATTATTCAGGACCACTAGAGTTGTTATTAAGGAAACTGAAATGGGACTATAACGCAGCATGGAAATGAATCAAAATTAAATTTGTTTCCTGATCTAAATAGACTCTAACTTTATTACTAAAAATAAACTAAAGGCTGATTAGTTTTGAAATCCTGTCAAAAACGGGTGTTACTGATGGGATTATGGGATTCTGCCAAGCTGATTGACTCCGTCTCGTCGAGATAGGTAATTTTCATATATAATATGTTAGAATCTGCTATTCAGATTGGGAGATATGGTTATTTCTCTGCGGTCAGTCAATAATTCATCTGTATCCGCATTTGACTCGTCGAGGTCCCACTTCTCCATGAATTTGATCGTTATGCGTTCTACATCAGACTATTTTGCAATCTATAGAACTTCTCTTAGGGACTATTTCGCGATCTATCAAACCTCTCTTAGGGACTATTTCACGATCTATTCAACTTCTCTTACATTTCCATGGGGGAAAAATTACTGCAAAGAGCCCTCTATAGAACATCGGAGAAAGGAGAAGATGACATCTGATATATCAAAAATCTATCTACAATGCGATAGATATGTGACTAAACTGATATGCTAGGTGACATTGTCTCTTTACTCCGTTATTATTTTATACAGGGGATATCTTAAATAGGGTCCCCCCCAAACCAAAAAAAATTAAAACTAAAAAAACAAAAGCAGTATATCAGGATTGGATCTTATAGAGATAAACCAACTCCAAATCGATTCCGACAATTCATATTATGAATTGATATCGAATCGCATACGCATAAAGGAGGAAGATTATGAATATCCTCAAATTTACATGATGAATAAAAAAACAAAGAGTATATCAGGAGAAGATATAGAATCTTCTGAAACTGATATACATGACCTCCAAGGAGAAAGATTCTCTATTTCAGATGAGGATATAGAATGGCCAAAACTAGCCATTCCCAAACCTCATAGAAATGATGTTTATAGGAAAATGGGTATTTTCAATAATAAATTCCTCAATAAACATTATTATATTTTTGATAGAGTTGAAGGTAACATCGAGCTATATGGGGAAGATAGCTTTAAAAGCATTCCACTCCTCAATCAAAGAAAAATAAACAAATTAAGAGAAAACTATAAAGATATGAGATATCTTCATCTTGGACTTATCCAAGTCAAAACTCTTGGACAATTCAAGTCGATATTAACACACCTATTATGGTACTCTGTATGGATGAAAGAATAATTTTAAATCCATTAGATGCCTTAATAGGAGGATATAAGTCCAATTTAGCTATCAGAATTCTTAGAGTCAATATTCATCCAGATTATTCCATTGCCCTTCATGACCCTCACATATGTCATGTGTCAAAATTAAGCATTAATTTCAAAGGAATTGAGATGAAACCGAAGTAGAGTGTTAGAAATATAGTGGGAATCTATAATAGCACTCGGTCGGACATCTACCTTCTTTAGTAAAAAATCTAGAGAAGTAATTAGTCTATTTGAGGTACAACCTGGAAAGGTAATACAACCTCGAACAGTAAGTCTAAATGACCTTAAGATTGATCCTAATTTAGAGATCAATTTAAGTCATTTAAAGCAACATAAAAAGATACAAATGCCTGAAGAAACATTTATTGTTTCTAGAAATATAATTAGAACTACATATATAAATCAACCAGTATCAAAGAGTCTCTCTTTCTGAAAAGAGGAAGGATCTAGTTCATCCTCGAAAGAGAAAGAAGAAAACTTGAATCCTCGCAGAAGTATTCATCTTCCTGTGGGAAAACCAAGATGTCCAATGACCACCCCTGAAACTTAATGAAAATTCATTATTTAAATCTAGATAAGAAAACAAGAGTCAACTGTTTCACAAGTATAACAGTTGCATATCCAGAATATAGAACATTTATGCTCCATACATTAATAGACACAGGAGCCAATATAAGTATTATTAGAGGAGAATTTGTTCCTACATCATATAGAAGGCAATGCAAAAATCCTCAAATTATTACATCCTTTAATGCTAAGGCAACTACAATGACTGAAAAAAGTCAAAAATCTCCCTGTTATTTTTTAAAATATTGATAAGAGGGAAATTCCTATGACACTTTTGTTTGGGTCGAAAGTTGTTTCCATTGTAAAACTTGAGAAAATTACACTTTTGATTCTCAGTTACAAAGAAATTTAAATAACTCTCTCACAAACTCGAACAAAAGACACTACAAGTGTAGATCTCCTGTTTTCGTGGGACTTTGCTGTCTTGGGAGCAGCGTAATCCGTGGACCACCGAGCAGCGATCGTCGAATCGACGGGGTTTAGTTGATGCTTCGCAAAGGAAACAAGAACTTAAGTAAATATCTTAGCAAAGTAAGATATCTACTCTTCTCAAGAATAAGTCAAAGCTTAAACTCGAGGAATCTCCGTGTGAATCGTGTTCTTGGACTCCGGAAGCTTGGATTCTCTCTCTCTTTGCAATAGCTCTGCTTATCTGATCTCTGATTGCCCCCCCTCCAAGTGGATGTAGGAGGGTATTTATAGCCCTTGGGAAACGTGCCCTCTGAAGAAACACAATTGTCATAAGTGCCCAACATTTGCAGTTAGCGGCTTCGGTACTCGCGTAGTCCTTCACCGCTCATGGCGGCGGTGTTGAGTACCTCGCGGCGGCGAGGCAATATGGGCTGCCTCGCTAACTGGCGAGGCAGTGTCGTCCCTCCAGCTGTTGTAACGGTTTCGCTGCTTTTTAGGCACGATTAAATGCCCTAAAATCACGCCTAGTGGGCGTATTTTCAGCGTGTAACCGCCCATTAAAGTATCTGAACGTCTCTCTGCGTTGATAAAGTCAAGTGGGCCCCATCGGCATTGATTTAGACCCTTCAAGAGCTCGTTTCAAGTATTCTGGGTGTCTCGCCTTTGGCGAGACACAAGTAAGTGTCTCGCTAGTAGCGAGACACATCAAGGTGTCTCGCTTGTGGCGAGGCACAAACAAGTGTCTCGCTAGTAGCGAGACATCAAGGTGTCTCGCTTGTGGCGAGACACAAACAAGTGTCTCGCTAGTAGCGAGACACATCAAGGTGTCTCGCCGTGGCGAGACACAAACAAGTGTCTCGCACTATGGCGAGACACAAACAAGTGTCTCGCACTATGGCGAGGCACAAACAAGTGTCTCGCACTATGGCGAGACACAAACTTCCCATGTGTTGACTTCTTGAGATTTTGACGACGTTGTCCTTCGATCTTCTCATAATTTAGTCATATTTGAGGTTCTTCAGCAATTTTTGATGCCTACAGATACCCCCTCCAAAGTTTTCAGACTCCTCTGTATTTTGTCGAGGGGTCTGGAATACTTTGGATAAGATACGCCTTGCTTCCGTTCAACGTTGAACTTTATAGAAGGGGTCTGTATCTTGTTTCAGCTTTCGAACCCTGGCTACGCGACGTCGCTGACCATATTCTGAGTTCAATAACTGTTGCATTTGTATTTGAATGGATTGAAATGTCGAAGTCGATTTTGGACTAATCATCTTCATCTTGAAGGTCACCACTTGGGTTGCGATTGAATGCCTTGAGAATCATTCAGAGAAAAAAGCGTCGTCTGGTTTTCTGAACATTAGATTTCCAGGAAAGCTTCTATATGGAATATGGAACCGATTTGTTTTGAATATACTGCCTTGAATCTCGTGCGGAGGATAATTATCAAGATCTGGAATTATCAATACACTTCGATGTTTCTCTCTTCGTGCACGGCAATTAAAAGTGTCTGACTTGAAGAAAGCGAAGGGCAATCAAGTGTCTCGCCAAAGGGACCGCCACGAGAATGCATGCGAGCATGCTTGAGCTTTCGGAGGCGATGTAATGGCACATTTGCATTAGCAATGAGTTACAAAGTGCATTAAAATCACGGTAGGAGAAAGTGCTTAACCCCGGCAGGAAGAGTGAACCCGCTGTCTCAAGTTATTGCTTGTATGATAGATATAGGATTTTTGGCAAACCCTCAGCCATCAACGGATTTGATGAGCCTTTACCAACTACCGTTTGAGTTGGGCTAGCATGTAGATTATCTGAGTCCGTTCTACATGTTACGTTGTGCTAAAAGAGTGAATTCTCTTAGACTTTATGCTACGATATTGAATACGTAGACTCGGTCAATTATTACGAGAATTAACTACCCTAAAGATGTGTTAGATGCACTTATCTCTCGATAAGGGCGAGATAACATCCCTATGCATGAAGGCATAATTTAGGTGTCATTAGGTAATGACATCTATGCTACGATATTGAATCGTGGGCTTCGATCAATTATCACGGAATTAACTACCCTAAAGATGTGTTAGATGCGCACTTATCTCTGGTAAGGGACAGAGATAACATCCCTATGCATGAAGGCATAGTTTAGGTGTCATTAGGTAATGACATCTATGCTACGATATTGAATACGTAGGCTTGATCAATTATCACGGGAATTGATTACCCGGCGGCATGTGTTAGATGCAGACTTATCTCTGGTAAGGGACAGAGATAACATCCCTATGCATGAAGGCATAGTTTAGGTGTCATTAGGTAATGACATCTATGCTACGATATGGAATACGTAGACTTTGTTTGTTATTTTTTTGTGTCTTCTCTTGGGGCAAAGACGAACCCATTGTGTCTTCTCTTGGGGCGAAGGCGAACCCATTGTGTCTTCTCTTGGGGCGAAGGCGAACCCATTGTGTCTTCTCTTGGGGCGAAAACGAACCCTGTTACTGGAGTAGACCTCTCATTCATAAAAGGAATCGAGAAGGGATTTTGACCATGGTCCTAACTGTAGGAAGGTTTGACCAGGATAGGAATTTTGAGACAATCCTAACTGTCGGAAGGTTTGATCGCTCAACCTGAAAGTGGACCTCTCGTTCATGGAAGGAATCAAGAGAGGATTTTGACCATGGTCCTAACTGTAGGAAGGTTTGACCAGAATAGAAATTTTGAGACAATCCTAACTGTCGGAAGGTCTAATCGCTCAATGTGGAAGTGGACCTCTCGTTCATGGAAGGAATCAAGAGGGGATTTTGACCATGGTCCTAACTGTAGGAAGGTTTGACCAGGCAGATAGTGGGATTGGGAGTACAAATCACAGTGAGAGTCTTGACTTGTACCAGTCAGTCAGTGGGGGTTCTTAGTATTAAGTGACAAAGCTTTAACATGAGGAGCTTTGACAATTTCCACAACTATGTCCGGACTTTAACAAATGAAAGTGTTGAGCGTACAGACACAGCGGGAGCTTTGTGAGAGATGATTGATCCAATGGAATGATCGGATCATGTCTCAATAAAAGAATGCTGGGAAGTCACCGTAGAAATTGGTGGAATTAACCCAACGCAATAGGATGCTTTTCACCTTTGGGGACATTCGAAGTCCAAGTGGGAGTTCCTCCCAGCTGGGCTGCATTCATTTAGAATAGTTTATACTCATATTCCTATTGGAGTGAGAAGGAGGAGCAGTTTAACCTCTTGTACTCATCGGAGGAATGTCTCATTCGGCTTATTTCGGCGTTAAGACGCCGGCTTCGACCAAGGCTTGGATGATGGCCTTGAGAGCTAAGCAATCCTTAGTAGGATGGAGGATCCTCCTGTGGTACGCACAGTATTTAGGGTCTGAAGTCTTGTCAGCCTCCTCCTGATTTGTAATAGGTGGCAACTTGATTTTGTTGTTATCAAGGAGGTGTTTGAAGATGATCGGAACTTCTTCGTCTCTGAAAGAGTATGTCCTGTGGAATTCTGATTTAGAAGCTTTTTGGCGCGGTCGTTGTTGCAACGTTTGACTAACAGCAGTCACAGATGTCTTTCCTCTATTATGAGAGGAAAAATTTACTTCTGAGGGGTCAGCCGTCATTTTGCCTCTTTCAGCTTTCTTCCTTCTGAGGAAACTTTCGGCTTGTTCTCCTCGTATTTTTAGGTCTTTCCATGTAATTGGCGGGACGACCCCCATGACTTCCAACAATTCTATAGAAAGATTGTTGTGGCAAGTCTTCAATATGAACTCTTCAGTAATTGGATCTCTACAATTCATAGCTTTATTGCGGAAGCGCTTAACGAAACAGTCAATCGTCTCTCCACTCTTCTGCTTTTCATCCAAGAGGGTTCCAATCGAGACTTCGGTGTCGTCATCGAAGAAGTTGCTGAGGAACAAGCTTTCCATGTCATCCCAGCAGTTAATGCTCCTAGCCTTGAGTCTTCGATACCAATCAAGGCACTCAAGGGTACCGATTTAATGACCGAACCATCAAAGGCTCGTTTCCCGAGATCACCCCCAAATGTGATTTGAAGTAAATTAGGTGTTGTGTAGGTGACCCTCTCCCGTCAAATGGCGTGAAGTTGATCAAATTGAATTTCGGCGGGTAAGGAATTGAATCCCACTCTCTAAGATACGGACACGGGATACCAGTCCTTTTGACTTCCTGTGCGGACATCAAAGCATTGATTTTATCTTCAAGCTCTTTCATCTTTTCGCCATCATCCTCCCCTTGTTTTGGATTACTTCCAATAGGAAGAATTGGACCATTTCCACCTTGAGCACCAGATGCAGCTTTCTTTGGAGGTTGATCAGCGTAAATGTGTTCCTCTATCTCCGAATCGCTGTCTTCGACATTATGGGCATTATGGTGGGTAACTCCACCTTGTTGACTGGATTCAGGCTGTAGATGAGGCGTTTGATTTTTCAATTCCCTCATCTGCTGCATGGCTAATTCCATTTCTGTTTTCATTTCGGCCTTAAGCTCTTCCCGTTGTTTAGCTAGGGCCTCCTGTAACATTTGAGCTAAGGTTTCAGGGGTAATTGCAAAAGCTTCTCTGGGATGGCGACCAACACTTGACATTGTGTCATCGGAAGCTATCGCCGAATTGATGTCGGAAGTTTCGTCTTCAGATGAATCTCCCTCATGCATCCTTCTATAGTCGATGCGTTGGGTAGCTCGCAATTGCAACCGAGACATTCTCTGAGAAATCTGAGACCCGACCTTTCCTCCAGGAGTGAAGTCGATCTCGTGATCCGTCGCCGGTCCTTTCCCTTTGTTCACCATGTTGATAGTCACTTCGGGAAACTCATCAAATTGGATGGATGATCTCTTTCTTCTTTGATGTCGTCTTGACTGTGGCTTCAGATCTTCCGTCGACAGGAAAGCCGCTCAATATCGAAGCTCTTTGTGGGTGAGCGCTCGACTTAGAACAGCACATCCCGATAACAACGCCTTGATTATTGTGCACACTAACAAGAACAATTTATTTCATCAATCGTTTCGTGTGTTGCCACCCCACCGATGACACAGCTTGATGTGGTTTATCACGGTTGTACTTTCACCCCCAAGTGTAACGTTGTCCTTAACTGGAGGACACGTCTTCTTTTGGGGGAATCGACTATTGGAAGTTGCTTCTGCATGAATAACAAGCGTTTGATCACCTTTGGTGACTTTGCGAATCACACGCTTCGTTTTGTCTTTATCAGCAGACTCGCGGACCCCCTTAGGGATACTCAAACGAGACGCAATTGGAATTCTGGAGACCTGAGATATTTCAGCTTGCTCAGGACTCTTCTGGACTGGGTAACTCAAACATCCTTTTACTGGTGCCTTGCCTTTATTTCCGAGCTGTGGGCCAAGGCGATTAAACACTGAAGTTGACGGATTTCCAGACTTAACGTTTGATACCTCACCGAGAAGTGGAAGAAAGGGGCGAAAAGTCCATTTTTGCTAAGGCATGGAGGACCGCCGTTGGCGAGGTAGCTGATCGCTTCGGCCGGGCGCCGATTGCTTAATCGGTTTGCCGCAGGTTCGGGTCGTTTCACGATGCGAGACAGCTTTACACCGCCATTGCTGGCGAGGCAGCTTAGGTCGTCTCGCTAACGCGAGGCGTACCGAGCCGCTCTACCGAAGGAAGATATCCGGGCCGATTTTGAGGTAGACTTTGGGACCCAAACTTTGTGATTTTGAGTCGATTCCCGGTTGATTTCGACTCTTGTGCCTTTATGAACAACACGACGCAACGAGCCACGCTGCACGATGCTTTTGGGCATGCTCCTTCCTTGTCAATCGGGTCCTTTTGACGAGAACCCATTCTTCCTTGGGAAGAGTGTTGACGGATTGAGATTGAGGCGTTGTAACTTGCTGACGCCTCTGATCACGCGAGTTCGTGTTGTAATGAACTTCGCCTGCTGATTCCATGGCCTTTGCAAGTTGTCGGGCCATCTTTGACGTTGTCTCGACGAGCCCTCTTCGCCGAGCGTTGAGATCTTGTTGAATGACTCCTTCTTCAAAGGAGTCAACTTGAGCGAGCTCCCTTTGAGATCCACCGTGGTGTTGTTGAGAGGGGAAATCGCCCGCCGCAGTTTAACGAGAATCGCTATGATCACAACAACGAACCTCCCTCTTAGGAGATGAGATCCTCCGATGCTTGGGGGGCGAGGGGGACTTCGATGAAGAAGAGGAGAGATATTCTTCGAATTTGGCTTGATCGAAGAAGTAATCCAGTCCATCGACCATGAGGTCGGCCTCGACGCCGCAAGGTCAGCGACACAACGATCTCGGCTCGAGACCGCTGGCTCCCACCGTGGTCGCCATCGTGTTTGGGTCGAAAGTTGTTTCCATTGTAAAACTTGAGAAAATTACACTTTTGATTCTCAGTTACAAAGAAATTTAAATAACTCTCTCACAAACTCGAACAAAAGACACTACAAGTGTAGATCTCCTATTTTCGTGGGACTTTGCCTGTGCCGGGAACGCGTAATCCGTGGACCACTGAAAGCGATCGTCGAATCGACGGGTTTAGTTGATGCTTCGCAAAGGAAACAAGAACTTAAGCAAATATCTTAGCAAAGTAAGATATCTACTCTTCTCAAGAATAAGTCAAAGCTTAAACTCGAGGACACGCTTCTTTGGGGAATCGACTATTGGAAGTTGCTTCGCATGAATAACAAGCGCTTGATCACCTTTGGTGACTTTGCGAATCACACGCTTCGCTTTGTCTTTATCGCCAGACTCGGACCCCTTAGGGATACTCAAACGACGCAATTGAATTTCGGAGACCGAGATATTTCAGCTTGCTCGGGACTCTTACGGGTGGGTAACTCAAACATCCTTTACCGGTGCCTTGCCTTTATTTCCGAAATGGCCAAGGCGATTAAACACCGGTTGACGGATTTCCGTGACTTAACGCTTGATACCTCACCGAGAAGTGGAAGAAAGGGGCGAAAAGTCCATTTTTGCTAAGGCATGGAGGATCGCCGTTGGCGAGGTAGCTCTGATCGTTCATTGGCGCGAGACAGCTTTACACCGCCTTTGTTGTTGGTGAGGCGCTCGTCGTTCACGATGCGAGACAGCTTTACACCGCCATTGTTGGCGAGGCAGCTTAGGCTGTCTCGCTAACGCGAGGCAGCTCGAGCTGTCTCGGCTGAAGGAAGATATCTGGGCCGATTTTGAGGTAGACTTTGGGACCCAAACTTTGTGATTTTGAGTCGATTCCCTGGTTGATTTCGACTCTTGTGCTTTATGCAACAACGCGACGGTAATGGCGAGTGCACGATGCTTTTGGGCATGCTCCTTCCTTGTCAATCGGGTCCTTTTGACGAGAACCCATTCTTCCTTGGGAAGAGTGTTGACGGATTGAGATTGAGGCGTTGTAACTTGTTGACGCCTCTGATCACGCCGAAGTTCGTGTTGTAATGAACTTCGCCTGCTGATTCCATGGCCTTTGCAAGTTGTCGGGCCATCTTTTGACGTTGTCTCTGACGAGCCCTCTTCGTCAGAGCGGTTGAGATCTTGTTGAATGACTCCTTCTTCTGAAAGGAGTCAACTTGAGCAGAGCTCCCGGCTTTGAGATCCACCGGGGTGTTGTTGAGAGGGAAATCGCCCGCCGCAGTTTAACGAGAATCGCTAAGATCACAACGTAACTAACCTCCTCTTAGGAGATGAGATCCTCCGATGCTTGGGGCTTAGGGGACTTCGATGAAGAAGAGGAGAGATATTCTTCAATTTGGCTTGATCGAAGAAGTAATCCATCCATCGACCATGAGGTCGGCCTCGACGCCGCAGGTCGCGACACAACGATCTCGGCTCGAGACCGCTGGCTCCCACCGTGGTCGCCATCGTGTTTGGGTCGAAAGTTGTTTCCATTGTAAAACTTGAGAAAATTACACTTTTGATTCTCAGTTACAAAGAAATTTAAATAACTCTCTCACAAACTCGAACAAAAGACACTACAAGTGTAGATCTCCTATTTTCGTGGGACTTTGCCTCAGGCCGAACGCGTAATCCGTGGACCATCGAAAGCGATCGTCGAATCGACGGGGTTTAGTTGATGCTTCGCAAAGGAAACAAGAACTTAAGCAAATATCTTAGCAAAGTAAGATATCTACTCTTCTCAAGAATAAGTCAAAGCTTAAACTCGAGGAATCTCCGTGTGAATCGTGTTCTTGGACTCCGGAAGCTTGGATTCTCTCTCTCTTTGCAATAGCTCTGCTTATCTGATCTCTGATTGCCCCCCCTCCAAGTGGATGTAGGAGGGTATTTATAGCCCTTGGGAAACGTGCCCTCTGAAGAAACACAATTGTCATAAGTGCCCAACATTTGCGGTTAAGCGGCGGCTGGGCGCCTCAGCGTAGCCTCGCTCATGGCGGCGGTGTTGAAGCTACCTGTTGGCGAGAGGCAATATGGGCTGCCTCGCTAATCGGCAAGGCAAGGTCGCCCTCCACCGTTGTAACGGTTTCACGCTTTTAGGCACGATTAAATGCCCTAAAATCACGCCTAGTGGGCGTATTTTCAGCGTGTAACCGCCCATTAAAGTATCTGAACGTCTCTCTGCGCTGATAAAGTCAAGTGGGCCCCATCGGCATTGATTTAGACCCTTCAAGAGCTCGTTTCAAGTATTTTGGGTGTCTCGCCTTTGGCGAGACAAGTAAGTGCCTCGCCTATAGCAAGACACATCAAGGTGTCTCGCTTGTGGCGAGACACAAACAAGTGTCTCGCTAGTAGCGAGACATCAAGGTGTCTCGCTTGTGGCGAGACACAACAAGTGTCTCGCTAGTAGCGAGACACATCAAGGTGTCTCGCTTGTGGCGAGACACAAACAAGTGTCTCGCTAGTAGCGAGACATCAAGGTGTCTCGCTTGTAGCGAGGCACAAACAAGTGTCTCGCACTATGGCGAGACACAAACTTCCCATGTGTTGACTTCTTGAGATTTTGACGACGTTGTCCTTCGATCTTCTCATAATTTAGTCATATTTGAGGTTCTTCAGCAATTTTTGATGCCTACTACTTTCTACCTATACCATGGAAAGTGACCATATAGAAGATATTATTATTGGGAATAATAACATAAATCATTGGTTTCCTATTACCATCAATAAATATGTTATTAAATTCAAATTTCTTCCAGATCAGAAGAAATTTCCTATTCCCAAAATCTCATTTATGCTTCGAATCGGGAAAGGTTTTACTCTTACTCTCGCAGCACAGCGTGGTGAATTAACCCCACCACAAAAAGAAATTTAGCAACTCAATTATAACATAACAGTTGCCAATGATTTTAAAAAAGTATTCATATAATGTTATCACTATTATACAATGATAACCCTTTGTTACATTTTAATAAAAGTCCTAGATATTGTACAATCCGATTAAAGGATGAGTACAAAGGGAAAAATATCAGGGTTAACCCCATAGCGGTTAACCTTGAAGATAGAAAAGAGTTTAAAATTCAAATAGCAGAGTTATTCAAACTCAATTTAATTTAAAAAACAGAATCAAACCATTCTTCTCCTGCCTTTATGGTAAGAACCATGGTGAGCAAAAGAGAGGAAAAGCGAGGATGGTCATTCACTATAAAAAAGTTAATGAAGTCACCAAATTTGATGGATTCTTCATCCCCAACAGTGAATTATTATTACACAGAATCTAAGACGCTAAATGATTCAGTAAATTTGATGCAAAATCAGGATTCTAGCAAATCAAAACAAAGAATGAAGAAAGCAAAAGGCTAACGACATTCAGTTGCCCTAATAGTGGACATTATGAATAGAACGTTATGCCATTTGGTCTCAAAAATTCTCCTCAAGTATTCCATAAATGAATGAATAGTATTTTTGGGCATTTACTTTTCGTTGTTGTCTACATAGATGACATCCTAGTGTTCTCAAAAACTAAACAAGAACACAAAGAACACCTGATAGCAGTAGCGCAACTATTGCTCAATCATGGTATTATTCTATCCCCAAAAAAGATAACTTTAATGAAAGAAGATATCGAATTTTTAGAGAAAAGAATTAGATGTGGCCATGTTGAATTACAAGACCATATCATTACAAAGATCAAAGAATTCAAAGATAATTTTAAAATTCTAAAAGATCTACAAAGCTTTCTAGGCTTACTAAATTATGGAAGAAGGTATGTACCCAATCTCTCCAAAAAGATTTCTTCGTTTCAGAATAAACTTACTAAAGAACAGAAGAAATATAAAGACATAAATAATAAAGGAGTAACCCGTTGGGATACTGACAAAATTAAAATAACACTTAATGATGAACAATTACAAGAAATTGTCAACATCTAAAAGGAAATAAAAGAACAAAAAAATTCTTTATCAGCCACAATCTGGGGATACATTGGTTATTCAAACTGATGCTTTAGAAACACATTGGGCATAAATCTTATTTGCAATTCCACCAGATATACATCATATATAGGAACATTAGCACTGCAAACTCTATTGTCTAGTCTCCTCTTTAAGAATAGTAGCCACTGAAAACTCAATAGGCGCAAGCTTTGGATCATCCCTAATAGCCTCCAAATCCTTCTTGTCACCATCCAAATACCCTCTCATAAATGCAACCACAACTCCACCCACAAACAACCTCATTGGCTTCCTCTCCTTCCCATTCTTACAAGTACAATAAGATATTATCCCTTTAAGTCCCTCAGTCTCATCATCCAACACATCCATGTGCCATACTCCTTCCCAACAAAATACCATGAAGGAGCACAACACTCCTTAAAGAAATCCTCATGACTCAGTCCCTTTGGTGCACAAGGAGGAAAATATGGCCATGGCCTGAACCAATTACCAATGCCGCCATGTTAAGATCAAATGAGTGGATGTGAGTGAGGATTGGAGGATTTGTTGGCTTTCCTTCTTCCGTTCCATCGACTGGACTGATGCCGATCAGTGCTGAGAATTTGAGCTTGGTTTTGGCAAGGCCTAAGGTGAGGGCGAAAGCGTCTTTGCCGCCGCGGCTGTGGCCGGAGATTACGAGCTTGTTTAGGTTTGGTTTGATGCCAGGCAGGGCTGGAGCTAGATTGTCGATGAGCTAGTCTGTCAGTGTTGCTACTGAATTGATTTCATTTCTATAGTCTGTGTTAAGAATAGAGCTTTAGGGAAGAGAAGAGACTTTTGAGAGAAAAGAGACTTAATTTATTCATTTATTCATTGTATTGAACTGCTTAAATACAAGAGTAAGAGGAGAGGTTCTAGAATCCTAATCAATGTGGGACTAAAACAAAGGAAAACAGATACCCTAATACTACTATATCTAATACCCCCCCCCCCCCCGTCAAACTCGCGGTTGGTAGAGAACCGTGAGTTTGGATAAGATGAGTAAAATTTTGCATAGATGGTTGTTGGCATGGCTTGGCGAGAGGTGGTTGAATTGGAGCACATCGGTGGCTGGAATTGCAGGCGGCGAGATCATGTTATTGCAGTGGTGATTGACAGTCATGCATCATGGTTGCGAGAGGGCGGACCTGCAATCGCAGGAGAAGGCGTGGTGACTGGATCTTGCAAGCGGTGAGGTATGATGTTGCAACAGTGATCGGCGGTCACGCACGGTGGTCGCGATAGGGTGGACCTGTTGTCGCGAGAGGAGGCATGGTGATCAGATCTTGCAAGCTTCAGTGAGTGGAAAACGCTTGGCTAGAGAAAGCTTGGCCAGAGGCTGGCTAATGAGCGAGAAATCTCGCTAAGGCAATTCGTCGAACACCTTGTGTGCATGCGATGAAGTGGATGAACAGTACCCCAAGGAAGAACAGTGTCATTGTGGCGAGGTTAGGACTAGGGTTTTGTTGTGATGAGGTTAGGACTAGGGTTTCAAGTTCGTTGGAGGTGTGGGCGTCGAGGTCAACGAGGTTGAGGTCAAGCGGATTAGTCGAGATTGAGTGATGGGTCATCACTGTCGTGCTGGGCCGAGAGGATTTCGGAGTTGGGCAGCAGATCAGGTCGCAGCCGAGGTTGAGGACAAGCAATGGTATAGTCGAGGTTGTCGTAGGTGACGAATCTTGGTTGGATGACGAGGTTGTAAGCGGATGTGATGTGAGGGATGATGACCACCAAAGTGGGTAGCTGTGGTGTTGGGGACCGAGGTCGAGGTCGTCGGCCCCAATTGATGATGTGGTAGGTGGCGGCAATTGTTGATGTGGTGCTCTGCCCTGCAGGAGGCATTCAGATTAGACAGGGCTCGACGAGAGGCCAAGAGGGCAGTGGATGTGGGGATGTCATCAAGCGGGCAGTGGCTCTGTAGAGAACTATGGGCGTTTCGTTGAGCCGGGGCGAGGACGTCGTTGAGGACGGTTGGGCTGCGGCGCTGTTGAGGGTGTGGCCGGCGACAAGAAGGGGCATTGTGGACGACATCAGGGGATGATTTCAGATCGGATTGGGACGGGTCTGAGGCAAGTTCGACGAGAGTTGCTAATCGTCGGTGTCGAGACGGGGTGGCGTCGAGGTTGAATCCGGTGTCGAGGCCACCGAGGGGAAGCACGGAGTTTTTGGCAAAACCCCTTGGCGGCTCGATACCATGTTAAGAATAGAGCTTTAGGGAAGAGAAGAGACTTTTGAGAGAAAAGAGACTTAATTTATTCATTGTATTGAACTGCTTAAATACAAGAATAAGAGGAGAGGTTCTAGAATCCTAATCGATGTGGGACTAAAACAAAGGAAAACAGATACCCTAATACTACTATATCTAACAGTCTGGGCCTGCTATTGAGTATAGCTGCAGGAAAAAGGGATATTATTGAGTAGAAGTAATTTGAATAGATTTGTGTTTTGGGAGTGCAGAGAGTTACAGAAATCATACACATAAAGATTTATAAGCTGTAGAACCTGTCAATGAGATAAGTTCTTTTCAAATCTCTCAAAATAGAGTCAGATACAAATATACGTGTCATGTTTACTTACTTCGATAGTTACAAAGTCATGTTTCATGTTTCATGTTTCATTAGAAGATACTTCCACAATAGGCTCGAATATAAGTGATATGTCGAGTAAGTATTTACAGAATTTTGTTTTGTTCGAAGAAATGAAGAGTAGAGATAATTATCTGTTGCCAATCTATCAAAAATTTATGTTGTGGTGTGATATACTGTCATGAATTTACATAATGTATTGCGATCTATAAAAGAAACTTATATCCTGACATAAACACAGGTCGGAAAATTATCAACAAATCAAAGCACGGGCATGGGTACTGCCAAGTATATATTAAAATTAGATGATTTTGTATGCAACAAATATTTATCTCTGCATAGGCATAGGAAATTCTGGGAGGTCATCAGGTTTCTTTGGGAGTCGGAGATCAGTTAACTCAAATATTAGCAAGTAATATCAGACCAATTTAACACTTGATGCGGTATTAGAGTATTTGTCCATCGTATGAGGTCCAACAAAATAAGATTTGTGTTGTTCGATTTTCAACCTCTACTTAAGCCTCATTTATAACATATTAAAAGATAGATTAATCCTTAATAAGTGGTATATGTTATGAACCTATTTATGGATGTCCATAAACTCATGAATTTTCTCCATATTTGACTTTTAGAGTTATTTCTAAAGTCTTATAACTCTAATGTATATATAGTTGTAATGCATGAAGCAAAAGTAGAAGTGAATAGAAAAGTTCTCTAGCTCTCTAAATTCTCTAAGCTCAAGGAATAATTCATTAGTTTTACAAAGTATTTCACAACACGTTATCACACGATAGTGCCTTTCTCGAGCTCTATCATCCGGTTGAAGGTATATTTTCTTTACTATGCTTTATATGTACATGCACACATATATTTACACAATGAACTCCATCATACTAACATCCTCTTATTATGTATTATGACTTTAACTTATGTGTATATGGTTTTATTAGAGATAATCTATTATCTACATGTTTAAATATTATCCTAATTCATAACTAGTCCATATTTTCTCATTTGTATCTTTTATTTGAATTTGGTCATTATTTTCCACATATTCTATTTTGATGTAGAAAGCATGATATATACATGTATGGATTGGAAAATATTTAAGAATTTGTGATGGCCAAAATCCGCAAGCGCACGGACTTGTTGTAGCTATCAAGGTCGATCCCACAGGGACTAGGGGTTAATTACCAAATTTCACGTTTTCGACTAGCTAAACCAATGAGTAAAATAGAAGAGATTAAAATTAGTGAGAATTAAATAAAAGAAATAAAATAAACAGCTAAACTGGTGGAATTATATATAATGAAGGGCCAGGATTGGGTTTTCACCACAACTTAGGTGTTAATGATGAATTATTTCAGTTCTCGATGTTGGTTTAAATTAGAAAGGGTGAATTAGCCTAAATTAATCTAAAGCCTCTTTCAAGGTCTAAAGATCGTGCCTAATTAATCCCAATTAACCTACTTTCGTGGAATCAAGATTAAATTAAACCCATTAAGCTTTATGCTAATTCAAAATAAATCCCCAAGGAATCTAGCCTACTTTGTGGTTTGAGTTCCCCGCCAGCTTCTAGAGGTCCAGATTAATTTTCACCTTCAGTCCTTCAATTAATTACCTATGATTGCTAATCCGTGATCAAGCAAACTAACAAAATTAATTCACGAAATTAAGTTTAAAGATCTAAACTTTCACCAAGAACATATATTAATTCATCATCAATTACCAAAAGTTGGGTTCTTTCCCAACCCTAGACAAGAAATCTACTCACACATGATTTGAATAAGAGAAAACATCAAATAATTATGCAAATCAATCATAAGAAGAAATAAATTAAAGAGAGGAAAGAATTAACCCGTCTTTCAATTGAAATCTTCAAAATAAGAACTTGCAATCCAATCTTGTACAAGAAATTCGTGTCTTCCTTTCAATACTTGAACCCTAAAATAGTTGCTAATTGACGGCTAAGAGAACACTCAAAAGATCCTCCTCCAAATCCTCAAATAAAAATACCTATATATAGGTCCCAAAAATTCTAGAAAAATAACAAACCCGAACCACGGGTGTGGCGCGCACCACACCAGGGTGTGGTGGAATCTGTCTTGCTGATTTTCTGCTTGTTTGTATAGTTTTTGGTATTTTGGCCGTAGCTTCTTCGTCCAACCTCAGATTTAGGTGATTCAAGTTGCGTTGGAAAGCTGTTGAAGAGCCCTACAACTTTTATCTTTTGAGTTTTTCCGGATTCTAATTACATCATGGCCGAAGTTCCAGTTCTTCATAATCATGCATCCATTTTCTTCACGAACCATGCATTCGAAATCTTGTTGTCGCTTCAAACTCTTGTTCAACTTCCAACGATCATCAAATCTTTAAATCTTGGGCCAATTCCTACATATAAGAACACAAACCACAACAGTATCCTCGATCTATAAACGAAATATGCATTAAACACCCGTAAATCATGCTTGAAACACACTAAGATAATGCATATTTTACGTATTTATCAACTCCCCCAAGCTTAGACTTTTGCTTGTCCTCAAGCAAACCGACAATAAAAATTAAGAGGAGTTAAAGCCAAATAGAGTAGGGATCACCCCCTCATCAATCTTTTAACCAATATCAAACATATCACAAGACAAACACATTTCATCAGGATTTGACAAAGTAATTACCAAACTCTCAACAAAATCACATTTCAAACTTTCCTTATGATAACAAATGTCACAAGTCAAGGATAGCCATCCTATCCAATTCTCAAGTCAAAGTAGGAGAAAGTAATTTATGTAACTAGCTTCAATCCAGTAGTTAAATTGAGACCTTCAGGAAGTTAAATTGGTAGACCTCGCTTTAGGTATGTGGACTCTCAATCTCTCATGTGTTTAAGGATAGAATTATGTCGCTCAAAATTCTACCGAATGGATGTATTTAAACCATAGGCTTGCATTTCATCTCAATTCTCCACCACTTCGAAAACTAGGCATGCAACAAAATCATGAGGTCTTTTATTTGGTTGTAACGGGCCGATCAAAAGGGTAGGATATATATTTGGTATTGTAGTTGAAAGCCTATCACTAGTGGAGCGATAACTGCAAAAGATTAGATCTCAAAGTAAGATCAAAAACATCCGCACAAACTCCATCATCTATCAAAGAACTTCTTCCAACTACTCTACGCCATAATGAATTCTTCCGACACCCGCAATTACATACACCATAAAGAGGGCACTTTATTCATCTCTTTAGTAGATCTCTTTTTTTTTTTTTTTGAATTTGAAAAGGAGGCAAACACCTACATTCACACCCCAAGCTTATATCTCATTACTTCACATAACCCATTATATCAAAAATTTTGCTCCACTAGCTTAGGCATGGGTAAGGAACACAATCGGGTTTTAAGGGTCACATATGTGGGTTAAATCAACAAAAATTAGGCTCATAGGCTCAAGGGGGCTAATCAAAGGGAACAATAGCGCATGATAGGCTATTTGGCTAATGTGGACTATGAACAAAAAAAAATGTGCCTCAATCACCTTTTACGCATACAAAAGTTATGTGTGGCCTCGAAGAGATTCAATGCAAGTTCTAGTATCGTACACCATTGGAGAATATCACACAAGAGGAAAAAAAATGATTGGATATGTAATGAATCCAATTTCAGGCTCAAAGTCTCACTGGTTTTATGTGTCTACCAAATTTAATTCCCATCATATCTCAATAGAGTAATGGTTATGATTCTAGCCACATAAATGCTAAATCCTATAAGACAAAAGAACAACCAAGTCTGGTTCTCCCATATTGTTAACTTGCAGTCAAAGGCCTTTGAGAATCAATTGAGAGGTGGTTTAAAAAAAATATTGTCTAGTCCCGACTAATGAGCATCTATCTAGTTCAATAATTAATAAAGGTTAAGGATTCATGTCATCATTAGGAGATCATTTCCCTTAAAAAAAAAATTTTTAATTTTTTTTTAAAGAAACAAAGCAAATAAAAATGAAAATAAAACAAAAGCAGGCAATCAATACATAAACAACCTACACCCCCATGCTAAAGATCTACATTGTCCCTAATGTAGTATGATGTAAATGAATGCAAGGGTGCAGGGGACATACCAACTCACTTGTCGAAAGGAGGGCGAGCGGAGGCATCCTGGCGGAGCTGCCACTCATGCATAGACCGCATCATGTGTTGCATAGAGTCCGTGAGTTGTCCTGACGTTGTTGTTTTGCGCCGATGTCACCTACACGGTTAGTAAGAGAGGCAATGGAAATATGGATAGCTGATAACTCTGCAGACCAATCAGAGATGTGGGAAGAGCTAGTTCCCACATCGTTGAACCCATTAGGGTCGGGGTATTGTGCCAAAGATCCCTTCGTCACAACCTCGTGACCATCACGCATCATAAAATCAGTTGTGAGGTAGCACCAATTTGCGGAACATGGATGGTTGTGCGATCAGGATTAGGAAGTGGGAAGAGATAATTGTCTTGAAAACATAGCCATAACCTATTGCTCTTATAACCAATCAATTTCATATGAAGACAAGCATCAAGGTTAATAGACGCACTAGGGTTTAATGGATGAAGTCCTCTATAAACTCCCCTAAACCAAGCCCGTAGCTAAGTTTGTAATCAAGCCACCAACACAATTTTTCCACTTGTTGCTCGCCGCACGACACATATGATGAATCATGAAAGCTCCTATGTCAACCTTATGACCCTCGACCATGGCACATAAGAGGTACAGCTTCTCGACACATGACCCCATCGCCTCGCCACCAAAAATGGTGAAAGCCATGAACCTCTCAGATATCTAAAGCATGGGTTATAAATAGCAGAAGCCCTTGATAAAGAGGGATCATAAGTTCGTTGAGTGGTAGAGCGTGCGATGGAAGTCCAAAATGGGGTCAAGTTAAAATGTTTAGGAACAATTCTAGCCCCACCTTCCGAAAAACCAAATATCTCATTTAATTGTGCTAAAGTAAGTGTGTGAGACTGGTTAAATAGCCTAAAAGTGATTTTTCCTTCCTTTACTCCCTCACCATTAAATAAAATAGCATCAAGAGAACTCAAAAATTCGAGAGTAACACGCTCGTACGTGGGATGTTTAGCCTCTACGAAATTTAGCCAACCAACCCATCTCAGGAGGTATAAGACATCTTCCCACAGCCCTAACTCACGCAAACAAGTCTCATCCCAAGGTACTGTAATTTTAACCAAGCAGTATTATACCTAGATTGTTGTTGAGTATCGACAAATTCTATACCATGAGGATTTTGGGAGGGTGGGTTACCTTTTGTCGCCGTGACTTAGAAGTTAAGGCTCCCTGGGTAGTCCGTCCACGCTTAGGTCCCATTTAGTCTCTCGAACTGGAATTGACAGCAGGTTGAAGGGGAGAGTCGGCAGTGGTTTCTACGTTGAGGAGTGGCTGCGTGGGCTGGTGTGGTTGGAGATGAAGGAGAGGTTGAGGAGGAGATCTGGCAGGTGGATGAGGGAGGTGGTGGATCTGGGGCGCAGGGTTTATGGGTTGGGGATGGCCGCTGGAGGCCGAGGGAGGAGAGGAGGTTCGGGTGGAGGCGGCGCCGGTGGTGGCTCTCGGGGCAAGGGGAGGAGGCGGTGGAAGAGGGAAGGGAGGAGAAGGCGGCGAGGGAGTGGCCGGGACAAGTGAAGAGGAGGATCCGGGAGGAGGTTCGGAAGCCGGGATGGGGAAGATGGGAGGGACGGGTTGTGGCTGGAGGTCGGGCATGGATGCGATGGGGTGGGAGAGGGTGGAAGAGGGAGGGAAAATCGGGTTAGGGATTTTGGTTTGGATTTTTTTTTTTTGGTGGCGGCCGAGAGGGGAATGCAAAAGAAGTCGCTTTTTACGCACTGTGGGTGTGGCGACACCACCCCCGGGTGTGGTAGAGTCTGCCACTGTATTCTTTTGATGTCCAGCAAATCAAGGGTGTGGCGGACACCACCACTGGGTGCGGTAGAGTCTGCCATCCCATTTTAACTCCTATTTCTGTAGTTTTTTTTATTAATGCCATGTCTCCCCTTCTTCGCAACTGCATGATTGAAAATGTTATAAGTTAAATATTGTCCAATACAATTGCCTAAAAAAAATAAAATAGAAATAAAAAAAAAAAATTAAAAATAAAATAGAATAAGGTAAGAGAAAAACAAGAAAGGATGAAAACTTGGGTTGCCTCCCAAGAAGCCATTATGGTCATGAGCTCGACCCCTTTATGCCAATTTTCCGACGAAGGGGATCGGAAGGGAATAAGTGACCCTTTCTCGCTTGGTTCCCTACAATGTAGTGCTTCAATAGTTGTCCATTCACCTTGAAAGATCCCGTTGTTTCGCCGAAACTTCAACAACCCCACTAGGAAAGACCTCACGGACTTGAAAAGGCCCGGACCACCTAGACTTGAGCTTGCCCTGAAAAAGTTTCAAACGAGAGTTGAAAAGTAGCACCATATCGCCTTGATTAAACTCTCTTCGAAGGATATTCTTATCGTGCCATCGCTTAGTCCTTTCTTTATAAATGCAGCATTCTCATAGGAATCTAATCGTAGCTCATCTAGCTCATGAAGTTGAAGCTTTTCTCACCCGCCTTCATATCGAATTTAGCAACTTGATAGCCCAATACGCTTTGTGCTCTAACTCAACTGGGAGATGACACGATTTGCCATATACCAACTTGAACGGTGTCATGCCTATGGGTCTTTTGTAGGCAGTTCGATAGGCCCATAAGGCATCTGGGAGTTTCATAGACCAATCCTTTCTTGAACGATTAACTATTTTCTCCAAAATGCTCTTAATTTCATGATTCAAACCTCCACTTGACCACTAGTTTGAGGATGGTATGGCGGCAACCTTATGAGTGACCCCATATTGTCTTAAAAGAGCTTCAATTTTCTTTCTATGAAGTGTGAACCACCATCGATTCGCCCGCACTCAACCTTGGAAAATGACGTTCTTGAATAGTTTCACAACCACTTTAGCATCGTTGGTGGGGGATGCTATCGCTTCTACCCACTTGGAGACGTAGTCCACCGCCACTAAGATGAACTTGTTATTGTACGATGGCGGAAACGGTCCCATGAAATCTATGCCCCACACATCAAAGACCTCAATTTCCAAGATGGAGTATAAAGGCATCTCATGTCGCTTTGAAATGTTCCCGGTCCTCGACAACTATCACAGATGTCACAAACCGCTTTAGGCCCTAAAAGACTCTACCAATAGAAACCTCGATTGTAGAACTTTTGCAGCTGTCTTTGAAGTGCTTGTATGTCCCCCGTAAGAAGATGAATGACAATGATGGAGAATACTTGTAACTTCATCTTCAGGAACACACCTTCTAAACATTCCATCAACACACCGTTTGTACAGAAATGGTTCATCCTTAAATAATACTTCAAGTCAAGAAAGAACTTTTTTTCGTTGATAGCTCAGATCCGAGGCAAGACTCCACACACTATGTAGTTGACGAAACCGCATACCATGGTGCATCAAATCTTTCTATGGCTAACAACTGATCATCTCGAGAAGGAGTCGCCGATCGGTAGTTCATCCTCCTCCTTATCATGTGACTCTTGTCTCATCCTCGACAAATGATCTCGCCACCAAATTTTCATCCCTTTCTTGTCCTTTATTTCCAGCTCAAACTCTTGTAAAAGTAGTATCCATCGAATTAACCTAGGTTTGGCATCTTGCTTGCTCAAAAGATATTTGACGGCGGAGTGGTCGGTATAAACGATGACTTTGGACCCCACTAAGTAAGACCGAACTTGTCAAAGGCTAAGACAATTGCTAATAGCTCTTTTTCAGTGGTAGCATAGTTAACTTGGGCTTCATCAAGGGTGCGACTAGCATAATAAATTGCATGCAAAATCTTGTTCTTCCTTTGGCCCAACACAAGACCAACCGCATAATCACTTGCATCGGTCATGACTTCAAATGGGAGATCGGTCGGCGGTTGCATAATAGGAGTGTTATCAATGCTTCCTTCAACCTACTTAAAAGCATCAAGACATTCATCTGAAATCAAAGGGAGCATCTTTAAGAAGAAGAATAGTTAAAGGTTTTGCAATTTTGAAAAGTCTTTGATGAAACGCCGATAGAAACCCAAGATGTCCTAAGAAACTTCTTACTCCCCTAACTCGATGTGGTGGAGGCAATTTTTCAATAATCTCCACTTTTACTCGATCAACCTCATTCCATGCTCTGACACCTTGTGTCCTAGAACTATTCCATCCCTTACCATAAAGTGGCATTTCTGCCAGTTTAGGACTAGATTAACTTCTTCACAACGCTGCAAAACTAGAGACAAGTTAGCTAAACAATCATCAAAAGTAATCCCATACACGGAGAAGTCATCCATAAACACGCCCATAATGTTTTCTATAAAATCGAGAAAATAGCCATCATACATCGCTGAAAAGTGGCAGGGCATTACAAAGACCGAAGGCATGCTTATAAGCAAAGGTCCCATAGGGACAAGTAAAAGTGGTCTTTTTCTCGGTCACTAGGATGAATAGGGATTTGTAAAAACTCAATATCCATCTAAATAACAAAAATAGGAATGCTTGGCCAACCTTTCCAACATTTGGTCTATAAAGGAAGTGGAAAATAATCTTTTCGGTTGCCTTATTCAACTTTCTATAATCAATACACATTCTCCAACCCGTGAATCGCCCTAGTAGGGATAAGTTCGTTATTATCATTTTTGACTACGGCCACACCCCTTTTTAGGAACCACATGGACTGGCTAACCCATTCACTATCGTAAATAGGATAGATTACCCCAAAGATCTAGTAGCTTAAGCACCTCTTCTTTAACCACTTCCTTCATGTTAGGATTTAATCTACGCTGATGCTCTATGAGGGTTTATGATCATCTTCCAAGAGAATTCTATGCATGCAAATCGATGGGTTGATTCCTTTAATGTCGCCCATGGTGTATCCTATGACCTTGCGATGCATCCTAAGTGTTCTAAGCAACTTATTAGTTTCATTTTCATTTAGACATGCATTCATAATCACAGATAAGTAGAGTTAGGGACAAGAAATTCATACCTTAAAGAGGAAGGGAGGGTTTTAATTCTACCTTTGGTGCTTTATCCTCTTCACGTATAACCTTTTGTTCTATTTCCGGACTTTCAAACTTTACATTTCAAATGGAGTAGTTGATGTTGATTCCAAAGATTGAGCGTATGCTACCTCGTGGTCTTCATCATTTATTGAACCGTTGCTTACCAAACACTTCTCAAGTTGATCACCGAATAATGGTTTGCAAGTTGCTCATGTATACACTTGTCAATCACGCCGACTCGTAACAAACATTACCGCTAGAGGGAGTTTCATAGTTTTGCTTAAATCAAATTCTACCGCTTCCTCCAATATTTAGGAGAGCTTTCCATTTTAACATCAATTATAGCACTGCAGAGCAAGGAAGGGTCTTCCTAATATAATTGGAATGTTAAAATCTTCTTCTATCTCCAAAATAACTAAATCGACCGATAAAGAACTTACCGACTGATAGGTACATCTTCAAGAATACCTACCTGATATTTTACCGATCGATCCGCCAGCTTGTAGTGATATCGTGGTTGGCTTCAAATCACCTATACCAAGCTTTTACGATAGACATTAGCATCAAACTTACGCTTGCACCTAAATCACACAAAGCACGGTCAATAGAGACATTACTAATAATACAAGGAATAGAAAATGAACCCGATCCTTAAGTTTAGGAGGCAATTTATTTTGGATGATAGCACTACACTCCCTGTAAGGGCCACAGCCAGATTCTTCCAACTTCCTTTTATTAGATAGGATCTCTTTCAAAAACTTGGCATAAGAAGGCATTTGAGAAATAGCTTGAATGGGATATTGATGTGCAACTTTTTCAAAACCTCTAAAAATTTTTCCGAATCGCTTCCAACTTAGCCTTAGCTAACCTTTGGGGAAAAGGTAGAGGAGGCTTGTAAGCGCTGGAGACACATATTTCTCAACTTTTTGTTCTTCTTATGCTTGGATCTCATTATCCACATCTACCACCGCTTCATTTTTTTTTTCAGATGACCATCTACCCCATCATTTTTCTTCATCTTGGGTCCCTCATATTGTTTTCCACTTGTAAGGGTTATAGCATTCACATGACCTCTGGATTTGTCTCTGTTGTCTGTAGCATGCCCAAGCTCTAGAGGAAGAGCTAGCATTTTGTGCCAACTGGTGATTTGTGTCTCTAACATCTTGTTATGAGTAGCTAGGGAATCCATCTTAGAGGCCAATTGTTTTACTACCTCATTTGTAGTTTGTTGTTGTTGCTTAAACTCTTCATTCAATTTTGATTGAGTCGCCACAAACTTTTCCATCATATTTTCCAAATTCACCTTTGAGAAGGGAAATTAGTTTGAGGGGTACGCAAACCCGAGGACCAAAATTAGATGGGCATGGTATTTAAAGGTGAGTTTCTATAAGATAAATTAGGATGATTCCTCCACCCGGATTATAAGTGTTGGAGAATGGGTCTCCCTTCGATTAAAGTTATTAACACGCTTAACCTGCTCATTACCGTAGTATCAATGGATGGGGGTTTCTAATTGACATCCAAGTGTAATGACCCACATAACCACATATCTCACATGAAATTGAAGTAGACGCCACGTAATTAATACTCAAGCTTTCAACTTTTTAAACAAAGCATCAACTTTAGAGGATATATGATCTAAAGCATCTATTTCATACTTGCCGATGATGGGAGCACGCTGTCACCATTGATAGTGATTTCGAGCCATGTCTTCAATGAGAGTGTATGCCTCATCTATTGTTTTGTTCATCAAAGCTCCTCCCGCAGCAAAGATCAACAGCCATCCGAGTGTTGTAAGTGAGCCCGCTGTAGAAGGTGTGAACAATTAACCACTTCTCCAAATCCATGGTGAGGGCACATCCTCAATAATTCCTTATAGCGCTCCCAAGCTTCATAGAGTGACTCTCCTTCCTTCAGACAAAGCTTGTGATCTGTTCCTCATTTGTGCTGCTTACTGGGGAAATACTTTGCAAGAAACCCCCGACAACTGATCCCAAGTGGTGATAGACCCAAATGGCAATGAATGCAACCAAGCCCTAGCCTTGTCTTTAAAGAGAATGGAAATAGTCCGAGTCGAATAGCATCATTGGTCACCCATTAAGCTTCAAAGTGTCGCAATACTCTAAGAAAATTGACAGTGGAGGTTTGGTCTTCATTAGCTCCTCCTCCAAACCGATTTTGTTGAACCATTGAGAGCAGTTGATGGTTTCACCAAAGTTATTAGCTTCAACAAGGGCCTTGTAATACTCGAGTGTGTGCCTTGAGCATTTGGGGCAAAGAAAATCTTTAAGAAGTCGATTCGATCACCCATTGTAGCTTGTTCGTTCTTTGCTCCCTTATATACCTTCTTATGTTCGCAAGAGTCACCGATAGTTCAGATTGCTTTCGCCGTACTCCGATTTCCCTTGCATAAAAGAAAGTCACAACAAGAAAAAATAATAATAATAAAATAAAAATCTAGTTTAGCTTAATAACGAACACTCAATATTAACACCAAGTCCCCTAAATGTACACAAAAACTTGATGGGCAAAATCCGCAGTTTAATCGGACTTGTTGTAGCTATCAAGGTCGATCCCACAGGACTAGGGTTAATTACCAAATTTCACGCTGACTAGCTAAACCAATGAGTAAAATAGAAGAGATTAAAATTAGTGAGAATTAAATAAAAGAAATAAAATAAACAGCTAAACCGGTGGAATTATATATAATGAAGGGCCAGGATTGGGTTTTCACCACAACTTAGGTGTTAATGATGAATTATTTCAGTTCTCGATGTTGGTTTAAATTAGAAAGGGTGAATTAGCCTAAATTAATCTAAAGCCTCTTTCAAGGTCTAAAGATCGTGCCTAATTAATCCTAATTAACCTACTTTCGTGGAATCAAGATTAAATTAAACCCATTAAGCTTTATGCTAATTCAAAATAAATCCCCAAGGAATCTAGCCTACTTTCGGGTTTGAGTTCCCTCGTCAGCTTCTAGAGGTCCCAGATTAATTTTCACCTTTCACCTTCAATTAATTACCTATGATTGCTAATCCTGATCAAGCAAACTAACAAAATTAATTCACAGAAATTAAGTTTAAAGATCTAAACTTTCACCAAGAACATATATTAATTCATCATCAATTACCAAAAGTTGGGTTCTTTCCCAACCCTAGACAAGAAATCTACTCACACATGATTTGAATAAGAGAAAACATCAAATAATTATGCAAATCAATCATAAGAAGAAATAAATTAAAGAGAGGAAAGAATTAACCCGCCTTTCAATTGAAATCTTCAAAATAAGAACTTGCAATCCAATCTTGTACAAGAAATTGTCTTCCTTTCAATACTTGAACCCTAAAATAGTTGCTAATTGACGCTAAGAGAACACTCAAAAGATCCTCCTCCAAACCCTCAAATAAAAATACCTATATATAGGTCCCAAAATTCTAGAAAAATAACAAACCCAACCACGGGTGGAGCTGCACCACACCGTGGTGTGGTGGAATCTGTCTTCTGATTTTACGCTTGTTTATATAGTTTTGGTATTTTGGCCGTAGCATCTTCGCCCAACCCTTAGATTTAGGTGATTCAAGTTGCTGGAAAGCCGTTGAAGAGCCCTACAACTTTTATCTTTTGAGTTTTTCCGATTCAATTACATCATGGCCGAAGTTCCAGTTCTTCATAATCATGCATCCATTTTCTTCACGAACCATGCATTCAAATCTTGTTGTCGCTTCAAACTCTTGTTCAACTTCCAACGATCATCAAATATTTCAATCTTGGGCCAATGCCTACATATAAGAACACAAACCACAACAAGATCCTCGATCTATAAACGAAATATGCATTAAACACCAGAATCATGCTTGAAACACACTAAGATAATGCATATTTTACGATTTATCAACTCCCCAAGCTTAGACTTTTGCTTGTCCTCAAGCAAACCGACAATAAAAATTAAGAGGAGTTAAAGCCAAATAGAGTAGGGATCACCCCCTCATCAATCTTTTAACCAATATCAAACATATCACAAGACAAACACATTTCATCAGGATTTGACAAAGTAATTACCAAACTCTCAACAAAATCACATTTCAAACTTTCCTTATGATAACAAATGTCACAAGTCAAGGATAGCCATCCTATCCAATTCTCAAGTCAAAGTAGGAGAAAGTAATTTATGTAACTAGCTTCAATCCAGTAGTTAAATTGAGACCTTCAGGAAGTTAAATTGGTAGACCTCGCTTTAGGTATGTGGACTCTCAATCTCTCATGTGTTTAAGGATAGAATTATGTCGCTCAAAATTCTACCGAATGGATGTATTTAAACCATAGGCTTGCATTTCATCTCAATTCTCCACCACTTCGAAAACTAGGCATGCAACAAAATCATGAGGTCTTTTATTTGGTTGTAACGGGGCTGGGATCAAAAGGGTAGGATATATATTTGGTATTGTAGTTGAAAGCCTATCACTAGTGGAGCGATAACTGCAAAAGATTAGATCTCAAAGTAAGATCAAAAACATCCGCACAAACTCCATCATCTATCAAAGAACTTCTTCCAACTACTCTACGCCATAATGAATTCTTCCGACACCCGCAATTACATACACCATAAAGAGGGCACTTTATTCATCTCTTTAGTAGATCTCTTTTTTTTTTTTTTTGAATTTGAAAAGGAGGCAAACACCTACATTCACACCCCAAGCTTATATCTCATTACTTCACATAACCCATTATATCAAAAATTTTGCTCCACTAGCTTAGGCATGGGTAAGGAACACAATCGGGTTTTAAGGGTCACATATGTGGGTTAAATCAACAAAAATTAGGCTCATAGGCTCAAGGGGCTAATCAAAGGGAACAATAGCATGATAGGCTATTTGGCTAATGTGGACTATGAACAAAAAAATGTGCCTCAATCACCTTTTACGATACAAAAGTTATGTGTGGCCTCAAGAGATTCAATGCAAGTTCTAGTATCGCATACACCATTGGAGAATATCACACAAGAGGAAAAAATGATTGGATATGTAATGAATCCAATTTCGTGCTCAAAGTCTCACCGGTTTTATGTGTCTACCAAATTTAATTCCCATCATATCTCAATAGAGTAATGGTTATGATTCTAGCCACATAAATGCTAAATCCTATAAGACAAAAGAACAACCAAGTCCGGTTCTCCCATATTGTTAACTTGCACCAAAGGCCTTTGAGAATCAATTGAGAGGTGGTTTAAAAAATATTGTCTAGTCCCACTAATGAGCATCTATCTAGTTCAATAATTAATAAAGGTTAAGGATTCATGTCATCATTAGAGATCATTTCCTTAAAAAAAATTTTAATTTTTTTAAAGAAACAAAGCAAATAAAAATGAAAATAAAACAAAAGCAGGCAATCAATACATAAACAACCTACACCCCCATGCTAAAGATCTACATTGTCCCTAATGTAGTATGATGTAAATGAATGCAAGGGTGCAGGGGACATACCAACTCACTTGTCGAAGGAGGGCGAGGAGGCATCCTCGGCGAGTCGCCACTCATGCATAGACCGCATCATGTGTTGCATAGAGTCCAGGAGTTGTCCTTGACGTTGTTGCTCTTGCGCGATGTCACCTACACGGTTAGTAAGAGAGGCAATGGAAATATGGATAGCTGATAACTCTGCAGACCAATCAGAGATGTGGGAAGAGCTAGTTCCCACATCAGGTTGAACCTGATTAGGGGTCGGGGGTATTGTGCCAGCATCCCCTTCTGTCACAACCTCGTGACCATCACAGATCATAAAATCAGTTGTGAGGTAGCACCAATTTGCGTGAACATGGATGGTTGTGCGATCAGGATTAGGAAGTGGGAAGAGATAATTGTCTTGAAAACATAGCCATAACCTATTGCTCTTATAACCAATCAATTTCATATGAAGACAAGCATCAAGGTTAATAGACGCACTAGGGTTTAATGGATGAAGTCCCTCTATAAACTCCCCTAAACCAAGCCCGTAAGCTAAGTTTGTAATCAAGCCACCGAACACAATTTTTCCACTTGTTGCTCTCGCTGCACGACACATATGATGAATCATGAAAGCTCCTATGTCAACCTTATGACCCTCGACCATGGCACATAAGAGGTACAGTTCTCTCTGACACATGACCCCATCGCTCTCGCCTCGACCAAAAATGGTGAAAGCCATGAACCTCTGTAGATATCTAAAGCATGGGTTATAAATAGCAGAAGCCCTTGATAAAGAGGGATCATAAGTTCTGAGTGGTAGAGCCATGATGGAAGTCCAAAATGGGGTCAAGTTAAAATGTTTAGGAACAATTCTAGCCCCACCTTCCGAAAAACCAAATATCTCATTTAATTGTGCTAAAGTAAGTGTGTGAGACTGGTTAAATAGCCTAAAAGTGATTTTTCCTTCCTTTACTCCCTCACCATTAAATAAAATAGCATCAAGAGAACTCAAAAATTCGAGAGTAACACGCTCGTACGTGGGATGTTTAGCCTCTACGAAATTTAGCCAACCAACCCATCTCAGGAGGTATAAGACATCTTCCCACAGCCCTAACTCACGCAAACAAGTCTCATCCAAGTAGCGGGTACTCAGAATTCCCCGCTTAACCAGTGTATTATACCTAGATTGTTGTTGAGTATCGACAAATTCTATACCATGAGGATTTTGGGGAGGGGGTGGGTTACCTTTTTGTCGTCGTGACTTAGAAGTTAAGGCTCCCTGGGTAGTCCGTCCACGCTTAGGTCCCATTTAGTCTCTCGAACTGGAATTGACAGCAGGTTGAAGGGGAGAGTCGGCAGTGGTTTCTGCGTTGAGGAGTGGCTGCGTGGGCTGGTGTGGTTGGAGATGAAGGAGAGGTTGAGGAGTGGAGGAGGAGATCTGGCGCGGTGGTGGATGAGGGAGGTGGTGTTCAGGGATCTTGGGGGCGTTAGGGTTTATAGGGGTTTTGGGGATGCGCCGCTGGAGGGGTCAGGAGGGAGGAGAGGTTCGGTGCGGAGGAAGGCCAAGGTGGCTCTTCGGGGCGCAAGGAGAGGAGGCGGGTGGAAGAGGGAAGGGAGGAGAAGGCGGCGGTAGTGGAGGCCGGGTGGAAGAGGAGGATCCAAGGAGGAGGGGTTCTGGTGGAAGGAGGGCTGAGTGGACGGGTAGGCTGGAGGTCGTGGGCGGCTATGGATGGCGTGGCTGGTGGTGAGGAGGCAGGTGGAAGAGGGGAGGGAAAATCGGGTTAGGGATTTTGGGTTTGGGATTTTTTTTTTTTGTTTTGGGGTGGCGGCTGAGAGGGGGGAATGCAAAAGAAGTCGCTTGGCGAATGTGGGTGTGGCGGACACCACCACCGGGTGCGGTAGAGTCCGCCATCAGATTCTTTGATGTCCAGCAAATCAAGGGTGTGGCGGACACCACCACTGGGTGCGGTAGAGTCTGCCATCCCATTTTAACTCCTATTTCTGTAGTTTTTTTTATTAATGCCATGTCTCCCCTTCTTCGCAACTGCATGATTGAAAATGTTATAAGTTAAATATTGTCCAATACAATTGCCTAAAAAAAAAAATAAATAGAAATAAAATAAAAAAAATTAAAAATAAAATAGAATAAGGTAAGAGAAAAAAAACAAGAAAGGATGAAAAACTTGGGTTGCCTCCCAAGAAGCGCTCGTTTATGGTCATGAGCTCGACCCCTTTTGCGCTCAATTTTCCGACGAAGGGGGATCGGAAAGGGAATAAGTGACCCCTTTCTCGTTTGGTTCCCCTACAATGTAGTGCTTCAATAGTTGTCCATTCACCTTGAAAGATCCCGTTGTTTCGCTCGAAACTTCAACAACCCCACTAGGAAAGACCTCACGGACTTGAAAAGGCCCGGACCACCTAGACTTGAGCTTGCCCGGAAAAAGTTTCAAACGAGAGTTGAAAAGTAGCACCATATCGCCTTGATTAAACTCTCTTCGAAGGATATTCTTATCGTGCCATCGTTTAGTCCTTTCTTTATAAATGCGAGCATTCTCATAGGAATCTAATCGTAGCTCATCTAGCTCATGAAGTTGAAGCTTTTCTCACCCGCCGCCTTCATATCGAAATTTAGCAACTTGATAGCCCAATACGCTTTGTGCTCTAACTCAACTGGGAGATGACACGATTTGCCATATACCAACTTGAACGGTGTCATGCCTATGGGTCTTTTGTAGGCAGTTCGATAGGCCCATAAGGCATCTGGGAGTTTCATAGACCAATCCTTTCTTGAACGATTAACTATTTTCTCCAAAATGCTCTTAATTTCATGATTCGAAACCTCCACTTGACCACTAGTTTGAGGATGGTATGGCGTGGCAACCTTATGAGTGACCCCATATTGTCTTAAAAGAGCTTCGAATTTTCTTTCTATGAAGTGTGAACCACCATCACTGATTACCGTCCGTGGCACCCCGAACCTTGGAAAAATGACGTTCTTGAATAGTTTCACAACCACTTTAGCATCAAGGTGGGGATGCTATCGCTTCTACCCACTTGGAGACGTAGTCCACCGCCACTAAGATGAACTTGTTATTGTACGATGGCGGAAACGGTCCCATGAAATCTATGCCCCACACATCAAAGACCTCAATTTCCAAGATGGAGTATAAAGGCATCTCATGTCGCTTTGAAATGTTCCCGGTCCTCTGACAACTATCACAGGATGTCACAAACTGTTTTGCGTCCCGGAAAAGACTCGGCCAATAGAAACCTGATTGTAGAACTTTTGCAGCTGTCTTTGAAGTGCTTGTATGTCCCCCGTAAGAAGATGAATGACAATGATGGAGAATACTTGTAACTTCATCTTCAGGAACACACCTTCTAAACATTCCATCAACACACCGTTTGTACAGAAATGGTTCATCCCAGAAATAATACTTCAAGTCAGCAAAGAACTTCTTTTTCTGTTGATAGCTCAGATCTGGAGGCAAGACTCCACACACTATGTAGTTGACGAAATCCGCATACCATGGTGCATCAAATCTTTCTATGGCTAACAACTGATCATCTGAGAAGGAGTCGTCGATCGGTAGTTCATCCTCCTCCTTATCATGTGACTCTTGTCTCATCCTCGACAAATGATCTGCCACCAAATTTTCTGTCCCTTTCTTGTCCTTTATTTCCAGTTCAAACTCTTGTAAAAGTAGTATCCATCGAATTAACCTAGGTTTGGCATCTTGCTTGCTCAAAAGATATTTGACGGCGGAGTGGTCGGTATAAACGATGACTTTGGACCCCACTAAGTAAGACCGGAACTTGTCAAAGGCGAAGACAATTGCTAATAGCTCTTTTTCAGTGGTAGCATAGTTAACTTGGGCTTCATCAAGGGTGCGACTAGCATAATAAATTGCATGCAAAATCTTGTTCTTCCTTTGGCCCAACACAGCACCAACCGCATAATCACTTGCATCGGTCATGACTTCAAATGGGAGATCCCAGTCTGGCGGTTGCATAATAGGAGCTGTTATCAATGCTTCCTTCAACCTACGAAAAGCATCAAGACATTCATCAGTGAAATCAAAGGGAGCATCTTTAAGAAGAAGAATAGTTAAAGGTTTTGCAATTTTTGAAAAGTCTTTGATGAAACGCCGATAGAAACCGGCATGTCCTAAGAAACTTCTTACTCCCCTAACTGATGTTGGTGGAGGCAATTTTTCAATAATCTCCACTTTTACTCGATCAACCTCAATTCCATGCTCGGACACCTTGTGTCCTAGAACTATTCCATCCCTTACCATAAAGTGGCATTTCTGCCAGTTTAGGACTAGATTAACTTCTTCACAACGCTGCAAAACTAGAGACAAGTTAGCTAAACAATCATCAAAAGTAATCCCATACACGGAGAAGTCATCCATAAACACGTCCATAATGTTTTCTATAAAATCAGAGAAAATAGCCATCATACATCGTTGAAAAGTGGGGGCATTACAAAGACCGAAGGCATGCCTATAAGCAAAGGTCCCATAGGGACAAGTAAAAGTGGTCTTTTCCTGGTCACTAGGATGAATAGGGATTTGTAAAAATCCTGAATATCCATCTAAATAACAAAAATAGGAATGCTTGGCCAACCTTTCCAACATTTGGTCTATAAAGGGAAGTGGAAAATAATCTTTTCGGGTTGCCTTATTCAACTTTCTATAATCAATACACATTCTCCAACCCGTGAATCGCCCTAGTAGGGATAAGTTCGTTATTATCATTTTTGACTACGGTCACACCCCCTTTTTTTAGGAACCACATGGACTGGGCTAACCCATTCACTATCGAAATAGGATAGATTACCCCAAAGATCTAGTAGCTTAAGCACCTCTTCTTTAACCACTTCCTTCATGTTAGGATTTAATCTACGCTGATGCTCTATAGAGGGTTTATGATCATCTTCCAAGAGAATTCTATGCATGCAAATCGATGGGTTGATTCCTTTAATGTCGCCCATGGTGTATCCTATGACCTCATGATGCATCCTAAGTGTTCTAAGCAACTTATTAGTTTCATTTTCATTTAGACATGCATTCATAATCACAGGATAAGTAGAGTTAGGGACAAGAAATTCATACCTTAAAGAGGAAGGGAGGGGTTTTAATTCTACCTTTGGTGCTTTATCCTCTTCACAGGTATAACCTTTTTGTTCTATTTCCAGACTTTCAAACTTTACATTTCGAAATGGAGTAGTTGATGTTGATTCCAAAGATTGAGCGTATGCGGCTACCTCAGGGTCTTCATCATTTATTGAACCGTTGCTTACCAAACACTTCTCAAGTTGATCAGCTGAATAATGGTTTGCAAGTTGCTCATGTATACACTTGTCAATCACGCCGACTCGTAACAAACATTACCGCTAGAGGGAGTTTCATAGTTTTGCTTAAATCAAATTCTACCGCTTCCTCCAATATTTAGGAGAGCTTTCCATTTTAACATCAATTATAGCACTGCAGTAGCAAGGAAGGGTCTTCCTAATATAATTGGAATGTTAAAATCTTCTTCTATCTCCAAAATAACGAAATCGACGGGATAAAGAACTTACCGACTGATAGGTACATCTTCAAGAATACCTACCGGATATTTTACCGATCGATCCGCCAGTAGTGATATCGGTTGGCTTCAAATCACCTATACCAAGCTTTTACAGATAGACATTAGCATCAAACTTACGCTTGCACCTAAATCACACAAAGCACGGTCAATAGAGACATTACTAATAATACAAGGAATAGAAAATGAACCCGATCCTTAAGTTTAGGAGGCAATTTATTTTGGATGATAGCACTACACTCCCTGTAAGGGCCACAGCCAGATTCTTCCAACTTCCTTTTATTAGATAGGATCTCTTTCAAAAACTTGGCATAAGAAGGCATTTGAGAAATAGCTTCTGAATGGGATATTGATGTGCAACTTTTTCAAAACCTCTAAAAATTTTTTCCAACTGCTTCCAACTTAGCCTTAGCTAACCTTTGGGGAAAAGGTAGAGGAGGCTTGTAAGCGCTGGAGACACATATTTCTCAACTTTTGTTCTTCTTATGCTTGGATCTCATTATCCACATCTACCACCGTTTCATTTTTTTTTCAGGATGACCATCTACCCCATCATTTTTCTTCATCTTGGGTCCCTCATATTGTTTTCCACTTGTAAGGGTTATAGCATTCACATGACCTCTGGGATTTGTCTCGGGTTGTCCAGGTAGCATGCCTGAAGCTCTAGAGGAAGAGCTAGCATTTTGTGCCAACTGGGTGATTTGTGTCTCTAACATCTTGTTATGAGTAGCTAGGGAATCCATCTTAGAGGCCAATTGTTTTACTACCTCATTTGTAGTTTGTTGTTGTTGCTTAAACTCTTCATTCAATTTTGATTGAGTCGTCACAAACTTTTCCATCATATTTTCCAAATTCGACCTTTGAGAAGGGAAATTAGTTTGAGGGGTACGCAAACCTGGAGGACCAAAATTAGATGCGGGCATGGTATTTAAAGGTGAGTTTCTATAAGATAAATTAGGATGATTCCTCCACCCCGGATTATAAGTGTTGGAGAATGGGTCTCCCTTCTGATTAAAGTTATTAACACAGTTAACCTGTTCATTACCAGAAGTATCAATGGATGGGGGGTTTCCTAATTGACATCCAAGTGCAGAATGACCCACATAACCACATATCTCACATGAAATTGAAGTAGACGCCACAGAATTAATACTCAAGCTTTCAACTTTTTTAAACAAAGCATCAACTTTAGAGGATATATGATCTAAAGCATCTATTTCATACTTGCCGCCTTTTGATGTCTGAGCACGCTCGTTCGCCCATTGATAGTGATTCTGAGCCATGTCTTCAATGAGAGTGTATGCCTCATCTATTGTTTTGTTCATCAAAGCTCCTCCTGCAGCAGCATCAACAGTCATCCGAGTGTTGTAAGTGAGCCCGTTGTAGAAGGTGTGAACAATTAACCACTTCTCCAGTCCATGGTGAGGGCACATCCTCAATAATTCCTTATAGCGTTCCCAAGCTTCATAGAGTGACTCTCCTTCCTTCTGTACAAAGCTTGTGATCTGGTTCCTCATTTGTGCTGTTTTACTTGGGGGGAAATACTTTGCAAGAAACCCCCTGGACAACTGATCCCAAGTGGTGATAGACCCAGCTGGCAATGAATGCAACCAAGCCCTAGCCTTGTCTTTTAAAGAGAATGGAAATAGTCTGAGTCGAATAGCATCATTGGTCACTCCATTAAGCTTCAAAGTGTCGCAATACTCTAAGAAAATTGACAGGTGGAGGTTTGGGTCTTCATTAGCTCCTCCTCCAAACTGATTTTGTTGAACCATTGAGAGCAGTGATGGTTTCAGCTCAAAGTTATTAGCTTCAACAGTGGGCCTTGTAATACTCGAGTGTGTGCCTTGAGCATTTGGGGCAGCAAAATCTTTAAGAAGCTGATTCTGATCACCCATTGTAGCTTGCTCCGTGTTCTTTTGCTCCCTTATATACCTTCTTATGTTCGCAAGAGTCACCGATAGTTCAGGATTGCTTTCGTCGTGTACTTCCGATTTCCCTTGCATAAAAGAAAGTCAGCAACAAGAAAAAAATAATAATAATAAAAATAAAAAATCTAGTTTAGCTTAATAACGTAAACACTCAATATTAACACCGTCCCCAAGAATAAAGACCAAAAACTTGATGGGCAAAATCCGCAGTTTAATCGGACTTGTTGTAGCTATCAAGGTCGATCCCACAGGACTAGGGTTAATTACCAAATTTCACGCCACTAGCTAAACCAATGAGTAAAATAGAAGAGATTAAAATTAGTGAGAATTAAATAAAAGAAATAAAATAAACAGCTAAACCGGTGGAATTATATATAATGAAGGGCCAGGATTGGGTTTTCACCACAACTTAGGTGTTAATGATGAATTATTTCAGTTCTCGATGTTGGTTTAAATTAGAAAGGGTGAATTAGCCTAAATTAATCTAAAGCCTCTTTCAAGGTCTAAAGATCGTGCCTAATTAATCCTAATTAACCTACTTTCGTGGAATCAAGATTAAATTAAACCCATTAAGCTTTATGCTAATTCAAAATAAATCCCCAAGGAATCTAGCCTACTTTCGTGGTTTGAGTTCCCTCGTCAGCTTCTAGAGGTCCCAGATAATTTTCACCTTTCAGTCCTTCAATTAATTACCTATGATTGCTAATCCGGTGATCAAGCAAACTAACAAAATTAATTCACGAGAAATTAAGTTTAAAGATCTAAACTTTCACCAAGAACATATATTAATTCATCATCAATTACCAAAAGTTGGGTTCTTTCCCAACCCTAGACAAGAAATCTACTCACACATGATTTGAATAAGAGAAAACATCAAATAATTATGCAAATCAATCATAAGAAGAAATAAATTAAAGAGAGGAAAGAATTAACCCGTCTTTCAATTGAAATCTTCAAAATAAGAACTTGCAATCCAATCTTGTACAAGAAATTCGTGTCTTCCTTTCAATACTTGAACCCTAAAATAGTTGCTAATTGACGGCTAAGAGAACACTCAAAAGATCCTCCTCCAAACCCTCAAATAAAAATACCTATATATAGGTCCCAAAAATTCTAGAAAAATAACAAACCCGAACCACGGGTGTGGCGCGCACCACACCAGGGTGTGGTGGAATCTGTCTTGCTGATTTTCTGCTTGTTTATATAGTTTTTGGTATTTTGGCCGTAGCATCTTCGTCCAACCCTTAGATTTAGGTGATTCAAGTTGCGTTGGAAAGCTGTTGAAGAGCCCTACAACTTTTATCTTTTGAGTTTTTCCGGATTCGAATTACATCATGGCCGAAGTTCCAGTTCTTCATAATCATGCATCCATTTTCTTCACGAACCATGCATTCGAAATCTTGTTGTCGCTTCAAACTCTTGTTCAACTTCCAACGATCATCAAATATTTCAATCTTGGGCCAATGCCTACATATAAGAACACAAACCACAACAGTATCCTCGATCTATAAACGAAATATGCATTAAACACCCGTAAATCATGCTTGAAACACACTAAGATAATGCATATTTTACGTATTTATCAATTTGTATCGCATAAAATAGTATATATTCAATTTTATTCTTAATATTTATTGTTTATGCTCTTAGCAATATCTTTTGTTCCCATTATTATGTTTTAATGCATTAACATTATGTGTTTATTAGACCTTGTTTAGCAAGGATATTTGTATCCACAACCAAAAGAATTCAATTAGAATTCCACCTTTTCATAGGAATTTTTAACAATTTATAATATATGGACATCTCAAGAAGTAAGATGAGCTTCTTTAATTAAATGCTTATTGTTTTCTTCTAAGAAATAAGTATTATAGTTTACTACTAATAATATTTACATAACTTGATTAACTCAAATGAATTATTGAAATTGATGAATCTTAGATAGACATGACAAATTTTAAGCATACATGATATGTTATTTATTCATACTCCATTCCCTAAAGTGAATGTGACTAATGGATAAAGTCATGGTCAAGGTTATAGACACTATTAGAAACAGGGCTAATCAAGAGAAATGTGCAATTTTATTCATTAGTATTGGGTTCTATATATACAAGAGGAGTGATCTCATTCTTCTACTCTATCCGATGTGGGACTAAACAAAAGGGGTCTATTCCTATCTAACATAAAGAAATAATTCTCAACACTCCTCCTCAAGATGGGCGAAAGATATCTATTAAGCCCATCTTGTCACACTCTCTAGCTAGGTCTGTTCGTGGTAAAAGTCGGTTTGTTATTCATTGTCCTTGAATTCATTTACAGCTTCTTTGGCCTACAACAAAATTCAAAAGAAATGCCTTTTATTTTAAGGCGTACAATGAAAACAAAAAATTACAACTTCTTCCTATATGAACAAACACGAGGATCTCTCGCTATATCGATCCTCGCCACGGGTTCTTTGCCCGTGTCGGGACTTTTTGTGTTCGTGGACCACCGCGCAATTCCAATCCAGGTGGAAACCCGGGTTCTCAAACTACAGACGGAAGGGGCTCGCTTCACGAAGGAAACGGTTACCGAGGGGATCACACTCACGAAGGAGAGGATCGTCATGGGATCGCGACTCACGAAGGAGAGGATCACGAGCGGTGAGATCTACTAGGAGAAATCACAAGCTATCCCCGAGATTAAGACGGCTTAATCTAGAGGGTATCTCAGAGTTCGACCCAATTCGCCATCTTGGCGCTTGTAGATCTGACGCCGACCGGGTTTGTGTCACGTGCTCTGAATCAGGCAAAAATCCGCCCAAAGTCCAAGCTTTCCCAAAGCCCACCCCTTGTAATCGAAGACCCCAAAAATCCAAATTCTCTCAATCCCTCCAAAACTACTGACCAAGAAGATTCCCCATTTATACAAGTCGGGGTTGGCCGAGGTGCCTGCTTAGTTGGTCGAGGTGCCTCGCTGAATTTGCCGAGGTGCCTCAAGACGCAGGTTCAAACGAATAACGAGGTTCGCTAAAAGGCCAGGTTCACCAAGATGAACCGAGGTTCGCATCGCGAGGTTCGCCTCGAATGAACCGAGGTTTGGCAGCCAGAACCGAGGTTCGCCAAAATGAACCGAGGCTTTGCCAAGTGAACACGGCTCGCCAATTGCAGGTTCGCCAAAGGGCGCAGGTTCGCCAAAAGGCGAGGTTCGCAAAATGAACCGAGGTTCGCCGCATCGCGAGGTTCGCGACAAGGAACCGAGGTTCGCCAAAATGAACCGGGCTTCGCCAAGTGAATACAAGGCTCGCCAAATGGCGCAGGTCCGCCGAAGACGCAGGTTCGCCGAAGGAACCGAGGTTCGCCGAATGAGCCGAGGCCGCCAAGTGAACACGAGGCTCGCCAAATGGCGCAGGTCCGCCGAAGACGAGATTCGCCGTAAGGAACCGAGGTTCGCCAATGAGCCGAGGCTTCGCCAAGTGAACACGGCTCGCCAATTGGCGCAGGTTCGCCAAAAGGCGCAGGTTCAACAAAAGGAACCGAGGTTCGCCGAATGAGCCGAGGCCGCCAAGTGAACACGGCTCGCCAATTGGCGCAGGTTCGCCAAAAGGCGAGGTTCGCCAAAAGGCGAGGTTCGCCGAAGGCGCAGGTTTGCCAAACCACGAGGTTCGCCGTAAGGCGCAGGTTCGCCACGCGCAGGCTCGCCAGATGGCGAGGTTCGCCAAAAGGCGAGGTTCGCCGCCAAGTTGGCCGAGGTGCACCGCTGCGTTTCCGCCGCTTTCTGGCCTTCCCGTTTAGGCCCCGCTTATTCTCGACTTGGCCTTCCGCACTTAGGTTCCATCTCAGATTTGGTTCCGACTAACTTGGTTCGCTCCGCCAACGGTCCTGAATCCATCGTCTGCTCAAGTCCGGCTTAAGTCGTGCTTGTGACGCCGGGTTTGCCGCCGGTTCGCTTTAACGATTCGACGTCCAGATTATTCGATGGGTTGTCATTCACGACTTCGCCACGAAGTTGGTTTCGGGATCTTGTAAGTATTTTTCAACGCCTACAAGGTCTACCGAGCTAAGTCCTTAGTCAAGCAACCGTACTGATCCTTAGTTGGAACATGGCCTAACTCCAAGAGCCCATCGCTCAGCCTTCTTTGAAGAAGAACCCGCCAATCTCGATGTGCTTGGTTCTCACATGTCAGATCGGGTTGTTGGCACACCGATAGCTGACTTGTTGTCGCACCACAACCTAATCTTGGCCCCTTGATCTAGCTTTAGCTCCACCAAAGATGCTTTTCACCACATCAACTCCGCGAACCCCCACGCCATTGCTCAGACTCGCCTCACCGCTGATCTTGCCACCACTGATTGCTTCTTGCTTTTCTAAGAGACTAAGTTACCTCCTACAAATATGCAGTACCCTGAAGTAGACCTCCTATCATTTTCGCAGCTAGCCCAATCTGAGTCACAATAGCCCTCAATGTTCACATGGTCACTTCTCATGAATATCGCCTTTGTCGTGGGCACCCTTCGTGATACTTCAGATCCGATATATCGTGATCCATATGACCCTTCCTCGGATCATGCATGTAGCGGCTCACCAAGCTCACCGCAAATGAAATGTCTGGACGTGTGTGACTCAGATAGATCAACCTACCAACCAGCCTCTGATATCTCTCACGATCAATCGATCTCCTCGCCAAAGAATCGCCTTGAACTCGCGGATCGACGGTAGTAGCCGGTTTGCACCCCAACATTCCCGCTCGCAAGAAGATCCAGCATACCGTAGGCGCTGAAAAATACTTACAAGATCCCCAAACCAACTCGCGGATGTGGAGTCGGCGAATGACAACCCATCGAATGATACGGACGCCGAATCGTTAAGACGAAACTCGACGGTGAACTCCATTGCCACAAGCACGGCTTAAACCGGACTTGAACAGACGATCGATCCCAGATCGCTGAACCGAACAAACCAAGAGTTAGTCCCGAACCAAATACGCATCGAACCTAAGTCCGAGAAGGCCAAGAGTCGAATAGGTGGCCTAAACCCGAGACCGAGAAAACGGGCAAACGGGCGAAAAACGACTGAGGCGACACTCGCCAAATGGCCAAGGTGGCTCGGCCACTCGCCACTTTGTCGAGCCACCTCTACCAACTTGTCGAGGTGCCTCGCCAAGTGGCCGAGGTGCTCGCCAAGTGGCCGAGCCACTTGGTCGGCAAGATGCATCCCCCATTGTATAAATAGGGGGTCTTGAAGTTTTGGGGGCTTCGGAGAGAATTTGGGCTTCGGACTTGGGATTTTCGAGGATTTTCTCAAGAGTTCTCACGAGATCCGCAAGCCGCCGACGCCGCTCCGGAGCACCGGCGAGCACAAGTCCACCAACGCCCGATCTACAAGCCGAAGGTAATCAATTCGGTCAAACTACAGATACCCTCTAGGTTAAGCTTCGCCTTAACCTCGTGGATAGCGCCGGATTTCTCCTAGTAGATCTCACCCGCCCGGCGATCCTCTCCTTCGCGGAGTGTGATCCCCGCAGCGATCCTCTCCTTCGAGTGTGATCCTCAGCGCTTCGCTTCTTCGCGGAACGAGCCCCTTTACATCTGTAGTTCCAACCCGGTATCTACTTGATTGAATTGCGCTGTGGTCCACGGACACAAAAGTCCCCGACAGTAAAGAACCCACGCAAGCGAGGACCTCGATATAACAGATCCTCGTTTGTTCACAAGGATAAAAGTTATAATCTTTTTGATTGTACGCCTTTAAAATAAAAGGCATTTCTTTTGAATTTTGTTGTAGGCCAAAGAAGCCGTAGCAAGTTCAAATCAATGACAATCAAACCGACTTTTACCGGAACAAGCCGGGCTAATTACTAAGCTGGAGTTTCGAGGATTTTCAAGAGTTCTCACGAGATCCGCAGCCGCCGACGCCGCTCCGGAGCACCGGCGAGCACAAGTCCAGCCAACGCCTGATCTACAAGCGAAGGTAATCAATTCGGTCGAACTACAGATACCCTCTAGGTTAAGCTTCGCCTTAACCTCGTGGATAGCGCCAGGATTTCTCCTAGTAGATCTCACCCGCCCGCCATCCTCTCCTTCGCGGAGTGTGATCCCCGCAGCGCATCCTCTCCTTCGCGGAGTGTGATCCTCAGCGCTTCGCTTCCTTCGCGGAACGAGCCCCTTTACATCCGTAGTTCCGTAACCCGTATCTACTTGATTGAATTGCGCTGTGGTCCACGGACACAAAAGTCCCCTCGCACAGTAAAGAACTCCACGCAAGCCGGTGACCTCGATATAACAGATCCTCGTGTTTGTTCACAAGGATAAAAGTTGTAATCTTTTTGATTGTACTTTAAAATAAAAGGCATTTCTTTTGAATTTTGTTGTAGGCCAAAGAAGCCGTAAGCAAGTTCAAATCAATGACAATCAAACCGACTTTTACCGCAACAAGCCGCGAATTACGGGGAGCCACCGCCTCGATCGGAGGTCGCCGTGCCGCAGCCGCGATTCCTATCCCTGGAGGAAGAGGTCGAAGTTCGAAGTTCGACCAGAGAAGCACGAGGAGTATCTTTCCTCGCCTTCCGTGATCCAGCCTCCCCGCCGCCCAAGAAGATCTCACGCAAGGAGAACCCGATGGCCTCCGATGTAGAGCCCGTGACGGCGAAGTCCAACCTCGCCGCCGCAGTAGCGAAATCCCTCGGCGCCTCGAAGTCCGATGGCTCGAGATGAACGCCGATGATGCGCCGGGCGCCTAAGCGAAGCCCGCCAAAGGCGACGACAAAGCATGGCGCGCGAAATGCCAAGGCCATGCAATCCATGGATGGGGTCCGCTACGGCGGATCTAAGATCCAGATCACGCAGGCTTCATTTCAAGGAATCGACGGTCCATCCAAGCCGCCAACCAACGAAAGGTCCGTCAAACGGAACCGCTTCCACGCCTGAGCGATCCGAAGCCGCAGCACTCTTGCGCAAGCACGAAGCGGTGCAAAGAAGCTCGTGAATTAAAGAAGGAAGTGGCAAAGAAGCCACCAACGTCACCGTTTGAGGCCCAAGTCTAATGTCCCAACCCGCTGCCCACACTCGCTCTCTGCACTTAAACCGGATACAAAGCGCAGTAAATCCAACGCCAAGGTCCAAGACCGACGGCGCCAAAGTCAGCATGTCAGACTCAACCAAAGGTGAAGCCAACACCCGCCACCACCACCAAACCAACTATCAAGGATCGCTGGGTCCTTTGAAGGATCGCGTCACTCATGTAGAGGTTGCACCTGCCTCCAAAGACCGAGATTCCCGCAACCCCACCAACTTGGTCGAGGTGCCTCGCCAAGTGGTCGGTGCCTCGCCAAGTGGCGAGCCACTTGGTCGCAAGATGCATCCCCCATTGTATAAATAGGGGTCTTGAAGTTTTGGGGGTTGAGAGAATTTGGCTTTGGACTTGGGATTTTAGGATTTTCTAAGAGTTCTCACGAGATCCGCAGCCGCCGACGCCGCTCCGGAGCACCGGCGAGCACAAGTCCACCAACGCCTGATCTACAAGCGGAAGGTAATCAATTGGTCAAACTACAGATACCCTCTAGGTTAAGCTTCTTAACCTCGTGGATAGCCAGGATTTCTCCTAGTAGATCTCACCGGCCCCCATCCTCTCCTTCGCGGAGTGTGATCCCCGCAGCGCATCCTCTCCTTCGTGAGTGTGATCCTCAGCGCTGCTTTCCTTCGGAAACGAGCCCTTTACATCTGTAGTTCCAACCCGGTCTCACGGATCGGAATCATGGTGGTCCACGGACACAAAAGTCCCCAAGACAAAGAACCCACGCAAGCGAGGACCTCGATATAACAGATCCGCGGTTTGTTCACAAGGATAAAAGTTATAATCTTTTTGATTGTAATTTTAAAATAAAAGGCATTTCTTTGAATTTTGTTGTAGGCCAAAGAAGTAAGCAAGTTCAAATCAATGACAATCAAACCGACTTTTACCGCGAACAAGCCGGCACCACAAGGAGTTTCGAGGATTTTCAAGAGTTCTCACGAGATCCGCAGCCGCCGACGCCATTGCTCCGAAACCCGGCGTCCAGCCAACGCCTGATCGCTGCGGAAGGTAATCAATTCGGTCGAATCCAGATACCCTCTAGGTTAAGCTTCGCCTTAACCTCGTGGATAAGCCGTGATTTCTCCTAGTAGATCTCACCCGCCCGGCCGATCCTCTCGCGGAGTGTGATCCCCGCAGCGATCCTCCTCTTCGTGAGTGTGATCCTCAGCGCCGTTTCTTCAGGAACGAGCCCTTTACATCTGTAGTTCCGAACCCCGTATCTACTTGATTGAATTGCGCTGTGGTCCACCGGACACAAAAGTCCCGACAAAGCAAAGAACCCACGCAAGCGAGGACCTCGATATAACGTAGATCCTCATGTTTGTTCACAAGGATAAAAGTTGTAATCTTTTTGATTGTACTTTAAAATAAAAGGCATTTCTTTGAATTTTGTTGTAGGCCAAAGAAGCCGTAAGCAAGTTCAAATCAATGACAATCAAACCGACTTTTACCGCAACAAGCCGGGCGACCACAGTGGGAGCCACCGCCTCAGATCGGAGGTCGCCGTCGCTGTACCAGCGATTCCTATCCCGGTGGAGGAAGAGGTCGAAGTTCGAAGTTCGACCGCCAGAAGTACGAGAGTATCTTTCCTCGCCTTCCGTGATCCAGCCCCCGCCGCCCAAGAAGATCTCCTCACGAAGGAGAACCCGATGGCCTCCGATGTAGAGCTCCGTGACGGCGAAGTCCAACTCGCCGCCAGTAGCGAAATCCTCGCCGGCGCCTGAAGTCCGGATGGCGCTCGAGATGAACGCCGATGATGCGCTTCCAAGCGAGCCCGCCAAAGGCGACGACAGCATAAACTTGCTGCTAAGGCCATGCAATCCATGGATGGGGTCCGCACGGCGGATCTAAGATCCAGATTTCACGCAGAGGCTTTACCAAGGAATCGACGGTCCATCCAAGCCGCCAACCAACGAGTGGGTCCCGTCAAACGGAACCGCCTCCACTGAGCGATCCGAAGCGCCGCACTCCTGCACAAGCACGGTTGCAAAGCAGCTCGAATTAAAGAAGGAAGTGGCAAAGAAGCCACCAACGCACCGCCGTGTTTGAGGCCCAAGTCTAATGGTGTCCCAACCTCGCTTCACACTCCCTGCCTCTAAGCACTTAAACCGAAGGATACAGCTGTAAATCCAACGCCAAGGTCCAGACGACCGGCCTCAAAGTCAAAGCAGCGCTCAGATCTCAATCAGCAGAAGCCAACACCGCCACCACCACTAGACCAACTATCAAGGATCGCTGGGTCCTTTGAAGGATCGCGGTCACTCATGTAGGAGGTTGCACCCGCCTTAAAGAACCGAGATTCCTCGCAACCCCACCAACCGATTAAAGATCGGTCCGAGTCCCTCGAAACTTCACCACATGGAAGTCAAGGCGAAGCACTTTAGTTTTGCCATTCTCGAAGGAGACGCTCGCTCGATGACGACGACGCTATACCCGAGATCACGCCAACACACGCGCATTGCTCCGCACACCCACCGACGAAGCAGTACTACCGCAAGGTACGAAAATCTCGGCGGATTCCCTAAATTAACGCGTCATGCCGGTGCTCCAAGCTCATCAAGACGGTGCTCTCGAGTGCAATTGCCGCAAGAAACTCCGAAGAGTTTGTCTTCAGAGGCTTAGCACCAACGCCAAGACTCCAGGTCAAGGCGATTCAAGAAAGGATGACATCCCGAGAGGATGAGTTGCCGAGGTCACTAATAATATGACCAAAGAAAGAACCATCGCCACCGCTATTCCAACAGACGCGAATCCGATAACTCGCTTATGTCCGACTATCCGACGTCCGATATCGATAAACTTCAAGGGAATACCCCGAGGATGATGCGCGCTTGATATTGGTCTCAACGTGATCCGATCATACCGCATCTAGCAAGGAAGCCCCTAAGAAACGCTTTATGATCAGTGCATCAAGTGGCCAAAATTCTAGACGGCTGCTGAATAAACAACGGAAAACTTCGTTAGAAATGGAGTTGGCCATGCACATGAGAAATGCATGACCAACAGATCCAAGCCTTGACGAAACATCAAGGTGAATCGAAATAAGGCCAACGCCGATGAAGATGATAGCGATTCGCATCGAGGAAGCACAAGAAGATGATAACCCTCCGAACCCTCAACAAGCACATAGATGTTGCTTTCAGAAAGCGAAGATCAAAGATTTGGAGAGCAAAATCAACTCATTGATTTCCGCCAAGAAGTAAAGAAGACAGTATTCCTTGCCCATACCCGAGGGAGGGAATCAATCCGCCCTAAGTTTAACTTAATAAACTTCACACCATTTGATCGGAAGGGTTCCCCGACGCAAAGACTTGATTTATTTCAAGTCACACCTCGAGTTATTTCGCAACTAACCCCTCGATGGTTCGGCTATTCGCTGGCACCCTTCGCTGCCTTCACGGTACCGCCGCCTCTGCCGGGAGCATTCATACCGGACGACATGGAGTCTAGCTTCCTTACCAATTTTGATGACGATACCGAGGTATCGATCGACATTGCTCGACGAAGCGTAAAGATCGGAGAAACCGTGGATATCTTTGTCAAACGATTCCTAACAAAGCAATGAACCGCCGATCCAATAATGAAGAGTTCATCCTCCAAACCTACTACAAGAATCTTATCGATAGATGTGCTTGAAGCAATGGGTACAACACCATCGATAACGGAAGGACCTCGGTTCGTGGAGAGCAAGCCGAGAGGTTCCTCAAAAGGAAAAAGTGCGAGAGGTCACCAACAACGGAAGTTCGGTTTAACTTTGTCCCACGCGCAAAGGGAAAGAGCAAGCCAAGACGGGCGGGTTATAACCAAACGCTCCAACTCCAACCCCAAAGAATAAAGAAGAAGCATAGCAAAGGCCGCAACAGCACAATCAACGCGGGCAACCGGGCCACAAAACAAGGCCTTAGAGCCGAGATTCCCAAGTCCTATTCCTTTAGTGGACTACGAGATTCCCGGTCTCTTCAAATATCTTGTGGAAAATAACAAGATCAAGCTCCTCCGATTCGTAATCAAGAGGAGGCAATGAAGACGAATGACCCAAGATATCGGCGTGATCATAGGGCGCTCATCACCCCACTAAATCCTCGCTTCTTTAAGGACAAAATCCGTGCTTTAATTGATGTAGGGTCATCACTATGAAACCGGCCCAAAGAAAAGAAGGTCGGGATAACGCGTGTCCATAAGCTTCGGTCGGTGCCGCTGACATGGTTTGAACCGAACCGCTGGTCAAAGTCGCAGTTGAAAACGGTAATGACGCACTCCACACAAGCAACGCCGTAAAAGACTTGTATCAGATACAATGGAATGGCTAAGTCTTGTGGGTCCACCCGCACCTACTTGAAGATGAGCAATGGGTAGCCTCTTCTTCTTCAAGAAAAGCCAAAGGTAAGGGAAAGACATGCCATGCTACTCCGCACTCGAGGGAATGACGAACGTGGTAACATTCCACCGTCCGAAGGGGAACTCAAGCCCACGCCACCAGAGTGGACACGAGTACAAATACAAGTACCCTGAATCACCGACCCAAATGCCAAGACGCCGAGCCGGGGTACCAACAACACCCCTCACTCGCGACCAAAAGGCGAAGATAAACAGCCACAGAAGTTCAACTCCCGGCAGCCTCGATTCACGCCGATTGAAGAGATAAACCGAACTTCGAACTCCCCATATCGCTGACGCGATGGCACATGGCCAATATCCCCAAGGATCACTTCTATGAGTTGTCATGTTATCAAAAGAGACGAGAGAAGCTCTTCAAGAAGCCCTCACGATTCGTAAGTCTTCCTCACCCGATTAGGCCGAGTCCAAGAGTCGGCCCAAAGAATGCAACCTTGCGACTAAACACTTCCCCGCATCACTTTTACAAAGGAGGATATATGCACAGGAATTCCAAGCACGATAGGCCGCTATACTTCACCGTATATTGGCTCCAGTGAAGTTAACCGATCCAAGTCGCCCGTTCCACAGGAGCATCATGCCCTCAACCATGTATCATTCTATTCCGCCAAGAAGCTAGCATCAACAGCACAATGATTTATGGATTTAACACCGGTCTCTACGCTTGGTAAGATCCTGATAAAGTGCCAAATGGGGACTTAAAGTCCAAGTCACCGCTATGTGATTGACGCAGACTTCCTATAACTTATTGTGGGTCGACCTTGGATCCACAATAATGTTATAGTCCCTCTACTCTTCATCGCTGTCTGTAGACACTAATAATGAGGTCAAGACGTGGTCGCGACAAACAACCGCTTAAGGATGGAGAATTATTTCACCGATTCTCTCTCTCTACGTAATGAGTCCTAAATCAATCATCGCCCAAGGTACTGACATGTGAAGAAGCCGACACGAAACCGGCTTGGTTATAGTGGAGGTTTTGTTTTAAATGACATTGTACCCCTTGTAATCAATCTTGACGATGAAGAATCGCCGATGAACATTGTAATTGGCAAATTGCCGATGAATCAATAAATGACGATTTAGAGTACCCTTTATCTTTGAATGATGTGATGACAGGTTTATACAACAATTCAGAGTTTCACTTACCAACTCGGCCATCTTGCTTTACACAAAAGCAGCCCAGACTCTTTTGGGACAACACTCGCCATCCCACCTAAGATCAAGTAGTGAAAAGACTTGGTTTACTAAAAGGAGATGCGCCCGATGTAATCATTTCTTAGAAGAAGATGAAGATGACAATGGGCCTATCCTCCACACATTCCGATATAGTCCAGAAACACTGGGTATCATGAAGAGATGGGGGTATGACTTGACACAAGGGGAAGGTCTATGTTTCGGACGAGGCCCTCGAACCCCTCCTAAAGCGGCATATGTCCCAAGAGGAAAGCCGGATAATTACTATGCATTTAGAAGGATTGGGATACTAATCCTCCTCGAAGATGAATGCTCGTGGTCGATTGATAATAATCCACCCTGAGGGAGACGACATTCGCCCGACTCTTCGCTTGGGATTCCGACACCACTGAGAAGCTTTCAAGGCTTTAATATCAATATGGCTACTGGCCGATCCGCCATCGTTGAGAGTGATGAAGACGCGCCAACATGGGAAGACCCATGGATCCATCAACTCCAAGAACAGCTTTGGGGACAAGTTCAACAAAGAGAACCCCCACTAAGGACGAGGTAGTCCAGTTAATATGGGTAATGAAGAGCATCCTAAACTCATAAACATCAGCAATACGCCCCTCGAAGAAAAGGAAGAGTTGATTGCCCTAATCGTGAGTATATCGATGTATTCGCCCGAGTTACGAGGACATGCCGTGACTCGACCCTAATGTGGCAACACATCACCAACATCAAGGCGGATGTCAAACCCGCCAAGCAACAAAGAAGACGGTTTCGCCCACAAATATTGGAGGCAATTGTTGACGAAGTGAAGAAACTCATAGAATCGATTCATCGAGGAAATTCAACATCCGGATTGGGTGGCTAATATAGTCCCGGCCATGAAGAAGAATGGCTCAATTAGGATCTGTGGTCGACATGCAGATCCGAATTGCCCAAAAGATGACTTCCTCTTCCAATCACCGATGTCATAGTTAACAATACGCGTGGATTTGAAAGAATGTCCTTTATGGATGGCTTTTCGGTATAATCAAATCAAGATGCACCCCGATGACGCCAAACACACAATGCTCGATTTCATCGCATATATTGCTACACGGTCATGCCGCTCGCCTCAAAATGCCTACAACATACCAACAGCAATGACGAGATTTTCCAGATCATCTTCGAAAACGGCCGAATGCTACGCCGACGATTTGGTCGCGGAAAAGCCGGACAAAGGAGATCACATCAAAGATCTTAGAACGGTATTCAACTCATGCGAACTCATCACCGAAGATGAATCCCGCCAAATCCTTCCTGGATGTCCCGGCAAGTTCCTTGGCTTCGCTGCCACCGACAAAGGAATCCACGCCGATCCCGACAAAGTGAAGGCGATTCAAGAATTGCAACCTCCGAAACTGAGAGAACTCGGGTTACAAGGGCGACATGACATCCGACGGTTCATATCGAACCTATCGTGGAAGTGCCAACCGCTCTCAAAGTTGAACAAGAAGGGCGGTCATATATTTGGGACGACGCCGTAAGGCATTCAAGAGATCAAGTCTTATCTCGCTAAACCTCCCGTTTTGTTGCACCGCTGTCGAAAACCGCTTTTGATCTACGCCAAGGCAACGGACACTCGCTAAGCTTTACTCGCGAAGACGACGACAGCCGTCACAATGTCAGTAAAGTATTACCCGATAACATTAGTCGGCCGAAGTCTCGATATCCAATGGTCGAGAAGCAGCCTTGCATTAGTGTTCGCGATTCGTAAAATGCGCACTATTTAGCCTGATGACGATTTATGTTATTTCTAACGTGAATCCAACCGATATTTATGACCCACCGCCTCGATGAGTTGGCGCTATTAAATGGCCTTGCTCTTGTCCCAATATGACTTACACTTCAAACAATGTAAGTCACCAAAGGACAAGCGATTTATGATCTCTTGGTCGCCACCACAACGACGCAGCTTGAGCTATATGATGATCTTCCTGATGAAGTCCACGGTTAACACTACATCGCACCAACAAATATGGCGATCGTATTTTGACGGAGCTCGAGCTACTAATGTAGCAAGTGCCCCTGATGTTCTAAGATTTCCACGAGTCGGGTTGTCTTAGTTTCCGGAATCATGTTATGCCCCGTGCTTATTCACTCACCGAACCTTGCTCTAATAACGAGCTGAATACAATGCGCTACTTATTGGACTTAGTTTCGCCAAGGAGCCGGGGTCAATACCTCAAGCATACGGCGATTCGCAATTGATAGTTAAGCAGTTCGTGGTGACTACAAAGTCGAACTGATCTAATCCCCTATCATCGATAGCCGCTGAAATGGCGGACTCATTCAAGAGTTTTTCATCGAATATATCCCGCTACCCAAAACGCTTTATGCGATGCACCGGCAAATAAGTATCGTGGTCGTTAGCACAACCTTCCGGAGACCGAGCAACTAGTTACGGTCAGACTCACCAACTCTTCGCACCATTATACGATGAGACACAAGAAGATAAGGGGTAGTTACCAAAGAAGTACATGCAACCCAAACCAAGTTGGAGCCCCGAGATTAGCTTTCCTATCATCGACTACGCCTTACATGGCATTCGCAGAAGACGGAGGGAGAGAGAGTCAATCCGTGAAGAGCTCCAAGATTCTTTATGACACTCAAACCCGTGATGTTATATCGCCGAGGGTACGATGGTCTTTATTCGATGCCTCTCAAACAAAGAGGCGGAGAGGTCCTTCAGAAGCACACGAAGGTGAATGTGGTGCACACCACCGTCCCAAGCTCTACGATCGAATCAGAGAATGGGCTACTTCGCCAACAATGATTAATGACGCGTCGAAGCACGCCGAAATGCCACGCTGTCAAATTCACGCCAATTATATGCATCAACCTCCGAAAGCAGCTGCATCCTTCGCCACATCCCGCCATTCGAGACATGGGGAATGGACGTTGTAGGTCCTATTTTTCCTCCGCCACCAAAGGCGATCGGTTTATTCTAGCGATCACCGACTACTTCCAAGTGGGCGGAAGCAATCCCGCTAAAGGAAGTAAAGGCGAAGTACCGCCATTAATTTATCAAACACCATGTCATCTATCGACATGGTGTCCCAAGACGGATCGCGTATGACAACGGTCCCCAATTCATCGCCAATTCCTTCATCGTTTTATGAAATTCAAGATACAAGACGCCTCGCCAATGTTCTATAATCCACCGCAAATGGATTAGCCGAGGCGCTCAACAAGACGATTATCAAGATCTTGTCAAGCTTGTGAAGAATAACAAGCTTAGACCGATGATAAACTCGAGAAGCACTCGGGCATATCGCACAACCAGACGACGCTAACCGAGCCGCACTCGCATCTCCCGGGTTTACGTGTGAAGCAGCTTCTCCCGCTGGAGATCCAGATCCCGCCACTTCGACGCCTTTCAACAGATGACGACCAAGAACAACATCAAAACGCCTCAAGAGCTTGAGATGTTAGATGAGAAGCTAGAGGCTCAACAATGCATTGAGTTCTACCAAGCTAGGATGTCGAGGGCTTTCAACAAGAAAGTTCGACAGAGAACCTTTAGAGAAGGAGATTTGGTCCCGCCGCCGACGACCGATAATCCTCACTTCCAAGAAGAAAGGTAAATTCAACCTAAATGGGAGGGTCCGCTTGTAATAGAAACGGTCTACTCTAATGGTGCATACCGCCTAATTACCCAAAGTGGCGACCGCAATTAATGCCGATAATGGGAAGTTCCTCAAGAAATACTACCCTTAGTATCTTCGATAACCCGCTTCAACGGAAGTTCCTCGGGATGTGTTACCCACTTTCCTTGAGGATAACCCTAGATTTATCCTCCATCATTATTTTCCCCCACCGATCAAATCCCTTGACGGTGGGCCTACAAATTTTATGGTACATTACCAAAATCCCCTCTTGATTCCTTCTATGGACAAGAGGCTCACTCAAAATTCCTTTCACGCCGGAGATAGGATATGAAATTCTTCCTCTCCAAGCGTAAGATCTTTTTCGTGACAAACGGAAGGGTTCTGTTCATCCCTCTCCTAGGTAGCGCCGACTGAAGGTATGCGCCGGATTTTCGCATCGTGTTGTCCGATCAAGGTCGCCTCGAAGTCTTTTCGTTCTCGGCGGAGATCCCACTTTTAGTTCCATTTTCATCTTAGGTAGCCGATCAAGGTATGCGCCGGATTTTCGACCAGTTGTCCGACAAGGTCACCTCGAAGTCTTTTCGGTTCTCGGAGTGGAGATCCCACTCTTAGTTCCATCTTCATCTTAGGTAGCTACCGATCAAGGTATGCGCCGATTTTCGCATCGTGTTGTCCGATCAAGGTCGCCTCGAAGTCTTTTCGGTTCTCGGAGTGGAGATCCCACTCTTAGTTCCATCTTCATCTTAGGTAGCGCCGATCAAGGTATGCCGATTTTCGCATCAGTTGTCCGATCAAGGTCGCCTCGAAGTCTCTTCGGTTTCTGAGTGGAGATCCCACTCTTAGTTCCATCTTCATCTTAGGTAGCCGATCAAGGTATGCGCCGATTTTCGTGACTGTGTTGTCCGATCAAGGTCGCCGAAGTCTTTTCGGTTCTCGGAGTGGAGATCCCACTTTTAGTTCCATCTTCATCTTAGGTAGCCGATCAAGGTATGCGCCGGATTTTCGCACTGTGTTGTCCGATCAAGGTCGCCGAAGTCTTTTCGCTTCTGAGTGGAGATCCCACTCTTAGTTCCATCTTCATCTTAGGTAGCGCCGACCGAAGGTATGCGCCGATTTTCGCATCAGTTGTCCGATCAAGGTCGCTCGAAGTCTTTTCGCTTCTGAGTGGAGATCCCACTCTTAGTTCCATCTTCATCTTAGGTAGCCGACCGAAGGTATGCGCCGGATTTTCGCACTGTGTTGTCCGATCAAGGTCGCCGAAGTCTTTTCGTTCTCTGAGTGGAGATCCCACTCTTAGTTCCATCTTCATCTTAGGTAGCCGATCAAGGTATGCGCCGATTTTCGCACTGTGTTGTCCGATCAAGGTCACCGAAGTCTTTTCGTTCTCTGAGTGGAGATCCCACTCTTAGTTCCATCTTCATCTTAGGTAGCGCCGACCGAAGGTATGCGCCGATTTTCGCACTGTGTTGTCCGATCAAGGTCGCCTCGAAGTCTTTTCGTTCTCTGAGTGGAGATCCCACTCTTAGTTCCATCTTCATCTTAGGTAGCCGATCAAGGTATGCGCCGGATTTTCGCACTGTGTTGTCCGATCAAGGTCACCTCGAAGTCTTTTCGATTCCTACGGTAAGGAATCGCTGTTAGCCTCATCCCTGAAATAGAACACATTCTTCCTTTCCCACCTCAATCAATCTTAATCCTGTTCGGGCCATTCTCCTGGCCAAAAGAGGACACCAAGGTTCATCTTGGGGAATTTTATCCCAAACCTAAGAAGGATAAAGCCAACTTCTAACACGCTGCTGTCGGGTTTAGTCTTTTTCCGATTGAAGAAGACACCGTAGTTCGACCGGGCATTTTATCCCGGCCTAAGAAGGATAAAGCCAACGCCACACACGCTGCCGGTTTAGTCTTTTTCCATTGAAGAAGACACCGTAGTTCGACCGGGCATTTTATCCCGGCCTAAGAAGGATAAAGCCAACGCCACGCTGTCGTAGTCTATTCCCTGATAAAGACGCTTCACGATTCAACATCGTAGCATTAAGTCTAGAAGAGTTTCATTCTTTAGCACAACGCCGTGTGTAGAACGGATTTAGAAAATCTACATGCTAGCCCAACTCAAACGGTAGTTGGTAAAGGCTCATCAAACCCGCAGGCCGGGTTGGCTAATAACCCTAAAGTCGACGCCTAACACGCGCTGCCGGTTTAGTCTTTTTTCGATTGAAGAAGACACCGAAGTTCGACTCGGGCATTTTATCCCGCCTAAGAAGGATAAAGCCAACGCTTCACACGCTGTCGGGTTTAGTCTTTTTCCGATTGAAGAAGACACCGAGTTCGACTGGGGCATTTTATCCCGGCCTAAGAAGGGATGAGTCTACGGTAACACGACACGGGTTAGTCTTCCCGCGAAAAGACGGCTTCACGATTCAACATCGTAGCATTAAGTCCGAGAGTTTCATTCTTTAGCACAACGCCGTGTGTAGAACGGATTTAGATAATCTACATGCTAGCCCAACTCAAACGGTAGTTGGTAAAGGCTCATCAAACCCGCTGAGGGTCGGGGTTGGCTAATAACCCTAAAGTCAACGCCACACGCTGCCGGTTTAGTCTTTCTCCGATTGAAGAAGACACCGTAGTTCGACCGGGCATTTTATCCCGCCTAAGAAGGATAAAGCCAACGCCACACGCTGCTGCCGGTTTAGTCTTTTTCCGATTGAAGAAGACACCGTGAGTTCGATTCGGGTATTTCGTCCCAAGCCTAAGAAGGGATGAGTCTACGGTAACACGCTGTCGGGTGGTCTCTTGCCCGTAAAAGAGTAATGGCCTATGTATTCAATATCATAGCAACGAAGTCTAGAAGAGTTTCATTCTTTAGCACAACGCCACGCATGAACGGATCCGTGATAATCCGCGACGCCAGCCCAACTCAAACGGTAGTTGGTAAAGGCTAATCAAACCCGTTGATGGTCGAGGATTTGCCAAAATCCTATAAGTATTATGGTTAATTATTTCGACTTTAAATAAAAGAATCATAATAAATAATGAAAGGAATAAATCTTATTCATTTGAAGCAAATATGAAAAGAGCTACAACCGCTTAAACATCAAGTCTATGACAAAGGATTTGTTGTTCGAGCCGAGACACTTCACCATTGTAAGCCCGGTGGAGTTCTTCCCGCAACTCTACCGGCGACTCCTCATCGGTGTTCGTCTTCATGGTTGCCTCGAAGCTCAGCCGCTCGGGACAGATCGAGCTCCCTAGACGCAACGGTGAGGGCTTTTCCTTGTTGGCCTTGGCCACCCAAACCGCCATCTTATCTTCCTCAAGATGGAGCTCTCCCCGAAAGCAAGATATCCTCTCCGCGACTCGCCACAATATCACCGATGTGGCTTAGGAAGAATATGTCTCAAAGAACAACAGCCCCTAGCGATCGGCGCTGCTCTCTCAGATCCGACTTTGAGCCCAAGAAAACACGAGCATCGCGCCATGCCTCTAGACGCGAAGCCCAGATGAGCTGCTATGTATGAGGAAAGCCTGCCTGTAGTTCTGCAGCCTCAAGCTTTCCTCCGTGATGGCCGAGGTCGCCAACAATGGCCCGAGCCACCGGTAACCCATATCCCGTGATCAAAGCCATCCGGGATCAAGTAGTGGCCCGAATCGATGAAGAGAAAGCCCGCCATGAAGGACCTTTTCGATCACGTTGTTCACCAAAGAAAAGAATGAGCGTATTTCCAAACAGATAATAAGATGGGATGGATCTTCATCCAGCATCAACGCTCTCACTAGATCATGGAGTCGAGATGTAGGCTCTGCACAGAAGAAAAGAGGACTTTAGGATTTTTAGTAAAAAATGAGCGAAAGCTTATTTGGCTAAAAGACCCTACCCGCCTCCTTCTGTAGTTTCGTGAGGCTAGCGAAGTCTACGTGAGGCATCTATCACCGATGTCACAACCACTGCCGAGCCCTCGTGTTCATCTATCTCAACGGTCGCTGTGGTAGCTGATTCTGAGAAAGCGACGGAAAGAGGGGTACCTGCCGCTGCACAAATGGAATGTCTCAGCCTCTTTTAATTATAGTAGTATTAGCCAAACGGTTGATCCTATAAGTAATCAAAGAGAAAATTCATACCTTCTTCGTGACAAGAGCTTCTGTAAACTTCACCAAGGGTATCTCCATCCCGTGACTGCTGCCAGAAGGTGTCATCCATGGAAGTGTTGCCATATAACCCGGATTCCACGAAATCTTCCATGGAGAAGTCTCAATAAGAAGGCATTAGGAAGGCAAATGCAATTAAATCAAACAATAGGTAAAGTCGCTTACCTCCTACAAGTTAGCTTGCCTAGTCTCGCTTGTGCATTTGTCTCCTCGCAATCTCTAAAAGAACAAAAAGCAAAGAGGCAATTAGTGGGGTACAAATCCCGAAGTCATTCCATTCTCGCATTCGCCACCCGTAAGAGCAATTATCGATGTTAGATGTACTGGTCCACCGGATCAGGTCCTACATCGCCTCCTCCGCCATAGCTCCATACATTTGTTGAGTAAAACTTGGCTCAAAGATGAGCGTAACCGGCTCAGAATTGTGGGGAGGAAAATCAAAGCCGATCATAATCCCTAAAACCCCGCATGCAAATGAAAAATGTCACCAAAAGCCAAAATTTCAGATAACATCACGGTGAATTGTTACCTCCGCCACCGACCGATTATTACCGGTCAAGTCTATATCGCTTAACCGAGGATTCACGCGATTCTTATGGGCTAACCTCTTTCGCTTAACCCTTGAGAGGGTTGAAATTCTTCTTCTTCAACAGCTTTTCCCCGAAAGTCGGTTGAATGAGAAATCCAATAGAAAGGATGAGAAAACGAAGGGGAAAAGGAGAAAGTACCGAGGTCCTTCTCATGAGCCGCAGAGCCCGCTGGTCCTCTCCTAAAGTAGCAGCACTCGAAGTCGCGGGAATTTCAATTGGTGGATGAGATTGCCTTCCTCAATTTGAGCGCATCCGAGGATGTCCGAGTGTCGGCTCGCAACGATGCTTCGCCACTGTGTCCGAGATAGCCCTCACAGGACCGCTCGCTAGCTACTAATAGCCAACTACAATGAAGGAATGTCGACTCCACCGACGGTCCGAAGCTCGAGACAACCTAGCACCAGACATCCCATGACGCCCATAACCATGCTCAAGGCCATCCACAAGTCCACCTCGAGTCCGAGTCGCCGGTTCGGTTCCCAACATAAAGTTGGTCGTGAACTCAATTGGCGAAAGCAAAACGACAGGAAAATAAGGCTCAATGAAGCATTCCTCCTTTACTCTGAAAGTGAGATACCCCGCCTCGATATTCACTAGCCGCTTGAAACACCAATGTCAAGTGAAGTCCGGCTGTGTTCTCTGCGACCTCAACCAAGGACTCACCATATTGACCGTGGAATCGAGGAAAATATCCGAAAAGATCCACCCTTTGTGAATCTCAGACTGCTTCTTGATCTCAGAAAACCACGCCTTCCATCCGCAATCCTCTACCAACCGCAAGAAAGGAGTAGACGAACTGTGGAACCCGTGCCGACATCATGTCGACGATGGAGGACCAACCGTGCCATCAAATAGGTATATGGGAGCTCTACGACGTAAGGGATACGTGATGATGGCTCGCCTTTCTCGAGTAAACGCCAACTATATGCCGCAATCCACGGTGAATATTAGCCACCATCACCGAAGGAGAGAGAGTTCCTTCTTGTGGGCGAGCCGAATCAGCAGGTAAAGGACCTCCAAGGGTAAAGCATCATCGATTGATATGGAACCACACACTTCTTGAGCCGATTGCAAGGTAGCCCGCTAGGAGAGTTGTCACCGGATAGGCTTCACCGCATGCCACGTAAAGGTCGCAAACTTGGTCCCCAAGGAAAGCCTTCTTTGGCGAAGCCGAGCGATAAGAGTTAGCCTCGACTTCTCGACGCTTCATTAACCTTCAAGGAGTGAGCGTGATAGTTCACATATTTCCTCGCCGATTTGTCCTCCAAATGCCGAACAAGTAATTGGCGAATCGCGTGACTCACCGCATTTCTTTTGGCTAAGGTTCGATTGGGCCAGAGCTATATAGTAATGACAAGTAAGATCCCATAAAGTCTTATAACGATCGGGCGGTGTTCCTTCAAACCGCCTGGCCTCGATTGAGGGAAAGTACTCGATATAGCATCTTCCCCATGGGTAGACTTGAAATACTGTACATCTCATGTAAAGCCAACCCCAACTCGCCGTGTTTAGTGAGAAACGATTCAACTGGATTATAAAGCTCAATAAGGTGAAGAAATGATTGACGCTGATTGAAGGCCATACATGGTGGCACTAATCAATACGCACTCACAAGCGCCGGTTCTCCATCCCATCTACCGAGGACGAAGTGGTCGCGACCCCACCAATGCTTACTTGACGAAAGTGAACCCAACCGAAGAATCTATGACTTGACGACGGCATCTCGCCCAATTTAGCAAGGCGATTCTTCAAAGTCAAGGCAGAACAAAAAGCTCATCACGGGTGGTGTGTCCACTCTACAACCCTGTGGTGAAGACCGATGACGCTGATTCCTATTGGAACCCGAACCGCCGCCGGGTAATAAACCCACAATGAATATGATCATGCTCCTCGGTCGACGCCATGACATACGGCGGTCACAAAGATGGTGTCTAAGGTCGGTCAATGAGAGCCGACGAGGTATCCGGGAATATACAAGGCCTCCGCCGCCTTTGTTCAACCACCTCTCACTCTCGATAAAAGCCGATCCGATCCTTAACCGAAGCCGAATAGATAACTGCCTTTCGCAAAGGTTCGTGAGCCGGTGTCCCTTACGAAGCGGCGATCGGTGACCAATCGCCGGAGAACGCTGAACTCCCCTCAAATACCGATAGTCTCCGCCGATGTGCCGCGCAAATCGAGGCGTAGATAAAAATCGCGGATCATCACACATGGAATAATAGTCACTATGACGCCCATCGACCGCGTAGGTCGGAAAAGCTCCCGAGGAATAATCAACCAAATCGAAAATATTCAGCTAGTAAATGGCGCTGAATTCATCTTACATAGATTGAGTCATTTACCTTATAACGGTATGACGATTTCATCCGTGATTGAATACCCGAGGACGATAAATATAGCCGCAGAAACCAAGCGGCAATATATTCCGCTCTACGTATGCAGAGTACGGTGTGAAATCGCCCCGCTAAAAACATCGAGACGGGTGATCTTTGAAGCCTCAATCCTCACGAAGGAGAATCTCGCTCTTCCCAATCGCCACAAAGGAGAACGGCTGGGTCGAACGAGTACACACCAAGCGCCGGTCCCCACAAAGGAGGATTTCGCTCTTCCCAATCGCCACAAAGGAGAGCTGCCGATACAACGATATATGTACGAGAATATGATGACGCCGGGCGCACCACCGAAAGAAGGAGGCGCGGATTCACGCCGAGCGAAGTTGACCGACTCAAACGCTGCGGATCTTCCCCACGACATCGAAGCCGCAAAAACACGACGAAGAGTCGACGCATGGCTAAAAAATCGGCAAATACAACGCTAGAACTCCTGGTTATCGTCGTGGCTCATTGGCCACGACCGAGCAATCGAACGGACGACATGGGCCGACGCCGCAACACAACCAAGCCGCCGCTACCGCCATGAGCGCCGCTGCTCGACTTCTCCCTCGCGTCCGCCACCAGACGCACAAAAAAGGGGAAAAGAAGAAAAAGAAGAAAAGAATTTACAAAACCCTCGTGCACATACCTCGCTGATCGAAGGAGATGAGACGGCGCTAAAGGAGATGAAAACAAGAGAAAAAGTGCAGTAGGGGCCGCCTAGGTCAGAAGAAAAGGAGGGATTATGGGTATTTATAACAACCCCATATGGACCCAATCCTCTTGAACAAGGACTCCTATTTGGCAAGAAGTAGGAATTTAATTGGAGCCCAAATCAATTCTAATTAGGACTCTAATCAGCCCCTAATTAGAGTCCTAATTGGAATCTTATCCGATGTCAAAATAGTGCCAAATCAGTCCGCTGATTGGCTCCTACTCCCTCCGCCAAGTTTGGAGAGATTCTCAAGATTTATTCTGCTAATAACATCTCGCCGAAGGATTGCATCGACGCAAATCAACGCTACGCCTAATCCTACTCCAACTAGGATTACAAGTATAAACCGCTTCCTAATTTGTCGAGAAGTTCCCTAAGAATATTCTCACAAGAAATATTCTTAGGATAACTGATCGTATGATTGCATCGACATCAACGCCCAATCCTACTCCAACTAGGATTACAGTATAAACCGCTTCTAATTTGTCGAGAAGTTCCTAAGAATATTCTCACAAGAAATATTCTTAGGATAACTCGATCGTATGATTGCATCGACGCATCAACGCCGCCTAATCCTACCCAACTAGGATTACGAGTATAAACCGCTTCCTAATTTGTCGAGAAGTTCCTAAGAATATTCTCACAAGAAATATTCTTAGGATAACTGATCGTATGGATTGCATCGACGAAATCAACGCTACGCCTAATCCTACTCCAACTAGGATTACAGTATAAACCGCTTCCTAATTTGTCGAAGTTCCCTAAGAATATTCTCACAAGAAATATTCTTAGGTATAACTCGATCGTATGATTGCATCGACGCATCAACGCCCAATCCTACCCAACTAGGATTACGTAGTATAAACCGCTTCCTAATTTGTCGAGAAGTTCCAAGAATATTCTCACAAGAAATATTCTTAGGATAACTCGATCGTAGGATTGCATCGACGATCAACGCCCAATCCTACCCAACTAGGATTACGAGTATAAACCGTTTCCTAATTTGTCGAGAAGTTCCTAAGAATATTCTCACAAGAAATATTCTTAGGATAACTCGATCGTATGGATTGCATCGACGCATCAACGCCCAATCCTACCCAACTAGGATTACGTAGTATAAACCGCTTCCTAATTTGTCGAGAAGTTCCCTAAGAATATTCTCACAAGAAATATTCTTAGGTATAACTCGATCGTATGGATTGCATCGACGCAAATCAACGCTACGCCTAATCCTACCCAACTAGGATTACGAGTATAAACCGCTTCCTAATTTGTCGAGAAGTTCCAAGAATATTCTCACAAGAAATATTCTTAGGATAACTCGATCGCGATTGCATCGACGCATCAACGCCGCCTAATCCTACCCAACTAGGATTACGAGTATAAACGGTTTCCTAATTTGTCGAGAAGTTCCTAAGAATATTCTCACAAGAAATATTCTTAGGATAACTCGATCATGCGGATTGCACCGACGCAAATCAACGCCGCCTAATCCTACTCCAACTAGGATTACAGTATAAACCGCTTCCTCGATTTATTGAGAAGTTCCCTAAGAATATTCTCACAAGAAATATTCTTAGGGATAACTCGATCGTGCGGATTGCACCGACGCAAATCAACGCGTCGCCTAATCCTACTCCAACCAGGAATACGAGTATAAACTGTTTCCAAATTTTCAACGAGGAGTTCCTGGAGAATAAATCCATATTTCCCTCCCATCATAATATCCAAGAGAGGAATAATCTGACGAGGCGTGAAAGTCATGACGACACCGGACAACGTGTCCAGTCCCGAAGAAACTTCTCCCACCGTGGATAATCATATCCCAACAACGGTCAAGGGGTCGCACTCGCCAATTGAAGGCTAGGACGATGGTTGAAAGCCAAATGGTCTCCTGTTTCAACAAGGAATCCTCGGAGGATGTCTCCATGAAAAGATCAGTCCTCCCGCTGTGGTTAAACCAACAACACACGTGATGATGAAGGAAATAACCGACTGAGGGTTATGGAATTCCATGTACTCGACACAACCAACATGTCGCCAACAAGGAGTTCGCCGACATACGGATAAGTCCAAAAGTCCGATGGTTAGTCAAACAACAACCAACCGACACGAGTTACAAGCAAAACTCACCCACCACTTCAATCAAGATTTCAACAAACGGTCGACAATAAATGCAAAGACCGTGATCTTATCGTGAATCCTACAAAGAACCGATGATCCAAAGAATCAAGACTTGAAGCTATCTTTGGGACCCTCACCGATCGAAGGTCGAACCATCATGTCCAAAGCATCCCGCACTCATCAAGAATTGAGATCGAGACGCTTTGGAGGGGTATCTCAGAGCGCTGAAAAATACTTACAAGATCCCCAAACCAACTCGCGATGTGGAGTCGGCGAATGACAACCCATCGAATGATACGGACGCCGAATCGCTAAGACGCGAACTCGATGGCTAACTCCATTGCCACAAGCACGCTTAAACCGACTTGAATGACGATCGGATCCCAGATCGCTGGAACCGAACAAACCAAGAGTTAGTCCCGAACCAAATATAGACGGAACCTAAGTCCCGAGAAGGCCAAGAGTCGAATAGGCGTGGCCTAAACCCGAGAGACCGAGAAAACGGCGAACGGGCGAAAAAACGACTGAGGCGACACCTCGCCAAATGGCCAAGGTGGCCACTTTGGTAGAGCCACCTCGGCCAGCAGGCGGAGTGCCTCGACAGTGGCGAAGGTGGCTTCCACCATGGTAGAGCCACCTCGGCAACAGCGAAGGTGGCTCGACAAGTGTGGCGAAACCCACTTGGCCATGCATCCCCGCCATTGTATAAATAGGGGGGGTCTTGAAGTTTTGGGGGGGCTTCGGAGAGAGAATTTGGGCTTCGGACTTGGGATTTTCGAGGATTTTCTCAAGAGTTCTCACGAGATCCGCAAGCCGCCGACGCCGCTCCGAAAGCACCGGCGAGCACAAGTCCACCAACGCCCGATCTACAAGCCGAAGGTAATCAATTCGGTCGAACTACAGATACCCTCTAGGTTAAGCTTCGCCTTAACCTCGTGGATAGCCGGATTTCTCCTAGTAGATCTCACCCGCCCGCGATCCTCTCCTTCGTGAGTGTGATCCCCGCAGCGCATCCTCTCCTTCGTGAGTGTGATCCCTCAGCGCTTCGCTTCTTCGTGAAATGAGCCCCTTTAAATCAGAGTTCCGTAACCCTGCCCTACCTCGATCGAATTGCGCGGTGGTCCACGGACACAAAAGTCCCCTAAGACAGTAAAGAACCCACGCAAGCTAGACCTCGATATAACAGATCCTCGTGTTTGTTCACAAGGATAAAAGTTGTAATCTTTTTGATTGTACTTTAAAATAAAAGGCATTTCTTTTGAATTTTGTTGTAGGCCAAAGAAGCTGTAAGCAAGTTCAAATCAATGACAATCAAACCGACTTTTACCGCGAACACATACTTCCTCTGGAAGAGAACAATCCCCTCCGCTCCATGAGCTATCTCTATTCCAAGAAAGTATCAAAGCTGACCCAGATCCTTCACTTCAAATTCTTTGCTCAATCTCACCTTGAGCTGGGCAATCTCTTTCTCATCATCCCCTGTGATGATCATGTCATCTACATACACTGTAAGCATAATGATGTGGCCCCCACTTCTTCGAAAGAACACAAGATGGTCGGCATTGATCCGCTTGTATTCCATACCAACCATAGCCCTCCAACTCGCCGAACCATACTCTGGGATACCGCTTAGCCCATACAGAGATTCTTCACTTACGACTTTACCCATCGTCCGGCCCCGTACAAATCCTGTGGTATCTCCATATACACCTCCTCCACTAGATCCCCATGAAGAAACGCATTCTTCACGCCTAGTTGGTGTAGTTTCCATCCACTATTTTCTCATGAGAGATCAGTGTCCCAACAGCTCATCTTCGCCACCGTGTAAAAGTCTCATCAGAGTCAATGCCGCACGCCCGGCTGCACCCTTTGCCACTAGTCGCCTTGTAGCGCTCAACCCGCCTCTTCCGATTCTCGCTTCACAAGAACACCCATTTGCATCCCATCGCTTTTTCCTATCAAGCGTCACCAACTCTCATGTGTGGTTCTTCTCGAGAGCCCAGCCTCGTGCATGGCTACCTTCCACTTTGGGTCCTTCTATACCGCCAGCTATTAGGTATAGTAATAAAATCTAATAATGCAATGAATGCTTCATGAAGGGGATATGTTAGAATAGAAAATAAATTGAGTAAGATCCCAACCATATCTGTCAGAAAATTATCCGTGACATCGCGAGTAGTCCTCCCACGCATTAATCGTGGCAGAGGGGTAAAGAGAAGGAATGATATAACCCAAGTGGAGGATGATGTAGGTTTCTCAAGAGTTGGAGCAGAGCGGACGAGGGACTCGGGCACCGCACCGTGAGGCACCTCCTCGCATCGAGGCACTTCATTGCTTCCCCTCCTTCTCAGATGTACGCAATCCCCGAGCCGTAGGCAACCCCCGAGTCAGAGGCTTAGCACCCTTATCTCCTCCTCCTCCCCTTCGCCTTCATCCTCCCCGCACTCTCGAGTAAGGGACCAAATTGGGATTGACCCCTTGAGCTCTCACCATTCTCCCCTCTCGCCTCATACCTCCGGTGTCAGGCGAGTCTCCAAGGTGAAGTTACCCCCAATGTGTAGTATGGCTCGAGCTCGAGCCGCACATCCATCTTGACAAACAGCCTTTTTCCCTTTGGGCTCCAGCGGACATACCCTTTGTGTGCGAGTATCCCCACGAATATACACTTCACGCCACGGGGTCGGTTTCCTAACGGATGGTGCATTTGTCCTTTACAAAATACACATAGCCAAATACCTTCAATGGTAGGGTCCCCCCGTTGTCTCCCTTTAGTGTCTCAGCGGAGATTTCCATTTCAATACACTCAAGGCATCCTATTGATTAAGTGGCGGTCAAGCTGCTTTTCCCATAACATTTTGGGACATTCATTGCCATCATCATACTCCTAGCAACTTCTAGGAGATGTCTATTCTTCCTCTGCTATCCCATTAAATTTGGGGTGTATGTGCATGTAGTGCGGTGTTGTATCCCTTGAGCTGACAGATACTCCCCAAATATTCTGTTGGTGTACTCTGTCCCATTATCTGACCTCAACACCTTTACTACTGCACCATACTGAGTCTGGATGTGCCTATGAAAGTCTTTGAAACAACACATCATTCTTATTTTTCATCAGGTACACCCAAGTGACTCTAGAAAAATAATCAATAAATATAATAAAATACTTACATCCACTTATAGAATTTATTGGACAATGTCCCCATACGTCAGAATGTATCACCTCAAAACTACAGAAACTCCTATTACCCGAACTGACATAAGAGCTTCTAGTAAGCTTTCCAAACTCACAAGTATCACACTGAAGCTTCTGTTGATTTGCTTTCTGAAATAAGGTTGGATACATTTTACCCAGAATACTAAATGAAGGATGTCCTATCCGTTTATGATGTAGCATCAACTCATGCTCTGCGCAGACCTCAGTTCCTCCTGCTCCCATCCTCTCAACCATAGATGTCAGCGCTGAGTCCATCCCTTCACGGTCCAGTACTCACACTACACGCCATGTGCCGCCCCAAGTCTTTGCCTGTCCCCTTCTCACGAAGATCACCTTAGGAATATCGAAAGAAATAACATATTTCAGTTGAAGGATAATGGCACTAATGGATAACAGGCTAACAGGAAATAAAGGAGCATGCAAAATATTAGATAGTGTTACAGAACCTGTACAATTAATAGTGCCCTTACCGACTACAGCCTGTGCTGTACAATCCGCAATCTGGATACTCTCTGGCTCTGCCAGGTGAGTATAAGATGAGAACTCACTGGCATTGCCGCTACATGTCCGATGCTTCGTAATCCATTATCCACCAGGATCTAGTGATGCCATGGATGCAAGGGCATGTGTGTCGTTCATACCTTTATTTGGGTGTGCGCGAAGAGCGTAACTGGCATAATCTCCTCCAGAGAAAGTAGTAGATGCACCCTCAGACAAGTCGTCTACTGCTTTCTGTTTCCTTCTCACTGCCGTCAAGAGAGCTCGATCCTCCTCTGTAAAAGTCATCTCAGCTTCTTCCTCCTCCTCTGCCACCGACAGATTCGCCCGATGGCCTCCTCTTCCACCTCGCCGGCCTTCACGGTCGTGGCCACGGCCTCCGGCCTGTCCACGTTCACCCCAGTTTCTCTCCTTGGATGGCTTAGAGCACATCTGCCTCAGATGGCCTACCTCTCCGCAGTTAAAGTACTGCCTAGTCTCCCCTCTGAATCTAGTGTTACCTGGGTTTGAGACCACCAGTGCTGACTTCTCCCCCGAAAGTCCACCTGTTCTAGCCTGTAGCCTGATACGGCTCTCTTCCTGTATCATGGCCGAGACTGTCTCCTCCAGAGATGGAATCTTCATCTGGGCTAGTAGCATTACCGTCCTCTGCTTAAATGATGGAGCCAAGCCTCGGAGGAATAGCATGGTCCTCTTCTACAAAGAGGCCTCGCGCTCCTTGCACTCAGGGTCCTTACAACTTGCTAGGGAAGAGAAGTGATCGTGATCCAGCCACAAGCGCTCCAATTCCGTGGCATACTCTTGTACAGTCCTCTCTCCCTGAACTGTAGCGTTGATCTCCTGTTCAATCTGGAATACCCTCAAGTTATTCCCCACCCCATCATAGGTCCTTCTCAGCTTCTCCCAAACATCCTGCACCTTCCCAAGGCCATCTATCGTGGCTGCAATTGGCTGGACTACAGAATTGAGAAGCCAGATATACACTAACATATGAGTGGACTTTCACTCATCTCTTCCTGCAGAGCCCTCAGCCGGTTCAGTCTTCTCTCCCGTCAGATATCCCTCCAGGTTCCTCCCTGTAAGGGTATATCTCACCCGGCGCGACCAACTCAGATATGTCGCTAGCCCTTCGAGCTTTACGTCGATAGGTGGAAGCTCCACCTTCTTGGGCGGTGGCTTTGTTGAGCCCTCTCCCGCTGTCATCCTCATAAACTACATCATAGTTGAAACATCCTCCGGGTTCAACTTCTTGATGAGTTCCACCATCGGGTTTGTGCCGGTCTCCATCGATCTAATTTGTGTTCGGTTCCCTCACACCGATCCCACAAATCTAGATCCCACACCCTGCCTTCAACTTTCCTCGTCTCCAAACATCACCCTCTTCTCATCATCCACCTTGCCCCCACCGTTCATCTCATCTCCTCAACATGAGGGGGGGCTACACGATCAAGGGGATTATTTCATGAAGGAAATAATCACCAAAGTGAGTGAAATCGACCAAGCGAAATCACCACTCTTCTCAGGATCAAAGCAAGGTTTGATCCAGAGGGGTCAAGTCCAGAGGGGATTATTCAACGAAGGAAATAATCGCCAAAGGGGATTATTTCATGAAGGAAATAATCGCCAAAGGATGAAGACGACGAAGTGACGGCGGCGATGAACAGTGGCGACTTTTTTTTGTTGGTTAGGGTTTTGGAGGCTAGGGTTTTGGAGGCTCTGATACCATGTTAGAAACAGGGCTAATCAAGAGAAAGGTGTAATTTTATTCATTAGTATTGGGGTCTATATATACAAGAGGAGTGATCTCATTCTTCTACTCTATCCGATGTGGGACTAAACAAAAGGGGTCTATTCCTATCTAACATAAAGAAATAACTCTCAACAGACACGGCCGAGATAACTATCATGGTTATGGTGGTCATAATAACAACTCTCCTAATCATAAGAAAAAATCTCACCACTAGAAGTGGGACAATATTGAAGAGATGATAAAAGTACACAAAATAAGTATTCAATGAGTTTAGAAAATATGTGTTATCGCTGCGGCATGAAAGGTCATTGGTCATGTACTTGTCGTACACCAAAACATCTTGTTGAGCTATATCAAACTTCCCAGAAGTAAAAAAGGAAAAAGATGTAGAGGCAAAATTTGCCTACCAAACGAAGATTTTGACCATGATGATCCTATTGATATAACACATCAGGATGTAGCTGATTTCTTTGAAAATCCTGAAGGTAGAATTGATCATTTAATTGGGAATAGGAATGTCCAAAATAATTAAAGTTACTCTCCGGTATTTTTATTTAGTATATGATTTCTTATAAGTTTAATACGAAACTTTAAATATACTGATATTCTATGTTCATTGGCAATATTTCTTATAATATATTTTACTTTCATTAAATGAAGAAAAATATGGATATTCCTGAGTCTTCAATTGGATTCAAGACCAGTCATGAAGATATGTGTCTCGCAGATAGTGCAACAACGCACACCATACTTAATGGTAAGAAATATTTTGCTCATTTGATAATGGGAGAGGCGGATGTTAATACAATATCCGAAAGTGCAAAACTAATTGAAGGCTCTGGAAGAGCTATTTTACTATTCCCTGAAGGAACAAAGTTTATTATAGATAACGCATTATTCTCTAGCAAGTCTCAAAGAAATTTATTAAGCTTTAAAGATATTCGCCGAAATGGATATCATATTGAGACAGTAAATGAGAATAATGTCGAATATCTCTATATTACAACTAATATTTCGGGTAAGAAATATGTATTAGAAAAACTACCCTCATTTTCTTCTGGCTTGTACTACACAAATATTAGTACAGTTAAAGCATATGCCATAGAGAACCAGAAGTTCACTGATCCAAATACTTTTATTATTTGGCATGACCAATTGGGGCATCCCGGATCAATAATAATGCGAAAAATAATTAAGAATTCACATGGGCATCCATTGAAAAACTAGAAGATTTTTCAATCTAATGAATTCTCATGTGCTGCTTGTTCTCAAAGTAAATTAATTAGTAGACCATCACCAATTAAAGTTGGGATTGAATCTCCCGCATTTCTGGAACGTATTCAAGGTGATATATGTGGACCTATTCATCCACCATGTGGATCATTTCGATATTTTATGGTGCTTATAGATGCATCTACAAGATGGTCACATGTATGCTTATTATCAACTCGCAACCTGGCGTTTGCGAGATTGCTTGCTCAAATAATTCGATTAAGAGCATAATTTCTAGAATATGCAATTAAGACAATTCGTCTTGATAATGCTGGAGAATTTATATCGCATGCTTTTAATGATTATTGCATGTCAATTGGAATAACTGTTGAACATCCTGTAGCACATGTTCATACACAAAATGGTCTAGCAGAATCATTGATAAAACGTCTGTAATTAATTGCAAGACCATTACTCATGAGAACAAAACTCCCCATTTCGGTCTGGGGACATGCTATTTTACATGCAGCAACACTTGTACGTATCAGACCTACAAGTTATCATAAGTTCTCCCCCTTACAACTGGCTTATGGTCAGGAGCCAAATATTTCCCATCTAAGAATTTTTAGATGTGCGGTATATGTTCCAATTGCTCCACCACAACGCACTAAGATGGGACCCCAAAGGAGATTGGAAATATATGTTGGATATAACTCCCCTTCTATAATTAAATACATTGAACCAATGACTGGGGATGTTTTTTACGGCATGGTTCGCCGATTGTCATTTTGATGAGATAAAATTTCCAACATTAGGGAGAGAAAATAAACAGCTGGTGAAAGAAATTACATAGAATACATCATCATTAAATCATCTTGATCCTCGCACAAAACAATATGAACTAGAAGTTTAAAAGATGATTCATTTGCAAAATATAGCAAATCAATTGCCAGACGCATTTACTGACCCAAAGAGAGTGACAACGTCACATATACCAGCTGTAAATGCTCCAATCCGGATTGATGTCCCAGTAGGACAATCCGTTAATATTATAAGTAATGAGTCTAGAGCACGCCTGAAGCGTGGTAGACCAATCGGTTCCAAAGATAAAAATCCTCGAAAAAGAAAAGGAGCAAATACTCAAGATAGCCCCATTAAAGGAGAAAGAACTCCAGAAGAGAATCAAGACATAGATAAAACTCCAGAAGAGAACAATGACATAACTAATCATAAAACTCCAGAAGAAGTTCAGGTACCTGAAATTAGTGAAGATGAAGAGATCTCAATAAGTTATGTCACAATTGGAGGAAAATAGAACCGAAAAGAAATAGTTGTCGACAACACATTTGCATATAATGTAGCGCTCACTATTATGAAAGATAGCGAGGATATTGAACCAAAATCCGTCGAAGAATGTCGACGTAGGAATGATTGGCCAAAATGGAAAGAAGCAATTCAAGCAAAATTAGACTCACTTTCAAAACGTGAGGTTTTTGGACCGGTAGTCCTAACACCTGAAGATGTAAAACCAGTCGGGTACAAATGGGTTCTTGTGCAAAAAAGAAATGAGAAAAATAAAGTCGTGAGGTATAAAGCACGACTTGTCGCACAAGGATTTTCCCAAAGACCTAGAGTCGATTATGAGGAGACATATTCTCCCGTGGTGGATGCAATTACATTTCGATACCTGATTAGTCTGGCAATAAAAGAAAGACTTGATATGCGTCTAATGGATGTAGTTACAGCCTATTTATATGGCTCTCTTGATAACGTTATCTATATAAAAATCCCTGAAGGATTTAAGATGCCAGAAGCATGTAATTCAAATTTCTGGGAAAATTATTCAATCAAATTACAAAGATCTTTGTACGGATTAAAGCAATCCGAACGTATGTGGTATAACCGTCTTAGTGAATATTTGCTGAAAGAAGGTTATAATAATGATATAATCTGTCCATGTGCTTTCATAAAGAAATCTGGATCTGAATTTATCACAATTGCAGTATATATTGATGACTTGAATATTATTGGAACTCCTGAAGAGCTTCCAAAGGCAGTAGAATATTTAAAGAAAGAATTTGAGATGAAATACCTTGGAAAAATAAAGTTTTGTCTCGGCTTGCAGATCGAGCATTTAGCAAATGGAATTCTTATTCATCAATCAAATTATATAAAAAGGGTCCTGAAGCGATTTTATATGGATAAAGCACATCCATTGAGTACCCCAATGGTTGTCCGGTCACTTGATGTGAATAAGGACCCTTTCCGACCTCGAGAGGATAATGAAGAACTTCTTGGTCCAGAAGTACCATATCTTAGTGCAATAGGTGCATTAATGTATCTTGCTAACAATACGTGGCCAGATATAGCATTCTCTGTGAATTTGTTAGCAAGGTATAGTTCTTATCCAACTCGAAGACATTGGAACGGAGTTAAGCACATATTTCAATATCTTCAAGGAACAATTGATATGAGATTGTTTTATTCAAAAGGATCTAGAGCACAACTAATTGGTTATGCAGATGCAGGGTATTTATCTGATCCACATAAAGCTCGATCCCAAACAGGATATATATTTATGTATGGTGATACAGCTATATCATGGCGATCTACAAAAGCAGACTATTCTTTGCTACTTCTTCAAATTATGCAGAATTAATAGCAATTCATGAGGCGAGTCGAGAATGTGTGTGGCTAAGGTCAATGACTCAACACATCCAAGGGACATGTGGCTTGTCTTTCAAGAAAGAAACACCAACAACACTGTATGAAGATAATGCTACCTGCATAGCACAGCTAAAGGGAGGATTCATCAAAGGAGATAGGACAAAACATATTTCACCAAAGTTCTTTTCATACATGATCTTCAAAAGAACGGTGATATTGATGTTCAACAAATCCGTTCAAGCGATAATCTTGCAGATCTATTCACCAAGGCATTACCGACTTCAACGTTTGAGAAGCTATTGCATAAGATCGGATGCGGCGATTAAGAGATCTCAAATGATATTTTTAACGGGGAGTTTATACAAGGAATTATGTACTTTTTCCTTCACTAGGATTTTTCCCATCGGGTTTTTCCTAGTAAGGTTTTAACGTGGCATATTTCTTGTATAATGGACATCCAAGGGGGAGTGTTATGAACCTATTTATGGATGTCCATAAACTCATGAATTTACTCCACATTTGACTTTTAGAGTTATTTCTAAAGTCTTATAACTCTAATGTATATATATAGTTGTAATGCATGAAGCAAAAGTAGAAGTGAATAGAAAAGTTCTCTAGCTCTCTAAATTCTCTAAGCTCAAGGAATAATTCATTAGTTTTACAAAGTATTTCACAACAGTATCAAAGCTAAAAAGTAGGGTAAGTTTCACAAAACCCCCAAAATGTTTGATCCGTTTTGAAATAACCCCAAATAATTTGAATCTGTTCACTTAACCCTCAAAACTTTTGAATAGTCTACAAAAACCCCAATAACTTTGAAGTTTTTTTACTACTCTCCAAACGTTGTAATCTCCCCAAATTTTTTCAATATACCCCTCTAATTTTTAATATTATTTCAGAGAACCCACAAATTTCCAACATTAATTTTGACGAACCCCATGAACTTGTTATAAAGTTTTAGAAAACCCTCATTATGCCGTTAGTGGTGAATGCTAAAAAGATTTCAAACTAAGCGTTAGCATTAATCGATGCAAATTCACTAAACCGACCAAACTTCTGCAATTTCAGTTCGGTTTTGTAATATCTATAATCAAAATAACCAAACTGACCAATTTCAACTTAATTGTATAAATACTTTCACTTTTTCTAGGTGAAAAAATACAGGGTTATTTGCATATATGCCCCTTAAGTCATGAGTATATGCAAAACTACCCCCCAAATCTTAGTATTTGCAAAACTAACCCTCAAATAATCAATTTTAAAAAATGTCTCCAAATGAATCAATCACCAACTTTAACATGCTAATTTATAACTAGAATGTAAAAATATCAACAAAATGGTCTAATTTTTATTCACCAAGTTAATGACTTCTTGATTTTAGGGGTAGTTTTTTTCCAAAATTGATGATTTGTGGGGTAGTTTTGCTAATGCTAATGATTTAAGGGTATATATGAAAATAACCCAAAAATATTTATATATTTTAATTGATATAGGTTCGGTTTTAGTTTGTAAAGTAGTTGATTTGATGAAATTGCTCCTCAACTTGAGATATAAGATGAGTGAGAGGGTTGAACGAGTAAGAGTGTAATATTTTAGCTAAAAGTTCTCTAACTTAACATGTCTATGCCCAATCTGGACATACCGAACCAAATTGCACCATACCGAACCGATTTGATTTGGTTTGGTTCGGTTATGAATCTAGTTCGGCTCATTCGGTATGACAAAAAATAGTAAACAACAACCGAACTGACCGTTTGCTCACCCCTATTACGGTGAAGATTTCGTGATATGCTTAAATTTTTGGCAGTAAAGTGATATCTTAAAACGTCTAGGGATTATCTCAAAATGGGCCAAGCATAATCTTAATTTTTTCCAAGGGAGTCGGACTAAATTGATTACTTAAGACCCCTGAAATTGGAATTGTCACAGACACTGTAATCTTTGAATAAAGAAATAGTTGTATTGTTATGTACAATAAATACTAACATGAGGAGCTATTACAATGAACCCATGAGAAGCCACATGGTGCATAAGCTGAGAGTAGAAGGAATTAACAAGTATCCACGGAACAATATGACCACTGGGAACTTATGCTCTCCTTCATCAGTTGGATACTTAATTAGTAAAGGCTTATCAGGACCTAAAGGCGAATATTTTAGAATGTAGTTTAATTTTCTGTTAAACTATGCTGAAACTGAGTTGAAAATGATAATAAATAAGTGCAAAGTGGGTCGAAAATGCTAAATAAATTTTTTTTTAAAAAAGATCGAAAATGAAAATTAGTCCTTTGGCCCCGTTTGACAAAGGGTTAAGAATAAGGGGTTAAGGAGAAAGATTAACATAGCTAGCTCATTCGATTATTCGAATGACTAAATTATTAACCCGTTATATAAGTTTTATTTTAGCCATTGTGATAATTTTTAGTGTTTGGGAATAATAAGAGTTTTTGACTATTTTCTTTATAATTAGAGGAGTTAACTCTTAATCCTTCTAAATAGAAATATTAGTAAACCCCTCATCTTGAGGGGTTAACTCATTTTAATCACTCTAGGCAGGTTAACTTAACCCTTCTGCATTTTTTGTGTTTAGCAAATTATGAAGGGTTAACTCACTTTAATCATTGTACAAATTTTTTTTGTTTGGCGGGTTAAGAAGGGGTTAGGTCTCCTTTAACGACACCTTTAAGTTAAGTTTGAGTGTGAATCTGCTTTGGTTGGTCGCGTCAGCAAAAACCAAAAAGGGTAAAAACCTCTTGCCCCTCCAAAAAGGGGAAAAACAAAAGGGTAGAGAAGATAAAAGGTGTTCTCAGAGAGAGATTATTTTAGTTAATCACTTCTGTCGTTGTTAAGGGAATGATCGTTGAGTTGCCGGCGACGCTGTGTGGTTCAACCTACTGAGATCTTGCTCCACCGAAACCCTAACAAGGGACTACGAAGAAGACCAAGGGCCCCAATTCTTATGCTTGAACTATATGTTATTACTATTATTATTTCTCTAATTTTTTTGGTACTGTTGCAGTGATATATATATATATAGATATATATATATATATATATATATATATATATATATATATATATATATATATAGAGAGAGAGAGAGAGAATGTAGAATGTTTTACCTCTTCAGCAGGAGATTCTTATTGGCTTGTGGGATTTTTAAAGTGTTTTGCTTTGAGCCTTTCCTTGTGCAATGGAGGATAAAATGATGAGTAGAATGTCTCGGTTAGGACCATATTGTTTTTGGCTTTTTTAGCTCCTTTGTCATGTATTCAGGTATCGTGCAACTCCTAGTTAGGACCATATGTGTTGTTTTGTGACTTTGAATTCAAAGCTGTCAACCAAACTTTCCTGTATCACTTACCTCCCTACTCCTTAGCCCTTCTATTCCACCAACTGTGGTGTCCCCTTCACACATGAATAAATGCTTATAAAAGGAGGTGTGATGGATGAGGGAAAACGTACTAGGACAGAGAGAAATAAGAGAGGTGGAGAGGAAAAGAAAAAGAGAGAAAATATAAAAGTGAGTTTTTCTCTTTGAGAGTTTGGGGAGATATTAGTGTGGTCTCCTTTTGTAATCTTCTCTTTTGTTATTAGTGAATTTCTCTGCTGTTCTCGCCCATGGACGTAGGTCACACTGACCGAACCACGTTAAATCCTTGTGTGCTGTTCTTTTTTATCTTCACTGTGTTTATCAGTGTTGTTATTATCCACTTTGTATAGACATCTTCTGTGTCTGTGAAGTCCCCGCTGCAACAAACTGGTATCAGAGCCAAGATACTGTTCATGCGTACGGTACTATTCACAAGTACGGTACCGTTCACGCGTACTGTACTATTCACGAGTACTGTTCATAATTACGGTTACCGTTCACAACTACGGTTACCGTTCACGAGTATAGTTACTGTTCTAGTGGGCTTCAAGATGTCTTCTGCAAAATACAAAGTGAAAAAATTTGATGGGAGAAACAGCTTCAGTTTGTGGAGAATAAAAATAAGGGATCTCCTAGTGCAACAAGGATTATTCAAAGTCTTGTCCGGAAAGGATAAGTTGCCGGAATCCATGCCCGATGATGAGAAAGAAGAGCTGGAGATGAAGGCATAGTGCCATCTGACTCTGTTTGGTAAGCGAGGTCTGCTTGGAGGTTGCCGATGAAGATACTATCGCCGGTCTATGGCTCAAGTTAGAGAGCTTGTACATGACGAAATCTCTAACGAATAAGCTTTACTTGAAGCAACACCTCTTCACCCTTCGCATGAAGGAAGGTATGCGAATTAAAGACCACGTAGATGAACTTAACACTATTCTTTTGAATTTAAAGAATATTGATGTTAAAATTGATGAAGAAGATTAAGCTCTTATTTTGTTATGTTCTTTACCTCCTTCCTATGAGAATTTTGTTAATAGCATATTATATGGTAGAGATACACTTTCTTTGGAGGATGTCAAATTAGCCTTACATTCAAAAGAATTAAGACAGAAAGTGTCTATCGTAGGAGGAGAGGATCAAGCTGAGGGTTTGTTTGTCCGAGGTCGTTCTGAAAAGGGTGTTGGTGGTAGAGGTAAATCTAGAAATATGTGTAGATCAAAATCAAGGCCAAGAAAAAAAGTTGAGTGTTATTACTGTCACAAGTTTGGGCATATAAAATCTAATTGTCCAGTGCTCAAAGCAAAGGATAATTCACAGTCGAAGTCTTGGGAGGTGAAATCTTCAGTTGCCACTGTAACTGAAGAGTCTTCTAGTTCACATGATGTTCTTTCAGTTAGTGTTAATACTCATTCACAAGATGAATGGGTTCTTGATTTGGGTTCTTCCTACCATATGTGTCCGCATAGGGATTGGTTTGTCACATATCAGTCTATTGATGGTGGGAATGTCTTGTTGGGAAATAATATGCCTTGTAAGACTGTTGGTATCAGGTCAATTAAGATTAGAACACATGATGGTATTGTTAAAACATTGAGTAATGTCCGGCATATACCAGAGTTAAAAAAGAACCTCATTTCTTTAGGCACCCTTGACTCAAATGGTTTTAAGTTTTCGGCCGAAGGTGGAGTTTTGAGAGTTAGTAAAGGCTCTCTTGTTGTGATGAAAGGAAAGAAGATAAATACCCTCTATATCCTTGAAGGCAGTACAGTGATAGGTGCTGCAGCAGTGTCATCCTCAGAGGATTCAGATTCAGTCACTACACATTTGTGGCATATGCGGTTAGGGCATATGAGTGAGAGAGGACTAGATGTATTGAGCAAACAAGGTCTGCTTTGTGGTCAGAAAACTAGCAAACTAGACTTTTATGAGCATTGTGTTTTCGGCAAACACCATAGAGTCTCCTTTAGTACCGGTGTTCACAGAACCAAGGGTACTTTAGATTATATCCATTCAGATGTTTGGGGTCCTTCTCAGGTTCCATCGAAAGGTGGAGCTCATTTTCTGCTAACATTGATTGATGATTATTCCAGAAAATTTGGGTGTATCCTTTGAAGCATAAGAGTGATGTGTTTGCAACCTTCAAGCAATGGAAGGTTATGATTGAGAAGCAAACAGGAAAGAAAGTGAAGCGCCTCAGAACCGACAATGGGATGGAGTTTTGTTCCACAGAGTTTGAGCAGTTCTGCAAGAATGAAGGTATTGTGCGTCATCGTACAGTTCGACATACACCACAGCAAAATGGAGTTGCAGAAAGGATGAACAGAACACTTTTAGAGAGAGCTCGGTGCATGCTCTCTAATGCCGGTTTGTCAAAAGACTTTTGGGCCGAGGTAGTCAATACATCTTGCTATTTGATAAACAGATCTCCTTCTACAGCAATTGATTTTAAGACTCTAAAAGAGGTATGGTCTGGTGCCCCTGCTACTTACTCTCATTTAAGAGTATTTGGTTGCTCTACTTATTTTCATGTTAATGATGGTAAGCTTGAACCCAGAGCAAAGAAATCTATCTTTCTAGGATATGCTACTGGGGTGAAGGGATATAGATTGTGGTGTTCTGATCCTAAATCACCTAAGTTTATTATTAGTAGGGATATTACTTTTGATGAGAAATCCCTGCTTCACTGATGGGAAATAAATGATTACCTCCTAAGTTGCAAGTGCACAACTTATCAAGTTATAGTATAAAAGATTGTCGAATTCCACAAGGAAGGAGTTTATAAGTTTAATCAAATTTGGCTCTCTTATTATGTGCAAGACAATTAGGAATGAAAGTGAGAAAGTGGTTGTGAGAGGTTAAAGAGTGGATGTGGATTATGCACAAATAAAAGAAAAACGAGGAAGAATATGTGTGTGGAGAGATTAAGAGTGATTATGACAAAATATAAATAAATCAAAATGGAAGTGAGAATGGAGAGATGGAGAGTGAGAGAAAATAAGTGCCAAGAAAATAAAACGAGATTGAGATGAGGGAGAGATGAAAAGGACAATTAAAAATTAAAGAAACAAAATTAAGAACAAAGAGGCAAAACAAGAAAGCAAAAGACGGAGGATTCAATTAGAGATATTGAGGAATCTAGAATTGAATCCACTAGCTAATCTCACTTATAAGTTCATGAATTATTCTCTTTTATCACATTTCATTTTAGATTTACTAAGTATAGGCTATCAAACCATTTAAGGAAAGTATAACCTATCAAATTATCACCTAAATAAAATCAATATTCATGAGAAGAATATCAACAAGATAGTAACCCTAGAGTTCATAAGCATAATCTATCAAACCACTTAAGAAAAGCATAGACTATCAAATTCTTCTTCTATCAATTAGTTCTCTAGTTGATCCTAAACATGGTCATTTTAAGAGCAAGAGAGCAATTCAAGAATCATAGAAGAGATTAGACTAGTTTCATGAATTCTAGATTCCCTACAATGGTTTAGTTCCACATCTTTGAAAAATAAAAGAAATCAAGAGAGGGAGGAGGAAAAGAAAACTAAGTACAAAAAGGAAAATAAGAGCAAAGAAATAAAGAAAAGAAAAGAAAATTACAAAGAAAGTAAATCTAATCTATGAATTAAAGACAAGGCATGAAAGTAATTGCATGAAAGTAATTGCATGAAAGTAAATCTATTCTACAAAATAAAATAAAATGAACAAGAAAATAAGAAAAGATCAAACCCTCAATTCCACATCTTCTTCTTCATCCTCGTTTTGGTACTTGGACAAGAGAAGATAGGAGAAAATTGAAGGGGTGAAAAATTTTATTTATTGTGTAACAAAGTTATAATTTTTGAAAGGTCTTCTCAATTAAGAGTAACCCTCCGCTCCAAATAGAGTTTTTACAAAATATTTCACACTCAAACCTCTCCCCCTCTACCCCTATTTATAACCCAACGGAGTGAACATGAACCATTGGATCAAACTTGGCCACCAAGGAGTTGAAATCAGCCATTAATTCGGAATCAGTTGAAAACTAATCGGTCGGCCGACCGATTGGTTTCCAACCGATTTTGTCCTTTCTTGATATTTTTGCATGAATTCTTCGTAGATTCCTTGGGTGTCTTGGGCCTTCATTTGTCTTCAGATTTGGGCTTCCAAAATTAGTAGAAATTCAGAGGATTTGAGTCATATGGGCTCTTATTCATTAATACTCCATTTGCCTGCAAATTAAGATAAAAACAGTTATTAGCAAGATATTTATTCATATAAAATAGGTAATGAGGGTGTAAAATTATAATTAAATTGTGATTATCATTCACCCGAGAAAGGAGTTTGTTGTTGATACCGCAGGTACTGAAAAGGAGTCTAGCAAGCAGGTGGAGCTAGAGAACTCCGCTTCAAAGGGAGTGCTTGAGGGCGCTCATGTTGAACCAGTTGATACTGCGGAAGGTTCAACTTCAGATGCTGATACACCACAAGAGCAACAGTACAATATTGCCACCAGGAGAACAAAGAGGCAGATCCGACCTCCTCAGCGATATGCAGACATGCTTGTAGGCGTTGAAAATTGCCTTTAAGTCCCCGAACATAGTTCGTGACGACAAGTTGTCGATCGGCGAGCCATCCGATGATGTAGGCGACGCCAACGCATGGAGCGAGTCGACGAAGTGTGCAAGTCAAACGAAGCGACAGATCACATGCGAGCGATGGGATAAACCTAATTCTGAAGATTCGAATCAACGAAACCGATAACTCCGAACCAAATCAGACTCGGATCAACGGAATCGGACTCGGAAAACACCGGAAAATCAAAAAACCAGACCCGGAACAGCCCCTAGGGTGGCTCGGTGGCCGAGCCACCCTTAGGGGTGGTCGAGCCACCAGGAGGTGGTTCGAGCACAGATCTGGCCCATTATCCGCTTTTGGAGCTTATAAATAGAGGGGGGTGCTCATTTTCTCGGATCCGGAAATTCTGACAAGAAGCTGAAGCTATGCTGGATCAAGACTTGCATTTTGGGAGAAAAGGGGAGGATTCAAAGCGATCAAGGCTCAACTCCGACATTCAGATCTGAGATCTCGGCGAACCTTTTAGCGTAAAGCGAAAGTTCGAGATCACGAGATCGGATCTACATCATACCCCCTGGATCAAACTTTGTTTTGATCCCAGGAAGAGTGGTGATTTCGCTTGGTCGATTTCGCTCACTTCGGCGATTATTTCCTTCGTGAGATAATCCCCTTGATCGCGTAGATCTTGCACCGGATCCTATCACGCGGTGGTCCACGAATAAACCCCGGCACTGGCAAAGATCCCACGCAAGTGGGAGTCGATAAACGAGTCCCGCGTTTGTTAATGAAAGCTATAATTTTTCTTTTCTCTTGATTTTCGTTGTAGCCTTATCAAAAGGCGAACTTTTTTTTTTGAATTCATTTGTAAAAGCATAAAGCTATAATGAGTTCGGCAATGAAGATCGAGAAACCAACTTTCCCCGCGAACAAGCTGGCGACCACAGTGGGAGCCAACGATCTCGCTGATGAGATCGTCATGCCGTAGCCACGGATAGCAATCCCGATCGAAGAGAAGGTCGAACACGAGTTTGACCAACAGAAGTTTGAGGAGTATCTTTCATTCAGATCGTCCTCCCCCCACAAGTCCAGGAAGATCTCCCCTGCAAGGAGGATCCGTTGGTCATCGGATCTTGAATCCCAAGGCGAGGATTCTGATCTTGCCGCTACCAAAGTCACAGCAAGCAGCGTCCTTCCGGCCACCGAGATGGTCGGATCTACAGATCTGAGCTCCTGTGTACAGGAGATGACCAGTGACGGCGCGCCGATCCTTTCAAAGAGAGCCCGCCAGCGACGACGCCAAAGCTTGGCACGCCAATTCGCCAAGGCCATGGAGTCGATGGACGGAATCCGCTATGGGGCGGATCTCAAATCCAGAAGAGGTGAAAGGCCTCAAAAATAGGTGGCTAACGGCTCCTCCAAGTCGTCAGCAAACGAATGGGTCCGAGTCAGACGAAACCATTCAACACTCGAAGAGCGCATCCAGAAGTGCCGCGCATTGCTTGCGCACGCACGGGCTCTAGTTCAGGAGGCCCGGATGCTAGAGAAGGAGGAAGTGGCCAAAAAGCTACCAAGGATGCGCCAGGTGTGGAGGCCCAAACCCGGAACAACGGTTCGGGCCAAGGCCGAAACATCAACTAAGGATCAGCCACCCCAAGCTGACTCAACAAAGGCTCGGCCACTCTGAGGTATCTGAATCAAAGAAAGGTCACCTCATCATCGATTCCACCTCGGGCGATCGTGATCTAAATCGATAGCTACCTTCAGACTTCGCCTACCGATCCCACGGCCATCCCGGCAAGAAAATGGTTTTAGAGCCGACTGTTGCATGATGATCGAGGCAAAATTCCGATCAAAGAATATTTGGGCCCATTGAGGAAGTCCTGGGTCACTTCGGTGTAGGGGTCGCACTCCACTCAACCATAACAGAAGACTCAGAGCCGCCGACCGGGTTACTTAATTGAAGTTTAAGAGTCTGTCAAAAATTCACACTCGCGAAGGCATATGTCGCGGCAAGTGACTTTTGAAAGCCCTAATAAGGCAGTTCATCCTCAGATGGAGACGTTCTCGTCTAGCGACGAGGACGTTATACCTGAGAAGTCGTGCCCACACACAATGGGTTGCTCCGACAGTCATGCCGATGAGTTGTACTATCGTGCTGGGGGTACGAGTAAATCCCGAAAGAGAAGTGCCCCAGAACTGAACGCACATTGTCCATGTTCCAAATTGATCAGGTCAGTGTTGTTGGAGTGCAACTGCACCAAGACGGCTCCGGAGAAGGTGTCGGTCTTCGATAGGCTTGGCACCGAAATGTCAAAATCCAGGTCAAGGTGTTTTTGCAAAAGATCGGTGTCTCAAGGCGATGAATTGCCAAAAGTCAGCATCAACATGACTAGCAAAGAGACGTCAACACGCGCCATTCCCAGGGTATCTCAACGAATAACTCGGTTGCGGTCCGGGACTATCAGACGGCCCAATTATCACAAAGTGCAGAGGGGGTTACCCTCAGATGACAAAGTGTCGGACGTCGGCTCTGCAATTGCCTCCGACAATACAGTTTCCAGCGAGGGGCAACCTCGTGAGGCACACATGATCAGTGCAGAACAAGTGGCCAAGATGCTTGAGGAGGCTTTGGCCAAGCAAAAGGAGAACTTCCAGTTCGAGATGCAGATGGCCATGCAGCAAATGAGAGAGATGCATGACCAGCAAATCTAAGCTCTAACAAATCACCAGGGTGAATCAAGTCGTCGCAATAACCAAGTAGACAGTGACACAGACGGGGATGAAGACCGTAACGCCGATAATCCCCGTGATAAACAGAATGCGGGAGGTCAACTCGAGAACGATAGTGGTAACACCGTCGTCCCTCCTCAAAATCACCTGAACGGAGACGTGAGTGATAATGAGAAGATAAAGGACCTCGAGAGTAAGATCAACACTTTGATTTCCGCCCAAGAGGTAAAAAAGACGGGTATACCGTGTCCGTACCCAAGGGAGTGGGAATCAATCCCGTATCCAGCGAAGTTCAATCTAAAAAACTTTACGCCGTTCGACGGGAAGGGTTCACCCACTCAGCATTTGATCTACTTTAAGTCCCACCTGGGGGTTATTTTCGGTAACGAGCCCTTGATGGTTCGGTCATTCATTGGAACTCTTCGAGGAGCTGCCTTCGATTGGTACCGCCATCTCAAACTGGGGAGCGTTAACAGCTGGGATGACATAGAGACCATGTTCCTCGCTAATTTCTTCGATGACGATACCGAGATATCCATCGGGATGTTGTTGGACGAAAAACAGAAGGACTGAGAGATGGTAGACAACTTCGTCAAGCGGTTCCGAAACAAGGCAAGGAATTGCCGGGACCCGATAACTGTGGAGTTCATTCTCCAGACCTGCCACAATAACTTTTCGTTGGACGTACAGGAAGCAATGGGAATAGTGCCGTCCAAAACATGGAAGGACTTGAAGGTGCGCGGAAAGTAAGCCGAGTGATTCCTCAAGAGGAAAAAGGCAGAAAGAGGCCAGCCAATGGCAAATGTTCACAGACTGAACTTCATCCCACGTGGCAAAGGGAAGGCCCAGGCGAAAGCGGTGGACGCGAACCAAACGTTTCGGCTGCAGTCGCAACAACAACCGCAATAGCGAGCGCCGTAACAACCGCAGCCCCAATGGCAGCAGCAGCCCCAAAAGCAGAAGTCATCGGAACCAAGATTCCACAAGGCTTACTCTTTCAAGGAAGACTATGTTCCCGGCATTTTCAAATACCTCCTGGAGAACAATAAGATCCAGCTACCACCGATCGTGAACCAGGAGGAAGCAAATAAGGTGACAGATCCGAGTGCGTGCTTATCATAGGCGATCCATCATCCAACGAAGGCGTGCTACCATCTCAAGGACAAGATCCAAGCCTTGATCGATGTAGGGGTCATTACCCCAAAGCCGTCTAAGGAAAAGAAGGTGGGCGCAAACGCGACGTCAATCAGCTTCAGATCAGTGATTGTGTCTTGGTTTCAACTGGAGCCCGTCGTGAAAGTAGGGATGAAGACGGTGAATGATGATCCTCATGGACAACGCAAAAAGGGGTTCGTGCCTCATACGGCTTCGAATGGCGAAATCCTTTGGGTCCACCCTGATTTGCTCGAAGATGATCAGTGGGCTGCCTCTTCATCCAAGAAGAAATCGAAGGGGAAACCGTGTCATGCCACCTCAGTGATCTTGGAGAAGGATGACGAACAAATGATGACATTCTAGCTCTCCGAAGAAGAACATGAAGTCTTCGCCACCAGGAGCGGACACGAGTACAAGTACAAGTATCCCGAAGCTCCTAATCCAAATGCTAAGTCACTGATGGGGTTGGGGGTGGCGACGAATCCTCCCACGTGTACTGAAAAATCACACCAGCAAGCGGTTGCCGAGGAGGACATGGCCAAACTGAAGGACAAGCAACCCCAGCATCAGGAGGTCCAAGTTCCGAAGCAGTCTCGGTTCAATCGTTCGATTGGAAGGGACAAACCGGAAAGTTCGAGCTCCCCGCACCGCTTCAATATCATGGCTCAATTGGCTAATATCCCGGCGAGGATAACACTCTATGAGTTACTTCAATTGTCGAAAAAAACTAGGGAGGCCCTACAGGAAGCCCTGGCTGACTCTGAAGTATTTCTCACTCAGATCGAGCCAAGCACTGAAGAACCGGAGTCGACAGCTCAACAGTGCAACCTCGCAGCCAGGCACTTTCCCTGCATTACCTTTACTAAAGAGGATATGCAGACGAAGAATTCAAAGCACGACAGGCCGTTGTACTTCACCGGATACATCGGCTCCAGCGAAGTCAACCGGATCCAAGTTGATCCGGGTTTCACTGTGAGTATCATGCCCCTCCGCCTGATGTATAGCCTCGGGATTCCTACCAACAAACTGGCATCTACAGGCACAGTAATTTATGGATTCAATACCAGTGGGTCTAGGCCACTAGGTAAAATCTGGATAAAGTGCCAAATGGGGGATTTGAAATCCGAAGTCACATGCTATGTAATTGATGCAGAGACTTCCTATAACTTATTATTGGGTCAGCCATGGATCCATAATAATATTATAGTCCCCTCCACCCTTCATCAGTGTCTGAAATATGTAGACGCAAATAACGAAGTTAAGACGGTGGTCGCGGACAAGCAACCATTTAAGGGGTTGGAGAACTACTTCACAGACTCCCTCCTTTACGGTAACGAGTCCGATACTGAATCATCGGCCCAAGGCACGGACAGCGGTGAGGAAGCTGATATCGAAACCAGGCTTGATTACGATGGTGGTTTTGTCATAAATGACATTGTACCCTTTGTAGTCAATCTTAACGATGGAGAGTCGTCAGATGAAAGTTGTAATTGGCAACTCACCGATAATAAAATAAATGATGATTTAGAGTACTCGCTGTCTCTTGTTGATGTAATGAAAGGACTGTACGATGACCCCGAGTTGCACATGCCGATCCGGTCATTGTGTATAACACAGAAGCATGTCCGAGACTCCTTCGGGACAACATTCATCATCCCGAGTAAAACACGTGATGAAAAGAACTTGGTCTACGGTAGAGGAGATATGATTCCAGTACCTGACCACTTTTCCAGAGAAGAGGATAGCGACGACAAGCCTGGCTCTCATCTGTTCAGATACAGTCCAGAAGCGCGCAATCTCATGGAAAGATGGGGGTATAACTTTGCACGAGGAGAAGGTCTTTATTTCGGACGAGGTCCTCAAATCCCACCCAAGGCAGCACACGTCCCAAAGGGGAAGCCCGATAATTATTACGGATTCAGGAGACGATTGGGGTATATTTCTTCTTCAGAAGACGAATGCTGCTGGTTAATCGATAACCAATTATCCGGCCCGGGAGATGGATATTCATTTGATTCCTCTGCTTGGGATTCTGACGTCAGCATCGGCGAAATGTTCAAGGGTTTGATGGTGAATATGACTACAGCCGACCCCACCACGATAGAAGACGATGAGCAGATACCAACATGGGAGGACCCGTGGATTCATCACCTCAACATACAATACGGGGACCGATTCGAGCAAAGAGAACCCCCTACTGAGGATGAAGTGGTCCAGATCAATATGGGTGACGAAGCACACCCGAAGCCCATATTCATCAGGAGAGAAAGAAGAGCTGATTGCTCTCGTCAGGGAATATATCGACGTCTTTGCTTGGAACTACGAAGACATGCTGGGACTCGACCCAAATGTGGCAACGCATCGTCTCAACATCAGGGTGGATGCCAAACCTGTCAAGCAACAGCAAAGACGATTTCGTCCACAGATTATGAAGGTGATTGTAGCGGAGGTTAAAAGGCTTATAGAATCAGGTTTCATCAGGGAGAAACAGCATCCAGATTGGGTGGCGAATATTATCCCGGTTCTAAAGAAAAATGGGAAGATCAGAATCTGCATCGATTACAGAGACCTGAACGCCGCATGCCCAAAAGATGACTTTCCTCTTCCGATCACTGACGTCATCATCGACAATACGTGTGGGTTCGAGAGAATGTCCTTCATGGATGGTTTTTTGGGTTATAATCAAATCAAGATGCACCCAGATGATGCAAAACACAGAGCATTCAGGACTCCCCTTGGCGTCTTCTGCTACACCGTCATGCCGTTCGGACTAAAGAACGTAGGCGCCACGTACCAGCGAGCAATGACGAAGATTTTCTAAGAGCATCTCCGTAAAATGATCGAGTGTTACATCGATGACGTAGTCGTCAAGAGCCGTAATAAAAATGATCACATCGAGGACCTGAGGACAGTGTTCGATCTCATGCGGAGTCATCAGTTAAAGATGAACCCTACCAAATCCTTCCTCGGAATGTCCAGCGATAAATTCCTCGGATTCGTCATCACCACTAAGGGTATTCACATCGACCCGGATAAAGTGAAGGCGATACATGAATTACTGCCCCCGAGAAATCTAAAAGAACTCAGAGGATTGCAAGGGCGATTAGCTTATATCCAGCGATTCATATCGAACCTCTCCGGAAAATGCCAGCCGTTCTCCAAGCTGACCAAGAAAGGCGTGTCATTTGTCTGGGACGACACCTGCCAAAAGGCATTCGAGGATATCAAAGCATATCTAGCGAATCCTTCCGTTCTCGTTGCACCGAAGTCAGGTAAACTGTTCTTGATTTACATCAAGGCGATGAACCATTCGTTAAGCGCTTTACTCACGCAAGATGATGACAACGGTGATGAACAGGTGGTGTATTACTTGAGCCGGACTTTAATGGGTGCTGAGTCCCGCTATCCGATGATCGAGAAGGAGTGCCTAGCGTTGATTTTCGCGATTCAGAAGATGTGGCACTACTTAGTCAGACAGACGATTTATGTTATCTCCAACATAAATCTAGTCCGGATATTCATGATGCAACCAAATTTCCATGAATTGGCGCTAGCTTAAATGGGCCTTGCTCTTGTCTCAATATGACTTACACTTCAAGCAACAGAAGTCGGTCAAAGGACAGGTAATTTGTGACCCCTTGGCAACTAACCTAACGGCGGATGCGGTTGAGTTATATGACGACTTGCCAGATGAGACTCACGAAGTCAACATTACATCGCACCAGCAAATATAGCAGTTGTACTTTGGAGTTTCTCGGGCAACCAACGTGGCAAGTACCCCTGGATATTTTAAGGTTTCCTCCGAAGTTGGAGTCGTCTTAGTTTCCCCAGGGAAACATGTCATACCTCGGGCTTACTCGCTGACTGAGCCGTGCTCCAATAATGTGGCCGAATACAACGCATTACTTATTGGACTCTCCTTCGTCAAAGAGCTAGGGTAAAATATCTCGAAGCCTTTAGGGATTCCTAACTCATAGTTCGACAGATCCGTGGAGACTACGAAGTCAGGAATCCAGACTTAATCCCGTATCACCAGGCAGCTGTTGAGATGGCAGACTCGTTTAAAGAATTTTTCATCGAGTATATTCCGCGCCTCCAGAATGCATGTGCGGACGCGTTAGCAGCGTTAGCACTGTCGTTGGCGCAACCTCCTGAGTCGGAGCAGTTAGTCACTGTGAGAACTCACCAATTATTCAGGCCAATATATAATGAAAAGGAGTACGATAAGGGGGTGGTCATCAAAGAGTCACACTCAACCCGAGTTGAACTGGTGCCCCGGGATTGGCGTTTTCCCGTAATCGACTATGTCCTACATGATATTTTGCCAGAAGACGTAAAAGAGAAGGAATCGATCCGACGAAGAGCGCCGAGGTTCTTTTATGATATGGAGACTCAGACGTTGTATCGTCGAGCGTATGACGGCTTGCTGCTTCGGTGCCTCTCCAACAAAGAAGCAGAAGAGGTCCTTGAGGAAGCGCACGGAGGAGAGGGTGGTGCACACCAACCTGGTCCCAAGCTTTATGATCGTGTCAGAAGAATGGGATACTTCTGGCCAACGATGATTAATGATGCAATCGAGTACACTCGAAAGTGCCACGCATGTCAGGTGCACGCAAATTACATGCATCTGCCCCCGAAGCATTTGCATCCTTCGGCTACGTCTTGGCCGTTCGAGACGTGGGGAATGGACATTGTAGGTCCTATTTTTTTCCCGTCAGTTAAAGGTGATCGGTTCATCCTCACAATCACCGACTACTTCTTCAAGTGGGCTGAAGCAATTCCACTTAAAGAAGTGAAGACGAACAACGTTATCAGGTTCATTAAGCATCACGTCATCTATCGACACGGCGTGCCGAGACGGATCGTACATGACAATGGTCCTCAATTCGTCAGTAATGCCTTCATCAGGTTTTGCGAGAAGTTCAAGATCCAAGACGTCTCGTCGACGGCTTATAATCCTGCTACAAACGGATTAGCGGAGGCGTTCAACAAGACGATCATTAAGATCTTGTCGAAACTCGTGAAGACCAATAAACGTGATTGGGACGATAAACTCGGAGAAGCACTCTGGGCATATCGCACCACAATACGCACGTCTACCGAAGCTACCCCATATTCTCTGGTATACTGATGTGAAGCTGTACTTCCGTTGGAAATCCAAATCCCATCACTTCATATCGCCCTCGCAACTGAGATGACGACGGAAGAACAACATCGAAGACGTCTTGAAGATGTCAAAATGTTGGATGAAAGACGCTTGGAAGCTCAACAACGCATCGAGTTTTACCAAGCCAGAATGTCAAGGGCTTTTAACAAAAAAAGTCCAACAGAGAAGCTTCAAGGAAGGAGATCTGGTCCTCGCTGCTCGACGACCAATAATTCTTGATTCCAATAAAAAGGGTAAGTTTAAACCCAAATGGGAAGGGCCGTTTGTGATAGATACAGCCTATTCAAATGGTACGTATCACCTAATCACTCAGAATGGCGATAGGCAATTAATGTCGATAAATGGGAAGTTCCTGAAAAAGTACTATCCCTAGTACATTTGGGATAACCCATTTTGACGGGAAGTTCCTTGGGAAATATTTCACCCAATGTCCTTGAGGATAACCCTAAATCTATCCTCCACCATAAATTCCCTCACTGATCAAATTCATTGGCGGTGAGTCCAAAAAAATCTTTCTGGTCCAATCCACCAGCAAAATTCCCTCTTGATTCCTTTCACGAATAAGAGGTCCACTTTTAATGTTAAGATTCCCTTGTGATAAACAGAGGGGCCCCATCCTTTCCTCTTCGGTCACGCCTTTCCAAGGTTAGGGCTAAAATTAGAATTCTATCTCGATAAACGAGAAAGTCATTTCCAGATCAGGTAGTGAATCCTATAAAAGTGAAAGTTATCTGAATCTTTTCGATTCTCGGAGTGGAGATCCCACTCTTAGTTTCACCTCCCAAGATTCTCAAAGTGGAGATCCCACTTTTAGTTTTCTTTGCACTGGAGATAGAATATAAAATTCTTCCTCTCCAGGAGCAAGAGATAGGATATAAAATTCTTCCTCTCTTATTTCGGGTTCGTCTTTACCCTAAAAAGAAGATATGGAGATGGGATATAAAATTCTTCCTCTCCAGTATCGGAAAACATAATATAAAATTCTTTCTTTCCCACATTAATCTTATCTTTTCAACAATCCAAGATTTATCTTGGGGAATTTTATCCCGAATCCTAAGTAGGGATAAGTCTACGCCTAACACGCGTTGCCGGTTAGTTCTTAACCGTAAAAAGAACGAAAACCCACATATTCAAAATTGTGACAGGTTGTTATTAATAACACCACAATTCACACCTTACACGTGTGGGGAATTTTATCCCGAATCCTAAGTAGGGATAAGTCAACGCCTAACACGCCTTGCCGGTTTAGTCTGTTACCGATTGAAGAAGACACCAGACTTCAAGTCTGGGGAATTTTATCTCGAATCCTAAGTAGGGATAAGTCAACGCCTAACACGCGTTGCCGATTTAGTCTTTTACCGATTGAAGAAGACACCAGAATTCAAGTCTGGGGAATTTTATCTCAATCCTAAGTAGGGATAAGTCAGCGCCTAACAGCGTTGCCGATTTAGTCTTTACCGATTGAAGAAGACACCGAATTCAAGTCCGGGGAATTTTATCCGAATCCTAAGTAGGGATAAGTCAGCGCCTAACAGCGTTGCCGATTTAGTCTTTACCGATTGAAGAAGACACCGAATTCAAGTCCGGGGAATTTTATCTCAATCCTAAGTAGGGATAAGTCAGCGCCTAACAGCGTTGCGGTTAGTTCTTAGCAGTAAAAGAGCGAAAACCCACATATTCAAAATTGTGACAGTTGTTATTAATAACACCACAATTCACACCTTACGTGTGGGGAATTTTATCCCTAATCCTAAGTAGGGATAAGTCAACGCCTAACACGCGTTGCCGGTTAGTCTCTTGCTCGTAAAAGATGACAAAGTCTACGTATTTGACATCATAGCGCTAAGCCTAAAAGAGTTTCATTCTTGTAGCACAACGTCACGTGCGGAACGGGTTCAGATAATCCGCATGCTAGCCCAATTCAAACGGTAATCGGTAAAGGCTCGTCAAATCCGTTGATGGCTGAGGGTTTGCCAAAAATCCTATGAGTATTGTGGTTGATATTTCAAACGAAATGAGAAATCATAATAAACAAAGGAGAATCGAAATTTATTCGAGTCGAGTCTTTCAATAAAGAAATTGCAGTTATTCAAATATCAAGTTTATGGCAAAAGATTTGTTGTTCTAGCTGCGATAACTCATCGTTGTAAGCTTGTTGGAGCTCCTTCTGCAGCTCAGCCCTGAAAGACTCCTCATTGGCATTCAGCATCTTCGCAGCTTCATCTTTAACATCGGCTTGCTTTTGTTCCGAGAGCTCCAGCTTCTTGGATAGGGTGGTTCGAGCTTCCTCTTCATTGACCATTGTCAGCTCCAAAATACTTAAGTTCTCTTCCTTCATCTGAAGTTTTCGCCTAAGTTGCACTATCTCGGCCTCACTTGACGTAATACAGGAATGAATGTGGCTCAGGGATGCGAATTTCTTAGCAAGTGCGGTCTTAACCTGCTCTACCCGGCCCCGCTGCGTTTGGACCTCAAGTCCAGCAAAAACTCGAGTATCGCGCCATGCTTCCAGGAGAAGTTCCGCTCGATCAGCTATATAGGAAGAAGCACCGGTTGATCGCAACTCCTGCAACTTCTGAAGCTTAAGATCCAGGTGATCAAGATCATCATCAATGGCCTTGGCTAACTCTGGGTAACCAGCGTTCCTTATCAAATCCGTTCTGGGGTCAAGGACTGGCCCGAACTGACGGAGAGAGAGCCCACTACGGAGAAGCTTGTCTATCATCATATTCATGAGGGAGAAGAACAAGCGGACTTCCATGCAGATAATAATCCGATCAGGGTCATTGTCTAAAATCAGCACCTTCGCCAGATCGTGAAGTTGAGATGTAAGCCCTGCAAAAATAAAGGGGTGGACATTTCAGAATCTCAAGATAAAGACTGGCGTAGATATCCTTAGTCAGATAAACTTCGTGCACGATTCCATCGGCATAGCTTCATGGGTAAGCGGGCCGTCGGAGAGTAACCACCATTGGCGCACCAATTCTTTGGAGTTGGTCTCCGCGGTGTGATCGGCGAGCCGCGGTAGGCGGCGTGGTCGCCGATTCTAGAGGAGCATCGAATGAGGAATCGAAAAATAAGCCTCGATAGGAGTTCACGCGGCGACAAAGTGAATTTCTCGATTCATTAGATTGTAGTTGTATTAGTCAAAATGACTAGTCCCGCAATTAACAGAGAGGAGCCCATACCGTAGAAGAACGAACACCAAGATCCTCGTGGATTGCCGCTCAGTGAAACATCATCGAGAGCAGGATCATCCCGAGGAGAGTACTCCAAAAAGATATATGAGTATAAACTATTTCCTATTTTTGTCGAGAAGTTCCTAGAAAATATTTTATATTTTAAGGATAACTCGACCACCTCCAAACGAATATATGAGGATAAACTAATTCCCAAAACTCCGATGAGCGTCACAGTATAAAGCGTGTTGGCGCCGGCAGCGTCGCAATGGAAAATCGCTGATTGAAGGTTGAATTTCAAGAAGAAATTTCCGACGCCGGTCTACACGTCGCGATAGAGAATTCATCGATTAAAGGATGAATCTCAAGAAAATTCCTCTCACCGTGGTCAGTTCTACGACAAGCATCGCAATGGAGAATTCACCGATTAAAGGTTAAATCTCACGAAATTGGATGGTCAGTTCGACGATAACTCACCAACACGAGCTAAAGAAAAAAAAATTCATTCATCAGCTTTGAGTCAAGATTTCGACAGCAGTCAGACAATAAATACAGCACCGTGACACTTTCAGTCATCCTACAAAGCACTGAATAGTTCGAAAGTATTGGAGAAGTCAAGATTCGAAGCTATTTTCAGGTCCTATTATACCGACTGAAGGTTTGGGACTATCATATCCAAAGTATTTTGGCTTTTTCTATAAAAGAGCGAGATCGAAACACTTTGGAGGGGGTATCTATAGGCGTTGAAAATTGCCTTTAAGTCCCCGAACATAGTTCGTGATGACAAGTTATCGATCGGCGAGCCATCCAATGACGTAGGCGACGCCAACGCATGGAGCGAGTCGACGAAGTGTGCAAGTCAAACGAAGCGACGAATCACATGCGAGCGATGGGATAAACCTAATTTCGAAGCTTCAAATCAATGAAACTGACAACTCCGAACCAAATCAGACTCGGATCAACGGAATCGGACTCGGAAAACACCAAAAAATTAGAAAACTAGACCTGGAACCGCACCTAGGGTGGCTCGATGGCCGAACCACCCTTAGAGGTGGCCGAGCCACCAGGAGGTGGTTCGGGCATAGATCTGACCCGTTATCCACTTTTGGAGCTTATAAATAGAGGGTGGGTGCTCATTTTCTCGGATCCGAAAATTCTGACAAGAAGCTGAAGCTCTGCCGGATCAAGACTTGTATTTTGGGAGAAAAGGGGAGGATTCAAAGCGACCAAGGCTCAACTCCGACATTCAGATCTGAGATCTCGGCGAACCTTTTAGCGTAAAGCACGAAAGTTTGAGAGATCTGAGATCGGATCTGCACATCATACCCTCTGGATCAAACTTTGTTTTGATCCCAAGAACAGTGGTGATTTCGCTTGGTCAATTTCACTCACTTCGGCGATTATTTCCTTCGTGAGATAATCCCCTTGATCGCGTAGATCGCGCACCAGATCCTATCACGCGGTGGTCCACGGATAAACCCCGGCACCGGTAAAGATCCCACGCAAGCGGGAGTCGATAAACGAGTCCCGCGTTTGTTCAGGAAAGTTGTAATTTTTCTTTTCTCTTGATTTTCGTTGTAGCCTTATAAAAAGGCAAACTTTTTTTTTGAATTCATTTGTAAAAGAATAAAGCTATAATGAGTTCAGTAATGAAGATCGAGAAACCAACTTTCCTCGCGAACAATGCTTGCTTACGCTTTGAGTATAGCAGAATCGATTGAGATTCCAGAGCCTTCTACCTACAAGGTGGCTATTAGTGGCAGTGAGGCTGCAGATTGGACTGTTGCGATGACCGAAGAGATGGAGTCTCTTCACAAGAATCAAACATGGGAGTTAGTGAAGCCACCAAGGGGACAAAAAATTGTTGGCTGTAAATGGGTCTTCAAGAAGAAAGAAGGAGCTCCAGATACAGATTCTGTAAGATACAAGGCACTCTTGGTAGCTAAAGGCTACAGTTAAACCGAGGGTGTGGACTTCAATGAAGTATTCTCTCCAGTTGTAAAACACACCTCAATTCGTGTGTTGTTTGTCATGGTTGCTCATTTTAATTTAGAACTTGAGCAACTTGATGTGAAGACGGCGTTTCTACATGGTGAGCTTGAGGAGCAGATCTTTATGCATCAGCCAGAGGGGTTTGTTGTTGAAGGTAAAGAAGATCACGTATGCAGGTTGAAGAAATCTCTTTATGGGTTGAAACAATCTCCGAGACAATGGTATTTGAGATTTGATACTTTCATGTGTGAGCATGGTTACTCTAGGAGTAAATATGATAGTTGTGTTTATCATAAAAAGCTCAATGATGGTTCTTTTGTATATTTGCTTTTGTATGTTGATGACATGTTGATTGCAGCTAAAGATATGTCAGAAATCAACAAGTTAAAATCTCAACTTAAACATGAGTTTGAGATGAAGGACTTGGGAGCAGCGAAGAAGATTTTGGGTATGGAGATCCATAGGAACAGGCGAGAAGGAAGTTTATTCCTATCTCAGGAGAAATACATCAAGAAGGTGTTGGAGAGATTCGGCATGCTGGATGCCAAGCCTGTGAAGACTCTGCTTGCTCCTCATTTTCGTCTTTCAGCAGATTTGTCACCTCAGACTGAAGAGGAGGAGCAGTACATATCTTGTGCTCCTTATGCCAGTACAGTTGGAAGCATTATGTATGCTATGGTCTGCACCCGTCCAGATATTTCACATGCAGTCAGTGTTGTGAGTCGGTATATGGATAAGCCTGGAAAGGTCCATTGGCAGGCTGTGAAATGGGTACTTAGATATTTGAGAGGATCTGCTAATATTGATTTATATTTTGGCAGGAACACAAATTCAGATTGCAGAATACTTGGCTATTCTGATTCAGATTATGCGGGCGATTTGGATAAGAGACGATCTCTGACAGGTTACGTATTCACTCTTTCAGGTAGCGCCATTAGTTGGAAGGCGACTCTACAGTCGACGGTTGCTTTATCTACCATAGAGGCAGAGTATATGGCAGTAACAGAAGCAGTGAAAAAAGTCATTTGGTTGAGAGGTTTGGTTAAAGATCTCGGATTACACCAAGGTGTTACTACGGTGTTTTGTGATAGCCAGAGTGCCATACATCTGACAAAGCATCAAATGTATCATGAAAGAATCAAACATATAGATGTCAGGTATGATTTTATCAGAGAAATTAAAGTCATCAAGATTAAAAAAATTAGTACTGCAGATAATTCAACGGATATGATGACGAAGCCCGTACCTTCGCGCAAGTTCGAGCATTGTCTCGAATTGCTTAGAGTTCAACAAAGCTGAGGTTAAGCCAGTAAGGGGCTTCTGGCGAGATAGCAAGAGTGAAGAGAAGATCATTATATTCAAAGTCAATGTGGAGATTTGTTGTTTTGTGACTTTGAATTCAAAGCTGCCAACCAAACTTTCCTGTGTCACTTACCTCTCTACTCCTTAGCCCCTCTATTCCACCAACTGTGGTGTCCCCTTCACACATGAATAAATGCTTATCAAAGGAGGTGTGATGGATGAGGGAAAACGTACTGGGACAGAGAGAAATAAGAGAGGTGGAGAGGAAAAGAAAAAGAGAGAAAATATAAAAGTGAGTTTTTCTCTTTGAGAGTTTGAGGAGATATTAGTGTGGTCTCCTTTTATAATCTTCTCTCTTGTTATTAGTGAATTTCGCTGCTGTTCTCACCCATGGACGTAGGTCACACTGACCGAACCACGTTAAATCCTTGTGTGTTGTTCTTTTTTATCTTCACTGTGTTTATCAATGTTGTTATTATCCACTTTGTATAGACATCTTCTGTGTCTGTGAAGCCCCCGCTGCAACAATATGGTTTTTGGCTTTTTAATTTAGCTCCTTTGTCATGTATTCAGGTATCGTATGGTAACTAGAAAGTCTCGGTTAGGACCATATGATTTTTGGCTTTTTTAGCTCCTTTGTCGTGTATTCAGGTATTGTGTAAGACCATATATTTTTTGGCTTTTTTAGCTCCTTTGTCATGTATTCAGGTATCGTGTAACTCCTGTTCCTCAACAAGACAAATTTTGGCTTTCTTAGCTCCATTGTCATGTATTGATGTATCGTGTAACTCGTGTTATATATATAGACAAATTTTGGCTTTCTTAGCTCCATTGTCATGTATTGATGTATCGTGTAACTCGTGTTTTATATATATATATATATATATATATATATATATATATATATATATATATATATATATATATATATATATATATATATATATATATATATATATATAAAACACGAGTTACACGATACATCAATATATATATATATATATATATATATATATATATATATATATATATATATATATATATCCATCAAAGCTTCCATATTTACAAATATATCCCTCAAATCTTGTTATTTGTAAACTTATCCCTCAATTTTCTCATATTGAGTTTTTCTACCCCTCATACTTGTCGATTTAAGTTTTTAATTAGAAAATATCGTAAACCTATTGGAAATTATTAGAAAATTTTGACATTGTCTGATTTAGAAAGCATTATTGTTAAGGAGGTGTAGAAACCCAATACAAGAGAATCGAAGGGTAATTTTACAAATGTCAAGCTTTGGAGGATAAATTTGTAAATATAAAAGGTTTGAGGCGTATATAGAAGAAAAACCCCTATTTAGTAATATTATGTTTACTAACTTTTAAGTAGGAAACTGTATAACTTTATGTATAACAAGCAAAATTAACCAGCGCGATGCCGTAGTATTAGCGGGAAAAAACCCAAAACAAAGTTGTTTGAGCATTTATTGTACAGATATATCATATGCAGCTTAGATAGGGCTGTTCAAAAATCCTGAGATCCACTCAACTGAAATTGACTGATTTAGAATTTGGATCGATGCCGTGGGCAGAAAAGCAGGAGAATCGAGCACAGTAGAGTTTGGTAGAGTCGGGTGTCTTCTCCAGTTCCTATTCCGGATCCGACCCAGACCGGGACACCGTGGTAAAGGATCAGATAACCAGGGCCGGGTTCGGGCTATCCGGATCTTGCCCTCCCCAACGGTTAGTTTACTAACCATTGGGACCGGGTCCGGGCCAAAAACCTAATACATATTTGTTGTTTTTGGTAACTCTTGGTACATGACCACATGTCATGTACCATGGATTAATTCCATGTACCCTTCTTGTTTCCTCAAAAGCACATTTCCGGGGCTGCCCGGTAGATCACATGGCAAAGCCGTGTTGCTCTCTTGTGGGGGGGGCCTGGGTTCGATTCTCGTCTTTGCCAAAGGCGCCATAAAAAAAGTACATTTCCTCTCCTAAAACCCCTTTAAAAACCCAAAGCAAATACATCATCCCAAAAGTTGAGAGATTTTTGAAAATCCTGAATTTTGCGATGGATCTCTCTATGACCAATCCCTCCTCTTTTCTTCTCTCTTCACATGGTTTCTCTCTCCCTCAGCCCACTTTTAGACCCATCTCTCGATCAAAATCTCTCTCCCCAGTGGCTTCCCTTGGAATCTCTCAGACTTTCTCTAAGTTGAAGGAGCAGGGAAAGGTAAGCATTGCTTTTTTACTTCTTAAAATGAAATTCTGTTCCTTTTGCTTTTCATGTTTTGTTTGGGTTTGATCTGCTGGTCAACTGATACTCTTTCTAGATATATTTGATCAATTGTTTATGTTGTTTATGAGTAATAAAGATTATTTAGATTTTGTGAGATATATGAAGAGTTGGCTTGCTTTGTTTATTGGGTAAATTTCACAGAACCCCCTGATTTTGGAGTGTTCTGCACGAACCCCCTTGAGGACCTGAACTTTAATTAGGGTGTTTTGCACAAACCCTCCAAATTGCATAAATCAGAGAAAATCCCCAGACTTTCAAAATCCTACTAAAGCCCCTTTAACTATTGGAAAATCTAATTTGAAATGAAAATTTTGGACGAAGAACATTCATGTTAATACTAATTATGACTTTTCTCAAAACATGTTAGAGAAGGTATTGTTCTAATCTCAAAAGGATGCATGCCAGTCACTGATTAAGCTAACCTCTAATATCCTTCTTACCTATGTTGTAGGTTGCCCTGATACCTTACATCACTGCTGGTGATCCTGATCTCTCAACAACCTCAGAAGCATTGAAAGTTCTCGACTCCTGTGGTTCCGATATAATTGAATTAGGCATGCCATTTTCTGATCCTTTTGTAGATGGACCCGTTATCCAGGTTCTACCCCGTTTCTTGCTCAATATTGAATTTTTTTTCAGTGATGTAGATTGGCTATATACTTGTTTATTTTGCAGGCGGCCTTTACTCGTGCCCTCAAAAACGGAACGAACTTTGATGCAGTTTTTTCCATGTTAGCTGAGGTGCGACATTTTGTAGTATTCTTATTTGGAGTATGTGCACTGATCACTTCTTTCAGATATTGCCTCTGTAATTTTAATTACTCGTATAGATTCTTCATCCAACCTGTAAATTATAGTTTGCATTCTGTTCAGAGTCTTAGGTGGCTGTTCTATTGGTTGTTTGATGATGGAATATTGTCACTTGTTTGCTGACGGATATTTTTTGGGGGAAAGGATGAAACCAGGGTCTTAGCCATTTCCACGTAAGACTAAATTACCAGATTGGTATATTTAGTACAACATATTGGACAACAAGGTAATTTATTTGCTCTGGCTATAATAAGGCATTAACAGTGATCAGTTTTGTCAATTAGGTACAATTGATTGCCACCGGCAATGATTTTGGCTCCAAACCATCACGTGACGATGCATGATCTTCTCTTTACACTTTTAAATGCTGATGTGGCGTAAGATTAATGGCATGGTAAAGGTAGTGCAGTCGCATGATGATTTGGTGCCAAAATCGTCACCAAAGGCAAGCAACTGGACCTACTTGATGAAAACCGATCATTTTTAATACCATATGTGGCCGGAGTAACTAAAAATACCTTGTTGCCAAACAAGTAGTACTAAATATACCAATCTGGTAATTTAGCATTTCCATTTATGAAGTGTCTGAAATGAAGGAATTATTCATATAGACAGACAGTTTTTTCACGTCTGAGATAGTTTGAAAACTCTCGCGCATGCTCAACTTATCATAAACTAGTGTGCTAACTGTTTTCACGTCACATGGCGTTAGAACTTTATAGAACATTCACCAGCTACACTTTTCTATCAACTCTATTGATTGAATATCGTATGGTTCTTTTTTGGTCATTTTCGTAATCATCTATTGTAACTATGCCACTTAGAACACGGTGATAGATAAACATATAAACCAATTCTCATCGCCATGGGTATCTGAGAAGTTCATGGAGATAATAGCCATTCTTGTCTTTCGACTGTATTGATTGAGAATACGCTAGACCATCTTAATCTTTTCTATTGCTAAGTCTATCAAGCTCAATCTCTTGGCACATAGTGTCCTTGTGAGCTTTCACATTTAGAGCTGAGAGCTGAGACAACAACACATTTGAAGCTATATATGGCCAAGCTAATCTATTACAGAGTAATAATACGGAGCTATCTGCAAGTCCCTTAGCATATGACAGAGTGACTACTCTCTTAGAAATCTAGTCCTTTGTAGAATTTGATTCAAGTTTACTGTGCAGGCAAATCATTTACTTTGTAATCTATGAAATATATGTATACCGTCTTTTCTAAATTATCCCTTTAGAAATACTGACATCATTAAGTAGTCTCAGAAGAATTCACATGTACACACTTCACTTAAAAAATTTAAGCTGATAGATTGTGGCTCTTTTAGAAAAGCATAAGTAAGTTGGCACAAATAAGTATATTTTTGAATTCCATTGAAGTGGTCCAAAACCAGGAGTTCTTGAAATTGATTGTCTGATACCATTTTCCACGCCATAAAAATACTTTATACATAAGCTTTAATCAATGATGGTGGAACAATATATAGGTCGAGTGTTCTCAACATTTCACTCTATATCATAGGGCTAATTGCGAATAGACCCCCTGTAGTATCTCCCAATTGCGAATAGACTCCCCTATAGTTCTATTTGTGCGAATAGAACTCTGTGTGAATTTCTTTTTACTCTTAAAATAGTTAAAAAGGTTTGAGGAGTTGAATAGACCCCCTATAGTTCCATTGGTGAGGATGGAACCCCAATTGCTAATTTTTTTTACTTTTAATAGAGTCTAAAAAAATTCAGTAAGGGGTGTCCTTGCACTTGGGCCAATACTGTAGGGGGTCTACTCACAATTGGGTGATACTACTAGAGGTCTATTCGCAATTACTCCTATATAATAACTCATTAAGGCTAAAGATCCTCATACGTTGTGTACTTGAGATTTTTTTTATTTTTTAACATGATGTGCTAATAGCTAATTGTTTTGACATAATTTCTCAGTCCATGCTATTGTTTTCTTATAGGTTGTACCCAAGCTATCTTGCCCGATTGCATTGTATTCATATTACAACCCTATTTTGAAGCGTGGTGCTCAGGAGTTCATGTCTACCATCAAAAAAGCTGGAGTACATGGTGATTTTTCATCTCATTCAAATAAAATGCCTCTTAATTGTTTGAAAGTGTTATCACCTTGCATAATTTCATTCTTATTGATATTCCATCTGTTTTCAGGGTTAGAAACTTTTAGCTAGATAAGTTTCTAACGTAAGTTGTTTTTTAGCCATGAGTTCTAGAACCTTATAGGAGGCGAATTTCGACAGTAGTTATTTACTTTGGTTCACACAAACTTTTTCGTCAATGCGTAAGGTTGGAATCAGAGTATTGATGTTTTAATCTATTGTAAGCTGAACAATGACATTGATGTCAAAAGGCGTCTTGTCATATATTCAGGCAATGTAATGATGTAACAAATCTCAATAAGATAACATCAGAAGAAGGGAATTCCGATACATGCATATCTATAACCGTTCTGGCACTTTAACCAAAAAAACCTCTCACAAAGTGAAAACCTTAAATTAGTCCAAAAAACCAAATAATTACTAACTAATGAGATTGGACGCAAATATAATTCAAGCACGCTATTTAATAATTAATCACGAGTCATGACTCTACTATATAGTATAAGGAAAAAAGTAATCTTGTAGAAGGATGAGACTTTTTACGATTTATTTCTTCATTGCCAAACCTATCCATGTTTACGCTGAGCTCAAGACTTTTTGCTCCATCACGGAGAAAGGTGAGGTAATCTGAAAAGAGCAGCAAAATATACCAAAAGCATCATTTTCTATCTCTCTCTGAGCTGGGCCTTTATAGCTCAATTAGCATTTGATTATGAGCTAAAAGTCTGATAATGTACCTCTATTTTGTTGGCTACATTTCCAATCTTTGGTAAACATAAGTTTAGTTTTCTATATTTTCAGTCTTGCTCATCATCTTATTATGCTAATTGCTGCCTTTGCTAGTTTTCTGAAATTGCATCGCATTTTTCTTTAAGTTGACACTGAAATAAGCCTGCATATACTTTTGACTTTTTAGGCAGAGCTGCTCCGGTTAAAAAATATTGCATCGTGTTTTCCAGTTAAATGTGATAATTGTTGCATGATGGATGTGCCAAGCTCATATCAAAGATATCTACTCATAATCCCCATATCTTATGTGCTGTTATGTATTTCATGGTAGACTAGAAATTTGCTGGAATATTTACTTCTTCAAGTATTTTCTTCATTTTTTACATAAATTTTTACTCTTTTGCAGGACTCTTGTTGCCTGATGTTCCTCTGGAGGAGACTACAACTTTAAGGAAAGAAGCAGCCGACCATAACATTGAGTTAGTAAGTCCCTCCTTATACTCTTCTTTAGCTTTCATCTATTGCTATATCAGTTCTTAAAGAAGTTCTCTGAACTGATGCAACTCAATAAATTACTGACTCTACTTTAACTATATTTAAAGATTTCGGAAATAAGAAGACGCCTAGTCTACTTTAGCTATATATTCTCCTTTGATGGTCATTCTCAGTCTATATTGGCTTTATGGTACTTAAATCTGTCTATATTTAGTGTGGGTTAACTTGTGAAATGGTGTATGTAGTAACCCTATAGTTAGACTAAACTAGGTAACACTCCATTAGTGTTCTGAAGAACAAATTGCTGAGTCAGGATCATCTGTTAACATACCTGTCAATTTCAATATCTTACCTCTGCAGTAATTTTTTACCTGAATAAAGTTGGATGTTCTTCAGGGGATCATTTGTGAAGAAATTAGAATCTCCAGTGAATTTTGTTTTGAAGCTTTGAGAAGCGCTTAATTATTTGTTTTCTTACTCTTTCTTGACTATCTTTTCTTTAGTTGCTCCTTGCCTTCATCAGTTAAAAATGCATCTTTCATTCTACATCAAGTAGCTAGATTTTCTACTGTAGGAATACGGTTACGCCCATAACCGCATAACCCCCCAACAAGGGTAGTTATAGTAACTAACCCATCCCAAAATGAAAACTCTCTCCCTCTTCTCGGATGAACAGTAACTCTCTCGTGAACAGTAATCTGAGAGTTCGATTATGGAAATATAGCCATCAAAAACAAGAGAGTCAAAGAGGCATTTGAGTTGTGAATCATATTTCCGTTTCGTCACTGTAAATGGGAGTTTGACGGTGATTATCGTGGAGCGCGTGAATCTAGCCGGCGGAGATAAAGATCCTGGAACGCTTTGAATCGGTAACTTTTAATTTCGCATTTCCGATTCGTTGGTTATTCTCTAAATCTAACATTGGTATCAGAGCCATAAGGCTAGATTTCATGCTCTTGGATTAAATAAGATCATCATATTGCTTGATATTGTTAAAAGAAATATTGTTAGATGTTTAATGGCAACTTTTGATATACTCGTTGTTATGATCTTATATTCACACGAATGATAGATTATACAATTTTGATGATCTCTACAAAATTTCGTTTGAAACCCTCCTGTGGTTTGAGAGATATTAAATTTTGAATTTTGATACGTTCTTGAATAGTCTGATGTTTGCAGTCATATATCTCTCTGGTTACTAACTTTTTTGATCGGTTATAAATCCCTATGTGTAGATCTATGTGAGAGATTTCCACAGACATATTATTTGTATTTTTGGGATTAACGATCGAAAAGTTATGCTCATTCAAAGTTGAGATGATGCAACCTAATTTCGGGTGAAAGGTTGAAGATGACATGTGGTTTTTGCAATTCGACCCCTAAATTTGTTTTTTTATTGCAGACATTTTACTAAATTACACATAAGCCCTTATATTGCCAGAATTTTGTAAACAGAACCAGAATCTATTTTGTGTAAAATTGCAGCCAAACCCAGAGTTTACGAAAACTTACAAACAGACCTAATTTTTTGGTGTAAACTTACAGTTTAGTCTAAAATATTTCTATTTTTTGCAAAAAGACCCAGTTTCTGGAAAATTACAGTTTTGACCCATTTTGGGAAATTTACGGATTTGACACAATTTCTGGAAAATTACAGTTTAGCCCAGTTTTGTATAAAACTTACTGTTCTACCTATAAATTTTTAATTACTTGCAGTTTGACCGTATAGGAGTCTTATTGTTACTTCATGACATGTTTAGCATAAAATTAGTTGTAATTTTTTCTGCAAATTAATTAACATGCTTAATTATGTGTTGTTAATTAGCATGCTTAATAACATGTCATGATACATATTTGAGTGGGAGGTTTTAGGTTGGTAGAATATTTTTCTAGAAAATTTCTTGCCTAATTCCTAGATTTTGCGCACAATTGAATAATTTAATAATGTTAAAACTTTGTTAATGGGAGATGATTGGATGTATTACATTTCTTTCGATTCCATGACTTAGTTAGATTATTATTAAATTGTTCAAGATAATCTGACAAAATGTTTATGAATTATGCTAGTTATTAAGTATGTGTCATTTATTATGTTTCTAGTTGATTATGGCTGCTACCAAGAGCATCGTTGCTGACCTCAATAAGGGAGAGAAACTGAATGAGAAAAATTATGATGTTTGGCATCACAAGATTCAGTATCTCCTCGAGGAGCAAGATATCTTTGGAAACCATAACTGTCGATGGTGAACTGAGCTAGGCAACAACTGCTGACATAAGCGTGATCATGAAGCCTTCCAAGCTTGGAAGAGGAAGGACCGTGTTGCTCGCATATTGATGCTGAGCAGCATGAGAGATGATATCATGCTGCGTTTTGAGAGGTATCAGTCGGCTATGGCGGTTTGGGATGTTGTTAAGCTCCAGTATGGTGGGACTTTCACTACTAGACAGCGCCAGCTCACTCTCAAGTTTGACGGTTATAAGAAGCGCCATGATCATTCGATGAGGCAGCATCTTACTGTTATGTCAAACATGATTAATGAGTTGAGAGCGGCAGGACATGAGCTTTCTGATGAACAACAGGTTCAGGCTGTCATCCGTTCTCTACCTAGCTCATGGGAACACATGCGGGTTAACCTCACCCATAATGATAACATCAAGACTTTTGATGATGTTGCTCGCCATGTGGAGCTCGAGGAGGATCGCCGGCCGAAACCAGTGAGGAGGCATACATGGCTGAGAATAGCTCGCGCAGAGCATTTAGCTCTAAGCACGGAAGAGGTAGAGGTGGAGCACCTAAGTGGGGTAGAGATGCTGGACCGAATCCTAAGAAGGCTAGATATGCCAAGCGCAAGCGTGGAAAGCGCGGTGGCAAGAAAGACAAGACTAAGATGGCCTGTCACAATTGTAACAAGTTGGGTCACTTCGCTCGTGAGTGCACTGAGCCGCAGGTATGTGATACAACGTCCGACTCTACTATATTTGTTAGTAGTTGTTTGATGCTTGCTGAAACTATTCCTATTTGGACTGTAGACTCAGCAGCAACCGACCACATAGCGAGAGATCGAACAGCATACGTGGAGTTTCGTCGGATTCTAATTGGGAGTAGACGTATTTACATGGGAAACAACTCTAGCGCAGAGGTCCTTGGGATCGGCACATGCAAATTAGATTTGCAAGGTGGACGCACGTTGTATCTTCATGACGGACTGTATGCACCTGACATCCGGCGAAGTCTTGTTTTAGTTCTAGTCCTTCTAGGTTTAGGGTTTAAATGTGTGTTTGAAAATGGTTGTGTTATGTTGTATTTGGGAATAACTTATTATGGTTGTGGATATTTGTCAGATGGTTTTATGGTGTTGGATACTATTTCTATTTGTAATAATATTAGTAGTAATTTTTCTTTCATTGCCTCTTCTAGCACTAATGTCTGTGATGATTTAAAATGGCATGCTAGATTAGGACATATTGCGCAAGAGAGAATGAAACGGTTAGCTCGAGAGGGTCTTCTTGGCCTACTCGCTAAAGTTGACTTGCCTACTTGTGAGCATTGTTTGGCTAAAAAAATAACTAGAAAACTATTTGGCAAAGCTGTGAGAGTCACAATACCCCTGTAGCTTATTCATTCAGACATCTGTGGCCCAATGCATGTGAGGGCAAGACAAGGTGCATCATATTTCATCACATTCATAGATGATTTTACTCGATATGGTCATGTCTATTTGATCTCCCACAAGTCAGAAGCATTAGATTGCTTCCAACGCTATATTAGATTGGTTGAGAATCAATTAGACTGAAGGGTTAAAGCTCTTAGAACTGACCGTGGTCGTGAATATCCATCTGAGCAATTTAAGAAATTGTGTGATGAAAAAGGAATAGCAAGATAGCTAACTATTCCTAGAACTCCGCAACAAAATGGTGTTGCAGAGAGGAGGAATAGAACCCTTCTTGACATGGTTAGATCGATGATGGCGCAAGCTAATTTACCTATCTCTTACTGGGGAGATGCATTATTGACTGCAGCCTACATTCTTAACCGTGTGCCCTCTAAGTCTGTACCTTCCACTCCACATGAGCTATGGACCAGCGAAAAACCTGATTTAGGTAATTTGCGACCATGGGGATCAGCAGCTTTTGTTCACCAAACTTCTCATAGGTATGGAAAGTTAGGTCCAAGAGGAAAGAAATGTATCTTTATTAGATATCCTGAATATTTTAAGGGATATGTTTTCATTAGTGAAGAAGCTGATGGAAGTGTGACAGAAATTGAGTCACGAGATGCCACCTTCCTAGAGGAGGATTTTCCTAACAGAGGCGAGGTAACTAAGGATTTCTAATTTTATGAATCGGAAGTCTCAGATTCTGTCACTCATGACAAATCAATTAAGCGAATAGATAAAATTCCTCATCCTCACATGGCTAGTGGGAGCGGCACATCTAGTAGCCTAACTCCAGTGGAGCGAAATCAAATGGAACCTCAACCATGTAAAAGTGCTAGAGGTAGGATCCCTCATCATCATTTTGAGATTGAGGGGGAGGCCTTCATGATAACTCCAATGGATGATGAAGAGCCTAAAACTGTTCAGGAAGCTCTTACAGGCCCCACTGCTAGGGAATGGATCAATGCAATGCAGGAAGAAATGGAGTCTATGAATAACAATCATGTTTGGGACTTGGTTGACCTTTCACCTGGGCGTAAAACAACTGGGAACAAGTGGGTTCTCAAAATCAAACGCAAGGCAGATGGATCTATTGATAAGTATAAGGCCCGTCTTGTGGCTAAAGGCTATACTCAAAAGGAGGGAATTGATTATGAGGAAACCTTCTCACCAGTTGTTAGGTTTGCCTCGATTCGCCTCATTCTAGCTATTGTCGCAAATATGGATCTAGATCTCTATTAAATGGATGTAAAAATTGCATTTCTCAATGGAGAATTGGATGAAGAGATCTATATGGATCAACCTGATAGCTTCATGGCCGAAGGTCAAGAGCGCAAAGTTTGCAAGCTCCGTCGATCTATATATGGCCTGAAACAAGCTTCAAGGCAGTGGAACCTCAAATTTCATCAAGCCATTTTAGCAGATGGGTTTATGATGATGGAGGAGGATCATTGTGTGTACATCAAGAGGTCCAGAAATAGTTTTGTGATCCTATCTTTGTATGTGGACGGCATACTTTTGGCTGGAAATAAAAGGGAGTTGATTGATGCCACTAAAATATGGTTATCCTCCAATTTTGAGATGAAGGATATGGGTGAGGCTAGTTATGTTCTTGGAGTAAAGATTGTTAGAGATCGCTCTAAAAAGCTACTTGGTTTGTCTCAAGAGACTTACATTAAGAAGATGCTTGAGCGATATCAAATGCATAACTGCAAACCCATAGATATTCCTGTGGAGAGAAATTTGAGCCTAAGCCTTGATATGGGTCCTAAGACTCCAGAGGAAAAGAAAAAGATGTCAAGAGTTCCCTATTCCAGCACTGTCGGAAGTCTCATGTATGCTATGATGTGTGCAAGACCCGACATATGTTATGTTGTTGGACTTGTCAGCTGATTTCAGGCAAATCCAGGAGTTGCGCATTGGAAGGCGGTCAAGAGGATTTTGAGATATCTTAGAGGGACATCAGACTACATATTGTGCTACTATGGTAGAGATTTGCGCTTAGTAGGTTACAGTGATGCTGATTGGGGAGGTGATCTAGATGAGCGCAAATCAACATCAGGGTATGCTTTTCTGCTCAATAATGGCGCCATATCTTGGAGCAGTAAGAAGCAATCTTGTGTAGCCTTATCTACCATGGAGGCTGAGTACATAGCATGTTCTGCAGCAGTGCAGGAAGCTATTTGGTTAAGGAGATTCATGCAGCATTTAGAGATTGTCACTGATGCATCTGATCCTGTGACAATCAACTGTGATAGTATGGCTGCACTTGCCTACTCCAAGGATCCCAAGTATCATGGGAAAACCAAGCACATACAGCTGAGATATCACTTCATCAGAGACATGATGGCACAGAAGGAGGTAGTCTTATAACATATTTCTACGAGTCAGATGGTTGCAGATCCATTTACCAAACTTATTGCTAGGGATTTATTTGTTTCACATGTTAAATCTCTAGGACTGCGTAGAATATGACTATACTTATAATTTGCTGACTACTTTATGTTTTGTATTATGAGATGATACATTTGTTGCACTTGTATGATGGATTAAACTGAGTAGATATATATTCACATATATTTGTGGCACAAAGTATCATTTGAAAACTAGCAAATTCTAAGAAGTATGTCGATAGGTTAAGATTGGTTCTCTCACACGAACAATTGCCTTTTGGCGCTGATGAAGCAAGCAAAGATGAGACATATTTTAGTTGTAGCGCTATGAAAGCGAGTATAACTCAAATTTTAATGTCGCCTTGGTAAGGACCAAGATGAAGTTTTCTTTAAGAGAATAAAGAGCCGACATGAATGTTTCCCCACCATTCATGAAACTTATACACAAGGCCAGGTACGAGAAATTTATTTGGCGCTGTTGAAAGTGAGAAAATTAGTATCTCGAGTTAGGCGCTTATGACGCGACTGAACTAAGACCTGTACGGTGTTTAGAGTTTAAGACATACACTCTAAATTGGTAGAGTTCTCCACCGTAGCATGCATTTCATACTGCATGTGCTTAGTGATCAAATAAGGAAGTGAGCGAATGGGTCCCTGCTTCCTCACTGTGTGAGTCCTAAAGGTCAAAAAAAATTGATCTCATTTGTACCCTATGTGACTTTTGACTATGTCATAAAGTGGAGAGTTAATAATAGCTACTCTAGTGTGTTACCTATGGTCATGATTGATTCGGCCTAATGGGACATTCTTGGGCAGCGATTAGCTTCGAGACTAAGTGGCATGAGGGCGAAAGGAAGACTAATCTAGAATTACACACATCACTTGTATTCACCGGCTAGCTAGTTGTATCGCTTTAATGCCAGCGGACACAATTGTGGATACATGTGAAGTTTAGAAAGGATTGAGTGTGGATCTAGTGAGGGATTTAGATGCGCTTAATTCTGTGTAACCAAATAAGTCTGGGGTGCTGCGATACACTATTATTTAATTGCTTTCGTGTTTTCGGGTTGATGTCTCCATCCTGACCCAAACGGGTTTCTAGTTTGGAGCTCCCAAGTGCAGGTGTATTCGCTAGTCGTACAACTCATTTGTCTGTATGGACTTGACTCAAAGTTTGGCTATTTCAACGTGACGGAGGTTGGTTATGCGCGTCATGTGCGAGTGGGAGATGTAGGAATACGATTACGCTCATAACCGCATTACCCCCCAACAAGGGTAGTTATAGTAACTAACCCATCCCAAAATGAAAACTCTCTCTCTCTTCTTGGATGAACAGTAACTCTCTCGTGAACAGTAATCCGAGAGTTCGATTATGGAAATATAGCCATCAAAAACAAGAGAGTCAAAGAGGCATTTGAGTTGTGAATCATATTTCCGCTTTCACATCAGAACGGAGTTCGACGGCGATTATCGTGGAGCGTGTGAATCTAGCCGGCGGAGATAAAGATCCTGGAACGCTTCGAATCGGTAACTTTTAATTCCGCATTTCCGATTCGTTGGTTATTCTCTAAATCTAACATCTACTTTGGTTTATTCTTCCTTATTATGTCTTCATACAATCAATTCTGATTGTAAGAATATTTAAACAGAATTATCTCATTGTAAACCTCTTCAATTGCAATATCTCCTCAACATTCTAAATACTCACAATTGTACCAAAGGACCGGATGTTAGAACTTGGAAGTTTAATACAACGGGTGTCTTCACGATGAAATCTCTTTATCATTCCCTCAACAACATTCTCCAATCCATCCCATCTCTCCTTCAACTATGGGTGGCACGTGCCCTGTTCAAGGTCAAAATTCTTATGTGGCTAGCACTATATGGTAGATTGCTAACCGCTGACAATCTTGCTAGCAAGGGTTGGCCACATAAGCCTACATGTTTCATATTTTCCTCCAATGCTCTTTCGCTCTTAGTATTTGGAACCTTATACTCACTAACTATTGCTCCATTGCATTTCCATCATTGGCTGCAACACTCTGGGATTCTTAGCGCCAAAACATCCCTTAGTTCCTCAAACAATGGGATTGTGTCATTCTTGCATGTTCTTCCTACATTTCAAATGAACGGAAAGAAAGAGTATTTCAGAATAAACTCAGAGATGCCAACATCTTCGTTGTCTAATTATATGTTCATCTTCTTTCTGGGATGACAACATCGCCTTACACTAGAAATGATGACCATCTACTCGAAGCGGCATGACCCATTGATTCAGATAGTTGTTTAGGCTTTTTCTTTTTCTTTTTCTAATCTTTTTTCTTTTCTAGTATTCCCCCTTCTTCAATCTCGTCCACTTCATGTATATTTTGTATCTATTTTCCTGGTCAATAAATACCCTGGGCACCTTGCCCTGGTTTTTTTTTAAAAAAAAGGCTCAATACTCGAATGGTCTACTCAGTGAAAGTTTAAGGACTCCTTTTCTTTTCTGCGGTGAATGGGGAAAGAAAACTGCCCATGACAATAGGTCTGTGAGTTCTGTCAAACTAAGTAAACAAGTTTGGTTCCGATGTTCTCTTCTGTTAGAAGACTAGACTCATGCCAAATTTTATGACAAATACTTGAAAAAATATCTAACTGGGTTTCTCTTCTTTTTTTTTCTTTTTTTTAAAATATACATGGATATGCAAAGGAAGCATTCCAGAGTTCAAATTACCATTTTATGGAGATAGACAACTGAAGTACTAGAAAATATGAACTAAAGCATACATAACATAGATAGACAAATATGAAGATGCGAAGATGCTAAAATACATAGCATAAATCAGTCGCTCAGGATGGGCGTTGGTGGTGGAGAAGAAGCTAAAGGCTCATCGATCACCAAGTTTGAAGAGGAAATGATAAGGTTAGCTCCCAATCGCAAACTTAGACTTTCAAGAACGTCGGATACTTTCTTCTTGATCTCTTGTTCATCCATGCTCTTTATATTGTCGATGTTAGATGTCATCATAAGCCACCCTATTGATTAGATATTGTATATATATATATAGCAAGGCTCCTATGAACTTAAGTTCATAATGAATAGTGGTGCACCAACTTTTTTATCCACTCATCTTGCCTTGAGATTTGTGATGCACAAATCTCAAAGTGAAACTTTATATCTTTCACGGATCCCAAAGCAAGATGAGTGGTTAGAAAAGTTGGTGCACCACTATTCATTATGAACTTAAGTTCATAGGAGCCTTGCTCTATATATATATATATATATATATATATATATATATATATATATATATATATATATATATATGTATAGCCACCTACTAGTGTGGGCTATTGGTTGATGGGTTGCCGGGTGTGTTTGTGTATATAAGCTAAGGAACATGCAAATCAAATTATCAATAACACAAGCTCTCCTTTGTGCCGATTAACAGTTGACATTGACCATCTCAATGACTTCATCAATCTATCCAGAACTTCAAGATGCTCATTAGGGTGATCGATCTATCTAGAACTTCTATTCGTTATTATCAAGTTATTGGGAAGAATTGCATACAATGGAGGAACATGTTTCAGAAACGCTTTCCAAATTTGTCATTGCATTTCGGAAACAGCATGATCATCAACAGTTATATCACTTTGTCATGCACCTTCTCTCCGAGTTCGAAGGCTTACGTGGACACATTCTTCATCGCAGTCCTCTCCCCAGTCTCCGTGAAGTAGTGGCTGAGTTCATATCTGAAGAGACTCGCCTTCAAATGCTCTCCCCTCTAGTTGTTGCATCTCAGCCATTACCCTCCTCACATACTGTTCTAGCTACTCAGCAGTTCTCTTCCTATCGAGGTCCTTCTAGCAGTGCATCTAATTTCCCTCCGCAACTCTACTGTCATTATTGTAAAAAGCCGGGTCATCTTATTGATAAATATCGTAAGAGACCACCTCGTCCGACACTCGAGAAGACTCGACCTCCATTTGCTACTTCTGCTGATGTTAGCCCTGCTCCTCAAGGGCCACAGACTTCTAGCCCTCTCTCTTCTGAGCAGCTGTCATAGATTACTGCATTAATAGCCCAGAATCTTGGTCTTGGTGGTGCTGCCTCTAGCTCAGATTTCACTGCCTTGTCTGCTCATTCTGATACTTCTACTCCTTAGATATTCGACTCAGGTGCATCTCATCATATGACCTTTGATAACTCTATTCTTACAAATTGTTCACCCACTCCCTCTTCATTATGCATTTATACTGCTAATGACACTCCCCTTGCAGTTTCTCAGTTGGGTGATATTACTTCGAGTTCTGACAGTTCTGGTCGTCTAACATTATCATCTGTTCTTCATATTCTAAAATTATCTATGCAACTTTTATCTATTGGGAAAATTGCAGATTCTGGTTGCACTATCTTATTTAATGCTAAATCTTGTGTTGTCCAGGATCACATCGGCCAGAAGATTGGGACAGGTCGTTGCGTTAATGGACTTTATTAGTTGGAGTCTCTACATATTTCCTCTCCATCCAAAATTGGCCATGGACTCTCTATTTCTGATCTGTGGCACCATCGCTTGGGTCATATCTCTGGTTCTCACTTAAAACTTTTGTCTGAATTAGATGTACTAGGAAATTTGAAATTCTCTACTTTATTAAACTGTATTGCGTGTCAACTAGCTAAACAAACTACCCTACCATTTTCATCCAGTAATAAAATTACTTTAGGCCCATTTAATTTGATTCATTCTGATATCTGGGGACCTGCGCCATTACCATCCTTGTCCGGTTATCGATATTATGTCAGTTTTATTGATGACTATTCTCGCTACACCTTAGTATATCTCATGCGTGCTCGTTCTGATATTTTAGATATTTACAAAGATTTTACAAATATGATTCACACCCAGTTTCATAAACGTACAAAGATATTTTGCTCTGATGGTGCCTGTGAATATATCTCTTCGGCAATGCAATCTATTTTAAAATCACATGGCACACTCTCTCTCTCTCTCTCTCTCAATAATCTTGTGCACACACTCATGAACAAAATGGTGTTGCTGATAGAAAACATCATCACATGCTCGACACCACTAGAGCTCTTCTGATATCAGCATCTATACCTCAATATCTCTGGGCTGAAACACTACTGACTGTTGTTTTTATTATCAATATCACTCCATCTTTTATAATAGCTGACACCTCTCCACACTTTTGACTTTTTAAGTCTCAGTTTCGCTATTCTGTTCTTCGTACTTTTGGATGTGTCTATTTTGTCCTACTTTCGACTAGTGAATGAGATAAACTATCTCCACGCACTGCACGATGTATCTTTCTAGGCTACAGCACAGTTCACAAAGGGTATCGTTGTTATGAACCTACCACTCGAAAACTTCGTATCGCTCGACATGTCACGTTCTTTGAGAATATTCCCCACTATGCTACTTCAGACTCAGATCTCTCTTTTCTTCAACCTCCTTCATCACCTTCCACTACTACACCTGTATCCTTGGCACTTGTACCTTCTTTTGCTCAGCCTGCTCCCTCTTTTACTCCTTTGGCATCTAGCAACCATCCTCTTGAGTCACCCACACCTTATGAACTTCCACTTGCTACCTCACTTACGCTGCCAATTTCTCCGAATGTGACATTTCCTCGTCGCAATCCCCCATGGGATCATCATCCTCTTGCTCGGTATGCTCAATGTGCCACTAGCACATATTCCTCAGGGTTTGTCTCTTTTCTTACTGCTATTCTTTTTATACATGAACCTAACTCGTATTCTGAGACTATTAAGTATCCAGAATGGCAATAGGCAATGAATGAAGAATTAGAAGCTTTCCACAAGACTCATACTTGAGACCTTGTTCCATTACCCTCTAATGTTAAACCGATAAGTTGCAAATGGATTTATAAGGTCAAGACTCGATCAGATGGTTCTATCGAATGGTACAAAGCTCATCTTGTTGCTCGGGGATTTTCTCAGAAATATGGTATTGATTATGAAGAGACGTTTGCTCCTGTTGTAAAGATGACATCCATTCGCACTCTCATTGTTGCTGCTGCTACTAACCATTGGTTACTATACCAAATGGATGTTAAGAATGTCTTTCTTAACGGTGATCTCTCTGAGACAGTTTACATGCAGCCACCTCCTGGTTTTTCTGCTCAGTAGGACATGTTTGTCGACTTTGTCGTCCTATATATGGTCTCAAATAGGCTCGTCGCGCTTGGTTTGAGCGTTTTCGACAATATCTTCTCTCCATAGGTTTCACTGAGAGTCTAGCTGGCTATGCTCTATTCTATTAGTCATCAGCCTCTGGTACGGTTATTCTCTTACTTTTATTTGGATGATATGATAATAACTGGGAGTGATTTTTCTGCCATTGCTTCAATGTAGCAGTACCTTTAGAGTCAGTTTGAGATGAAGGATCTTGGATATCTTCGATACTTCTTAGGCATTGAGGTTGCTGCCTCCTCTCGTATCTATCTACTCTCTCAGCAGAAACACATAACTGACATTCTTGAGCGTGCTACCCTCAGTGATCCCTCTATTGCCACTAGTCCTCTTTCCACCCCGATGGAGATGAATTTGAAGCTTCGACATGACGATGGTGCTCCTTTATCTCAGCCTTCTCGGTATCAAGAACTTGTCGGATCTTTGGTTTATCTTTCTGCTACACGTCCGGATATTGCTTATGCAGTGCACATATTGAGCCAGTTAGTTGGTGCTCCTACTTTTACTCACTATGCGGCTCTAGTTCGAGTTCTCCGTTACCTTCATGGCACTATATCCCGGTCATTGTTTTTTTCCATCAAACTCTCATTTGTCTCTTCGTGCATACTGTGATGCCGTATGAGCCGATGATCCAAATACTCAACGCTCAACCACTGGTTTTTGTATTTTTCTGGGATCATCTCTCATCTCTTGGCGTAGTAAGTGTCAGGCTGTGGTCTCTCGTTCTAGTACAGAGTCAGAATATCAGGCGAAGGCAGATACTACAATTGAGCTAAAATGGCTCCACACTCTTTTACGAGATCTTGGTGTCTTTATTACTTCTCCTATCACTCTACACTGTGATAATCAGAGTGCGATTTCTATATCTGCAAGTCCAGTGTTCCATGAGCGTACAAAACATATTGAGGTGGATTGTCATGTGGTTCGACAGGAGCATGTTGCTGGAAACATTACACTCTCGTATGTTCCTTCTAAGGAACAAGTGACAGATTTATTTACCAAGGCTCAAACTATTCCTCAGTTCCGCTATTTCATGTCCAAATTCTTGGTATTAGATCCACCGTGAGTTTGAAGGGGGTGTTAGATATCATCATGAGCCATCCTATTGATTAGATATTATAGCCACCGTATATATATGTATAGCCGCCTACTAGTGTGGGCTACTGGTTGATGGGCTGTTGGGTGTGTGTGTGTGTATAAGCTAAGAAACATGTACATCAGATTATCAATAACACAAGCTCTCCTTTGTGCCAATTGACAGTCGACATTGACCATCTCAATGACTTCACTCACAATTACGTCAACCTGGTCATTGGTTCCCCGAGGAGGCAATTCTGCTGAAATTGCTAGCCTATCAAGTGCAAATAAAATACACTCCACTGATGCATTTACACTTTGATCCTTTGGCAAGTCTCTCCATACCACATCTAGCAACTTGTTTAGTTCGAATCTGTTGGATAGCAATCTGCGAATGGCACTTCCATCGAAACTGTTTTCACTGTTGGCAACGATAACTGGGTGCTCATGAAACCGCTGGATGATATTGTTGACAAGCTTCTTAAATTTTTCGAAAAAGGTTTTTTGTGAGATCGGTTCGTTAAGCCCTGCTGAAAGTGATTGCAGCGAGGGCTCAACGATGTTTCCATAAACCCAAGGATCAGTAGAAGGTGGCATTCCATGATCAACTGAGAGTTTTTCCAAGGCCATCGTAAGGCACTTTTGCAAAGTTGCATCGACGTAAGCCAGCTGTGAGAATATGGTAATTGCTTCAGCTTCAAATTGCGTGCTTGCAACGAATTCCTTGAGATCTTCACCATCCATCCTCAAGATCAAGACTGGATCTTTTTTGCACTCGGTTGCCATGCTCAGGAGCGTGACATGAAACTAATGCCAGAGAGTAACAGATATCAATTGAGGAAAAACTGAGAGTTGCTTTCTTGAACTTGATCTCCATCCACTGCCAAACCCAAATCTTTTTATATACAGTGATAGATGATACAAATTGATGGTGACATTGGAGAAAAAAGTGAAGAGCTCACGGCATGTTCCCCGTTGCCGCCCTCCCTTCCTTTTTACTAGCTACCTGTATGTATCCTTTATCTAATTTGCTTTTTGTGCGTTTTGGGTGTTTTTGTGGAGAAAAGAGAAAAGCAAAGGAGAAAAGTTGCCAACCCCCACCGGCCACCCACCAGACTTTAGCTGAAACACATGGGAGTCTTGGGCTTTTGTTAATGGCTTAAGCTCACCAGATGAAATAGAAAATGTAGATAACTGCAAGGCTAAAAATCACATGATTATCTTTCAAACTTTCTACATGACAAGCAGATTATGTGAACACAAACGACCTTGTGTGGTCATGAGGTTCTTGAAGATATCATCTGGTTAACTTTTGGGTCATTTTTATGTAGGTGCTATTTACCACTCCAACTACTTCCTCGGAACGAATGAAAGCAATTGTTGAAGCTGCAGAAGGATTTGTATACCTAGTAAGTTCCTTTTATTATGTGTTCAGTCATGTTTGCAAGCTGAATTCAGAAGCGTGAAAGAAATTAAAATCCTTCAATCTTCATTCTCTATGTACTTATATCCTACTTATTCGAATTGGCTGTAATTTTCTGAAATAGGTGAGCTCTGTTGGAGTTACCGGTGCCCGATCATCAGTAAGTTCACTTGTTCCATCTCTCTTGCAAGAAATCAAAGAGGTATTTCCACTTCACTCCTACCCTTTCTTGCTGTCAACCAAACCTTTTAAATATTATATTAATTTGTTATATCCGGTTCCTACAGTGAAAAACCTTCATTTATTTATTTTTATTTTTTTTATAGTTGAAATATCATTTAACACAAACTGACAGTAGGATCATAATAGATACTATAGCAAGGTGTGCAATGGCAGTAATAAAATTCATGTTGTTAAGCAATAATATGCTTAATTGGAGATCTTTGAGAAAAAGCGGTGAGTTCGATACAAGTAGAAAAGGGCATTTTTTGTGTATGTGTATCTGTAAACATTTTTAGCATTTTTGTGTGGTACTCTGAGCTAAAACCTAAATGGAATAAATACATGAGACACGACGGACCACAGTGTGAGAAACACCAATGTCATTAGATTAAATGACAAATGAATGTGGTTATATCACTATTTGTGAACTATAGAGAGCAATTTGGACGAAATGAGTGCAGAGGAGTAACCATATTCTTTTATTTATTCCTTTTGTTGTTGGGAAAAGTACACAAATCAATATTAAGTTTTAAGTTTTAAAAGAGAGAAAAAATCAGGTTGCAATCATCAATCAGATCATCAAAGTAAATAAAAAATGAAGTATCTAGTGGTAGATAGCATGATAGATAAATAAAGCAAATAGGCTTTATAATAGGCAGTCTCAAGTTTATTTATGAGCAAGACACCATACTATATTTGAATAGTAACTTGGTCACAGGAAGGCATAAATCAGTTTATTTTTATAATGAAACTAAGGTTGAATAGGTTTTTATACCTAATCAAAAACACCATTTGATGTATATTTATCGTTTACTATCCACAATTACAGGCATCAACCAAACCTGTTGCAGTAGGATTTGGCATATCAGAACCTGACCAAGTGAAGCAGGTTTGTTGTGTGATATTACTAGCATTCAATAACTTATTATATTAAAATTTTAAACACTGTATATTATATACTTGTTCTTCATTATTGATACAGATGGCGAGTTGGGGAGCAGACGGCGTGATTGTTGGAAGTGCACTGGTGAGGATTTTAGGAGAGGCAAAATCCCCTGAAGAAGGATTGAAGAAGCTAGAATCCTTCACTAAGTCTCTTAAAGCTGCACTCTTAGCACGTCCATAGGGAAGTTTATAGCATCTGTTTTCTGTTATTTGAAAGGGCAGCAAGTTGTTGCTTGACTTTCTGGCATAATGTTGAGGGTTACAACTTAAGGTGTTTCCTTCTTATTGTTTTAGAGAATAATTAATTTCTATATATCATAACAAATCAATATACATGTGTATATATAGTGAGGTTACAAGAGATGGAAAGTATCTATCTAAATCTCTAAAGATAATATCTAATATCTAACTGAATCTCTAATGATATTATCTACAATAATTATCACCACATAATTACATATAATTTCTCCAATACGCCCCCGCAAATTAGAATTCGGATCCTCTCCACTATCAAAAAAATAGTGGAGGGACCACTACATAATCACAACTATTAATTATCTAGTCGGTGGTTGTGATTTTTTTTCTTTGAGTGCAAATTAGGAATGAGTGCAATACACGGGGGTATGGTGAGTGTTAGATTTAGATTGTATCATAACCGCCTCCTAAATAATTAACGGTGAGAGTAAAAGTAGTGGTCTCTCCACTACTTTTTTGTAGTGGGGATGATCCAAATTCCGCAAACTAAGGGCATGAAACGACTTGCAGCTTGGATCGCAGGAACTTGAAGCGGGTCCGGGCTAACGGCTTGGTCATGATATCCGCGAGCTAATCCTGCATGCTAATGAACTGTACTTGAAGGTCACGACGAGCAACCTTATCACGGACGAAGTGGAAGTCGATCTCAACGTGCTTCGTCCGTGCGTGAAAAATCGGATTCGTAGACAGGTAGGTGGCCCCCAAATTGTCACACCAAAGCACGGGAGGGGAATGGAGAGGGATACCAATCTCTGAGAAGAGTGACTGAAGCCAGGTTAGTTCGGCCGATGTGTCCGCAAGAGCCTTGTACTCGGATTCGGTGGAAGTTCGGGAAACGGTGCGTTGCTTGCGGGACATCCACGATATGAGATTCGTACCAAGAAAGATCGCAAAATCCCCCGTCGACTTGCGATCATCAGGACATCCAGTCCAATCGGAATCACAGAAGGCCTGGAGATAATCCGTGGGTCCACGTCGGAATGATAGGCCGTGACCGATTGTCCCTTTCAGGTAACAGAGGATGTGTTTGACCGCCATCCAGTGGTCCTCCGTCGACTGATGCATAAACTGACAGACCTTATTGACCACAAAGGATAGATCAGGTCGAGTTAGAGTGATATACTGAAGGGATCCCACAATCTGTCTGTACTTGGTCGGATCGGGGAATAGGTACCAGAGAGTTTGGTGAGTACCACGGATATAGAGAGGGGAGTGGTGACCGGTTTGGCGTCAGAGAGGCCCGCTTTCTTAAGGAGCTCAGAAATATATGTCTGCTGAGAGAGAAGAAGACCCGAGGGCTGAGGGACCACCTCGACGCCGAGGAAATAACGAAGAGGACCCAAATCCTTAATGGAGAAGTCGGTTGACAATGAGGTGATGAGACAAGATATAAACGTCGAATCATTACCTGTCACAATAATATCATCCACATAGACAAGAACAAATAACTGAATATCGTCATTCGAGTAGAAAAAGAGGGAAGAGTCAGTTTTGGACCCCGTAAATCCATTACTAACAAGTGCCTGCAAAAGCCAATGAAACCAATCTCGGGGGTCCTGTTTGAGGCCGTATAGAGACCGATGAAGTAGGCAGATGTGATCCGGAAGCGATGGAGACAGTCCCTGTGAGATTTCCGTGGAGAAAGGAATTGTGAACATCAAGCTAGCGAATAGACCATCCATGAGACACGGCCAAGGCAATGATAGTGCGGATCGTCGTAGGCGTGACGACCAGACTAAAAGTCTCCTCGTAGTCCACTCCCGGTTGTTGGTGGAATCCCTTAGCGACCAGACGAGCCTTATATCGCTCAATCACATTCACGGTGGCAGATGCCGGAACGAGAGACCAAGTGCCATTCCGAAGAAGGGCATTGAACTCATCAGCCATAGCCCTACGCCACTTAGCATCCTTATTAGCAATGGTAAAGCATGTTCGTTCAAGAAGCGGTGTGGGCATGGTAGTAGTTCATGTGGATGCGGAAGGAGAAAATAGGACTCTAGGTTTCAGGTTAGGGTGCAGTTAATTAGTATGGGTTCGGGGAGGTGGTGGTGGGGTGACACCGGGGGGAGACGACTATAAAGATGAGGGTGAAGCCGGAGAAGGGGGGACGAATTATCTAAGGGGGTACGTAGAGAAGAGGAAGACCGGGAGGGGATGGTACAGGGAGGAGGACGAACGACGGGACTAGGCTGGAGAGAGTAAGCGGGCAAAGTTGAGTTTAAGGGAGGATTATAAACAGAATGGGGAATGGTAATAGGTGGTTCGGTAATGCAGCCGGGGTGGCGAGGTGTCTTTGGGACAAAAGAGGAGGAGGGGCCATAGTGCAGACGAGGCTGAAGCTCATCAAATAGAACATGCCTGCAATATAAAGACGTTGTGTGTGTAGGTCTAGACGCCGATAGCCGTGATGGGTAGGACTATAACCTAGAAACATGCAAGGAGAGGACCGGAAATCCATCTTATGTGAGTTGTAGGCCCTAAGATATGGAAAACAGAGGCACCCAAAGACTTTTAAAAATAGATAATTTGGGGAGGAACAGAAGAGACACTGAAAAGGGGATTGATTTGAAGACACCTTGGATGGCAAGCGATTGATGAGGTAGACATCATTTTTGAAGGCATAATGCCAATATTTGTGAGGAACAGAAGAATGAGCTAATAAAGAAAGGCCAGTTTCAACGATATGACGGTTGCGACGTTAAACAACATCATTTTGTTCGTGAGTATGAGGGTGTAGGCGTTGAAAAATACTTACAAGATCCCTGAAACCAACTCGTGACGGGAAGTCGGCAAATGACAACCCATCGGATAATACGGACGTCGAATCGTTGAGACACGAACCCGACGGCAAACCCACAACGTCACAAGCACGGTTTAAACCGGACTTGAACAGACGATCGGATTTTAGAACTAAGAAACCGGAACAAACCAAGAGTTAGTCCCGGAACTAAATCTAAGTCCGGGGAAGACCAAGAGTCAGAATAGGCAGAACCTAAGCCCGGAAGATCGAGAAAAACGGCGAAACGGCGAAAACAGCGAACCAAGGCCACTCGACCGAGTTACCCCGGCCAAGTGGCCGAGGTGGCTCGGCCATCATGGCCGAGCCACTTCGGCTAACTTGGCCAAGGTGCCTCGGCCAAGTGGCGAGGTGGCTCGACCATCATGGCCGAGCCACTTGTGTGGCGTTCCCCGGATCTTATAAATAGGGGGTGTTCCTCGATCGGGGGATTTTGGGGGATTTTCGATTTTGAAGAATTCTCGCGAGATCTACGAGCCGTCGTTGCCGTTCGAGCACCGGCGATCACAAGTTCGATCGTCGGATCTTCAACAGCGAGGTAAGCAAATTGGTCGACTCTGAGAATAGCTGTGATTTCTCCTAGTAGATCTCACCGCCGGTGATCCTCTCCTTCGTGAGTGTGATCCCGGCGATCCTCTCGCCGTGAGTGTGATCCCCTTAAACCGTTTCCTTCGTGAAATGAGCCCTTCCGTCTGTAGTTCGGAGCAGGGTTTCCACGGATCGAATTGCGATTAGATCCACGGACAAGATCCCGACGCAGGCGAAGAACCCACTGGCGAGGATCGAATAATAGAGATCCGGCGTTTGTTCACAAAAGGAAAAAGTTGTAATTTTTATTTTCATTATGCGCTGAAATAAAAGGCATTTCTTTTGTTTGAATTTTATTGTAGGCCAACGAAGCTGTAAACAAGTTCAACAAACAATGAATACAAAACCGACTTTTACCGTGAACAAGCTGGCGACCACAGTGGGAGCCACCGGCCTCAGATCGGAGGTCGTCTTGCCGCAACCGCGGATTTCTATCCCGGTGGAGGAAGAGGTCGAATTCGAGTTCAACCAGAAGAAGTATGAGGAGTACCTATCCTCACCCTCCTCGAGATCAGTTCCCCGCCGTTCCAAAAGGTCTCGGCGCAAGGAGAACCCGATGGGCCTCCGATGTAGAGCCCCGTGGCGAAGTCCAACCTCGCCGCAGTAGCGAAAATTCCCCTCGGCGAAGTCCAGACTACAACGGCGCCCGAGATGAACGCCAATGACGCGCCCGCACTCTCCAAGCGAGCCCGCCAAAGGCGACGACAAAGCATGGCGCGCAAATACGCCAAAGCCGTGCAATCCATGGATGGGGTCCGCTATGAAGCGGATCTAAGATCCAGACTAACCCAGAGGCTTCAGCCTCAAGTGATCGACGGTCCATCCAAGCCGTCAACCAACGAGTGGGTCCGGGTCAAACGGAATCGCTCCACGCTTCAAGAACATATCCGGAAGCGCCGTGCGCTCCTCGCGCAAGCATGGGCTTTGGTGCAACAAGCCCGCGAGTTGAAGAAGGAGGTGGTAAAGAAGCCACCAACATACCACCAGGTTTGGAGGCCCAAATCTAACGGTGCTCCAACCCCAGCTGGCACGGCTTCAAAACCTAAGACTGCCAACATTCCGGTTCTTGTCCGGCACTTAAGCGAAGGCTCTGAGCGTTCAAATTCAGCCAAAGCCCAAGTCCGGCGAGCCTCAAAGTCAAAGGCGTGCGTATGCGAACGGTGGTGAAGCCAACTCCCGCCACCACCACCAAACCAACTATCAAGGATTGTTTGGGTCCTCACGAAAGAATCACGGGTCACTCCTCATGCGGAGGTCGCACCCGCTCCAAGAAGGATAGGAAAATTCCTCTGATCCCACCAGCCGGACTAAAGGTGAAGTCAGAGAGTCCACCGAGACTTCAGCTCACGAAGCGAAAGTCAAGGCGAGTCACTTTCGGTAGTTTGGTGAACAAGTCCATTCTCGGAAGGAGATGCTTTAGATGCGATGATGGCGGCGTTATACAGAGGATCGTGCCGACACACGGCGGGTTGCTCCGGTACTCATACCGACGAGCTGTACTACCGTGCAGGGGGTACGAAGAAATCTCGAAGGGGCTCCCCTGAACTAACACGGTCATGCTTGTGCTCCAAGCTCATCAAGACAAGGTTTCTGAGTGCAATTGCCATCAAGAAACCCCGAAAGAGTATCGGTCTTCCAGAGACTTAGCACCGACACGCCAAAACCTAGGTCAAGGCGATTCCGCAGAAGGATGACATCCCGAGAGGATGAATTGCCAGAGGTCACTAATAATATGACCGGCAAAGAACCGTCGTCACGGACTATTCCCAGCGCATCGCAACGGTTAACTCATTTGCGGTCCGGGACTATCCGACGGTCCAATTACGACAAACTTCTGAGAGGGATACCCGCGGAGGATGATCGTCGGATGTTGGCTCATAATTGCCTCGATATCGTATCTAGCGAAGGGTGCCCTAAGAAACGCTTATGATCAGTACAGATCAAGTGGCTAAAATGCTAGACGAAGTGTTGACTAAGCAACGGGAAAACTTCAAGTTAGAGATGGATATGGCCATGCAGACGATGAGAGAAATGCATGACCAACAGATCCAAGCCTTGACAAAACATCAAGGTGAATCAGTCGGTACGCTCGGCGTCGACCAAGATGACAAATGATCGCACTGTGAGGAAGCACAAGAGGATGATAACCCTCCTGAACCACGCAACGCTGGGCATAATGCAGATGTTGTTGCTCATGAGAGCGAGAAGATCAAAGACCTCGAGAGCAAAATCAACTCATTGATTTCCGCTCAAGAGGTGAGGAAGGCGGGTATTCCTTGCCCATACCCGAGGGAGTGGGAATCAATCCCGTACCCATCTAAGTTTAACTTAATAAACTTCACACCGTTTGACGGGAAGGGTTCCCCGACGCAGCACTTGATTTACTTCAAGTCGCATCTCGGGGTCATTTCCGGCAATGAGCCCCTGATGGTTCGGTCATTCGTTGGCACCCTTCGTGGAGCTGCCTTCGATTGGTACCGCCGTCTTAAACAGGGGAGTATCAATAGCTGGGACGATATGGAGTCCCTGTTTCTCTCCAATTTCTTCGATGACGATACCGAAATATCCGTCGGAACGTTACTCGACGAAAAGCAGAAGGACGGAGAAACTGTGGATATTTTCGTCAAGCGATTCCAGAACAAGGCAATGAACTGTCGGGATCCGATAATAGAGGAGTTCATCCTCCAGACCTGCCACAACAACTTGTCGATAGACGTGCTCGAGGCAATGGGAACAGCACCGTCCACCACCTGGAAAGACTTGAAGGTCTGGGGTGAACAAGCCGAACGTTTCCTCAAGAGGAAAAAGGCGGAAAGAGGCCAGCCAACAGCGGAAGCCCCGAAACGTAACTTTGTCCCACGTGGCAAAGGGAAAGAGCAGACCAGGACGGCGGTCGTGAACCAAACGTTCCAACTCCAACCCCAGCAGCAGCAGCAGTAGCAACAACGGGCGCCGCAACAGGCACAATCACAGTGGCAACCGGGGCCACAGAAACAGAAGGCCTCAGAGCCAAGATTCCCGAAGTCCTATTCTTTTAGGGACGACGAGATTCCCGGTCTCTTCAAATATCTTGTGGAAAATAACAAGATCAAGCTCCCTCCGATTCAGAATCAAGAGGAAGCAATGAGACGAAACGACCCAAAATCTGCTGGCGTATCCGCGAGCAATTCATCACCCACTAAATCTGTTTTGACCTTAAAGATAAAATCGGGCCTTAATTGGCGTAGGGGTCATCACTATGAAGTCGTCCAAAGAAAGAAGGTCGAACAAATCACGGTGTCCATAAGCTTTGGGTCAGTGCCATTAACATGGTTTGAACCTAAACCGATGGTCAAAGTCGCAATAAAGGCGGTGAATGATGACCCACACAAACAGCGCCGAGAAAGGACTCGTGTCGCATACGGCCCCAAATGGTGAAATCTGTGGGTCCACCGGACACAGCGAAGATGATCAATGGGTAGCTTCCTCTTCATCGAAGAAGAAGTCAAAGCGAAAGGCAAAGGTATGCCATGCTACTTCGCGATTACGGAGAATGGCGGCGAGTGGCGACATTCAATTTGTCCAGAAGGAACACGAAGCCACGCCACGGGGAAGCGGAACAGTCTGAGATACAAGTACACGGAAGTTCACGATCCAAATGCCAAAACGCCGCCGAGCCGGGGTACCGACAATACCCTCACTCGTAGCCAGAAAGCGGCCAGTGGGCGCCAAAGAAGCAGTGAAACAATCTCGAAACTTCGGCTCGGCGGTCTTGGTTCAATCACCCGATTAGAAGAGACAAACCGGGAAGCTCCAACTCCCCATATCGCTTCGATATTATGGCACAATTGGCCAATATCCCCGCAAGGATCACTCTTTACGAGTTGTTGCGGTTGTCAAAAGAGACAAGAGAAGCTCTTCAAGAAGCCCTGGCCGATTCAGAGGTCTTCCTCACCTAGATTAAGCCGAGTCCAGAAGAGTCGGCCCAACAATGCAACCTTGCGGCTAAACACTTCCCCTGCATTACTTTTATAAAGGAGGATATGCAGATAAGGAATTCCAAGCACGATAGGCCGCTATACTTCACCGGGTATATTGGCTCTAGTGAAGTTAATCGGATCCAAGTCGATCCGGGTTCCGCTGTGAGCATCATGCCCCTGCGCCTCATGTATCACCTTGGAATCCACGCGATGGTGGCATCAGCGAACCGGTGATCTATGGATTTAACACCGGATCTCGGCATTGGGTAAAATCGGATAAAGTGCCAAATGGGGACTTAAAGTCGAAGTCACTGTTATGTGATTGACGCAGACTTCCTATAACTTATTATTGGAGTGCGACCTTGGATTCCACGGTAATGTTAGAGTCCCATCTACTCTTCATCGGTGTCTCAAATATGTAGACACGAATAATGAGTCAAGGCGGTGGTCGCGGACAAGCGGCCGTTTAAGGGGATGGAGAATTATTTCACGATTCTCTCCTCTACGGTAATGAGTCGGCGAATCATCGGCCCAAAGCACGGACAGCGGTGAAGAAGGCGATACGAAGCGGGCTTGATTATAGTGGTGGTTTTGTTTTAAATGACATTGTACCTTGTAATCAATCTTGGCGATGAAGAATGCGTCGGGCGAACATTGTAATTGGCAAATTGCCGATGAATCAATAAATGACGATTTAGAGTACCCTTTGTCTTTGAATGATGTGATGACAGGTTTAGATAACAATCCGGAGTTTCACTTACCGACTCGGTCGTCTTGCATTACACAAAAGCAACTCCGAGACTCTTTTGGGACAACACTCATCATCCCACGAAGATCAGGTAGTGAAAAAGACTTGATCTACGGAAGAGGAAATACAGTTCCAACGCCGAATCATTTCTTAGAAGAAGGTGTAACGAGCCTATCCTACACACATTCAGATATAGCCCAGAAACACGGAATATCATGAAGAAGTGGGGGTATGACTTGACACAAGGGGAAGGTCTATATTTTGGACGAGGTCCTCGAGTCCCTCCCAAAGCGGCATATGTCCCAAGAGGGAAGCCGGATAACTACTATGCATTTAGAAGGGGATTGGGATACGAATCCTCCTCAGAAGATGAATGCTCATGGCTGATTGATAATAATTCACCCGATGAGGGAGACGGACATTCGTCTGATTCTTCGGCTTGGGATTCCGACACCAGCCTCGGAGAAGCTTTCAAGGCTTTGATGTCAAATATGGCTACAGTCGACCCCACCACTATTGAGGATGATGAAGACATGCCAACATGGGAAGACCCATAGATCCATCAACTCAAAGAGTAGTTTGGGGATAGATTCGAGCAAAGAGAACCCCCCACTAAGGACGAGGTAGTCCAGATTAATATGAGGGACGAAGAGCATCCTAAGCTCATAAACATCAGCAATAGTCTTCCCCCGGAAGAGAAGGAAGAGTTGATCGCCCTAATCAGGGAGTATATCGATGTATTCGCCTGGAGCTATGAGGACATGCCAGGACTCGACCCTAATGTGGCGACACATCGCCTCAACATCGAGGTGGATGTCAAACCTGTCAAGCAACATGAGGCGGTTTAGATCCACAGATCTTGAAGGCAATCGTTGACGAAGTGAAGAAACTCATAGAATCGGGATTCATCAAGGAAATTCAACATCCGGATTGGGTGGCGAATATAGTCCCGGTCATGAAGAAGAATGGTTCGATTAGGATCTGCGTCGACTCTGAGACACGAGCGGCTGCTTGCCCGAAAGATGACTTTCCTCTTCCAATCACTGATGTCATAGTCGACAATACGTGTGGATTTGAAAGAATGTCATTCATGGATGGTTTCTCGGGTTACAATCGGATCAAGATGCACCCGATGATGCCAAACACCGGCGTTGAAGCCCATCGGTATATATTGCTACGGTCATGCCGTTCGGCTGAAAAATCTTTGGCGCCGCGTACCCGATGAGCAATGGCGAAAATTTTCGGGACCATCTCCGGAAAATGGTTGAATGCTCGTCGGCGACTTGGTGGTGAAAAGCGTGATAAAGGAGATCACATCAAAGATCTTAGAGCGGTATTCGAGCTCATGCGAACCCATCGACTAAAGATGAATCTGCCAAATCCTTCCTTGGGATGTCGGTGGCAAGTTCCCGGCTTTGTCGTCACTAATAAGGGCATCCATGTCGATCGACAAAGTGAAGGCGATTCAAGAGTTGCAACCTCAGAAATGCGAGAGAACTTCGGGGGTTACAAGAGGCGATTGGCGTACATCCGGCGGTTCATATCGAACCTATCACGGGAAGTGCCAACCGTTCTCTAAGTTGAACAAGAAGAGCGTGTCGTTTATTTGGGGCGGCGCTGTCGAAAACATTGAAGAGATCAAATCGTATCTCGCTAAATCTCTGTTCTTGTTGCACGCGATGGAAAACCGTTTCGATTTACATCAAGGCAGCGGATCACTTTCGTTAAGCGCCTTACCGTGCGGGGCGGCGGCGGCGGTCCGCGAGCGAGCGATGTATTACAGGCAAACATTAGTCGGTCGCGGAGTCGATACCCAATGGTGAAGCGGTGCCTTGCATTAGTATTAGCGATTGAGAAAATCGCACTATTTAGTCGGACGGGCGATTTATGTTATCTCTAACGTAAATCCGGTCTAAATATTTATGACCAGTAGGCCTCAATGAGTTGGCGTTTGGCGAAATAGGCCTTGCTCTTGTCCCAATATGACTTGCACTTCAAACAATAAAAGTCGGTCAAAGGACAAGCGATTTGCGATCTCTTGGTCGCCAACCCGACAGCGGACCTGATTGAGCTATATGATGATCTTCGGATGAAGTCGAGGAAGTCAACACTATCGCACCAACAAATATGGCGGTTGTATTTTGGCCAGACTTCTCGGGCTACTAATGTGGCAAGTGTCCCCGGATGTTCTAAAATCTCCGCTGGAGTCGGAGTTGTCTTGATCTCCCCGGGGAATCATGTCATGCCCCGTGCTTATTCACTCACTGAACCTTGCTCTAATAACGTAGCCGAATACAATGCGCTACTTATTGGACTTAGTTTCGCCAAGGAGCTGGGGGTCGAGTATCTCGAAGCGTACGGCGATTCGCAATTGGTAGTTAAGCAGATCCGTGATGACTACGAAGTTAGGAACCCTGATCTGGTCCCCTATCATCAGATAGCCATTGAAATGGCGGTCTCATTTGAAGAATTCTTCATCGAATATATTCCACGCCTTCAGAACGCTTATGCGGATGCATTGGTACATTAGCGATATCGGCACAACCGACACGAACAACTAGTTACGGTCGGGACTCACCAACTCTTCGTACCAATATATGATGAGGTACAAGAAGATAAAGGCGATTACCAAAGAGGTATATCGACCCAAACCGGTGGAGCCAGAAATTGCGCTTTCCTATCATCGACTCGTCTTGCGGTGATACGCGAGGCGTGAGGGAGAAGAGTCAATCGGCGAAGAGCTCCCGATTCTTTACGACCACGAGACCCGGATGTTATATCGTCGAGGGTATGATGATCTTCTACTCCGTTGTCTTTCAAACAAAGAGGCAAAAGAGGTCGCCGGGAAGCGCCGCGAAGGTGAATCACGGCGCACACCGGCTGGTCCCAAACTCTCGATCATTATTAGGAGAATGGGTTACCGGCCAACAATGATCAGCAGCGATCAAATGCAGCTAAGAAATGTCCGCAGCGTGTCAAATTCCGCGAACTATATGCATCGGCCTCCTAGCAGTTGCACCCTTGGCTACATCTTGGCCATTCGAGATATGGGGAATGGGCGTTGTAGGTCCCATTTTCCCGTCGGTTAAAGGAGATCGGTTTATTCTAGCGATCACCGACTACTTCGCCAAGTGGGTGAAGCAATCCCGCTAAAAGAAGTCAAAGCGATACCGTCATCAAGTTTATCAAACACCATGTCATCTATCGACATGGTGTCGAAACGAATCGTGCATGACAGCGGTCCCCAATTCATCGGCAATTCCTTCATCGGGTTTTGCGAAAAGTTCAAGATACAAGATGTCGTCGGCGACCTATAATCCGGCGGCAAGCGGATTAGGCGTTCAACAAGGCGATTATCAAGATTTTGTCGAAGCTTGTGAAGAATAACAAAGCGAGGCGGGGCGATAAACTTCGGAGAAGCACTACGGGCATATCGCTGCAACCGTCACATGCATGGCGGAGGCGACCCCATACTCCACGGTTTCACGGGTGTGAAGCGGTTCTCCGTTGGAAATCGAGATTCCGTCGCCGCGCCGCCCTTTCAGCGAGATGGCGGCCGAAGAACAACATCAAAAGCGTCTCGAAGAGCTTGAGATGTTAGATGAGAAGCGCTGGAGGCTCAACAATGCATTGAGTTCTATCAAGCTAGGATGTCGAGGACTTTCAACAAGAAAGTTGACGAGAGAACCTTTAAGGAGGAGATCTGCGTCCCGCGGCTAGGCGGTAGATAATTCTCAACTCTAAAAGAAAGGTAAATTCGAACCCAAATGGGGAGGACCGTTTATAATAGACCTGATCTATTCAAGCGGTGCATATCATATATCACCCGGTGGCGGAGCAACTAATCTTAGATAAGCGGGAAGTTCACGAAAAAGTACCACCCTTAGTACATTCGGGATAACCTATTTTGTGGGAAGTTCCTGGGAATATTTTACCGTTTCTTGAGGATAACCTAAATAAATTTATTTTCCATCAAAATTCTCTCACCGATCAAATTCATTTCACGGTGGGCCCACTAAAATCTTCTGGTCGACCACCGGCAAAATCCCCTCTCGATTCATTCCACGAGCGAGAGGTCCACATCAAATTTTGATTAGCGATCCTATAAAAGTGAAAGCTATCCATTCTTTTAAGACTCTCGAGGCGGAGATCCGCTCTTAGTTTCTTTCTCGTAGGAAATAGAATACATTCTTCCTTTCCCACATTTCACCTGGAGATAGAATACATTCTTCCCCTCCAGAAGCAAGAGATAGAATACATTCTTCCTCTCTTGTCCTAGATTCTCGGAGTGGAGATCACACTTTTAGTTTCGTCTTTCAAGATTCTCAAAATGGAGATCCCATTTTTAGTCTCTTTCACTGGAAACAGGACAAAAATCCTTCCTTTTCAACACTCGGAGATAGGAGATAAGATCCTCCTTCCTCTCCATCAGTAAGAGATAGGATACAAAACCTTCCTCTCTTATTTCAAATTCGTGAGTTTCCGGAGATAAGACACAAAACCTTCCTCTCCACTGGCAAGAGATAGGATACAAAACCTTCCTCTCTTGTTTCGAAGTCGGTCCTTCACTCGGAGATAGGAGACAAGATCCTCCCTCCTCTCCATCAATAAGAGATAGAATACATTCTTCCTCTTTTATTTTAGCTTTGATTTTACCCGGAAATAGGATATAAAATCCTTCCTTTCCACCTTCGGGAAATAGAATACATTCTTCCTTTCCCACATCAATCATTCTCCAGTCAAAAGAAGGCACCAAGATTCATCTTGGGGAATGTTATCCTAAATTCTAAGAAGGGATAAAGCCAGCGCCTCACACGCGTTGCCGGGTTAGTCTTCCCGTAAAAAAAAAAGACGAAGTCTATGTATTCAATATCATAGCAATAAGTCTAGAAGAGTTTCATTCTTTTAGCACAACGTCACGTGCGGAACGGATCCAGATAATCCGCACGCTAGCCCAACTCAAACGGTAGTTGGTAAAGGCTCATCAAACCCGTTGAGGTGGGGTTGGCCAATAACCCTAAAGCGGCGCTAACAGCGTCGCCGGTTTAGTCTTTTAGATTGAAGAAGACACGAGTTTGATTAAGGGTATTTTATCCGAAGCCTAAGAAGGGATAAAGCCAGCGCCTCCTGCAGCGTTGCGGTTTAGTCTTTTCGATTGAAGAAGACACGAGTCGATTAAGGGTATTTTATCGAAGTCTAAGAAGGGATGAGTCTACGTGTAACAGCGTTGTTGGGTGGTCTCTTGCGGTAAAAGTCACAGAGCCTATGTGTTCAATATCATAGCAACAAGTCTAGAAGAGTTTCATTCTTTTAGCACAACGTCCGCGTCTTGAGCGGATCTAGATAATCCGCCGCTAGCCCAACTCAAGCGGTAGTTGGTAAAGGCTAATCAAATCCGTTGATGGTGAGGGTTTGCTAAAATCCTATAAGTATTATGGTTAATTATTTACGGCGAAGTAAAAGAATCATAATAAACAATGAAAGGAATAGATCTTATTCATTTGAAGTAAATATAGAAGGAGCTACAAGCTGTTTAAACATCAAGTCTATGACAAAGGATTTGTTGTTGGTGAGACACTTCATCACTATAAGCTGGTGGAGTTCTCCTGCAACTCAATACGAAGGACTCCTCATTGGTATTGGTGTCTTCGTGGCTGCCTCTTGATCTCATCGGTTTACGCCCGACGATTCGAGTTCCCTAGGCAGCGGCGAGAGCTTCTTCCTTGTTGGCCTTAGCGGCTCAAAATACTCATCTTATCTTCCTCGTATGGAGCTCTCTCTGGCGGTATTATCCTCTCCTTTTCGCTACAATACCGGTCACGGATATGGTTTAGGGAAGAATATGTCGGTAACAACAGCTCGAGCTGATCGGTAGCGGTCTCTGCATCACGGACCTCGAGCCCGGTAAAACACGAGCATCGCGCCATGCCTCTAAGCGGCGTCGGTCGGCGGCTATGTATGAGGAAGCTCCAGCTGCCCGCAGTTCTTGTAGTCTCTGAAGCTTTCTCTCCAGATGAGCGAGGTCATCAGCAATGGCCTGAGCCAGCTCAGGATAACCCATATCCCGTATCAAGGCCATCCGGGGATCAAGCAGTGGCCTGAACTGATGAAGAGAAAGCCCGCCATGGAGAACCTTTTCGATCACCGTGTTCACCAAGGAAAAGAACGAGCGTACTTCCAAACAGATAATAAAACGAGATGGATCTTCATCCAGCATCAGCGCTCTCGCCAAATCATGGAGTCGAGATGTAGGCTCTACACAAAAGAAAAGAGGACCTTAGAATCTTTAATCAAGAAACTGGCGAAGTCATATTCAGTTAGAGGACTCTTACCCGTCTCCTTCAGCATAGTTTCAGGGACTGGCGAGTCTATCAGAGGAGTAACTATCACTGGGATACTGTTAACCGCAGCTGACCCCTCAGTATGCTCATCTATCTCAACGATCATTTGTAGTAGTGACTCGGCGGCGGGAAGAGGAGTGCTTGCCACTACACAAAGGGAATTTCTCAGGCTCCTTTAATTATAGTAGTATTGGCCAAATGGCTGGTCCTATAATTAATCGAAGAGAAAATTCATACCTTCTTCAGGGATTGTGGCTTCGGGTAAATCTTCACCAAGAGCATCGCCATCCTGTGACCAAGCGCGCAGCTGGTCATCCATGGAAGTGTTGTCGTATAAACCAGCTTTCACGAAATCTTCCATTGAGAAGTCTGAAAAAGAAGGCATTAGGAAAATGAATGTGGCTAAGAGGTGGCGAACAATAGGTAAAGCTACTTACTTCCTACAGCGGAGTTAACCCTCTTAGTCTCGGTTCGCACATTTGTCTCCTGCAATTTCGCTAAAAGAGCAAAAAAGCAAAGAGGCAATTAGAGAGTGCAATTAGAGTCGTTTAATTCCCGCATTAGCCATCTAGAAGAGGAATTATCGATGTTAGATGTACACGGATTAGCGAATCGGGTCCTACATTGGTCTCCTCCGCCATAGCTCCATACATTTGTTGAGTAAAACTTGCTCAAGATGAGCGTAACCGGGCCCAGAATCGTGTTGAGGAAAATCAAAGCCAGAATCATAATCCCTAAAACCCCCTGCATGCAAACGGAGAAATGTCAGTCTTCAAAAGCCAAAAATTTCAGATTACATCACGGTGAATTGTTACCTCCGTCACTGACTGGATCATCGCTGGTCAAGTCTATATCAAAGGACCGAGGATTCACGCGAGTCTTATGGGTTAACCTCTTTCGTTTAACCCCTCGAGAAGGTCGAAATTCTTCCTCTTCAACAGATTTTCCTAAAAAATTCAGTTGAATGAGAAATCCAATAGAGAGGATGACAAAACAAAGGGGAAAAGGAGAGAGTACCGAGGTTCTTCTCATAAACTGCAGCCTCAGCTTGGTCCTCTCCCAAAGTCCCAGCGCCAGAGTTGTGGAACTCCTCCTCAGTCTCAATTGGCGGATGAGATTGGCGACACTTCCTCTGAGCTAGAACGGCATCTTGGGGTGTCTGAGTGTCGGCCCGCAACAATGCTTCAGCCGCCAAATCTGAGATAGCCCTCACAGGGACCGACTCATTAGCTACTAATAGCCAACTGCAATGAAGGAATGTCGATTTCAGCTGACGGTCTGAGCTCGGGAGACTGAATCTAGCACCGGTACATCCCATGACGCTCCACAACCATGCTCGAAGGCCATCTACAAGTCCACCACAAGTCTGGAACCAGCGGTTCGGATTTCCAACATAGAATTGATCATAACCAACCTGGCGAGCAAAACGGCAGGGAAGATAAGGCTCAATGAAGCATTCTTCCTTTACTCGGAAAGTGAGATACCCTGGCCTGATGTTCACTAGCCAGTTGAAATAGCCAATGTCAAGTGAAGTCTGCTGTGTCTTCGGCACCTCCTCGTCGACCAAGGACTCACCATATTGACCAGAGAACCGAGGAAAACATCTGGAAAAGATCCACCCTTTATGAATCTGCATCTGTTTCTTGATCTCTGTAAAGCCACGCCCCTTCCATCTGCAATCCTCTACCAACCACAAGAAAGGAGTAGACGAATCTGTGGAACCCGGTGCTGACATCATGTCAGGACGATGAAGGACCAGCCAAGCCATCAAATAGGTATATGGGAACTCTACTCGGGCGGAAGGAATACGTGATGATGGCTCATCCTTTCTCTGAGTAAACGCCCGGACTATATGCCGCAATCCACGGTGAATATTGGCCACCATTACCGGAAGGAGAGAGAGTTCCTTCTTGTGGGCAAGCTGAACTGCAGGATAAAGGACCTCCAAAGATAAAGCATCATCAGATTGATATGGAACCACACATTTCTTTAGCCAGATTGCAAGATAGCCGGCTAGAAGAGTTGTCGGCTGGATAGGCTTCACCGCATGCCACAGAAAGGTTGCAAACTTGGTCCCTGGGGGTGTAGGCGTTGAAAAATACTTACAAGTTCCCCGAAACCAACTCGTGATGGGAAGTCGTCGAATGACAACCCATCGGATAATACGGACGTCGAATCGTTGAGACACAAACCCGACGGCAAACCCGGCGTCACAAGCACGGTCTAAACCGGACTTGAAGCGACGATCAGTTGAAGCTGTTGAGCGGAACAAACCAAGAGTTAGTCCGGAACCAAATCTGAGCGGAATCTAAGTGCAGGGAAGACCAAGAGTCAGAATAGGCAGGGCCTAAGCCCAAAAGATCGAGCGAAAATGGCGAACCGAGGCCACATGACCGAGTCACCTCGGCCAAGTTGGCGAAGTGGCTCAGCCATCATGGTCGAGCCACCTCGGCCAACTTGGCCGAGGTGGCTCGGCCAAGTGGCCGAGCCACTTGCATGGCCGGTTCACACACCCCCCCCATCCTATAAATAGGGGGGTCTTCCTCAGTTCGGGAGGTCGGTCGGGGGGGGAATTTCCGGAGCTGATTTTCAAGAGGTTGGATTTTCTGATATTTGTGAGAGAGCTCTCGCGAGATCTGGCCGTTGGCCTGATTCAGAGCACCGGCGAGCACGAAGTTCACCGACGCCGATCTACAATCGCGAGGTGGCGAATGCGGGTCGGGGACTCTGATTACCCTTTGGGGATAGCGCTGTGATTTCTCCTAGTAGATCTCACCCGCTCCGGCGATCCTCTCCTTCGTGAGTGCGATCCCCGCAGGCGATCCTCTCCTTCGTGAGTGCGATCCCCTTAGGCGCTTCATTTCCTTCGTGAAACAAGCCCCTCTACGTCTGTAGTTCCAGAATCTAGGTTTCTACCAGGATCCGAATTGCGCGGTGGTCCACGGACGAATAAAAAGTCCTCGGCACAGGCGAAGAACCCACACAAGCGAGGATCCCGTATAATAGAGATCTGAGCGTTTGTTCATACAGGAAGAAGTTGTAATCTTTTTTTTTCATTGTACGCCTTAAATAAAAGGCAATTTTCCTTTTGTTCGAATTTTATTGTAGGCCCAAGAAGCTGTAAACGAGTTCAACAACAATGAATAACAAAACAACTTTCCCCGCGAACAGGGGGAAAACCATCTTTAGCATAGCTGAGCGTATAGGAGTTAGCCTCGGACCTCTCGATCAGTTCATTAACCTTCGAAGGAGTGAGCGGTGACAGTTCACATATTTCCTCACCAGATTTGTCCTCCAAATGACGGAACAAATAAAGGGCGACCGCCTGCACTCACTTGCAATTTTCCTTTTGGCGCAAGGTTGATTGGGCGAGCTACATAATAATGACAAGTGAGATCCCATAAAGTCTTGTAGCGATTGGTGTGTGTTTTGGTGACTTCGGTTCGATTGGAAGGAAGTACTCGATCTGACATCTTCCCCATGGGTAAACACGAAATTGGTACATCTCATGTAAAGCCATTGACTTCGCGTGTTTGGTGAAAAGCGTATTGAATCACGGATTATAGAGCTCGAATAAGGTGAAGAAATGGTTGGCTGATTGGAAGGCCATACATGGTGGCACGAATCGCTAAATACAGCCGTAAGCACGGTTCTCCATCCCATCGGTTGAGGGCGTAGTTGGTCGGCGACCCACCAATGTTTACGATGAGTGAACCCGGTAGTAAAATCTATGACTAGATGATGGCATCTCGCTAGCGTAGCGAGGTGGTTCTTCAAAGTCGGCGGTAATAAAAGCTCATCACGGGCGGTGTGTCCAACCCACAATTAGGGATGAAGGCCAATGATCGATTCTGTTGGAACACAGGCTGGCTGGCGGGTAATAAACCCGCAATGGATATGATCATGCTCCTCGGTCGGGCCAAGACATGCAGTGGCATAGCATGGTGTCCGAGGTCGGTCAATGAGAGCCGACGAGGTATCCGGGAATATACAAAGGACCTCCGTCGTCGTGTTCAACCACCGCCACTCGATAAAAGGCGTATCGAATCCTTAAGCGAGTCGCCGAACGGATAATCTATTTTTCGCAAAGGTTGATGGAGCTGGTGTCTTTACAAGTGGCGATCGGTAACCAATAGTCTGAGAATGCGGGAACTCCCCTCAAGTACGGTCTGAATCATCTCCGAAGATGTGCAGGGTGCAAATCGGCGAGATAAAAATCGCGGGATCGTCACCGTGGAATAATATTCACTATGGCCCATCAACCGCGTAAGTCGAAAAGCTCGAGGAATAATCAAGCGAAATCGAGAAAATATTCAGTTAGTAAAAGGCGGTGAATTCATCTTACATAGATTGAGTCACGACCTTATAACGGGTACGACGATTTCATCCGTATTGAATACCCGGAGAACGATAAATATAGTCGTGTAAACAAAACGGCAATATATCCCGTTCTACAGAGCATGGATACGGTATGAAATCGCTCCCATTAAAGATATCGAGATGGGTGATGACCAAGCAAAACCAATCTTTGAAGCGTTAATCCCCACGAAGGAGAATCTCGGCTCTTCCCAATCGCCTCACAAAGGAGAACGAAGCGGGGTCGCAACGAGGGTACACATGAGAAGATGAAACAGAATCCGAAGCGTCGGTCCCCACAAAGGAGGATTTCGGCTCTTCCCAATCGCCTCACAAAGGAGAACGAAGCGGGGATACAACGTATATATATCACGAAGATGATATGGCGCACCACGAAAGAAGGGCGTGCATTCCGCAGCGGCGTCGCGAGTTGATCGACCCCTTGGAACATGAGATCTTCGTGACGACATCGGAAACTGCAAAAGAAGACAAATAAAATCAGATTTAGCACAAGAGACCCGTTGGTCAGGTCGTGGCTCGCCGGCCATGACCGAGGCACCAACGGGTGCCCCGGCTCAATCGAGACCGAGCGCCAGGCTTCGGTCGAGGCAGCGCCATGCACTCGGCCGCCGGTGCCTCGCCGTTCGTGCCCTCGTTCTTCTCCCCTCGCGGTCCGCGTCACCTGCACGCACAAGAAGAAGAGAAGAAGAAAAAGAAAAAGGCGTTGTAAAACACTCGTGCGCGTACCTCGTTGTTTGAGAGAGATGAGACAGTGAGAGACGAGATGAAAACAAGAGAAAAAAGTGCAGGTAGGGGGCCGGCCTAGGTCAGAGGCAAAGGGGTGATCATGGGTATTTATAACAACTCCTAATGGGCCCAAATCAATTCTAATTAGAACTCTAATCAGCCCCTAATTAGGAGTCCTAATTGGAACCTTATCCGGATGTCAAAATAGTGTCAAATCAGTCCGTTAATTGGCTCCTACTCCCTCCGCCATATTTGGAAGGATTCTGAAGACTTATTCGGCAGGATAACACCTCGCGAAGGATTACATCGACGCTAATCAACGCGTCGCCTAATCCTACTCCAATCAGGAATACGAGTATAAACTGTTTCCTAATTTGTCGAGAAGTTTAGGAAGAATATTTCCATAAAAAATATTCTTAGGGATAACTTCGATTGTGCGGATTGCATCGGCTAATCAGCGTCGCCTAATCCTACTCAATCGAGGAATACAGTATAAACTGTTTCCTAATTTGTCGAGAAGTTTAGGAAGAATATTTCCATAAAAAATATTCTTAGGGATAACTTCGATCGTGCGGATTGCATCGGCGCTAATCAGCGCGTCGCTAATCCTACTCAATCGAGGAATACAGTATAAAGCTGTTTCCTAATTTGTCGAGAAGTTCGGGAAGAATATTTCCATAAAAAATATTCTTAGGGATAACTTCGATTGTGCGGATTGCATCGGCTAATCAGCGCGTCGCCTAATCCTACTCAATCGAGGAATACAGTATAAACTGTTTCCTAATTTGTCGAGAAGTTCCCGGAAGAATATTTCCATAAAAAATATTCTTAGGGATAACTCGATCGTGCGGATTGCATCGGCGCTAATCAGCGTCGCCTAATCCTACTCAATCGAGGAATACAGTATAAACTGTTTCCTAATTTGTCGAGAAGTTTAGGAAGAATATTTCCATAAAAAATATTCTTAGGGATAACTTCGATCGTGCGGATTGCATCGGCTAATCAGCGTCGCCTAATCCTCGCTCCAATTAGGAATACGAGTATAAACTATTCCACAATTTTCAACGAAGTTCCTAGAGAATAAACCCATATTCTTAGGGATAACTTCGATCGTGCGGATTGCATCGGCTAATCAGCGTCGCTAATCCTACTCAATCGAGGAATACAGTATAAACTGTTTCCTAATTTGTCGAGAAGTTTAGGAAGAATATTTCCATAAAAAATATTCTTAGGGATAACTTCGATCGTGCGGATTGCATCGGCTAATCAGCGCGTCGCCTAATCCTACTCAATCGAGGAATACAGTATAAAGCTGTTTCCTAATTTGTCGAGAAGTTTAGGAAGAATATTTCCATAAAAAATATTCTTAGGGATAACTTCGATTGTGCGGATTGCATCGGCGCTAATCAGCGCGTCGCCTAATCCTACTCAATCGAGGAATACAGTATAAAGCTGTTTCCTAATTTGTCGAGAAGTTCAGGAAGAATATTTCCATAAAAAATATTCTTAGGGATAACTTCGATCGTGCGGATTGCATCGGCTAATCAGCGTCGCCTAATCCTACTCAATCGAGGAATACAGTATAAAGCTGTTTCCTAATTTGTCGAGAAGTTCAGGAAGAATATTTCCATAAAAAATATTCTTAGGGATAACTTCGATTGTGCGGATTGCATCGGCTAATCAGCGTCGCTAATCCTACTCAATCGAGGAATACAGTATAAACTGTTTCCTAATTTGTCGAGAAGTTTCCGGAAGAATATTTCCATAAAAAAAATATTCTTAGGGATAACTCGATCGTGCGGATTGCATCGACGCTAATCAACGCGTCGCCTAATCCTGCTCCAATTAGGAATACGAGTATAAACTATTCCACAATTTTCAACGAGAAGTTCCTAGAGAATAAACCCATATTCTTAAGGATAACTCGATAACCCTCAATTTCCTCCCACTGTGATACTCCGAAAAGGTATACGAGTTTAAACTATTTCCTGTTTCGACGAGGAGTTCCCGGATTCCATAAAAAGTATTCCTGGGGATAACTCAATCATCGCCAATAAAGTTTGAGGGTCATAATGACGCCGGTCAACGCGTCTCGGAAATCCCAAATTGCCTCCTATTTCGACAAAGAATCCTCGGAGGATATTTCCATGAAAAGATTTTTCCTCGCGCTGCGGTCAAACCAACAGCACACGTGATGATGGAAGAATTAGCCGATTGAGGGTTATGAAATTCCACGTATTCGACACCAGTCAACGTGTCGCCAACAAGGAGTTCGCCGATATACGGAGAAGTCCAAAAGTCTGATGGTTAGTTAAACAACAACCAACCGACACGAGTTACAAACAAAACTCGCCCACCAGCTTCGAATCAAGATTTCAACAAGCGGTCAGACAATAAATGCAGCACCGTGACCTTATCAGAAATCCTACAAAGCACTGGATGATCTGAAAGAATCAAAGACTTGAAGCTAACTTTCGGGACCCTTTGCCGACTAAAGGCCGGGAACCATCATGTCCAAAGTATTCCAGGCTCGCCTATAAAAGAACGAGACTGAAATACTTTGGAGGGGGTATCTGTAGGCGTTGAAAAATACTTACAAGATCCCCGAAACCAACTCGTGACGGGAAGTCGGCGAATGACAACCCATCGGATAATACGGACGTCGAATCGTTGAGACACGAACCCGACGGCAAACCCACAGCGTCACAAGCACGGTTTAAACCGGACTTGAACAGACGATCGGATTTCAGAACTAAGGAACCGGAACAAACCAAGAGTTAGTCCCGAAACTAAATCTAAGTCCGGGGAAGACCAAGAGTCAGAATAGACAGAACCTAAGCCCGGAAGATCGAGAAAAACGACGAAACGGCAAAAACGGCGAACCAAGGCCACTCGACCGAGTTACCTCGACCAAGTGGCCGAGGTGGCTCGGCCATCATGGCCGAGCCACTTCGGCCAACTTGGCCGAGGTGCCTCGGCCAAGTTGGCCGAGGTGCCTCGACCATGATGGCCGAGCCACTTGTGTGGCGGCGTTCCCCGATCTTATAAATAGGGGGGTCTTTCTCAGTTCAGGGGGGATTTTCTGATTTTTGAAGAATTCTCGCGAGATCTGAGCCGTCGTTGCATCGTTCGAGCACGGCGATCACAAGTTTGATCTACGCCGATCTTCAACAACAGGTAAGCAAATTGGTCGACTCTGAGAATAGCGTGATTTCTCCTAGTAGATCTCACCGCTCCGTGATCCTCTCCTTCGTGAGTGTGATCCCCGGCGATCCTCTCCTTCGTGAGTGTGATCCCTTAGCGCTTCGCTTTCTTCGTGAAATGAGCCCTTCACGCCTCAGAGTTCCGAACCCGGTTTCCACGGATCGAATTGCGCGGTCGTCCACGGACAAGATCCCGGGCACAGGCGAAGAACCCACACAAGTGAGGATCCCGAATAATAGAGATCCGAGCGTTTGTTCACAAAAGGAAAAAGTTATAATTTTTGTTTTCATTATACGCCTGAAATAAAAAGGCATTTCTTTTTGTTTGAATTTTGTTGTAGGCCAACGAAGCTGTAAACAAGTTCAACAAACAATGAATACAAAACCGACTTTTACCGCGAACAGAGGGCAAGAGACACGATGAACAATGCCCAAGGTCAAAAAGTAAGGAGTTAATTTGCGAAACCCCCCCCCCCCAATCAGTTTGAATAGATTTGAGTTTCATGTTGAATTGACGTTCAACCATCGCCAAAAATTTTGGAAAAATAGTAAACACCTCAGATTTTTTAGAAAGTGGAAAAATACACATGTACTTGGAGTATGCATCAACAAATAGAACAAAATATCGATGACCATCAGAAGACATAGTAGGAGAAGGACCCCAAATATCACTAAAAATAAGCTCAAGAACATAGTTGCATTTATTATTGGAAACCGACAAAGACAACCTAGAAGATTTTCCAAGTTGGCAAGCAGTACATAGAGAATTAAATTTCAAAGAAAAACAAGGAAGACAATGTCTCTTTATTATAGTCCTAACTAGTTGGCTATGCAGGTGACCGAGATGCTGGTGCCAGATATCAGTTGAGGCCCGTTCAGCTAGATGAGAAATAGAGGGGGATTGAGGAGCGACTTGGTTGCGGAGAGTGTAAAGGCCATTTTCACTAGGTCCGATAAGTAGGGTTCGATGGGTGACCTGATCCTTCACAGCAAAAAATGACGAGTGAAACTCAAAAGACACATTGTTATCTTTAGTGTATTGTTGGACAGATAATAAAGATTTTGAAATGGTCGGGACATGCAAAATATTGGAAAGATGAAACGATGTAGTAGGTGTGTGTAAGGTGGATGAACCAACTTGAGAGATAAGGAGACCTTTACCATTACCAATATGGAGGCTGTCGGAGCCAAGGTAGGACTGAGAGTCATCCAAACGGCCGATATCCGGAGTGACATGGTGATTCGCGCCGGTATATGGAAACCAAGTAGGGGAGGCTACAAACATAGCTGGCACATTGGTGAAGTGAGCGGAAGGAGGGCCAACGAGAACACCACGCTGATAGCAGGTAAGGGCAGTGTGATTTTAGAACCATTGCAGATTTGGCATCGAGTGTTGAACTGGCCACGGCCTCGACCACGGCCACGTCCACGGCCACGCCCCCGGTTGTTGTACCCATTAGACTGATTGTTGTACCCATGGAACTGCTAGGGAGGGAAACGACGACCGAAAAAATTGTTTGGGCCAAATATCGACCATAGCGGCGGGCGAAGCGGCAGCCATAGGGCGGCGAGCCATAAACTCTGAAGCGGTCCCGGCCAGCCCAAAGCGGGGAGACGAGGAGGCCTTGAAGCGGCCATGAGGAGGATGCCCTAGCGCAGCCAGGCCCTGCCCAGGCACGCCCAATCCAGGCGCAAAGGGCTGATGGCTCACGGAAGAGAGGAGACTGGACTGCAGGCCGGCAAGGAGGTAACCAGCGGGCAGCAGGCTGGCGGCCTGGGGCTGGAACAATGCTCCGGTGAGGTGTGCCATAGGAGAGACAGTCTCGACAACATGACGGCCATGAATCATGGCTGAGGAGAAGGGCGTGCAAATCTTCAAAGGAGACGGCTTCGGGATGAGCATTAAGGGTCGTAGTGAGATCCCAGAACTCGGGACGGAGACCCTTAAAAATATATACGTTCAAGTCCGCAATAGAGATCAGACGTCCAGCGGCAGCAAGCGAATCAGAAATATTTTTGGCAAGATAAAGGTAGGCAGTGACTGAAAGATCATTTTGTTTGAGTTCATGAAGGGATTCATGGAGTTGAAGGATTCTTGTATTCGAAGGAGACGCATAGGCACGCGCCAATGATGTCCAGATTTCAGAAGACTTCGTAAGACCGACAATAAGTGGAAAAGCCTATTCAGATAGAGTAGAAAGGAGAATAGAGACAACAAGTTGATATTGTTGTTGCCAAGATAGGAAATCGGCGTTGATTTGTGGGGTGGATTAGTTGGCGGAAGTAAGATGGGTGGGTGGTGGGGGAAAGGATCCGTCAATGTATCCCATTAGGGAGTGGCTACACAAGAAAGGAGTGATCTGCGTTTTCCAATACAGATAGTTGTGAGGGTTGAGTTTGATGGATAGGTAGTGACAGGCGTTTTGAACAACGGGTGGTGGTGGTGGTGGGTTGGGAAACACAACGGTGGGGGAGGAAGATGATGATTGAGACATGATGGAGAACAAAGCAAGGAAGGGGAAAGAGGAGAAGGATTTTCGGTCTTACGTGCAAGTAAGGGTGAAGGCGGCACGAAGGTGCTCAGCGACAATGCACGATGGCCAAGAAACCTGTAAATTCGGTGGCCGAATTTTTTTTTTGAAGATGGCCAAAAAAAAAAAGAGGATTGACGGCTGGCTAGGGTTTCAAAGCTCTGATACCATATTGTTTTAGAGAATAATTAATTTCTGTATATCATAACTAATCAATATACATGTGTATATATAGTGAGGTTACAAGAGATGGAAAGTATCTATCTAAATCTCTAAAGATAGTATCTAATATCTAACGGAATCTCTAACGATATTATCTACAATAATTATCACCACATAATTACATATAATATCTCCAATACTTTTAATATCTGGTGACTGAATATTACAAGGAAAAAGAAAATAAAAATGTCTTATGATTCTTGGTTGTCTTAGAATTTTTCCCCTAAAATTTCCTTGAATCGTCAAAGTATCCCTACTCCAAATTCATTCTTTTAACCCTTTTATTACGTATGTTGTTCAATATTCATATAGTTCATGTATTATATATGTGTGAGCATGCATTTACAGTAGTTCAGTAGTATGCATGTCTATATTACATAAAATATATTGAATGTTTTGAAGATCATCATGCCTCTGCCATCGATGATTGTCTTTTCTGCAGTCAAAAACAAACATCTCTAAAGAAGATGGCTAAGGTTAGATTGCTTAATTAAATTAAGAGATAATCAAGAAGGATAAACTATAGTTGAGCTTGTTAGAAGCGGGTTATTACAATACTGATAATTGCTGGGGTCACCCGTCTTTTATTATTCACCAAGCTGCAGAATAAATCTCAACTATTCCCAACATTTGTTGCTGGCAGACTCAAGAGAATCCAAGGTCCCATTTGTTTCATGTTTTGGTTATAATCTGACGCATTCATGCCTTTTTTTTTTTTTTTTTCCTTCCTCTGAAAAAAATCTAACTTATTTGTGCACTTGTTACTTCTCTCAAACATTAAGAAGCTTTTCGAATTATTCAGGACCACTAGAGTTGTTATTAAGGAAACTAAAATGGGACTATTTTGCGATCTATCCAACTTCTCTTACATTTCCATGGGGAAAAAAATTCCTGCAAAGAGCCCTCTATAGAACATTGGAGAGATGAGAAGATGACACTTGATATATCAAAAATCTATCTACAATGCGATAGATATGTTACTAAACTGATATGCTAGGTGACATTGTCTCTTTACTCCAAAAATAAAAGTAAAAATAAAAACAAAAACAAAAACAATTGAGGACACAATCTAGTCTAGAATTTCACAGCCACAGAGTGATTCTCAACCATATAAACGCGATCACTACTGCATAAGGAACAGAAAGTGCATCCATCATGATAATTTCTACGGCTTTGGTTCAAGAGGATTATTTGCATATCCCATATAAACCTGGTTTCCTGAAAGAGATGCTTGCTTGTAGCAAGCGCTGAAGAAAATAATTGATAAGGTATTATTATTGAACACAGCAAATTATCGTACCACATGCTACAAGCACTGATTTATTCCACACAGGAGAGAAAACACACTTGGTTTACAGAAATTTGTGCTGAAAAGTTCATGAATGAAATTGACTGCTTAGATATATTACAAGAGTTCAATTCCGAAAATAATGGATAAGTTCATTAAAGGTTCCTGAAGCAAAATCTGGAGCCCATGTCTACACTTATCGCCGCAGCTGATTATGAATATGCATAAAACTGAACAGGGCCTGTTGCTCTTCTCATGGCCTTATGTCCAAGCTGCTAGAATTGAGGGGGAAAAAACAGAGTTAGAAAATGTAACACTTCGCGCACATAACACAGCATCAGTCTTTCCCAGTATTCATTTGATTAATAAAGAATAAATAGTTAAATTGCAAAAGAAACATAAAGATACGCATAAATGAAAAATATAGAAAAGGATATGTTAGAGGAGGTAAAGAACTAAAGATCATAGTGGATTACATCTCAAACTTATTTCCAGTTTCAGGGAAGTCACAAAACAATGAGGATAGTGATATTAGTATATTAAGATACATGTCAAAAAGTATAACCATTAACCAACCTATGAAATTTTTCGCAAACTATATTTCCCAATAACCCTATGATCCATATCTGAAGTCAAGTTAGATTTATCGAATGCCTTTCCTACTACTTCAATCTACAGGATCTTAAGTTTTGTTCTTGTTTCCCCAAACTCAGTTTACAAAAAAAGATCTTTTTTACCAGTCAGCCTCTGCCACAAAAGAAATATAATCCTACTTTCACAATTGGAGAGTATGTATACGATTCTTCAATAACAATTTAACCATATTTTGGCCAATTTCTTATAGTTATAACTAAATACTTGATGCAAAAAAATTTAAATTAAATTCATGATTGCGCCTAGATCTACTTTCCATAGTAAGTTACCACTACAAGCATTTGACACTTCTTGTTCAACTATAGTAACTTATTATCTACAAGTAATATAGAATAATAGACACACAAAATCTACGATACTTAAGTTATCCCTCCATAATTTTGATTTACAGAGCCCTCTCTTTTTTCCATCAAATATACCCCACTAATCATGTATAGATGATGTTCACCACAGCAGCCTACACTACTCCAGACAGTTCTGTACTATATAAACTAATATATATTGATAATAAGCACCACAACTGCCTAATAATTACTTCAAAATTTTGTGAAATTTACACCAGACATTGACTATAAACTGTTCTATGGTGCTGGGTATATATCCTTTAGCGTATGCTACGCAACTTCATAATGGACGTTTTTTTTTCTTCATTCCATAACGGTAGCGTCATTTTGTAAAAGCACCTTATACAGTACCCATGAACACTTTTTATCCATCCCCATAGAAGGTTATTAACATTTTACAGCCTTTACTTTTGGCACACCATATATACTTCAAATCTTGAATTTTTCAACAGTATATGCCTACAAGTTTGAACGTATCCAACAGCATTCTAACACCTCTTAGAGCTATAGTGAAACAAAAATTAAAGCTCGAATATTTAGCACATTATAATCCAAGAAAGAAAAGCTAACAGAAAACTATCATTCAGGAAATGAAAAAAAAAATTTAAACATGTACGTGTCGGCCGACATGGTAAGTTGCCTTAGTACTTATGTGTAATAGAATGCTTCAATGTGATATCTAAGAAACGATGAACAACATTCCCATATATTTATTCAAAAAAGTCACGTGGAAATCAAGCAGACTGCATATAATCCTATTTATTTAAAACTCATGATGATGTTCTCTGCCCAATAATCGGTCACCAAACCTCTTAACCAGACATTTTTCCTAATAGTAACTCGAAAGACTTGTTACCACTCTGGAAAAAAATTTGGGTTATTTTTCACAAAATCTTTCCCTTTTAACATGAAGAATTATGGAAGAATTACTGGTTTATACCAGTTATGATCAATTGATCACAGATAACACAGATGTCGGTTCAATTTAACCTATTAAACTTGTACGGTTAATTTAATTTAAGTCCTCTCACAATTGTCTCCTTCGGTCCAACTCTCTTTATAACTGAACATGTACATTTCCCTCCATTTTCCAATTTGATTTCTTAAAAGGACATGAACCTTCATCAAACTCTGAAATCGTAGGTACCTCCAATTACACAGAGATAATCAATATGTTATGAGAGAATAAGCTAAAGTCATGCATAACTATTCCTGGCAACAAATTGCACAACATATAGCTACTAAACTTATTTGCCCCACAATATTGAGCAATGCTCAGAAAGTTCAGAAGCTGGAAATCCAACAGAAACTAATAGGATTCAAGGGTTTCCATAATGCTATTGCATTATACATGTTACCCAAGTCAACAAAAATAGCAAGTGATCATTGATCAAAACATCGACCCATAAAAAATTAGAGGCTGCCTGTAACTCCGTGGACATTGAATGAATGAACAATTTGGATGCCTAACCATATAAATTTGAAGATCAGTCACCCACAGAATTGACATCCGTAGATTCAGATATTTATTAAGTTATTATACAAAACATGGCAAACAACACATATTTATACATCAATGCAGTAACTCCTTTACTAACAACCATATATAATAAAGAGATAAATACAATCAACCACTCATCACTATTGTTGATTCTTTTCTATTTGTTTAAATTTCTACCGTGGATCTAAAACAAATGGTTTTCAACTTTGTGGATGGAGGGATCCACTTATAGATTTTGATAGTTGAATGATGATTTACTATGATTGTATTATGAAATAAGTCGGAGTATAATCACAAGCTTTCTATGCGCTGATTTCTTATGCTTTCCTGACATAACACTATCAAATTAACTTTTAGTAATTCAAACCTCAGATATCTTATTGGTCTTCCTTAACTACTATTGGCATATCAATGGACTTATATTGGACTGAATTAGCATGCTAAAAATATTACAACATGTCCTCCACGTATAGATTTCACCAAACAATTATATTCTTCATGAACACACAAAGGTATAACCTAAAAGCATCACCTGAAAGAGTTTATAAGGCATCACCCTGCTAGGGGCATAAACATAGAGGATACTGATCTTCGATATCTAGATAATGGAAGCAGAAAGTTTAAAGCAGCCTAACAACCTGACATTTCATAAACATCACCAAAATTCATTATTGACGTATCCACGAGAAGTAATACATTGACATTAAGTTCCTCATACAAGCTCTTGCACAGAAAATATTACAAGACAGTTGTCAAGAAGTGAATGGCACAAGATCATCGTTCTTATTTGAGATTCCACAAAGCACAGCAACAGCACAAAGTAAATTAATTTTATGAAGAAGCAAGAATACTAACCAAGACTTAAAAACACTAGAAGATGATATCCTCATCCCTCTCTCCACCAGCAACAAGCATGTTGTGAGCAGCACCAATCGAGATCCCTTTCTGCAGCGAGATCTTCTCAGCAAACTGCTCTTCTGCATACTCCCTTGATGACTGCATCTGCCTCTCAATCTCTCTCCTCTTATACCCCTGAATCTTCTTCAACCTAAAAAAATCTTCCCTCTCCAACTCATCCAGCTCCCCCTTAATATAACTAATCGTATTCTCGAGCCTTGGCTTCACAACATTTTCTAAAGCATTAACCCTCCGGTTAGTCGTCTTAATGGCCTCATCCAAAGTCAAGAAAGAAGTCTGAAGTGAAGCAAGCTCCACCAAAACCTCAATAGCCTTAACATGTGCAGCACGACAAGCTTGTATCTGTTGTCCACCACGGGCAAGCCCTGTGAGATCATTGGAGGACTTGGAATCAGCTAGAGACGAGTCAGTGTAGTGCTCAAACTTAGGTAGCTTGACACCCGCAACATTTTCCTGGCGAGAGCGAACACGAACAGAAGCAGAGCGCACATTCTCGAGGACAATATGCTTGATGTTGTCACCCGCAGCATACTTGGCCTCGGTTAAAGCAAACGAGGATGCACGCATGATCTCGCCCATGGATTCTTTTGCGGAGACTATGTTTTTGAGTATTTGACGGAATTGGACAGTCAGGGCATCGGATTTCTTCTTGAGGAGGGCATGGCCCCGGGTGGCACCGACCAGCCGGGCTTTCATGACACCAAGCATGGTGACGGTGGGGACCACAGTCAGGCGCTGGCTTTGACCGGACATGGTTGATTAAGGAAGGAACACAAAGGCAATTGCAGTCGAGAGAGTCTGCAACGAAAGCAATTTCAACTACTTAAGTTGGGCTTATTTTTCTATTTAAGATAATTTACAACAATCACGGCGAATATTCACAACCAAGTAAAAAAAAATCTAATAAGAGGCACAGGGACTTTAACTGCTATTAGGGTTAGGGCCTCTCTTCTGAACTCTATTAAGCAGAGATCTAACTAGGTAAAAATCTAATAAGAGATCAAATAGCGAGGATTAATCAAGACAAAGTATAAAACAAACAGAAACCTGAGATTTTAAAAAGATCAAAATCTCCACAGTTTAAGATAATATCTTAAGATTTTATAACCCAAAAAATGAACTTTAATAATTTCAACTCGATTGGCAATAATATTAAGGATCTGATACTAGTCCAATAACTCTAGATTCTGCAACTAAGACAACTAAAATTAGAGCTTTCATTTATAAATCCCCAAATTATTGCCCAAATAAAATTAAATATAAAATTATGGGAAAAAAGATTCAGGTACTAGTACAAGATCTATGAAACAAATTTAGAGATTAAAAATTACCCAAGATTTGATCTTTAGATGACTGATCTGAAACCCCTTTCTCAGAGAAGCACAATTTTTTTTTTTTTTTCACGGATCCCTTCTTTGTGAGAGGAAACAGGTCAATAATGAAAGAGAAATTTCTTATTAGGATCCGAAACGGGTTGGGGCTTAATGGTTCGGGTTCGCTTTAAGATCCGAAACATGTAGTTTGACGGGTCGGATTTAGTTTTGGATCCGTTTAGAACGTTTAGATGTGAAACCGAAACAGGAACAGGTTTGACACCCGAGATGGGGCTCGAAATTATTTATTTTATGTTAGATTTGGATCTGATCCAGATAATGAACTTTGTCGTATGTGATAGATAGATGCTAATTCTGTAAAGGGCTAAGGTGTCATAGTTTTATTGTTGGTTAATGGCTTAATTTTTGGTGCTCCTTGTTTACTTATTGCTACAATTCAATTCAAATTACAAGAAATAACAATCAAATTAAATGGCAAAATAATTTAAATATTAAGATTAAAGACTGAATACAAAAGAATCAAACCAAGATTTAACAAATAAATCGTTAAAAGAACAAATCAAACTTGAACACCCTTTAACAGAACCACCACTATCTTAGAGAAAATAAATCTCTTTGGACTCATAAATTATGTGCAACAAGAAAATCTTAAGTATTCAAGCAATGAAAAATGCACATCCAGCAAGATTTAACAAATTTTTCCTAAGTTTTCTTTTCAAATTCCTAAACTTACCACTCCAATATACTTCTAGCTTGAATCTCCTCCTGCAACTCGCTGACAGTAGGCTGCAAATCCAAAAAAAAAAAAAAAAGAATTCAAACCAAACCCAAAATTAACCCAAAAAAATGAAATCCATCACCAGATCCAAGAAAAAGAAGAGAACCAAAGTTGGCATATAGAAGAAGAGAAAGAGAGGTGAAAGCTCGAATCCCAAAATCTCAATTTTTATCTAGGGTTAGGGTTTCGGTGGAAGTGGAGAGGATTGAGAGGGAGCTCGATAGAGAAATCAATCGAGAGAATAGAGTTCGAATCTAGGATTTAGGGTTTCGGTGGAACTGGAGATAGAGGATCGAGAGGTTCTCACCGTTTTCGATGATTGTCGTCGTCGCCGGAGGTGAGATTAGGGCTTGCAAGTGAAACTGGATCGTCGTCGTCGTCGTCGTCGTCGTCACCGCCGGTTGAGAGAGCGATTGAGAGCGGAAGTGGAGAGGGAAGAAACGAGCGGAATTGTAAATGACAGGGTACGGGTTGGTATTTAGAATTCTGGGTTTAGTATGTGTTTAAAATGTTAATGGATTTGGCCCAATATCCAGTATTCAAATTCTTTTGAATCCAAATAATAGAATTGGGCCAAATACAGTATTTGAAATGAAATCCTGGTTACCAAACAGGCTGTAACATAATTTTAAGATCGACTTGATTAGTATTTCAACATTGTTCAATACTACTATTAATATCGTGCTAAGCAAGATCTAGTGTTTTATTTTGCATATCTAATTAAGTTTGGTCTTGTATCATTATTTTTATTGTATTTTTTACTCTATTAAGTTGGTAATTACACTAATCCATTTACTGTAGAATGAACAGTGCCGTCATATGATGCAAAATTTAATTGTAGCATGAAAATTGTTTATAGATACAAAATTTTACGTAGCACGAGCAGTGAGGTTCGTAATTTTACTGTAGCATGAACAGTGGTTTATTGTTGGGAAGTTTTACTATAGTATGAACAATGATTTTAAGGCTCTGCTTTTAAGTTTAAAGTAGTGGATTTGATGATTAATAGAGCTAACAATCATTATATAGATTACAATATCTTTCTTATCTCATACAAAAGCTCTACTATCTCTCATTACATTCTATATTTGTTTTTAAATTATAATTATTATATGAAAATTCTCAAGTATCAGAGAGGGTGTTGGCTAGGACCCTACATTAATCCCCTAATCCTCTTTCTATAAATGCACATCGTCCAGCAACAAAACATATCTTCTCATTCTCAACTATATCAAAATGTAATTATTTCATTATCTAGTTTTAGTTCTGTTGCTCAAATCTTGGAGTCAATCTTGAAATTACTTATCAACCATTCCAAGTTTTTCTTGTATTGACAGATGGTTTGATTAATATATACTTAAGTTGGGGGGCCACTAACAAGTATCTCGGACTATAGCTGACCTCAGCAGATAAGGCTACGTATTCCTCCCTCTCAAATTTCTGTAATTTATTAATTAATTAAAAAAATAAATTCGAAAACCTAACGACCAAAAACTGAATCCCACTGAATTCAGCGAGAAACCAAACAAAACCAAACCAATGGCGGTCTCCACGTCGCCGCTTCACGCCGTCTCCACCTCCGCTTTCCCTCCGTCCATCTCCGTCTGCCGCAGGCAGCCCGCCGTTAGGGTTCCGTCTCGAGGGACGCGTGAGCTCCGGGGATTTCTCCGTTTCGATCTCGGACGGAAACCTAACGGAAAGTCGACGAGGCTGAACGCGGGGTTGACGGAGGTCGAGCCTGACCTCGAGGAGGATTACAGGGACCGGTGGCGGACTAGCGGCATCAGCCCCGTGAGTCAATTTTGCAAATTAATCTAGTTTCTTTTCCATTATTATATTGAGAAACTTCTTTTTTTTTTTTTACTTACTATTTTTGTTAATTGAATTTCAGGAGGATTTTATTTATGGGGAGTATGATGGACACCATACTTACCACGAAGGCAGTGAAGGTAAAATATTCAATCTCTTCTGTTCGTATTATGTCTGCTAGTTTATACTTCAATTCTTCAATCGCTGTATTTTTGGGCCCAGATTTTGATTTCTGAATACATCTTAATGTAAATTATAAAGTTACAAGAAGCGAATTATGGCCTGTGCCTAGGGATGCAAAAAGTATATGGCGATTAGCCTATATATATGTGTCCTACAGGCTACGAACACCAGTGGCGGAGATGTATAGTGTCAAGTGGTGTCACGGGACACTACTGGATTGCACTAGGGAGGATAATACAGGAATTGCCTACTTCAATGAACTCATAAGGTATATGGTGACACCACTCGGACAAAATCCTGGCTCCGTCAATGGTGAACATGGATATCAAATATCCATATCCAAACCGATACGGATATAGATATCGTTTTAAATTTGTACAGGATAAGTATACAGATATGGATATAGAAAATTATGTGAACTTGGATCTGAATATCCTGATTCTGATTGAACACGCTGTGAAAACTATTTTTACCTTACTTTAGTGGATCTAGAATCAATTTTCAAGATTTAGAGATGTAATTTTAAGTTTGTAAGCATGTCGAATGCATTGGTGACATGATTTGAGAAAAGTTTTTATTCACTCAACTCTTATATCACATAGCTCATATACTTTTGCGTTTTATTTGTTTTATTCACCCAAATTGAACTCTTATAGCATACATACTTATGAGTTTTATTTGTTCTCTAATATTTGGTATGCATTGGAATTTATTTTACTCCATTCCAATCCACATCCGTATTCAATTTTGGCGAATATGGTTATGAGTCTTTTACCGAACTATATCAGCATTTGTATATCCGCAATTAGGGTGTCATGATTAGAATTTTCACTCAAACCAACTTACTGAAAAACATTATTGGAAATTCTTCATGATATGACACAATGATCTCTCTATGTCAAAGAAAGAAATATACTAACTTTCCTTTAATTTTCAGTAAGTGGGCTATAGTAGCTTGACATGAAACAGTTTTGTTTTTTGACACCATATACGTTGACATGAAAACATCCTTAACGGGTTGTGCATATATTTATCTTTGATGAAATTATGTTAATTGTCTATCTAAAGATTGGCATAGAATACTTGTTTTCACATCTTAGTACGACAGTCCCAAGATAGGCTGTATATGAGCAAACAAGTGTCCGACATACATGAATATATCAAATCTTAAAGAGACCTACGTACTGTAAGTTTTCTTAAAAAATAACACTAGTTTCTCTGGTGAATGCGATGTGTGCATGACATAATACACATTCGCGCGTGATAAAATAATGTTGTCAACAGACTCAACACCCTCAACACCTTAATAATTGGTGCTAATATAAATAGATTTTTTAAAAACTATTGCCAAAAGTTATATAAGTGTATGGTAATTCATTAATTAATGATGTCTTATCGTAAAAAAGTGCAATAAAAAAGAGCTATAAGAATGGCACATTAGAGTATTTTGCTATGAGACAATCGTACCTCTTTGATATGCTCTGCACTTCTATCATCCAATACGCGCCAATGTGAAAATCTAATCCACTAAGGGAACTTTTGTAATGTGTTAAGGGACTTAAGGATTGAAAGGTGAACATCATAATCGTAATCTCCATTAGACTAATTTAGAAGTAGTTTAAACTGAGAAAAAAAGTTGGTTTTAGAGGGAGAAAGATACCTTTGCATGTTTCTCATCTGTTTTCTTTCTCGAAAACATGGATTTAGAGAGATAATGCTGAGGTAGTTATGAAGTAGTGGATGATTTGTGTTTCTCTTGAAACATAGGGAAGTTATGAAGTAGTCGATGGTTGTTAGAGTTTTTATGAGATTTCCAACTTTGTCCTTCTCAAATAGTTTCAATGTATTATAAATTGGTGAGTACAATTCTTGATTTTTTTGAATTCGGGACTCACATAGGGGTAGAAAATTAGGCAAGTTTTTCTTAAACAACAGTAATAGATGAGATAAAGAGGGTTATTCTAGATGATTAGACTGTAGGTTCACCGGGCTTCAAATAGGTCTAGTACCTGTACAAAGTGTAGTTGGGGTTGGGGATCCAAACACTTCTGATGCTTATGTCAGGAGTTATCTAAATAACTTAAACAGGAGAGATAACATAATAAAAGATGCATATATCACTAGCGATAACAAATATTTCCTAGCGCACTTGCCTAGCTACATCTACAGCTTCTTGGGCTGGATCGTCTTGCTGTACCAGGTCTCTAGCTGGCTTCAAAACTCGGGAGGTTCCTGAACATATCGTGGCCCTTATTGCATCATTACCCGTAAAGCTTATTCACTAGCAAGATATGTCTTAAAAACATTAACAAAGCAGCAGAATATGAACTTGTTGAATATAGAACACACGCAGACATGCACGCACCCACCCACCCACCTACCCAAGCATGCACGCACACAGCCACGCACGCACGCACACATCTATGTACATCAAATATATTTCAAGTTCTCCTTGCAATGTAAATTGCCTTTTGTTGGGAAATAGCCTTGTATTTCACGAAATCTTGGTTGGACTTAGTTTGTGGATTGAATTTGATTGGAAAGAATGAATGACAATTAGGATTAAATCCTAATTAGAATTAGAATTGATAATTCAAATCAAAGAAGAATTCCTGCATGAATTCAAGAGAGGGGAAAGCACTTTAAATCCCGCTTGAGAGCTTCATTGTAAATCAAGCCATAGGAAAGCCAAGGAGAGTTGCATATTGTAAAAGAGAAGTTGAGAGAACTAAGGGGAGAAATCTAGGGTTTGTGAGAGATCTTTTGGTGAGATTGAGAGAGAGAGATTCATGTAGGATCTATCTTAGATCACAAGAATAGATTTCTTGTAATCTCTAGAATAAAAAAAGACTCAATTCTCTTCCTGTGGACGTAGGCGATCGCCAAACCACATGAATTCCGTGTCTTTATCTCTTGATCTATTATTCTGCGGTAATTGCTTTACTCTTTTGTTCGAACTAGTATTTTCTCGGTGTTTCCACATCGTCCGGTGATTGATTGGTCTACAAAGGAGGATATCTAATCAGGGTGTTCGGTGACGCTTCCGCAGACTATGCTCTGCATAGATCTCCGATTGGTGTGCAACGATCGGTGTCGGGTTGCAGATGGCGTGTGCCAACACCTTCTTCATGGTTAAGTCCTTGTTCTGTCTTTTTCCTTTTTGTGTAAAATTAGTGGTGTTACTCACTCTTATTTAGCTAACTATCAAGGGATTCTAGATCTTAGCTTTGGAGCTGAATTGCCAAAAATTCCCATTTCTTTTTGGAATTAAGGCTGAATCTGCGACTTCCACGACACAACCCAATGTTTTACCACCAAGCTTTGGTGGCCTACCCATTGCTGTTGGAGTTGGGTCTATGTTTTTATGTTGCCGAAGCTTTTACATTTTTTTATTTGTATCTGGACCTTGTGCTGATGCTCTGACATTCCATTAAAAATTTCATGCTTCTTGTAAGGTATATAATAAATCTTAATTCATATCTGTTTTGATTTTTGAAGTCTTGTTATTTCTCAGAGAAGAAACGGTTTCCTCTTCCTTCCATTATTTCTTCTTCTTTTCTTCTTTTTATGTTATTTATTTATTGCTAGTCAAGAAAATAGGCTACTTTAAAGCACGGCAGGAGAATTCCGGATATAACTCCAAACTATTTACACGAACATCAGTAAAAGAGAATATTTAATTATAGTTATTGTGCAAAAGTTTCTCCATGCCTTTGAAGATAGACAGATAAATAGTAGATTTTAAGGGGCAGTTGGTTAATTTTCCTATGGTGGCCAAAAGAGAAAGGGAGAGTCACATGCTCCCTTGATAAGCCTCAAGATGTATATGTTTCTCTTGCCATCAAAACCCCTTAGGAGAAAATGGGATCATCCAACAAAGAGAACCCCGGCAGAATGATCCCTACTAAATTACTAATTAACCTTTTCTTGAAGGGATTATATTTTCTAAGTGAAGTGTTTCCAGTTTCTACATTGATTATATAATTTTTGAGGTAAACATGCTTTTCGTGATGAATTAAGTATCTCTATTCACTAATATGTCCAAAATTCTTTTTTTTTTTTTTCCTTCTTTTTGGTTGTCCAATTACACCTAATGGCTTAGCTGCTTCATAGCTAAAGGGCCATTCTGGGAAACTGTTGCTAAGGAGTATCAAGCTGCAGAACCCCCAACTGGTTTCCAAGGTATCTCATATTATGGCCTCATTCCTCAATCAATTCCCTTCCAAATTCATAATATTGGGGCCAATTACATTTGCACTTAAGTTTGGAATTTTGTTTCAGGGCTTATTTCTTGGTTGTTTCTTCCAGCAGTAGCTGCAGGTCTGGCTTACAATGTACCGGTATGAAATGCTTTTTTTTTTCTTTTGGTAATTTGTAAAGCTTTAGTGTGCATGTCGCACCCTGCCTATAAAACCACTAAGAGGCATGAAATGCATTTTTATACTGCAGATGGTGAAACTCATAATACGGGCTAATTAATTTATTTGATGAATAATATGACATATGGAAGCAAGTATGAAATTGCCTAAAGATAAATATAATTCTATCTCAACACTAAAGCCAACAAATACAATAGGAAGATAGTTTATAATTTTCCTTTCTTCTGGAGCAAGTTCCTTTTCATCTATTCCACTGATTTGAATTTTTATTTTTATTTTTTATTTTTACCTTTTGTCTTTAATGGAAACCCTCCATGCTTTCTAAAGTCTACAATAGCATGGAAATTATCGTGTGGAAAAGTGTACAATATATTAGTGTTTGGTTGCAAGAAGAATGAAGGGAAATGAGTAAGTTATGAAAAGACTATTAACCTTGTTTAGTGTCCCATTTTCTCTTATAGTCCTGCTGATATTCTGAAGAGAGAGTTGTATTTCTCTCACACTAATTTGTTCCCTTATCCCTTTCTGTCACCTATCTATAACAAATAATGGTATTTGTATTCTAGTTTCATTTCAACGCTGAAATAAGTAACAAAAACATCAACGTAAAAGACATTTTCCGCTTTATAGTTCTTCGCTGTATTTTCCTTCACCTCATGATGTTTACAAGTAAATTTTCTATCTTTCTGTAAATTATTGTATTTCCTACTTTTAATAATTAATAATTCTTCATGTTCATATGACATTTCCTGACATCGGTGGTATACTATAAGGCTATAACTTTCAGTATCAAAAATAATTTTTTACATTTGGTCACTAAGAATCTCTTTCTTCTATTTATCGCATATTTTTCCTATGTAAAGTCACTACAATATTGTACATTGCTTCTTCAGAAAGAAGCAAAAGCATTTTCGAGCTTATTAACCCATGCATTCAAACATGCTCCTTGTTTGCTTCCTTTTCTTTCTTTAATGAAATTTCACGCTAAGCCAATAACTACACTCCTATGCTAGAATTCGCACCCAATGTTTATATTTATTTCACAAAAAAGAGGGCGTATTTGTCTTGGGCTCAACACTAATATGGACAGGTTCTGTCTTTAAAATGATTGCTCAATTATTGAGCTTCTTATCAATTATAGGAATGCTAATTAGCTGAGTCAATTATACCCTATAGAGAAAATCAGCTACCAAGGATACTTAAGATATAAATTGCAAATTAGGACACCTACCTTATTTATTGGTCAAGGAAATTAAAATCAAACAGCTCTAAGCAATGAGCATCCTTCTAATGCAAGTATCAATATAAAGAAAACACTCTGAGGTTTCTATATTAGAAATCAATATATCTAAACGGAACAATAATGTTAATAAAGCTCGTATTGTTGATGTGTATCACTTATCCAATGTTTTATCCTTGTAGGGTGAGTATTTATATATCGGAGCAGCTGTTTTTGTTGTCATCTTCTGTGGTATCGAGATGGGAAAGCCTGATAAGGCTCATAATTTTGAGCCTGAAATTTACAATATGGAAAGAGGAGCTCGCGATAAGTTGATAGCTGATTACAACACTATGGACATCTGGGACTTCAATGAGAAGTATGGTGAGCTATGGGACTTCACAGTCAAAAACGAAGAAATTATAAAAGGACTTCAGTGATGTTGTGTTCATATTTAGTACTTCAGAGCACATATAAATTTGTCCTGGTTTTATGAATTGGTTGACTTGTCAGTTTTGTGTACATTTTTTTTGTAAAGTTGCATTTATTAAGGTTTGCATATAAATTGTTCTCGTGCTATTGTTTATACTAATTAAATTAACTTCTGTTAGCAGGAAAAAGACTTACAAAACTAATTTGATTGGGTTGCTGCGAGTAATTGATCGATCTTACTACTTACAGCACCGATATATGATCTATATTCTTTTATCAATAGAAGGATTTTCTGCTGCAAAGCAGATTTAATCTTTCCAGCATACACACCATTTTTTTTTACATCAATGAATTCATATGTTCAGAAGTTTGGTTTTTTATGTGATTATTGCGAATGTAGGACTGTCTTTAAGTTTTGCAAACAGTTTTGCTAAATGAGGCGTCATCTCATATCTAGTGCACCACGCACTCGTTATCCTCGCCCTATCCATTCTATTTTCAGCCTTAAAAACAAACTACTACAGTGCATAAGGATATTTGTTATGCATATTCTTCTTGATGTGACACGAGTAGTGTTTATCAACTGTGTGAATTATCCTACTAATTCAGTAGGTGATGTTGCTCTCCATATTTGGGTCAGCCTGATATCATAAAGCAATATGCATACATTTGGCTAGCTTATTCAAATAAGACAACCATATTGCTCAAGAATATAACTCTTCTCCTTTTTTTATGTAAATCGAAAGCTTTTATCTTGATACTATAAATCCACAAATGGCAAGGTCCAAGAGAAGGGGAAAGGTTATGATAATATAGTAAGTTGAGAGAGAACATCTTTATGTAAAGTGAGTATTATTATATGATGCATCCATTTTCTATTCTAAGTTTTTATTTTGGACTAGCTCACTTCAACAAGAGTCCAAATGAGTCCTTTTGATTGAACCCCCATCAAGTTAGGTCCAAAATCAGTATTCAGAGTCCAATCTGTAGCCAACTTGTCAAGTTAAATCTATCAATTGTCATATACATATCATTGTCAACTTTAAAGTTTAAATGTCTATCCATCCTTTCATGAATCTTCTGTAGTTTAGATATGTTCCATCTAACTAGTAAAAAATTGAAATCACGCTTATCCATCTTTAATTAGAAAAATAAATATATCTTTACAGAGGAAATTTTGGTTTCTTACATATATATTTAACAATGTGCGCAACATTTTTTATTATAAATTTTATCCATTTGAAAACTTTACTTTATAGATAAACAACTAGAATATGGGGACAAATTTTATCCATTTAAAATGTGATTGTCATCTCAAATGGTCCCCTATTAGTTTTTTGGACGTTCGAGATCACAGTCGCCTGGCATGAAATGGCTTAGAATGCTCAATTATACGCATAGCATATGTTTTAAGATGATTTTGTACTCCTGACTCCTCCTTTATCAATCAGACCATGGGCGCAAAAAATTTTCGTATTCGCCATCTTAATACGAATATGGTTACTGAATATCTACATCTGATAGGATAGGGTTACATATACAAACATGTAGTGAAATATCCAAATTCATATACATATTTGTATATGAAATATTCAGATATATGTTAATCATTCAATCATAATTATTTTAATCCTTAAATTAATGAATTTGAAGTTAATTATGATGATTAGGAGATCTATCTTAGCTTTTCAAACATAAAGAACATATTAATGAACTCTTTAGTGTTATATGACCTATATTTTTCTTTCTTATTTGGCTTTCTTATGTCCATTTTGTATCTGCGTGTATATCCGCATATATATTGACACAACGGCGAAATCAAAGAAAGCCTTACCATGAGGACTTCCTCAAAGAAAAACACCGAAACTGGCTATGGTCTCTTCAAGAGAAGTTTTATTCAATTCAAAAGATGACGGCGACTTCCAAATTACAAAGTATTTAAAGGAAAACCCTAAAAGAAGTTAAATTAAAACTACTAAATTGTCCAATAGGGAGTCATAAAACAGTAAATTGCAAATTTGAGGCCCTAAACGACCTCAGATGCCCAAAAACCAGCGGATCTCATGACAATCATGAGCCTTGCCTTACCTGCTTCATTGAAATGCAAATTACCATTATGACACTTTGACTTTTCTATCCTACATAATTTTTTGTCCTACATCATATATATTCCCATGTATATCTGTATCTGCATCCGGTTTTAACAGAGTACATATTAATTTCCTTTCCAATACATATGTATTCATATCCATATCTATGATTGCTAATACATACGAATACATACCATATCATGGCCAAGTCCGATCGATTTGCACCCTACTACTCTATTAGGGGTGCATTCGGTCCGGATACGGGTCGGATATGATACTTACTATATCCATATCTGCTTACCCATCTCGGATACAGATACTGATACGGATATACCTCGGTAAGGAAAATTCATATCCATATCCGCTAAAATCGAATACGGATACTGATATACATGCGGATATATAAGCATTTATGCATGTAGATACAAAATGGATACGAAAAAGCTAGATAATATTGAAAAAAAATATAGTTCATGTGATACAAAAGAGTTCATTAATATGTTCATTATATCTAAACAGCTAAGATTAGACATCTTGATCTTCAAACTTAACCTCAAATCCATAATCTAAGGATTAAAACTATCGTAACAATATAACTAATATGTTTTCGGATATTTCGGATATGGATACGGATATTTCACTATAAAATCATATCCGTAACCATATCCTATCGGTTATAGATTTGAGTAACCATATCCGTATCCTAACGGATACGATTACGGATATTTCCTCGGATACAGATACGGTTTAGCACCCCTACACTCTATACTAGAGGCGTTTTGCATCCATCTTTTCCGATCCAAAGCGGTTTAGTTCAGATAAAACCCGACCCAAAACACAGGCCTAACAAGCATTAGCGGGTTTGCAAATACGTGCGCATATGTACTCATACCACCAACTACGCTACGTTACAAAAACAACTGCGTCCTTCCTGATGGTTTTTACCTTCGGCAGCTAATCCCAGTTATCCCGTAAATACCCACCGCAGTTAAAATTCTAGAACCCCGTTACATAATCATTTGTCATCTTTTCTAACAATAATGAGAATACTGTAAAAAAGAATTTCCTTCTATATTAGTAACATCACGCGAGCTAAAATAGATCATGTCAGCGGTAACGTGTTGGAATAGATCTCAGTAAGGCACTGATGAAACAAGAGATCCCTGATCCAATAGCTGTTACTCTGTACTCTGTAGTACTCTGTAGGTAATCGAAAGGAGAGCTCCTAGATACAGACTAGAGGAATCATATAGGACGTGCAGCATGGTCCTATAAGTATCTGGATATATTCCTATTTCTATCTATTTCTATCTATTAGAATATAAATAAATATGGTTACGATAACGAAATATCTATATCGATAGGCTATGATTATAAATACATATAGGTCTTGAAACATCTGCTTCCATATCCGAAATATCCTAATATATGTTTTGCAATTGTTTTAATTCATGAATTAACCGATCGAGGTTAATTTTGATGATCAAAATATCTAATTAGCTTTTTAGATATAATGAACATATTAACGACTCTCTTACATCATATGAACTATATCTTTTTACTATCAGGTTTTCTCACATCCCTTTGTATCTACACACACACACACACACACACACACACACACACACACACATATATATATATATATATATATATATATATATATATATATATATATAAAAGGAGTTTATCTTTATCTTTAATTTAATAGTTTACTTTATTTTTCCAAGGAGTTAGTTTATTATTGTTATCTATATGGATGTTTATACCTCATATCTTTCGAAGTTCATATTATCTTAGAAGTGCAATATAATTAAATTTCTTAAGCCTTTAAATAGGCATGCTCAGCCGTGCCACTAGCTAGAGTAAATAAAAATTTTATTTTATTTTATCCCATCTATCTCTCTCCACATATCTTTTGCTATTTATTTAGTTTAGTAGTTTGCTCCAATATTTTTCATTTTCAAATATATTTAATTATTTTTGTGCTAAGGGGAAAGGGAGAATGCGGCACGTATAACATGCTTCACACTATCAATTATGTACTTCTATGTTCGTATTCGCTTTTAGTAGATATGGATATGAATTTTCCTTTCGTGAGGCATATCTATATCCATATCCGTGACTGGTAAGCGGATATGAATATGATAAATATCATATTCGAGCTATATCCGAACAGATTGCACCCCTGTCTGTTAGTGTTTTATATCAATTTTAAATTAGTACGGGCAACTTATTGTACCTGGTGTAAATAATAAATATCACTATAGGCAGTTACAATATCAATGAAAACAGAGGCATTTATGTAACAATTTATAGTTCAGTACAATTGACAACTTTAAACTTCTCCTTAAAAATCCAATATGAGACCTCAATAGAAAATTGCAAATAAAAAACTAAAAGAAAAGAAAACATGATACATTCGTTGGAGCTCCCTTTCACTAGGCCAAAATTTGAATCATGATGAGCATTGAGAATTACAATTTTACATTCTAATGTGTAGGATCTAATATGTTGAGGGCGTTTTTGTGACCTAAAATTTGGTCTCTTGATATACTTTTAATTTTTAATTTTAAATCTGATTTAAATACATAGTCAATAAATTTGAATTTAAATAGCTCGATATCATGTTAGAGATCTCTTCTTCTACTATTGAATGAGAGTTAGAAGAGAATTTATATTTTCATTATCTAATTGCAGTTCATATTATCGATATAATATTGATGATGCTTACATTTGCGTTATGTTCTATACGACTTTTTCCTTACTTCTACTTTCTAAATTGTCTCCGGACAAAATTTTGAAACAGACTCATTTCAATATGTATTCATCGAAATCGACTCTCTCTAAATTTATTTACAAAAAATCAATTCTGTGTCTGTCATGGCAACACCATTAGCTGAAATTGGATCGATTTTAAAAAAACACATTTTACTAATTAGCAGGGGTTGCCAACGCCTCTTAATTATTGAAGATATTAAGTTCAAAATAGCCTTGGTTGGCAACCGCGACTATTTTTAAACTAAGCTCTAAATACCCGTGGTTGCCAACCGAGACTATTTTGAACTATGATTTACTAATTAGGCGGGATTGTCAACCCCATTTAACTAGTAAACTATTTTCTTTAAATCGATCCCATTTCTATTAGTGGTGTTAACATCACTGAAACTGGACCGATTTTTATAAATATAATTGAGAAAAGTCGATTTGCGCGAATAAATATTAAATTGGTTCTATTTTAAAAATGTGTCCCATCATCATTTTCCCGTAAACGAAGAAGCGGGATACGAACAAAATGGGGGTGACAATATCACTTACCACCCATCACTCTACTAATATGTAACCAGAGCGCGAGAAGCGAGGGGCCAGATAAGAAAGAAGTAGAACAGCTAAGCTACTGCTCAGAGAGTAGAAGCACCGAAAATCACCTCAAAAACCCCCCTCCAAATTTTCAAAATTGCAGAAACCCCCTCCCTCCTCCGCCGGCGATCGCCTGCTCTCTTCGATGCTCTTTGAGCTTCCACCTCCTCGGCCTCCGCCGGCGCCGGCCGACGATCTCTTTGACGGGATCCTCTCGGAGCCGGTGGGCCCCGCGATCGGAGGGCTGGCGTTTCCTCTAGGGTTTGGTTCCCAGGCGGAGGACCGGAACGCTGTAGCGGTGAGCGGATCCCTTGATTGCTTGACTCTTTTGTTTCTTGCTTCGGTGGTTTTTATTTGAGTAGAAATGGCGCTTCTTTCCTGTAAATTTTGTCCAAAAAAGATATCTTGTAGCAGTTTCCCCCCAAATGTCTATGGAAAAGGGGGGGTTTTGGAAGGAGGAGGCAAAAGTTTGTGGCTTTATGATTAATAGTCTTTATTGCATGTGTAATGCACGTGACACGAATTAGGGCTTAAAAGTCCCTTCCGATGCACCAATACGCCCCTCGGCAGGTTGAGTTCCCTTTTCATGGGCTGAAACCTGTACTCGTATTTATTATTTTTAATTATTTTTAAAATTCGTGGACCGTGGGAGATGCTTTGAGACCATATTAATGATTAATTCCAGTACACCAAAGTACACCAAAGCTCTGAAGTTATGATGAGGATCGAGAGTTGCAAGTTTATATTCTAACATTATTCGATATAAGTTGTAAGTGTTTTATGCAATGGGAAAATTTCAATCGAGAGGTATGAGAAGTAAGACTTGAAGGAAAATATATGTGGGCAAAGGTCTAATTTGTACCGTTTTGTTTTGAAGTAGATTTCAGAATGATGTACAAACAATACCATCTGAAAAATTGAGAAATGGATGGGCAAGTTTTAGTTTTATGTGAGTCCTACATAAGCCACTTAATGTGAATCACACATGAGAATTTAATGTTGAAAACATATTATGAACAAAAAGTTAAAACTAGTGATGTTAAGGATGTTTTAAACAAAATAAAGATTGAAAATATTAGATCTTGTGATGCTTCTCTTGTAGTTCAGAGTGTTCAGAGGGTGTATGGCCTTACTTCGACTAACTAAGTACAATGAAATTATAGAAACTAAGTAAAATGTGCTATGAATTAAGGATACACATTCTGGTTAAAATTTATCAAAACAAGCTTATTACCAATGCGAAAAGTTAGAAAGAAGTAAAGAAAGCAAGATTAGAAATATCTAAGAAGATAAACAAGTATTTCTAAAAGTCTATTCGATTTTGTACGAGGGTTGATCACAAATATATTTATTTACTGAGACAACTGTCGGAAAGATATAAGGAGAAGAAAAGAGATTTGCTGAGTTGATTTTTTCCTTTGTATTTAGAAAGAGCTTTTGATAAGTCTATAGGACGATAATCTGGTGGATTCTAGAGAAGAAACAACTGGGGAGTATTCATTTGATTAACTATGTATCATTCAATACATTATTAAACTGAGAACAATCTGAGAGAAATGGAACTATTCCCCAGCACTATACACTTGTACCAAAGGTAATCATTAGGTCTAATATCTTTGAATTAGTTATAGATGAATGTACTGGGCATATTCGCAATCTGTCTTGCAATGCATTTGTTTCCTAATGATGTAGTGTGTCAATGAGACTCGAGAATGGATAAATTCCTGAATAGAAGGGTGGTGAAAGGCTTTACAACCTAAAGTTGTAACAAGAATACAGTTGTTATACTAACATGTTTGACCTGAAATAAAGAGTCCAATCCATTCTACAAATTCAGAACAACACTCTAATGCCCATTGGAGTGGCTCCCATCGCCTGATTAAAATATAGTTGAGTGTATCTTTCTGCTTAACGAAATTGGCTGCTAAGCCTTCATTTATAACACTGGTAATTACCATTTCATTGATAAGACTCAATCATGTATACAATCATACAAGGTGGTTCACGACGATATGGTTTGGTTCACTTAGATTGGTCTCCTGAGGCAACATTGTTCCATTTAGGTTACATGGCCATATAATAAGCCAAATTATAGTATGCTAGTGAGGCTTTGGTTATGGCAGGTTCCAGGTTTAGGACATGGCTACTTATCTTTGTTAATGAAAAGAAAGAACAAAATCCTAGTATATTATTTATATCCCTTATCTAGATCTTTCTTTTCCGACGCAAAAGTACTGGAATAATTTACAAGATTTATTTTTTTATGTGTTACATTTATTACCCAACACAAAAGTAGTAAAACTTGAGGAAATAGAGAGCTTAGAACAAGTTAGGCAGCAAAACTACCAATTTAAAGGGCATACACAAACTGAGTATTTAACTGTTGGTTATGTAGTTTCATCTTTCCCATATGAACATATCATCTCAACTTAGTGCATGATTGAATGAAAACTGGTAACCATGTTTCTATAACCTGTTACTCAAGGTTTACTATGCTCATACTGAACTCTTTGTAAACATTTTCTTTTGTTGTTTCCTAGATGTATGTTTTACTTTTCTTTTTCCTAGATGTATGTTTTACTTTAAGTCCAAGATGCAGATTAATTCAAAGTTTATAATTGGTTAAATGTAGCACAAAGTTTTCTATGTTTGCTCATTCTTCATTGAGGCAATTGTATGCAAGGGGATTTCACCAACACATTTCTACAAAGATCTACTATATTTTCTAGGTAGTTACGGCAATGCAATCAAGATTCCCTACTTTTAGAATTAACATTGTCTAGACAAAGAATGAAGGAATGAACTGTCACGCCCCGGGCCCCCGAGCCTGTTGGTGCAATGTAAGCCGTGGGACCCACTGAGCGTAGCGCATTGTTTGGCTTAAATCACTGCCAAAATCGACTAGCCGATGCTACACTTGAATCCCATGCTTATCTATTTAAAGACTCTAATTCTTTTGTGAACTCCCAACGTGGGACTAAATATAGGGATGTCACATGAACTTTGATAGCGATTAAATTTAGCTCTAAAGAACAACAATGATCAAGCAAAACCAGATTTTATTTCTTAGCAATTTGAGAAATGGTTTGCTTTGTTTTATTTTGTATCTTTTCTGACTCCTTTATGCTCAATATCCTTTTTTAAGCTTTCCATTAGTTTCGGGTTTCTACTATAGAGCGTTAAAAATTAAAAAAGCCCCCAGAAAGAATTAACAAATTTTTTGCCATGGGAAGTCGGCATAAATCACTCTCCCATAAGTTGCTAAACTGACAGGCAGGTGTAAGTGGCAAGGAGGAAGCAGCCCTAATGCCTACACAAATCAACTGCAAAGTGGAGATCTCTTGATTTCTTAAGAGAAATGTCCAAGCAATGAGAAGAGGTTATTGATTTGGTATATGAGTTATTGATTTGGTATATGAAATAGTTACATTCATCTCTATGGTGAAGAAACTAAACCTAATAGCAAACTGAGTAGAGTTCCTCAATTTCGATTTCCTATTACTAACCATTTATTACTATTCTAGACAATTATCTTTTTTTCTTTCTTCTGAATATTCGAGACAATGATTTGATGTACTGATTTCATATGTGATAAAATCCATTTTTTTCCTATCTAAATGGCAACATTCACCTTGTTGCAATTACTAATATCGTTAGTACATTATATAGACAGTTCATACCTTCTTTATGACACCTTGCTCTTAGAAAGAGCTAAAGAAGGGTTACTTCATTAAAGAAGACCGACTTTTGTATGAGCCTATTGAGTGCTTTAAGTTTTTCGAAATTAACCTCTAGATAGATCGAACCATTTTGGAAGTATTCTTTTAAGTTTGAATTTCCTTTAAGACCAATTTTCCTTTTACTGGATCTTCCATTGCTCGGTTATCGTTCCCCATATGTATCAATGTGCTGCAACCAGTACTCTTCAGAATCATCACTAGATGTTGACATCACAATTAATGCTGATGTGTTATACACCAATGTTACAGACGCGCTAGCGTATTCGCTCGGTGCGCTAGCCAGCCAGCGCTTGCCTATTTTAAATTTATTTAATTATAAGAATTCACAAAAATATGTAATCTTGTGTAGACAGTTTATAACTTAACTACTTTTAAACAAAAATTTACCTGACGACTGGCGGGAGAAGGACCGACGGTGGCGGGAGAGTTGCCGGCAGCGGCGGTGGGAGAGGACCGGTGGCGATGGAAGAGGGGATCTCCGACAAGGCATCGGCGGAGGAGACTTCCTAGCCACCGGCGAAGGTGGCTGAGGTGTTGTAGCCAGCGGATCTGAAAGAAGGCTGGAGCTCCCTTGATTCGATCCTTGAGCTGACGCCGACCGATCGAAGCTCGACATCGCCTCCTCTTCACTCTCTCGCCGAATAGTTGGCGATGTGGAAGGTAACGTGATCCCCAAAATTGCTCCTCCGACCGAGATCTGCAGCCGGCTTCCGGTTGAAAGAGGAGGAGGAGTCGGACGCCGCGGGAGAAAGCGAGGAGATGAAGGAGGGGCGGCGGGGGCGGCGGGAGAGGAGGAGGCGGGAAGAGAGAGAGAGAGAGCCTGCTTGGGTGCTTGGGTGCTTGGTGGCTGCGGATGAGGGAAGAAGACAACGAGAGAGAGAGAGGAGATAGGGTTTAAGTGAAGCGGGTCGGGTTGGGTATGGGTTCGGGTTTTGTTTGGTTTTTTTTTTATTAATTTTTTGGGCTGGGCTTAAGTGAGCTTCGGCCTTATTTTTTCCTTTTTTTTTGGTTTAAACAATTTGCGGGTTCCGCCTTCCAGTAAAGATCTAGGACCGCCGCTTAGATTGGCGCCAGCCCAAACTAGGCGGCAGATGGTCCGCCTAGGCCTAGGCGGACGCCTAGGCGTCCGCCTAGGCCGCTTTTTAAAACATTATCATACACCTCTTGTCTTCTTACTATGGTCAGAACAGTAATCCAAGTTTGTTACTGAAGTAATTGCTTTTTGAAAATGATCAGTGCACTTCTTCCCAGCAGTGCAAAATTTGTCTGTTGGATACTGCTGCCAATATTGTGTCAGTGCATCTTGAATCCAAATTTCACATCCTCTAGAGCTTAACTTGGCAGCTTATTGGCTAGAAAGATATGGTTAATATTTAAACAAACTATGGTTTCGATTATTGGATAGAAGTGGCTGTGAGTTAATTCCAAATAACTGAAAGTCTGAAATGATTTGGGAGGTTAATTCACAACAGACTATGACTTGAGGGGCAAAAATCAAGTTTAATATGATTTGAGGTTCGTGTATCCGAAACATCCAACATTTAAATGATGTTCAGTTTTTTGCTTTCAAGAAAGCTAACCTAACATAGATGTGCTCAAGGCACCATATTCAATGTTATAGAAAGTGCTTGGCGATGTAGGTGTCGGATCCGGCGCCTAGGCAGGGGCCTAGACGTTTTCCTAGTTTTTTATTTTTTTAATTACGATTAATGTCATCGAAAGTGCTAGGCATAGCTAGACAACAACTAGCGCTAGCGTTTAAGCGGTAGACCTGGGAAGATTTTATGTTTAAGTGGTGACGGAGAAGATTTTGTTGATGGTCAAAGGAGGTGGCAGAGGTGTTCCGTGTTCGTAGTCGGTGGATGTGGCCAGAGGAGCTTGGAGGAGGTTAGAGGAAGTGGAGGTAGCAAAGGATGGAATCACGATCAAGACCTAAGCAGTGCAGTCCATGTAAGCAGTCTCCGCTCCCCTAGACGCATCCAAGACCAAGGCGGGCGACCAAGGTACTGCCTAGGCCTAGACAGGAGGTTTTTAAAACATTGACCATATTAAGTGCTCTTCTAACAAGGCTACATGATTGTCACACTGATCAGAAAGAAAGCTTGGTGAGTGGAAACTTTGTTGTGTTAAGTGGTAGTTATTTAGGATATCTGAGCTATTGTGCATTATGTTCTTGCTTCTATTGAGAATACAACTAGAGAGAATCGATTGGTATGGTTTGGTCACGTGCAACGGAGTCTGCTAAGTGAACCAATTAGGAGAAGTAACAAGATTATAGTTTATGCGGCAATGACTAAAAGTAGGTCTAATAGAACATGGTATGGTGCAATTAAAAATAATAGTTAATTGAGGACATAGCCTTTAACCGAATGGAATGAAAGAATGGGATTCATGTAGCCAACCCTAACAGTTTTAAATAAAGTCGTCATTGTTGTTGTTGCTGTTGTTTATTGTACATATTATTCTTGAGAATATATAAGGATTGTGTAACTCTATAATGGCCAGAATGGTGAAGGCTTTGCATCTATATTCTATTATATTATTCTCTGGAAATCGTTCATGATAAATACAACCTAAAGGTCTAAAGAATAATCTTGAACGCTTCTGGTTCTTCTTTCACATTTTAGTCCAGCAGTCCTATTATCTCCACGTATTTTAACTGATACAAGGATATTCTTCAGTAGTAATATGAGAGGTTTTATTGCTTATGGTATGTCAATATTGCTGCTGATAGGTAAGACTGACAGACTATCATGCTTGATGAAATTTTATATTATGTGCAGTTTTTGAGGCTGCAAATCAGCGTAAAGTATGCAATTTTGACAGTGGCTATGTATAAATTCTGAGTTCATTGGAGGACTGTGATCACGTTTCTTTATCAGGAAGATTGTCACAGTTACTTAATTATGGGAAATAGAGTCAGAAACTCCATACTGCAGCCAAACAATAACAAATTTAATATGGTGCTTTGGTTAGAGATCAGAAGTTGCATGATGCAACCTGCATCTTAATTTCTCTGATCTGCTTTCATTATTATGTTTGTATTGATTAAGTTACTTCTGTTTCCGAGGTGGTAGTTACAGGAAAAAGTACAGTGGAGTCTAGTATACCATTTGTCTCTATAATATAATATTTGTTTCGTTTTGTTCAGCCCTGATCTGTAATTGGTATATACCACAAGATCTAGGCATCCTGAAATGCATGGAGCAAGCTCTTGTTTAAAATCTTGTCAGTAAACTCTCAATTACATACCTAATGGAGTCCAATTTTAAGTGAGAACTAATATAGTTTATGCCAAAATGTATTTGTTTTTACACCAAACTTTCACCAACTAATGCAACAACTTCTACCTGCTTTATACCGGCTCCGTTGTGTGCCAGTTCTGCTGACCAGCATAATGTTTCAGATTATGACTATCTTTATTGCACATGTCATACTAGCTCCATCTTTAAAATATGGCATTACAATATTAGGGACTTACATGGCTCCATATTTTAGTAGTGTTGTTTACAAATTCCAGATTACTGCAACATGCATTCACAAGTATAACTAACACCATTATTTACAGTAGTACACATCATTGCTTCTGGGATTTTGAAATTTCTTTAGTAGGCTCCATACAGGAGAATATAAAATTTTATAACTTTCCAAAGCTAGGACAGCCTGTTCTCCATGAGTTTTAGGAGAATATCTGCCTTCAGGATTTAAAGAAGTTCGTTCAATAAGTATTGAGGCAAATTGGGTCTCCACTGTTATGGTTGTGTTTTTCTGTGATATCAACTCCGAGGGCTATATTTCTTGGAATGCAAATGTGTTTCTTGAACTTCATTAAGCTTCAGATCCAAGTATGTTTGTGTGTTGGTAATTGGTTAAATACTAAATTTATTATCTTATCTTTTTTTTTTTTGGTTAGGAGGCAAGTTTACTCCACGTGCCAAGTTAATTTCCCACTTGTAATATTGGAAGCTTTTATGTTGCTTTTTTATGTTAATACCTTTTCATTTATTTTATCAAATGACAGGATCTGAGCATGAATGGACTTGGTTATTCCAGTGCTCTAGCACAGCTTGTTGTGGAAATTGAACTTCAAGCAGCTGAGGTAACCAGTTATCCCCTACTGTCTCTTATACATTACTAGCTTTTGTTTTACTTGTTTACTGGGAGATAGTTTACTTCTTAATTTTGCAAGTGTTTGACTCCAGCATTTGGCAATAAAGATAAATATGTCTTGGAGTTCACCTCCATTTGATGCGAATTTGTTCTTCTATTTTTATATACATTTATAATTGGTATATTGTGTTTTGGACATAATTTTCTCACATTTTGTATGAAATTATGTCCAAAACACTATATACATTTATAATTGCTATATTGTGTTTTAGACATAATTCTCTCTCAATTTGTATGAAATTGTTGTGATTAACATATTTGCTTCTTGACGGGGTACTTTCCAGAAGCGTGGAGATCTACGTCAAAGCCCAACTAGATTTGTGTTTAGTAAATTTAATGTCATAAACATTAATCATGGCAACCATAGAATTATTGCAGCTTATGTTGCTCTTATGGCGGTCATTCTGAAAAAATGTCCAGAATTAAATTAAGCCATGAGCAGACAAGTTTGTTTCGTTCTGACCCATGTCACAGACAACAAATTTATTTTCTGCAAACTTCTTGTTTGTTCAACTTTGCAGAAGAGGTTTTGTAAATTAAAGACAATTACTAGGCCATCTTAAACATATAAACTGTAGCAGCAAAGAATCAAACTCTTCAAATCAACCACTGATGCTTAAGGTCAAGGCTATGCTTACTTTTTCAAATTTCACATCATGCTCATGTCGTGATGTTGGGCTGCAAGTTGGTGGAGCTAGCATCTGATCTTGCTTGCGTGGATACAGCATGACTTAGCTATGGGTCTGAGGTCTATGCCCAGATGATTAGACGGTTTCGTCATTCGAATAATGTTAAGATTTGGTCTTCCATTTGGTCCATAAGACGTATTTTCTATGCAGGATTCACCCTTTGAAACTAATCACTTCTTGGGACCATTGATTTGATTTTATGAGATTCGCTCAAATTTATAAGAGCCAGACACCACTCAGGTCAGAGTTTTGGTTTGATTTGGACCATAGTGTCCAAGGTTCTATGCCTCATATCAGATCCCTGTTAGTTGACCCAAACCATTTGCAAGCTTAGATATGGCCTTACGAGTTGATACCCAGGGAGTCAAGCTTATCAGTTTCTTGTATTACCAACTCATATGAACCACATTTTAGGTAATGCACTGGATTATGTATTTGTATCCGCTTTCCTATTATAATTTGTTGTCTGAATCTGCATGGCCATGTGTTTTAAGTACATGTGTAGTTGTTATCAACACTAATTTGCATTCTTGCCCGCATATGTATTTCTTGAGAAACTTTTTTATTTGCCAGGTCCCCATTAACACATCCCCATTGATATTGAAACACCTCAACTTCTGTTCGTACTCCAGGCTGGCGGCATTAATATAAACTTAGAAGTTATAGAAGTGGGTACAAACTTGTTTCATTGTGTGACATTTTTGTTCAGACAATAAAGCATCCAATGTTAACCTGAGGTTTTCTTTTCATATTATATTTTTGTCTCTGGTTTTGCTGTAACCAAATGTGTCATTGGTAGTGTTAACAATATTATATATTATCCATCTCCATAATTCTCTTCTGAACCAAATTTACTTCAAAACGAATTGATAAAGTTGTATTTGCAACTGTAGGATGATTTCGAAATAACTCGATGGTCTAACTCATTTTGTAGAACATGACATTTGGACTTCAAAATGTAGTATGATTTCAAAATAACTCGATAGTATGATTTCAAAATAACTCTATAGTCTAACTCATTTTGTAGGACATGACATTTGGACTTCAAGCCCTGAAGGTTATTGACTTTGGTTTCACTATCAAAACTTTTGAATTTCATATACAGTTTACTTTTCTTTAAAGAATGCTTTCTTCAAACATAAAAACGGACAAAAAAGCATAAAATGAATACCTCTGACTTATTATGGAGTTTAGGATAAGCAAATTTTAGAATAGAAGTTGAATAATCTGCATTGCTTTGTTTCTTTTCGTCTGGTTTCCTATCTGATTGAATCTATTTTAGGAAGATACCAAAAAAGAGCAATGGTTGTGCAACAAGTGGTTTAATGATGGAACTCGTGAGCAAGCAGCGAATCTCAGAGAGGAAAACTTTGGTGATACAGTGCAGTTCCTTCACTCTAAAGCTCGGTGTATTGTACCATTCTCCCTCATTACTACCATTTACCTTTCCCAGCACCATCAACCAAAACCACCAGATGCTGATGCTCCTTCATAGGCTATAAACGCCACCTGCACGTGCCCATCAACTACTCCTATGCTATATATATCAAAGTTTCTTCAGTATTATTTTTTTGTTTGCTTTTCTATAAGTTTCTTTTTCTTTTGTTGTAGGTGGTAAGTGCATCAGATTCTCATACCCCACAAGATGTTTTCATATTTGTGTGTATTTTGAGTGAGGGAGTTGGTTTCTTTGTGGTTAATGCTGCTATTGTTATCGTCTTGTTGGGAAACTCTCTTTCTTTTGTGACAGGACCAGTGGAAAAAGTTGTTGAACAGGTTTTATATGTACATATTGATACTTTGATTTGAATTAAAAATGAATGAATGATGTTGATTGTTCTTGGAAGTTGTTGATATTCATGATACACTTTCTGGACTTTTTATGCCCCACACTGCTGTCTTTAATTTTTTCCGCCCTTTTACGTAATGTGAAGGGTTGATTCATATATATATATATATATATATATATATATATATATATATATATATATATATATATATATATAGAATAATGGGTATGTTTGGTACAAAGTATCAAATTTTGTGTTTAAATAGTGATGTGATTACTTCTCATTCACTCATTCAATTGTCCAATGCATGTGCACCCCTATGTGAATATGTTCTCCTTTAAATAAGTGGACGAGAATGAACCATCTTACTAACAAGATCAATTTTGTGGTTGGTACCAAGATACCCATTATTCTTATATAATACCAATTATTCTTATATATATATATATATATATATATATATATATATATATATATATATATATATATAGAGTAAAGCTCCTATAAACTTAAGTGGATAAGATCTTTTGTTCACCAATTTTTTATCTATTGATTTTGCATTGAGATTTGTGTTAGCATGTGATATAAATGAAGGCACAAATCTCAAAGATAGATTGATATGTAGCACAAATCTCAAAGCATAATGAAGAGATAAAAGTTTGGTGGACAAGTCTTCTATCCACTTAAGTTTATAGAGCTTTACTATATATATATATATATATATATATATATATATATATATATATATATATATATATGAGAAAATGGTAAGATGTTGCATTTTGAGTTGAGGTGTATCAATCACATTCACTCCTTAAATGGGGACCACAAGACATGGGTTGAGGAGTGGATGTGATTGATACATCTCACTACCAAGCATCAAAATGGTGCTTGATACCAAGCATACCCATATTTCTCTCTCTCTCTCTCTCTCTCTATATATATATATATATATATATATATATATATATATATATGAAAATTTTGAAATAAACTCATTCACAATTTTAATCCCAAATTTCGACCCTTTCCCAAGTTATTTACCAAAATCGATCCACTTTTTTGCTCACGTCGGCCATGGCGAGAAAGTGGGCCATTTAAAAAAAAGTGCCTTCCTAATTAGTGGGTTGTCAACCCCACTAATTAGTCGCCTAATTAGGAGGGATTATAACACGAAAAGGGGGTGTGGGGAGTTCCTAATTAGTCGGGGTTGACAACCCCGACTAATTAGGAAAGCAATTTTTTTTAAATGACCCACTTTCTCGCCACGAGGCTGACGTGGTGAGAAAATGGGTCGATTTTGGTAAATAAAATAAAAGTGGGTCGATTTTTAAAATTAAATATGTTTTGGGTTTATTTTGAAATATATATATATATATATATATATATATATATATATATATATATATATATATATATATATATATATATATATATATATATATATGAGCAAGGCTCTATGAACTTAAGTGCATAATAAATAGTGGTGCACCAACTTTTTATCCACTCATCTTGCCTTGAGATTTGTGATACACAAATCTCAAAGTGGCCTTTATATCTTTCACGGATCCCAAAGCAAGATGAATGGTTAGAAAAGTTGGTGCACCACTATTCATTATGAACTTAAGTTTATAGAGCTTTACTATATATATATATATATATATATATATATATATATATATATATATATATATATATATATATATATATATATATATATATATATATATATATAGAAATAATGTATATAGGGTGGCTCATTTTTATAAAATGGGCTACCATCCACTACATGTGAGCCCCTACCCATCACAACGCGATGTGATGGGTAGGGGGCTCACATGTAAGTGGGTGTGAGCTCATTTTAATAAATAAGCCACCTCATATCCCTTACTCTATATATATATATATATATATATATATATATATATATATATATATATATATATGAGCTCTATGAACTTAAGTTCATAATGAATAGTGGTGCACCAACTTTTTATCCACTCATCTTGCCTTGAGATTTGTGATGCACAAATCTCAAAGTGGACTTTATATCTTTCACGGATCCCAAAGCAAGATGAGTGGTTAGAAAAGTTGGTGCACCACTATTCATTATGAACTTAAGTTTATAGAGCTTTACTATATATATATATATATATATATATATATATATATATATATATATATATATATATATATATATATATATATATATATATATATATATATATATATATATATATATATATATATATATATATATATATATATATATATATATATATATATATATATATATATATATATATATATATAGTAAAGTTTATAAACTTAAGTTGATAAGAGATAGTGTCCACCAACTTTTATATCCATTGATATTGCCTTGGAATACATTGAAATCAAGATGCATACAAATCTCAAAATGAGCTTTATATCTTTCACGGATCCCAAGGCAACATCAATGGTTAGAAAATTGGTGGATGACTATTCTCTATCAACTTAAGTTTATAGAGCTCTATATATATATATATATATATATATATATATATATATATATATATATATATATATATATATATATATATATATATATATATATATATATATATATATATATATATATATATATATATATATATATATATATATATATATATATATATATATATATATATATATATATATATATATATATATATATATATATATATATATATATATATATATATATATATATATATATATATATATATATATATATATATATATATATATATATATATATATATATATATATATATATATATATATATATATATATATATATATATATATATATATATGGGGTTTTCTGTGACCAGTATCCTCGATGTTTAGTGTTTCGGATTTTGATTGAGAGCGAAGAGGGTTTGTGGAACTAGGGAGTTGATTTATGACTGCTTTCAATTCATTGACTAACCATCTTCACTATGTTTATTGTGTTTATTTTTCTTAGACGCATCAATGTGCATGAACAGACTTATTGAGCTTTATTGAGCTCTCATTATAATTGCCTGACTGCAAGTGTTTGGTTGTTAGTCATGATTGACTTGATTTCCTTAGAGAATTTAGACCCAAGATTTGGTGGAGTCTCTTTTTGATATTGACAAATGAAAAGGAGATAACATAAAGGTTTTTTTTTTTTGTTATGCCTGAATAATGACACTCCAGTATCATTAGGTGAGATTTCATAGCCCAGGTATCTATTAGATTATTGATGTAGAGTGGTTAGCATTTTGATTTCATGTGTAGTTTGTTGACCAAGAGGCTATTTGAAAAGGTACCATATCCATTTAGCATTGTTTTAGGGTTATTAAATAGAAGCTCTACTGCTTTATTCAAAGGTTTTTATTAATATAAAATTTTTAACATTTTACACTTTTTTCCTTGTCTTTTTGAGAAAGTCATGTTTCCTACGTAAACCGTACAAGGACTTGTGTATTAACAACTGCACCTTAAAGAACAGTGCAATCAAACATCAACAGTGAAAACCATGACAATAACGAAAAAGAAAGCTTCAAACCTTTTAAATTAGTTAAAGAGAACCCTAACTGATCATTGATAATTGACTGTTAAGCTCCCATGGTCCTTTTGGAGCCACATAACTCATGTATATAACTTGCCACAAGAACCACCATCATAGAATTAAATATGGACCAGAAACCCCAACAGCAATCATCAAGAAAGTCAATCTTATCCATAGTTTTCAAGCAAATGTCTGCTAACAATAAATACAGGAATATCAAACTGCAGAATGGATTCAATAAATATAATCTGTGTAGGTTTTGAATTTTTTCAAGCACTTGCCCCTTACATATGCCCCATAATACATGTTACAACACTTGAATGACTGGAAAAAAGAAAAAAAAAAAAAAATCAAATGTTGGGTTAAATATCTGCAACCAAAATACAGAGGATGGAGCAGAGGAACACAGCAGGGTTCCAACATACAATATAGAAGCTGGGCAACAATCTGGCACTTCATTATTGATTGATTCATCTCTGTTGGAAAAAGAAGGATTAAGAATTAACAGGCATCAATATCTCTGCATGGTGGTGGCTTTGGCTCCCCCAGCAAACTGGTGTTGCCTCCAGCAGGACCGCTTCTTATGCGCTCCGGATTTTGCGTGCCAACCTGTAAAGAGGATTCAAATTCACAGTTGTCCCTGAATTCTTATATTGGTTCCCTCGTCTAAACCTTCAATAGCACTTAGCTTCAAGCCTTTTAATAGCACTTATCATTGCTGGATTGGCATTTTTAGAAGGATAAATTGCAAATAGACATCTCTTTATTAAGGCTGATAATTGCTAATAAATGAAATGCAGGGTGATAAGTGTTCCCGGAGGTACAGATAGGGGGTTGTATGCAATTTAGCCTATTATATTTATTGTGTCTGGATTGTTACTCTTTTTGAGTTAAGATACTTACAGGTGGAGCTTCTCCCCTCCGCAACATCTCAACTATCTCAACAACTCGCTTGGGAGTGACATCCTCCTGAATACAAATTAAAATAAACCGTCAAAATTCTTCAATGAAATCCATCAAATTTTGTTATATTAAGTCTTTTCTTATTATTCAACCACTTACTTCCTCAGGTTACAGTGCTCTCTGTTATCCCTCTTGGAATACATATTAGGTATTACTTGAAAAAACCCTCTGGTGAGTCTGTTATCAGTATGAAAGGGAGTACGTGAAATTAATTGAGTCAAGTTTCATTTGTCATTTAATTGTGGGCAGCTTGAAATCAGCTTCTAATCGAATTGAACTTTAAAAGGGCGTGTCTAAGCTTGGTTTGTTATGTAGTGACGCATTAAACCAGTTTAGTTTGAACTTGAAATCGGCTTGTTAAGGATTGGATTATGTGATAATGGCTGAAGTTCAATCATGCGCTGATGTGGCTTATGATACGTTAAGAGAGTTCGACCAATAACTTCGTTGTTTCTCAACCAAACACAAGAGAAAATATTAGTCATCTTTTAATTTTTAAGTAAATCAACCATCAACAAGTTGCCAGGTCATTGAGATGAGGCTAGAAAAAGAGAAACCAGAAGATCACAGCTCTTAAGAAGAAATGAGAAAGCCAAGATTTATGATCCTAAAATATTCATTCATTACATGTGCTCATCTGAAAGGAAAGATGATCTGTTAGCTACATAAATAATTGCAATTCCTTTAGGTGTTAACTGTTCCAGATGTTGCCGTCAGCATGCGCAAAATATAAGTAGTAGGACTAAACAGCTTAAAATATGGTCCTGGGGAAAATATAGCGCAAAGTAGAGAAAAACCTTGGGAACCTTGAACAGGAAAAACTCTCATAAGAAACTCATCACTAATGACACATTTCCAATTCTCAACCAATGAGCTTGGGAGCTTGTAAGAGACCTCTTGGCCGCAACTTTGAAAAATGATCCTATCTATCCCTTTTTTTTTCCCCAAAAGAAAGCTGAAGCTCTGTCTGAAAGGTCTTCCAGCAGGGACCTCAATTCACCTGATCCTTTAAAATTGAACCAGGAGAAGGTGGCAATCGATCCGTAAATAACTCCTATGGACAGGATTTGCTAGCCACTTTATCTCGTGGGAAAGGCTTGGATGAACAATTCCCACCACCAAGGATGAAGAATAACCCTCCGTCCTGGAGGAAAACTGTATTGACCGGTCACCAAGGAAAACTATATTGACCAGTCTCCAACCAGGCAGTGACAGATGTTAAGCATTGGTCATTAAGGCACCAACGAACAAGAAGATTGGAGTGTACTTAGAAGCCTGTATACAAGTGATAATAAGGGATGTACATAGATGGATAAGCTTTGAAAGGGGAGAGTAGAAGATAATAGCTAGATTTGCATCGGTCCTGAGTCACATGAAGGTTTCATAAAGTCTACTAAGTCATCCCTATTTCAATAAATTTCATATGTTTGCAACTCTGTCGCTTGAGAGACGTAGATGAAGCTGATGCAATCATCTGATATTCTTACTAAGTAGAAGGTTTGATATGAAACTCCTTAAGAGGAGGATGACTTACCCTGATTCCTAAGCAATGATCATTTAATTTTTGCTAGAGCGAATAGAAGAGCATGAAAAGAACTTAAAGCAATATTACTCTAAGAGATGATGTGTGTTCCAGGGTGGTCGCAAGGGTGATAAGGCAATAAAACTATAAAACAGCTAGACTTTCTTTCAGGCAATAATCAGTTGGGAAACACTTAACAAGGATCACAAATGGTTAGTACTATATGAAGACTAGTAATGTGATTACCAAGCTACAAAAGCAGATTGTTAGACTGGAAGGCTTTAGTTCAATTGACATGTCAGGATGTCTTTAAGTTCAGACCATTCTTCCATCAACCTATAGTTTGATATTCTTTGCTAGTTAAAGGAAGAAGTTGCTGAGCATGATACATCTTCACCTCAAGTCGGAAGCCTAAATCCATCTATTTCTGAACTAAAAAACACTTTAAACAACGATAATCAAACAGAGACATCTAAAGAATTCTCTTTGAAAGATTTGACATTTGTGTCAGCATATGTATTCACCAGATTCTTCTAAATGTAAAAGGGTGAATAACTCACATAGTAATTGTATGTGTAGCCTTTTGAGCCTTTAGAATAGTCTGCAACAGTTATCATTGGAGCATTTACACAGCAACCCTGAAAGAAAAAGAACATTTCAACAAGAATGTCTTAACCCAGTATGTTTCATGTGGCAGTAAAATAAGTCTATATGGGGTACAGAATCCATATATCAAGCTGCACGGCTTTCCAAACAGATAATTAGAGCAACTACTGTAAGATGACAATGCAACAGATTTTACAGTTAGTAATATGTGGATTGTAGAACAATTTTGTTATAACTATGGCCACTAGAACAATTTTGTAATAACTTTTGTAATAACTATAACCACTAGCAAAAGTTCATTATAGCTTTACCTTTAGTAATAGACATTGCACATCTACTGCAATTACCAGTTAGTTTCATAAAAATGAATGGCTTCAGATGATAATTACAGGAAGCTTACCATGCATTCCATTTCTCCAACAGAAAACATGCCATCCTTTGTTACTTCTGCAATAAAAGAGTGTCAGAAACTAACATATAACATGGGTGTATAAGCTTCAAAATTAAAGCATTGAAGATATCTAGCTTCCTGAGAACCAAGATAACTGTGTAAGTGGATAATCATGGACCGAAAAGGGTGCATCTCACAAGCACTCTTACCATTGCGCTTCACTCCAAGGTGTTTTAGTAGGGCTTCCTCAATGTCACGTGAACCGCGTATCATACAAGGTGTTGTCCCACACACCAATAAGTGATATTTACCAACCTGTGAAATAAACAAATTGTTGAGATTATTGAGAGATATACCAGATGCATGAAACAATCCATGCTTTGCTACGTGACCTATATTATGCTTCCAGAATATTAGGCTCTCCACCTGTTATCTAGCCTATTATATTTTCAGAATACCTTTTAACCCGTAGTCTAAACGGCCTGAAAATTTTGGAGCAGTTTAAAGATTTAATTTGGCTGATTTTCTCCCATATGTAGCATGGCATTCTGTGGCCCCATGCTTATTTCGGTGATGAGATCCAGATGCATGAATACAAGGATATCATGTAAAAGCAATTGCACAAGTTCTACAAAGCAAAGACAATAAAATTGAAATGTGCTGCATAAAATAATTAAGACGCACCTTTGTGCGATTAAACATGGAATAAAATGTGGCGACTTCATATACGCGTATAGGAGCAACTTCTATTACCTTAGCTACCTGAATCATAAAATAAGAGTATAGTCAAGGAAACATGCAAATATTATACACAATTTCATAAGTGATGAAGCAGAAATTAACATGAAAGGTATCATATGGAGACTGGAAATTACATGCCTTTTAACAAAATTACAAGCATGAGATGAGAAGCCAACCATGGATAGGGTACTATAATCACAATTCACAATAATAACTCATAAAACCAGTAACCCTAGGTAAGAGAATCCATGGCGTGGACTACTCCATCCCTAGTTATTTGAATCACGAATGTTTGAAAATCCTGCCTAGAGGGAGGCTACAACTATAAATTATGTAGTTTTAAGTAATAAAGAAATAAGGAACGCAAAAGACATTATATGATTTTGTGATGAAAAAGAAGAAAAATATGGAAAAATGATAAAGACTTGAGGAAAAAGAGAGAAATAAAAGGAAACAGGAGTGGATAAAGAGATCATGTTCTCTGGGTATTCAGCCACTTTGATGCATAAGGAGAAAATAGGCACAGAAAGATAAGACACCAAGTCAATTGCATTAGAAAGACAAAGAATGGGAGCACATGAAAATCAAGAAAATAAAAGCTGTAAGGATACTAAGATGCTTGCTTTCTTCATTGGGAAATATACTACAAGTACATCCAACAAACAAAGAGGAGGTTGATTAGCTAGTGGTCCTGCTTTTTCATATATAATGCAAGGAAACATGGTCAAGAGTTACATGATATCTGGTCATTCTCATAAATCATATAAAAGCTGACTGCACTAACTGATAAATGATAATGCGAAGTTGCTTAGCTAGCTTATCTGACATGTCTAGGTAACAATCTTATAGTAAGTAATTTCCCTCCATGATGTACAAAACAAACTTTACCGTCTGAAAGTGCATATGAAAAATATTAAATACTAATCTGAAGCATAATTGTTGAGCAAACATACTGCATTCATTGCTGAGACAGGCAGCCACCCTCCATGCTGTTGTTGGGCAAGATCTAATAGAGGAATTACAGCAGATTGCTTGTAGTTGGAAGGGTAATGAGACAATATCTCCGTCACCTGTAATTAGCAGATAGAAGTATTAGCCGTGTTATTGCTTAACAGTATAAACCAAGACAGTTTGAATCTCTTCATAGACAAGTGCTGTTATCAAAAGAACACGTATTTCACAATATCACATCCAATGCAATTTCTTATGCATATTGTGAAATAACTCAATCATTGATTTACTGGTTAGGATAATTCAGATACATACAATTTCTTCCCAACTGTCAAAAAGTTTAGAGCACTACTGTGTCATCAGTCATCTTATAAGTCATGCTGTTTTCATAAGCACAAGGAAAACTAGCGGAGTATTCCAAGTTTCCAACTAACTCTCTAGTCGATGCTAACACTGTGATGCATGACTAAATTGCAGACTGGTACATATCATATAAATGTATATTGCCATGCGAAGAGCAACAGCCCCATCACTATGACAACCTTCATCACATTGCACATCAGATTTAAGATTTTGTCACATGATTCTTCCATTAGTCCAGTATAGTGTGAATGCTAATATTTTAAGACTGTTTAGCATATTACTATATTCGACAGCATGACATACAGCATCTAGATATCTCCACAAAACAACCTACATATCTACAGTGCCCTACAGATTTAAGATGCTTATATTGTTCTCTTGCTGCCAATTCTGATTTTTAATGTGAAATTTTCAGATCAAGATAAAAATCTTTAGTAGTAGAACTTCATGCAATGACTAATTTGAAACATATAGCTTTCTTTTCATTCTTAGAAAGGTGGATGAAATAATCTAACTTCCCCTTTTAGGACTCCACCTGATCTTACCATCCTTCATTAGTATGACGTATGGTGATTATTTGCAACTTATGGCTGGTAATTCTTAGTCTTAGTGTAGATCTTAAGCATTAGTTCAAATTGGATAGATTCTTAAGCATTCATTCAAATTTGACAAATATTTCTTTTCTGTAAAATTATCCATCTTCAAATAATTTTCTAACTCATTTAGGCTATTCCCATAATAAAATTCATTTTTAAGCCTAAGCCATTTCAAATAATGGAAATATCTGATGAAGTTGCAAGTTCATCCCATCAGGAGCCTATAAGGTCCTCATCAAATATCTAGGGAAGTTTACAAAATAATTAAAATTCCTCTAGAATTTTTATGTGCCTTGTATGAACGACCACTTTAGGGACCCACATGAAACTGTGAGACCTGAGACCATGAGTAACCCTAAGAAAGTCTGCAACATATAGTAAGAGATAAAAACATTGATCAATTTAAATTTCATTGTGACCAATGACCATCTATATAGTCTCTGCATTTTTCCTTTAATACTTCAAACTTTAATGTGAAAGAACATTAAACCACACCAACATAAAGGATGGCTTAAGTTCATACTTCAGAGTATAGTTTCATCTATATTATTACTCATGAACTATGAATAGTAGGTGGTTAACATGAAATCCATTAGACGCTTTAGCTTCTTTATATTGATAGATAGTGTAAGTTGGAGGACTTGTATTTGACAAATAGCTCATTGATAGGTCCCTCTTGAAGAGTGGTTATACACATTTTGTGTGTCACGGGACACACCCATCAGAACTCATACCAGTGAATCTAATTATGTGATTACAGACTTAAATAAAATTGATGTGAGATGAAGATCCCCCTTATGTTATTTTCTTCTTTACTATCCTCATAAAAGCACTTCAGGGATACCATGATTTATGGTCGAGATTCTATTGCTACAAAGGACATCAAAGAGATCTTGTTGAATAAGGAATCTCCAAAATATATGAGTTTCAGCTAAACAAAGTCTTGCTACTAGAGGAGTACAGAGAAAAGCAAACGGAGAAGTTCAATCCTGAATAAAGCTCAGGAATTGAAATCCATATATTCTAGCAATCCTGATCCAAATCGGAGTTCCTAAAGCAAAAATATTATCATTAGTCTCCGCCAATAAGAATCACAGGTCCCATTGCTAATAAGCCCTTGCATTCAGTTACCCAATTTAGTACTTCTTAATCCTGATCAATTCAAATAGCAGCATGTTATAGGTCTCAGCCAAAAATCCCAATCGAGCCTCACAGAGATACTGAATTCGGGTTCGTATGGGTTCTGGTTATTTGATTCATCTAATAACATATCTCCGACTCGACTTAAATGCATAGAGAATACCTCACGCTAAAACTAGCTAACTCTAAAGACCTAGTCAAATAAATAGGAAGTTTTGGGTCTTCTACTTAAAACATAAAGATGATGTTCTTGTGACTTTCAAGTAGTGGACGACTTTGTTAGAGAAAAAATAGGAAAACATATTAAGAAGCTTAGAACTGATAACGATCATGAGTTGTGTATGAGAATTTAATGGGTCTTTCAAGAATGAAGGGATCATCAGACAGAAAGTTCCTGGAACACCACAACAGAATGGGATTGCGCAGCAAACATCAAACGAAAAACAAAAACTTCGGCCTTGATGAACCTAGAAATGTTTAATTTTGACCCCAATGTATGCAACCTCAGAGACAATTTCAAGTTATTTTTCGAATAACTTCATGGAAACAGCTGCCATTGTAGTAACTACTCTCCAATGAATGTCTGCGGAGACCCGATTGAAAGCAGCCTCCATCGCTCTGATTTTGATACTTCTACCAAAAATTATGGACAAATTCCATTCTCTAAGACACTCGAAAATTGGCTAACAATTTGTTTGGGCCAAACTTATCCGTTTTAATGAGAAGTATTATTATCAACTTAATTACCAAACACTCAAACAAATCATCAGCGGCAATGCAATCATCATCCACTCATAAAAGAATAATAAAATAAAAAAAAGATGAGATTTTGATTACACTTACCCTCTCCTTGTTGGCCTCGCTGAACTCCCATGGCATCTCAGGGTTATTATCCGGCGAATCAATATGCTGCAAAAATCCCCCAAAAATAAAAAAAATTACAAAACCTCACCAACTCAATCAATTCAAAGGTTTGAGAGTTACTTACATAGTTGAGAGCGGTGGAGAAGGATCTCGAACCTGAAGAGATCGGGACCTGAAACAAAATCAAGAGAAATTAAAGATTCGTAATTTATTTAGATTTGAGGGGGTTTTGTGTAAAAAAGTAGAAGGTTAGGGCACCTGAAGAGAAGGACGGAGGATCTCAGAGAGGCGCTTGGACGCCATGCGAGCCATTGGAGCGAGCATCGTGATGATCGAGAGTGGGGAGGAGGGATCTGGTCACCGGCGACGGGGTAAATTAAGCTTGGGGGAATGGAGTGTGGTCACCACCCGTAGAGTTCACTTACATCTTCAATAATTGCATATTAGCCCCTCAAATCTTGAAAATTACATATTAGTCCCTCAAATCCGATAAGGTCTTGCAAAATGGTCCTTTAATTAAATCTTGCTAGATTTGAGAGAAATATTCCGTCAAATCTAACGATTGGAGGCAAAGTGATCATTTTATCCCTTTATTATGTTCCCCAACCCATAATTGCATATTAGTCTCTTAAACCATCCATAATTGCAAATTAGTCCCTCAAATATCGTTATTTGCTCATTAGTCTCTCAAATCTGCGGTTTTATTACAATTTCGTCCCTATATTATATTTTTAACCATGGTTGGGTTCAGTCTTAACAAACATTTGAAGTTATCTAAACACCCCTTGTATTATATTTTTAAAGGAAATATTACCATGGAAAGCGCTAAGAAATGGGCTGGTGAGTTTTAACTTTTAAATGAGAGTATAATGAGAAAACACTTCCATTCCATTAAAGATGACGAAATATTCCCCTTAAAACTCACATTACAAAACTAGAGTGATGAAATTGCAAGAGGCATGTAGATTTGACGGACTAGAGAACAAGTATTGAGATTTGAGGGACTAATTTGCAATTATTAATGATTAAAGAGACTAATAAGCAATTACCAGGAATTACCCCTTTTCAATATTAGACCCTTAAATCTTTAGCATTTTGATATTAGTCCGCCCAAATCATTGTGATTGCTGTTAGATCTCCTAATCATCTATATGTTGATATTATTCCTTCAGTTAGATCAACTATTTTAAACCCTAAGCCGTAGTTGAATTTGGACTAATCATGGATGGGTAATTACCTTATTAAAGATGACGAAAATATCCCTCACCATTTTAGCGCCAAATAACTAGAGGGACTAATATCAACGTATTAGAGCTTATTTTTATTTTTATTTTTATTTTTATTTTTTATTTTTATTTTTTTTGACAGGGAGGATACCATTTTGAGGGATCAATATCAAAATGCTAAACCTTTAAGGGACTGATACTAAAAAAAACCCTAAAATTGAACTTGAGCTAATCTGGATCATGACAAGATCCGACCCAAAATAGACCAGCTTAAGAAACAAATCGGATTGGATCTAAAACATAGACCTAAATCCGTATCAAATCAAATACTTGAAAGGAAAACATTGAAGTCCCATCCTCTATCTATATATATCATCTCTCTCTCTCCCCACCACTTCGGAATCTCAACCACCACCTCTTCGTCTCCTCCACCCTCATTGAAAACTACAGCTCTCTCTCTCAAAGATATTTAAATCATATTTTGTTAGTTATGCATTCCTCATTTTATATTTTTAGTTTTAATGTAATTAAAATTTTCATTTGTTAGTTGAATTCTCAGCGTCTTTAATTACTACCAGGTTTGCCATGAATATTTCCGTGATATATATAGTTTATAATTGAGTAAGGCTCCTATGAACTTAAGTTTATAATGAATAGTGGTGCACCAACTTTTTTATCCACTCATCTTGCCTTGAGATTTGTGATGCACAAATCTCAAAGTGGCCTTTATATCTTTCACGGATCCCAAAGCAAGATGAGTGGTTAGAAAAGTTGGTGCACCACTATTCATTATGAACTTAAGTTCATAGGAGCATTCCTCTTTATAATTTTATTGGTTGATATATTTAGCTTCATTTATTTTTATGTTCACAAACCATTAGCTTTACACTGTAATATCTGATCTCTATAATCTTTTTTAGTTAGTCATCAAGTGCTGAAAAAACATATGTACACATATAGATCCTCGCTGTCCTCCCTTCTTTTGGGGAAAATGCATACGGAAAATCTAGTGGAAAAAAAAGTACGTAGGTTTCTAGAGTAATTACTTCTTATCAAAATATTTATGTTTCTTAAATATTTTTGGATTCTTACTGAACTTTACTCTTGGTTTGAATTTTTTTCCAGTTTATTGTACATGGTTTTATTGACTTTGGTGTGCATTGATGTTCACAGATACTATCAATGTGCTCTCATGCATAATTCCTTTTGATTTATTTAAGACCCAAACTTACTTTTTAAACAACTTTAATGATAATCATGCACAGCTCTTCCTCTACCACTACATGAACTTTTCATCTACCATAATAAAATTAATGCTAAACCATGTTGAAATTGGTTCTCTCCTCTATGAGGACTTGACGGTCGAGAAGTTGATGGATGAGTGCTAGATGGTAAAAATTTTTCAACTTGATTTTTTGTTTGTTTGTTTGTTTGTTGTTGTTGTTTTTTTTTTTTTTTTTGTTCTTCAGTCGTTTGTGCATCTCATGTATTTGGTTATGTGGCTCATTAAGTAATTCAAGTTTGCCTGCTCAAATTTGTTTGAGGTTTATGGGAGTTTAATAGCATGAATTTTCAGGTTGTTAATTGATTGATTGTTTGAATTTTGTCTAAATTTTTATTTGTCTTGGTCATGTCTAATGATTCAAATAGGAAGTGTTAATTAAAGTATAGAGTTTGGTCATATATTAAAGATTATATTTTTTAATTGTAAATTAATTAGATGAATGTTTTCTTCTGATTTGTATTCAACATGAAGCTTGATTTATGTATTTGTCGGCCAAAATGCTGAGTTTGAGAAAGCTAGAACTTCATGATTGTCTTATTAAAATGCTTGGTTTTAGTTATCTACATAGTTTGTTACATGTGAAAGCATCAAGTCTCCATTCAGCAAAGATCCTTCATTTTGTTATCATAAAATTGTTATACATCTTCTTTTTCTTTTGTAAAGTTTTCTTGATCCAGATTTAGTTTCCGTGAATGGGATAGAAATAGAGATAAAAATTGTTTACTTTTTTCGTTTTCCTGATCCTTACATTTTCCTTTTGAGAACTGATATTTTGAAATCTTGATGTTTCAAAATACAAATTCCATTTTCCATGCTTGGAAAATAGATAAAATTTGTTTACCTTCTGAATTGTTATTCTATTCAAAAGATGGTTTTTGAAGTGATTTGCATATTTAATAAAATGTGTAGGACTCTCAAGACTGGATGGGTTAACCATGCGTTTGCGACGTCTCTTCGAGCAGTCCTCTTAAAAAATTCTCATCACAAACTTTCATAAGGACTCTCTCCAGAGATGGCGATCAAGACGACGACTGAGGTGGCGAATTTTGTGCCGCGAAAGATTTGGGGAGAAATTGATCTGGATCCATCTCAATTTCATAATTCCCACGGTAATTCTTCTTCAAATTCTTTTTCAAATTCTTTGGTTAGAGAGGAGCGGCCCATTCAGCCCACTCAGAGGCCCAATCGAGAGGAAACTAGGGTTAGGTTTAACCCTCGGGTGCAGTTTTTTCCTACGGTTGGGATTGATCCAGAGTGTAGATCGGAAGATGAATTGAGGGTGGATCTGAATGCGGATGATTGGGTTAAAGCTGTCAAGAAAAATCCTAGAGCGCCGCAGTCCAGTAAAATCTCTTCACCGCCTCGAAAACTCTTAGTTGATTTTATTCGAAATAATAGGCTTTGTTTTCGGTATGGGGGAGCGAATCACATGGAGAAAGATTGTAGGGATCCTCGAATCTGCTTCAGATGTCAAGGTTTAGGTCACGAATCGAAAAATTGTAGAGTTGGTGGTCGTGGATTTGGAGGTCGAGGACTGGGGGCCGTGGAAATGGAGGTTGGGGTTCTGGAGGTAGAGGTTTTGGGGATAGATCTGAACAAATTCCAGGGCATAATGGGGGAGCTGATAACCCTAATCCATGGCAATGGTGTCGTGAAAGAACTGCATCTTCTCATTTTTTGTCGTCAAGAAACCCTATTCTCGTGGAAAAACCTAGAAACCCTAACCCAGTGGAAAAAGATAAAGGCAAGAGATTACTATCTACTGAAGATGACGAGAAGTTACAAGAAAATTTGCTTCGTTTTCAAGATCAGGGTCCTAGAGATTTTGGGGCTCTGGAGGCTGAGTTAAAGATTTCAGGTGAGCGTCCTCGATTTTCTTCGGCTATTCTCAACTTTGAAAGTGAGGCAAACTCTGAATTTCCAAAGTTTAGAAATTTTGCTATTATATCCTTTATTGAGGGGGGTAACATATCTTTAGAGAGATTTGAACTGGATATGAGGGCTTATTTTCCTATGAATAAGAATTGGGATGTCAGATTGTTCACAAATGGTGAAGTTTTAGTCAAGATTCAACCATGGAAACAAATGGAAGATCTTATTAAGATGGGGGTTATTTCACTTCGATCATGCAAGATCAAGCTGAGAAGATGGAGTGCTTGGGAGGGGAATGTGACTGAAAAAAGAAATGCTTGTGTTTGGATAAAATTGAAGAAAGTTCCTCCTTTTTTGTGGAACAAGGAATCTTTTGAGCTTATGGTAAAACCTTTTGCAGAGCTAGTAGATTTGGATCCTCTAACAAATGCATGTTCTGAATTCATGGATGCTGTGCTGTTGATTAAATGTGGTGAATATATTGATGTTCCTAAGATGTTGAAGGTTTATGTTGGACGACATTAGTATAATGTGGAAGTCTCTATCATGTCTCTTATGGGGGAGCTAGCTGATATTGAAAAGAAAAAAATAGAAAGTTGACCAGACTGATGATGTTAATCAAAGTTATTACCATGATAAGTGGTTTAAAGGAAGGAAGGATAGTGCTTCTGATTCCTCATCTTTGAAAAACATCAAATTCTAGTTCGTGGTCAGTTCATCAAGACCTGAGCGATTTTCCTTGGGGGTCTCCTCCGGCTAAACTATGGTCCGATGCTAAATCATTTTATCAGAAACAGGTACCTGAATGGGGATCTTGGGATGAGAATACAACAAAAAACAAAGAGGTAGATATTAGCTGTGACAAAGTTGCTGCTAAAGAATGCTCAAGTGATTTTAGGCAAAAGGGTATTGTGGTTGATGATGATAAAGTTGGTGATGTTCTGTCTGGGGAGAACAATGAGAATGTGCAAGGCCCACAAGTTGAGGATACTTCCCTTAAAGCTGGTGATTGTGAAGGAAGGCATATTGTGATAGAGGAAAAATCTGAAGAGGTTAATAATTGGATAGTTCCAGTTCCTGAGGATGAAAAAACTGAAGATATTCTTATAGTCAAACCACTTAATACATTACCTCCTAGGTTTCCTTATTCTGAAGCTGTGTTGGGTAAACAACCAAAGGTGGAATTTGTTAGAAGATGCTCTAGATTTGTCAATTTGGAACCTATGTCAGCTTTGGATAGGGCCTCATTGAGAGTTGCTGCAAAAAATGTGACTGATTCCTCTGTTTATGGGAGTGGGACTACTTCTGGAGAGATTGATGCTTCTGCTGGTTCAGGTGACACATCCTCTTCCCTTGGTTCTAATTTTGTTCATATTCTATTTGATAGTTGTTCTGATAGTCAGTTGCATAATTTTGCTACTACATTTGCTGCGGTCCTTGATCCTCAAGAGGATTTTGATCCTCTTAAAAAAGTGAGGCAAATGGAAATGGAGAGAGCTACTTTTACGTAGTCTCTTGGAGTTTGTTCTCCTCTGGGGTTTTATGATCTTATGTTAGTTACTTGGAATGTCAGAGGTTTGGGGTTGAGTACCAAGAGGTATGGAGTCAAAGATTTTTGTCAGTTAAATAAGTTTGAGATCATTTGTTTACAAGAGACTAAACTGAGTTGTGTTGATGACAATATATTAAAAAGTTTAGTGGGAACTTATTTGATTGGGTTTATTTACCCTCAAATGGGACATCAGGTGGGATTATGATTGGGTGGATGAATAATAAATGGAAAATTTTAAATGACATATCCGGAAAATATGTTCTTGTAGCTGTTTTACAAAATAAAAAAATGGTTTTGTGTGGTCTATTTCCTCAGTTTATGGACCTCATTGCAACAGAGAACGAATAGATTTTTGGCAAGAACTTAGAAATCTCAAAAATAATATTTCTGGGGCTTGGGTTGTGGTGGGAGATTTTAATGTCACTATTAACCCTGATGAAAGAAAAGGTAAAACTAGTCATAAGAAGGAAATGACAGATTTTAATGAAGTGATTAATGATTTGGAGCTAATAGATAGTCCTCTTCATGGGAGGAATTTTACTTGGTCAAATAAAAGAAAATCTCCTTCAATGGCTAGACTAGACAGAGTTTTTTTTCAACTCTGAGTGGGAAGATAAATTTCCTTTTTCTAAACAACAAGGCTTTAGCAGTCAATTATCTGATCATGCTCCTATAAGCTTTGATTGTGGAGATAATCAACAGTTCTGTAAAATTTTTAGATTTGAGAAAATCTGGTTGCAATCGGAAGAGTTCAGAAAATGTGTTCCAGTTTGGTGGAACTGTGCTCCAGCTAGCGTATCTGCGGCTAAAAACATAGTGGGTAAGCTGAGATTTATGAGGAAATGTATAAGACACTGGGTTCAGTCCAATTTTTATAGTGTCAGACAGAAGAAAAAAGATTTACTTGATAATCTGTTAAAATTGGAAGTATTGGAGGAAAGCAGAGACTTGTCTGATAATGAATTGACTCAAAAAATTGATATATCTGTTCAACTAAATGAGATTTTGTCTCAAGAGGAACAAATGTGGAAACAAAGAGCCAAGGCTCACTGGCTTAAAGAAGGAGATAATAATACTTCATATTTTCATAAATTGGCTAATGGCAGGAAAAAAAGTAACTTGATTTCTTCCATAATGGTGAACAATACTGAAATTAGCTCTGATAATGGAATTGCTCAGGTTTTCTTTAACCATTACCAACAAGTTTTTGGGCAAGCTATTTCTCACAGATGCTAACTTGATTGGAATAGATTATACCCTAAAACTGAATGGGGAGCCAGTGAGTTAGAATCTCCTTTTACTGAGGAAGAGGTACATAAAGCAGTTTTTGACATGAATGGAGATAAATCCCCAGGCCCCGATGGTTTTCCAGCTTTAATTTTTCAAGCGTTCTGGGATATAGTGAAAAATGATGTTATGAGACTTTTTGCTGAATTTTTTGAAAGCAAGTTAGATATCAATAGACTCAATTATGCTTATTATTTTGATACAAAAAAAAAAGAGTCTCTAACTGTCAATGATTATAAACCTATTAGTCTATTGAATGTGATTTATAAAATTATCACTTAGGTGTTGACTAATAGATTGAATCTTAAGTTAGATGTGTTAGTTGATCCAGTTCAATCTGACTTCATTAAAGGAAGACATCTACTTGATGGGGTGGCTGCGGCCCAAGAGATAATTTCAGATTGCTTTCAAAATAAAAAATTGGGAGGGATTTTGTTAAAACTTGATTTTGCAAAGGCTTATGATATCCTTGACTGGAATTTTATTCTAGAGGTTCTGAAAGCCAAGGGGGTTGGTAGTAAATGGATCAGTTAGGTGAGTATGTGCTTAAAAGGAGGCCTTTCTGCCATTAACTTGAATGGTAAACCTGGCCATTGGATCATGTCTAAAAGGGGTGTCCGCCAAGGAGATCCATTATCTCCACTTCTTTTTGTTTTAGCTGCAGATTCCTTCACTAGAATGTTATATCTTGCAGTTGAAGCTAATCTTCTTGAGGGTTTGGGCCCTGATAACATGATTCATAAAGTCATATGTTTACAATATGCAGATGACACCCTGATTTTCTGCAAGAATAACAGAGAGCATTTGACAGTTTTGAAACTGATTCTCTATTATTTTGAACTTGCGTCGGGGCTTAAAAGCAGTTTTAACAAAAGTGTGCTTATTGCTTTAGAAGATAATGACAGTTTGCAACAAAATTTAGCCAACATGATGAATTGTAAGAGTGATATTTTCCCTATCACTTATCTTGGAGTGCCACTAAGACCAGGGAGGCAAAAAAAAGAGGATTGGTTCCCTCTGATTGAGAAATTTGAAAAAAGATTATCCTTATGGAAAGGAAGAGCATTATCAAGAGGAGGAAGACTGGTTTTAGTTAATTCAGTTCTTTCTTCAATGCTAATTTTTTGGCTATCCTTTTTTCTCCTACCTTCTTGGGTAATTTATAAATTAGATAGAATGAGAAGAAGATTTTTATGAATTGGATCTCTTGAGCATAAAGGTCACACAAATTTGGTTAACTGGGATGAATCATGTAGACCAAAGCATTGTGGAGGTTTAGGGATAATAAACCTAAAAAATATGAATAAAGCCCTGCTGGGAAAGTGGCTTTGGAAATGGTTCAATGGTGAATCTGCTTTGTGGAAGCAAATTAGCTTCCATAAGTACTTTGAAAATAGATCCTGGGAGGAATACTTGCATATGGGAAGATTGGAGCTGTCCCACTTTTGGAAAGGTATCTTTGTTAACATGGATAGCTTCTCATGCAGTACTCAAGTATGTGTGGGAAATGGAGCTCATACCTTATTCTGGATGGATAAATGGACAGGGTCTTCTACTCTAGCATCCCTTTTTTCCTTCTTTGTTTTCTCATGCTACAAATCCTTATGCTAATATTGAGAGTTTGAGGAAAAGAGATCATACTATATGGTTTTGGGATATTCAATTTGTGAGGCAACTGACTGGGGATTTGGTTACTCAGTTTTTTGAAATGATGAAGATAATCAGTCCAATTATGTTTGATCAACAATTTGTGAGGCAACTGACTGGGGATTTGGTTACTCAGTTTTTTGAAATGATGAAGATAATCAGTCCAATTATGTTTGATCAACATGCTGATATTAGAAAATGGCTGTGGGATGCTAAAAAAATATTTACTATTAAATCTTTCTATCAATTTCTTGTTGATGGAGGATTGATGTATGATTGTGAAAATATTTGGGGACTTCCTATTCCTCTTAAAGTAAGATTCCTCCTATGGCTAGCTTTAAGGAATAGCTTGAATACAAAGGATATTCTGAGTAAAAAAGGAGTACAAATTGAGAAAACATGCTGTTTTTGCAATAAGATGGATGATAACCATGCTCATTTATTCCTTAGATGTGAGTTTGTATACTCAATTTGGAAATCCATCCAATTCAAACTTAATGTTGGGGATAATTTTAAAATGGACTCATTGGAAGAACTGTGGTTAACTTAGGGATTAAACAGTGACAAATGGGCAAACCTAAAACGTGATATTTTTATCAGTGCTCTAGTTTGGTGTGTATGGCAAGAACGCAATGATAGGCTGTTTTCAAACAAGAAAAAAGATTTACTTGATAATCTGTTAAAATTGGAAGTATTGGAGGAAAGCAGAGACTTGTCTGATAATGAATTGACTCAAAAAATTGATATATCTGTTCAACTAAATGAGATTTTGTCTCAAGAGGAACAAATGTGGAAACAAAGAGCCAAGGCTCACTGGCTTAAAGAAGGAGATAATAATACTTCATATTTTCATAAATTGGCTAATGGCAGGAAAAAAAGTAACTTGATTTCTTCCATAATGGTGAACAATACTGAAATTAGCTCTGATAATGGAATTGCTCAGGTTTTCTTTAACCATTACCAACAAGTTTTTGGGCAAGCTATTTCTCACAGATGCTAACTTGATTGGAATAGATTATACCCTAAAACTGAATGGGGAGCCAGTGAGTTAGAATCTCCTTTTACTGAGGAAGAGGTACATAAAGCAGTTTTTGACATGAATGGAGATAAATCCCGTGCCCCGATGGTTTTCCACTTTAATTTTCAAGCCGCCTGGATATAGTGAAAAATGATGTTATGAGACTTTTGCTGAATTTTTTGAAAGCAAGTTAGATATCAATAGACTCAATTATGCTTATTATTTTGATACAAAAAGAGTCTCTAACTGTCAATGATTATAAACCTATTAGTCTATTGAATGTGATTTATAAAATTATCACTTAGGTGTTGACTAATAGATTGAATCTTAAGTTAGATGTGTTAGTTGATCCATTCAACTGACTTCATTAAAGGAAGACATCTACTTGATGGGGTGGTCATGCCCAAGAGATAATTTCGATTGCTTTCAAAATAAAAAATTGGGAGGATTTTGTTAAAACCACCTTGATCTTCAATAGTGGAATATATAATAGTTGTTCAATTTACTAGCAATATTTGAGGCAATATATATGTAATCAATTTGTATTTGGTCCGAGCATTCACATGAATAAACAACCAACAAGTGAAATCACAGCTAGTAACCATAGTTTTTTTTTCTGTCCAACTTTCTCAAATAGTTAAAATACAAATTGTCAATCAATTTAATTATCTTTGCTAACTCTCATATGTTTCCATATATTCTTTCTTTGTCCTTTAAATTTATATATATATGACAACTTTTATTTTGGCTTTTTTATTTGGTTTCCTAATTTTTTTTCTCTTTTGCTTTCCAGGATCTCAGCTGGGGTAAAGATTGAGTAAGCATTGCTATATATCTTACTATGAGTAATACATCTAATAGTAACTGCTAAACATGATTGTTCTGGAATGAAGACAAAAGACAGGATTATACTTTTGACAGCATATTTTTTTGAAACACTTTTGAGTTTATGCTATAGTAATGTTTACTTTTGTGCAAACTTGCTAGTCAGTATTATGTACAGAGTGTGGTTTTCTTTTGTTACTATGTAAGACTTAAGACTGATAGTGCATACTTTTGGTGTTGGGAGTATGCAAACTACTGTAACAACCAGTTTATATGATATTTAGCTGGCTGGGGCATCTTTGTGGTGCTCCATCCTTTTTCTCAAAAAAAAAAAAAAAAAATCTCATCACTTGAAACTTTACTATTTAAAGATTGCAATAGAAATGTTTTTAGTCTTTAATATTATTTTGTTAAAAGCCACCCTTGATCTTCAATAGTGGAATATATAATAGTTGTTCAATTTACTAGCAATATTTGAGGCAATATATATGTAATCAATTTGTATTTGGTCCGAGCATTCACATGAATAAACAACCAACAAGTGAAATCACAGCTAGTAACCATAGTTTTTTTTTCTGTCCAACTTTCTCAAATAGTTAAAATACAAATTGTCAATCAATTTAATTATCTTTGCTAACTCTCATATGTTTCCATATATTCTTTCTTTGTCCTTTAAATTTATATATATATGACAACTTTTTATTTTGGCTTTTTTATTTGGTTTCCTAATTTTTTTTCTCTTTTGCTTTCCAGGATCTCAGCTGGGGTAAAGATTGAGTAAGCATTGCTATATATCTTACTATGAGTAATACATCTAATAGTAACTGCAAAACTTTATTGAGTTTTGATGATAAAAAAATTATGTTTTCTAAAAGAGAATGGTCATAAATTCGATTTATAGAGTTTTATGCATCATTAAAATGCTGTTTCTTATTGTGACCTTACAAATTAAAAGTTTGCCCTTTTTTCATTCTAAGTTAATGTTAAGTTAAGATATGTCTTATTTTTTATTTAAAATAAGAAAATAAATAATTGTTAAAGTCATGCAATTGAGCATATGCATATATATGCTCCTGCATTCGTACTTCCTGATGACGGTGTCAATTCTAAGTCATTGCAATACTAATTCAGATTGAAAAACTTGGGAGAATTTATTTGTAAAGTTTTGAGTTTTGAGGGGAATGTGCGGTATATAATATTGGTGGCACAATCTTTGTAGTGGAAGTTAGTTATCTAACTATGATTGACTATATAACTTGACAATTCAGGTCACCTAAATAAGCTGATCAATTCTATCATATTTATTTGGTTGCAAATTGTTGATGTCGGTCGTCAGTCAGGGGATTAAGTGTGGATTATTTAGCATGTTAGGGTTCCTCAGTCTTCTTTGATAGTTGGTTATCGAGTAGAGGACTCAGTCCTGCACACAAAAACAGCACGTAAGAGGATCGGAGTTGGAACTATAATTGCATGCAACGATAGTTGGAATGATCTCAATTACATCCAACTGATCATAGTTGCCTTGCAACTATAGTTGCAAGTTGCCCAACGGCTCCTAGACTTTCTCCAATCAGGCTGATCAGCAGTTTGAAAATCATTACATGCACAAGCATATATATTTCTTGCTCAACCTATTATTATACTTAATTTCACGTGGTCACCTTTTATAAAAGATGAGTATTGTTTGTGTCATTTGGCAACTGGCGATATGTTAAGAGCCACTGTTAATGCGAAAGACTCCTCCAGGGGTTAAAGCTAAAGAGGCCATGGGTAAGGTGTGTTTCCGGGAATAGTTAGATTTAAAATGGTGTGATAATATTACAGTTTCTCGTACTAAAATTTAGTCTAAATTGCTGTTGTTTGATTTCAGTGGTTTGCTGGGGCTATCGAGCTTGTCTCTGATGGCTTGATTGTTGGAATAATTGATGAAGCTGTGAAAAAATAATCCTCATATCAAAAGGGTTTATTCTTGATCATGGATTTTGTAGGACAGTTGTACAAGCAGAAAGGGCTACAACTGTGGGTTCGTGTGGGGACCACCCCACGCGTTCACGAGCACGAGACGTCTCGTGCTCGTGTGTGGGGGCCACCCCACGCGTTCACGAGACGTCTCGTGCTCGTGTGGGGGCCACCCGTACGCAACGCGTCAAAGACGCGTTTTCCCTTTTCGTTTTTTTTTCGAACCTTATAAATAGGGGAGCAACAGAGGCGGCTATCTAGGGTTTTGAGGTGTTTGCATTCACATGAATAAACAACCAACAAGTGAAATCACAGCTAGTAACCATAGTTTTTTTTTCTGTCCAACTTTCTCAAATAGTTAAAATACAAATTGTCAATCAATTTAATTATCTTTGCTAACTCTCATATGTTTCCATATATTCTTTCTTTGTCCTTTAAATTTATATATATATGACAACTTTTTATTTTGGCTTTTTATTTGGTTTCCTAATTTTTTTCTCTTTTGCTTTCCAGGATCTCAGCTGGGGTAAAGATTGAGTAAGCATTGCTATATATCTTACTATGAGTAATACATCTAATAGTAACTGCAAAACTTTATTGAGTTTTGATGATAAAAAAATTATGTTTTCTAAAAGAGAATGGTCATAAATTCGATTTATAGAGTTTTATGCATCATTAAAATGCTGTTTCTTATTGTGACCTTACAAATTAAAAGTTTGCCCTTTTTTTCATTCTAAGTTAATGTTAAGTTAAGATATGTCTTATTTTTTATTTAAAATAAGAAAATAAATAATTGTTAAAGTCATGCAATTGAGCATATGCATATATATGCTCCTGCATTCGTACTTCCTGATGACGGTGTCAATTCTAAGTCATTGCAATACTAATTCAGATTGAAAACTTGGGAGAATTTATTTGTAAAGTTTTGAGTTTTGAGGAATGTGCGGTATATAATATTGGTGGCACAATCTTTGTAGTGGAAGTTAGTTATCTAACTATGATTGACTATATAACTTGACAATTCAGGTCACCTAAATAAGCTGATCAATTCTATCATATTTATTTGGTTGCAAATTGTTGATGTCGGTCGTCAATGTGGGATTAAGTGTGGATTATTTAGCATGTTAGGGTTCCTCGGTCTTCTTTGATAGTTGGTTATCGAGTAGAGGACTCACCGCACACAAAACAAAGACGTAGAGGATCGAGTTGGAACTATAATTGCATGCAACGATAGTTGGAATGATCTCAATTACATCCAACTGATCATAGTTGCCTTGCAACTATAGTTGCAAGTTGCCCAACGGCTCCTAGACTTTCTCCAATCAGGCTGATCAGCAGTTTGAAAATCATTACATGCACAAGCATATATATTTCTTGCTCAACCTATTATTATACTTAATTTCACGTGGTCACCTTTTATAAAAGATGAGTATTGTTTGTGTCATTTGGCAACTGGCGATATGTTAAGAGCCACTGTTAATGCGAAAGACTCCTCCAGGGGTTAAAGCTAAAGAGGCCATGGGTAAGGTGTGTTTCCGGGAATAGTTAGATTTAAAATGGTGTGATAATATTACAGTTTCTCGTACTAAAATTTAGTCTAAATTGCTGTTGTTTGATTTCAGTGGTTTGCTGGGGCTATCGAGCTTGTCTCTGATGGCTTGATTGTTGGAATAATTGATGAAGCTGTGAAAAAATAATCCTCATATCAAAAGGGTTTATTCTTGATCATGGATTTTGTAGGACAGTTGTACAAGCAGAAAGGGCTACAACTGTGGGTTCGTGGGGACCACCCACGCGTTCACGAGCACGAGACGCTCTGCGCTCGTGTGGGGCCACCCCACGCGTTCACGAGACGTCTCGTGCTCGTGTGGGGGCCACCCGTACGCAACGCGTCAAAGACGCGTTTTCCCTTTTCGTTTTTTTTTCGAACCTTATAAATAGGGGGAGCAACAGAGGCGGCTATCTAGGGTTTTGAGGTGTTTTGGAGGCCGAAAATAGAGAAAAATAGAGGGTTTTTTTAGCCTCCTTTTGAGGGAGATATTTGTGAGGGTTTAGAGAGCTTTGTTCTAGAATTTTGGTATGAAGCACTCTATTTGTATTCTTTTTCTCTCAAATAGTAGATCTCCCCCTCCTTGCCCCGTGGACGTAGGCAACTTGCCGAACCACGTAAAATTCGTGTGTCTCGCTGTTGATTTGCTTTGTAATAGTTTTTAGGTTCCCTCGACAGGTCAGTCCTAGAACTGATGAGAGGAAGAGTAAATATCCCACTTTGTTGAGATATTTAATTCAGATTTTTATTTCCTTGGTGAGACGAGAATTCTTATTGTGATCTAGCTCTCTTGTTGTGGCTATTGTTCGGTAGAGGTGCTGCCGAAATTTTCCGCTACGCACAACAAGTGGTATCAGAGCCCAGATTTCAGATCTAGGATTTTGAAGTTTGGTGGAGGAAGATTCTTGTGTGAAGCTTAGTTCTTGGAGTTCTCGGTTTCGGTGGAGATAGCATTAGGAGTTGCCGTTAGAGATTTCGCTTTCCTCGTGTGGTTAGAAATTTATTTGGAATCCGACCTAGGGTTTAGTTGAGTGATTCTTAAATTCTATCAAAGTTGTTCTTTCTCTACAATTTGGAGTTAGTTTGCAATGGGAGAAGAAGGTGAAAGCAGCAAGTCAATGGCGAGTCCAATACAAGTTGATTTTCCGAACACCAAAATTAGTGTGGTGAAGTATGACGGCAAAAGCAACTTTGGTTTGTGGATGAGCGACGTACAGGATGCACTTAATGCTCAAAATTTGGAGGAGACCATCATGGTCGAAGAGAGGCCATCTAAATATGATGAGGCGATATGGGATAAGATGAATAGGAACGCGTGTGGGGTGATCAGGTCCTGTTTGGAACAGGAGCTGAAATATGATGTGATTGGGGTGACGTCTGCAATGAAGATGTGGAAAATTCTCAACAATAAGTATCTCACCAAGAGTGTTGAGAACAGGTTGTACTTGCTGCGAAGACTCTTCAGGTTACAGATGTCCAGAGGCACCTAATTAGCGACTCATGTGAACAATTATACTAAGTTGTTGTCTGACTTGGCAAATGTTGATGAGAAGATAACGGATGAGCACAAGGCAGTTATTTTATTGGGCTTCTTACCGGATGAGGAGTATGACACCTTTGTACTCACTTTGTTGAACGGACGTACTTCTATCAGCTATAGTGAAGTTACTAACGCATTGACCAACTATGATTTGAGGAGGAAGGACAAGGAGACTTCCGTCTGCAGTACTTGCAGCGAGGCCTTGTCGACGAGGTAGAAGCCCATATCCAAAGGTGGCAATAGAGGGAGGTCAAAGTCAAGAAGCCGCCACCAATTGTCAAAGAACCAATGTGCATTCGCGAAGCGGGGACATTGGAAGAGAGATTGTCCAAAGCTCAAGAAAGAAAATGGCAAGAAAAGGGCCCAAGGCCAATGAGGTGAATATTACTAAAGGCGATGATTCGACGATTCGTGCTATTCTCTATTGATTACTCGAGATGAATCATGTGGAAGCATCAGATTGGATGCTTGATTCGGGCTACTTATCATGTGACCCTAGGCTAGACGGGTTTGCATCTTTTGAGAAAGTCGACGGGGGTGTTGTTGTCATGGGAAATGATCAACCCTGTGGTATTTGTGGGATAGGTACTGTGCGGATTAGGATGCACGATGGAGTAGTCCGTGAGTTGAAGAAGGTGAGATTTATTCCTCAGCTGAAGAAAAATCTTATCTCAGTTGGAGCTTTGGAGGCGAAGGGATTCAATGTGACTTTCAAAAACGGTGTAGGGAAGGTTACTAAAGGATCTTTGGTGGTGATGAAGGGAGTCCGCAATTGAAATTTATACTATCTGAATGGGAGCATCGAGATTGGCCACGTTGCTTCAGTTGTTTCAGAGACGGACATGAGCAGACTTTGGCACTATAGGTTAGGGTACACAGGTGAAAGGTCACCGCAGCGCTATGCTGTGGGCTATTAAAGGGAGCCAAGAGTGGAAAAGTTGAGTTCTCGTGAGCATTGTGTTCTGGCAAGCGCACAAAGGTGAAGTTCGAACGACCATCCATCGACGAAGAGTATTCGACTACGCACAACGCGTTTGGGGTCCTACCAAGACGGCATCACTTGGTGGTAGACATTGGTTCGTCACATTTGTTGATGACTATTCTAGGCGATGTTGGGTGTACACCATGATGAAGAAGAGTGAAGTCCTAGATATATTCGTGGAGTGGAAGAAGAGATTAGAACTGCAGACTGGGAGAAAGATCAAGACGTTGAGATCCGACAACGGTGGTGAGTATACTTTAGATCCCTTTTAGCAGCTATGTCGAGACGAGGGCATAAAGAGACACTTCACAGTTAGTCATACACCGCAGCAAAATGGGGTGGCAGAGAGGTTGAATCGGTCTTTGCTGGAGAAGATTCGATGTTTATTAGCGTATAGTGGTTTGGAGAAGATCTTTTGGGCTGAGGCATTTACATATGCGAGCCACCTCACCAACAGGCTGCCTTCATCTGCGATTGAGGGAAAAACCCCTATGGAGAAGTGGTCAGGAGAGCCAGCACGAGATTATGACCAGCTCAAGGTATTCGGGTGCCCTGCATTTTATCATGTGAGAACAGATAAATTGAAACCGCGAGCTAGGAAGGCCATATTTATAGGATTCAAGCGTGGTGTCAAAGGATACAAGCTATGAGATCCAGTTGATAAGAAGATTGTGCTGAGTAGAGACGTCACATTCGATGAGGCTTCTATCTTGAAGCTTCCCAACTCTCATCAGGTGGAGAGCGACCCGACAAAGGAGATATCGCAGGTGGTGGAGATCGATGCAGCTCCACATTGTTCAGATAGTACAATATCCATTAGAGTGCCGACTGAGGTGATGCCAGGCGAGCACGACGGTGACACGGAGGATATGAGTACAGATGTGCAGGATCATGGACCGATAGCTCAGGTTCAGGATTCTATTGCGGTTCGGAGACAGAGAAGAAACATACATATGCCAGCACAGTATGCCGACACAGTTGCATATGCACTTCCGGTGGAGAGTATCGATGAGATGATACCTACTACATTGGAGAGGCGGCGAGTTGGGATCTGATTCGTGGGAGGTAGCTATGCAGGAAGAGATGGAGTCTCTTCACAAGAACGATACATGGGAGCTTGTTGAGCTTCCAAAGGGACGGAAGGCAATTGGTTGCAAGTGGGTATACACTAAGAAGGAGGGCATTGAAGGCACTCCATTGAGGTTCAAAGCTAGGTTGGTTACGAAGGGCTATGCACAGGAGGAAGGTATTGATTATAATGAGGTCTTCTCCTGGTGAAACATTCGCCGATCTCGATTTTGCTAGCATTGGTGGCACAGTATGGATTGGAATTAGATCAGTTGGATGTGAAGACAGCATTTCTTCATGATGATCTTGATGAAGAAATCTATATGACTCAGCCATTGGGATTTCGAGGTGCAGGGAAAGAAAAGTTGGTTTGCAGACTAAAGAAATCGCTACATGGTTTGAAGCAGTCTTCTCGACAGTGGTATAAGCGATTCGATGGTTTTATGCTTGGTCATTCATACACTCGGAGCCAGTTTGATCCTTGCGTATATTTTCGCAAGTTTAAAGGAGGTGCGTATATCTATTTGTTATTATATATCGATGATATGTTGGTTACCTCTATTTCCAGATCTGCTATAAATGAATTGAAGGCACAACTTTCAAAGGAGTTCGAGATGAAGGATTTGGGTGAGGCTAAGCGCATTTTGGGGATGGAGATCGGCAGAGACAAGAAGAAGGGAAAAATTTGTTTGACACAGATGACTTATTTGAAGAAGGTTCTACAGCGGTTCCATATTAGCATGGATACGAAGCCAGTCAGTGTACCATTAGGAGCCCATTTGAAGCTTTCACCGACCTTTCACCGACGCTTGAAGATCGAGAGTTGATGTCGAAGACTCCATATGCGAGTGCAGTTGGAAGCTTGATGTACGCAATGGTATGTACAAGACCAGATTTGTCACAGGCGATGAGCATGGTTTCGAGATACATGCACGATCCAGGAGTGGGTCATTGGAACACTGTGAAATGGATTTTGAGGTACATTCGAGGTACGCTCAATATTGGTTTGGTTTATGAGCCGACACTACAGTGGGCAGCCAGCGTTGGTTATGTTGATTCGATTATGCCGAGGATTTGATAAATGCCGCCACGACGGGTATGTGTTCACTTTGACCCATGCGCGGTGTGTTGGAGATGCACCTTGCGCTTCACGCTGCTTTGTCTACGACGGAGGCAGAATATATGGCAATTACGGAGGCTGTGAAGGAGGCGATTTGGCTTCGAGGACTTTTGGACGAACTTGGTATATCACAACGGTCCATCACCATTCATTGTGATAGCATGAGTGCTATCTATTTGGCGAAGAACCAGGCTCTTCATGCGAGGACGAAGCACATTGACGTTCGTTATCACTTCGTTCGTGATGTTCTTGAAGATGGTGATGTGGAGATTTTGAAGGTCCACACGAAGGATAATCCGGCAGATATGCTCACAAAGGTGGTTCCGAGCAACAAGTTTGATCACTGCAGAGACTTGTTGCACATTCGTGATTGTTGAGGCCGTTGGCGCCCATTTGGGTGAACTACGCAAGGCTTGATTCCTTTAGCAAGAGGATACGTAAGCAGTCTTTATGATGCAGCCGGTGTTGGTTTTGATGGGGAGAAGATTATTTGAACTCTCATTTGGGTTCCTGACTTGTTGTGGATTGAGTCCGTTGTCGTGGATTTATTCCACTTCGTCCTGGACGCAACAAGTAGGACATTTAGTTATTTTGTTATCGGCTCAGTTTTTGAGAGAAACTTCACCGAGGTGGATAATTGTGGGTTCGTGTGGGGCCACCCGCGCGTTCCTGGCTGCGGGCGTCTGGAGTGCTCGTGTGAGGCCACCCGTCTGAAGCAGCGTCAAAGGCGTGTTTTCCCTTCGTTTTTGAACCTTATAAATAGGGGGAGCAACAGAGGCGGCTATCTAGGGTTTTGAGGCGTTTTGGAGGCTGAAAATAGAGAAAAATAGAGGGTTTTTTTAGCCTCCTTTTGAGGGAGATATTTATGAGGGTTTAGAGAGCTTTGTTCTAGGGTTTTGGTGTAAGATTTGTACTCTATTTGTATTCTCTTTCTCTCAAATAGTAGATCTCTCCCTCCTTGCCCCGTGGATGTAGGCAACTTGCCGAACCACGTAAAATTCGTGTGTCTCGCTGTTGATTTGATTTGTAATAGCTTTTAGGTTCCCTTGGCAGGTCAGTCCTAGAACTGATGAGGGGAAGAGTAAATATCCCACTTTGTTGAGATCTTTACTTCAGATTCTTATTTTCTTGGTGAGACGAGAATTCTTATTGTGATCTAGCTCTCTTGTTGTGGCTATTGTTTGGCAAAGGTGCTGCCGAAATTTTCCACTACGCACAACAACAACATTTTCTTGTCCTTCCATAGTGCCGCATTTCTTGCATCATAAATATCATACATGTAAACTGTTTCTGAATGCATTTCTTGCTGTATATATTTTTATTTACATTTTCATCATTTCGTGGTACCGATGTTGTAAGTGAAGAAAGTCCGCTGTTGCATCTAATCTTGAAGATTTTAAATGTTGTACAAAGTGAGGGTTATCCTCTCTACTTGTTACTATTCATTTTAAGTAATGATTACCAATTTAATCATACTCATTGCAATATTAATCAAGTGTTAGGTGATTATAAGCATGTAAATATCATAGAAGGAAGAAGGATCTTAACCCTTTGGATCATTCTTGCAAATATGAGTTACCAGTTGTAAGAATTGTGTGTTAGATCTTTAATAAGACTTGATTATCTCAAAGAGATTGATAAAAAACTAAAGCGGAATTATACCTGAATCCATGGTTTGGATCTTGAGTCGATTGATGGATCTTCTAATCTTAGGGCTTCTTCTCTTCCTTAGATCTCTTTTTTAGATGGGGGTAAAAGAGATGAGAATTCTTGTGTTTTTCCTAGATTAGGGACCATAACCCCATATATATAGGTGTTGCACTTTTACAATTTGGCCCCTCATCAAATTGTAATTACAACCTGGTATCTGCACATTTAGCCCATGACAATATTTAAATACCCGATAACCCAACTTAATTGATCACTTTAGTGGGTTTTCTTAAGTGATAGATTTACACATTAATTTAACATATGTGCCCACAAATAGATTTAATTAGATTTAAATCTAACAATCTCCCACTTGGGCACCATATGTATCCTTAAAATGTGTATTACCTTATGAGCTCAAAATCTCTATCACATACAAGGGTATTTCCAAACAATCTCGTCCATTGACCATATCAATATAGGATCAAAGCGGTTTTCGTCACATTTATCGTGACTAAACCCATCAATGGTCACATATACTAGTACAAACAAATGACATAGATCAATCATGGATGTACAGCATGAAAAATTACATGCAATGTGATCTGTGCATGCCTATTTTTCAACTGGTCCTACCAAAAACTTTAGTGAGGTCAACTTTAATCATAATGTAACAGAGTGGTTAATCAATACTTTATTCGACGTAAAATAACCAAAGCCCTAATAGGTCCAAAATACTCATAAAGCAATAAAATCACAAACTCCCACTAAAACATGATATCCTCAAATATTACCACCCCATATGAGCAAGTGTGCTCTTGAAAAATTTTGGATGGTAATCCTTTAGTAAGAGGATCTCGCTATCATGGAGTTTGTCCCAATATGCTCTATGGATATCTGTCCACTCAGACTCTTTCTTTCACAACTAGGAACTTAATGTCAATATGTTTTGACTTAGTTGAGCTTCGTTGTTATTGGAATACATGATCATGGATTTATTGTCACAAAATAACTTTAGTGGTCTTTCAATATTTTCCGAATACGCACCAATGACAAAATTTCGCAGCCATATTCCATGATTGGATGCCTCATGACAAGCTATAAATTCGCCGCCATAGTGGAGGAAGCTACAAGTGTGCGTTTGACACTTTTCCATGATATAGCTCCTCCCGCTAACATATAAATGTAGCCCAAGTAGACTTTCCGTTTCAGATTCAAAGAAAATCGTAATCGAGTACCCAATGACCTCCAACCGTCGATTTCTGTATGTGAGCATATAATCTTTTATTTTCGAAGATACCGCGATAACCCTTTTGATCAGCGATCCAATGATCCATCCTGTGGTTACTTAAGTATCTGCCTAACATCCCAACAATGTAATGCATATCCGGACGCAGCATATACACTGAGCATACATTAGACTCCCTACGGTGAAGCATAGGAATCTTCTCGCATTTCAATTTCAAGGTTACCTTTAGGGCATTGATTGAGACTAAACTTGTCTCCTTTAGAAACAGGGTATCACTGGTCCGCAATTTTGCATGCCAAACCTTATGAGTACTTAATTGATATAGCTCTTTTGTGATAATCCAAGTATACCTCGAACGATCTCGATGTATCCGATTCCTAATATAAAGAGGCGCCCCAAGATCTTTCATCTCAAAATTCTTTGATAGAAATCTCTTGGTTTCGCGGTAACAGCCTATATCATTAGTGGCAAGCAAAATGTCATCCACATACGTAACTTAAAAATATACTTACTCCCACTGAATTTTTGATATACACAATCATCAACAATATTCATCTCAAAACCAAACGAGATAATTATTTGTTGAAACTTGTGGTACCATTGACGAGGAGCTTGCTTGAGTCCATAAATGGATTTTCTTAGTTTACAAACCATATTCTTTGGGTCTCGACACAAAGTTTTCTGGTTGTACCATATAGATCATCTCATCAATGTCTCCATTGAGAAATGCAGTCTTAACATCCATTTGATGTAACTCAAGATTGAAATGAGCAACAAGTGCCATGATAGTCCCGAAAGAGTCTTTCGATGAAACCGAGAGAAAGTCTCAGACAAATAATGCCTTCCTTCCGAGTATAGCCTTTAGCTACAAGGCGTGCTTTATACTTTTCCACATTACCATTTGCATCGGCTTGGTTTTAAATATCCATTTACAACCAATTGGTTTTGCACCTTCGGCAATGGAACAAGTTCCCAAACCTTATTGTCTTGCATAGACTTGTACTCCTCATTCATGGCATCAATCCACTTTTGAGAGTTAGAACTTTTCATGGCCTGAAGGAAGTTGATTGGATCATCTTCCATCATTCCATTACTTTCCTCATGTTCTTGAAGAAATACAATATAATCATCCGAATAGCATTTCTCCTTTCTCGTGGATCTCCTTAATGGCACGGTTCTTGAGGTTGTTGAGTTTGTTCTTCGAACAGGAGTTGTTCAATATTGCCTTCTTGAGGTTCGGATTCATTTCTTGAACAATACGGTATAGGTACTTGAATATTGTCGAAATGACTGTATGGATTGGATTTAAAGCCAATTCCTCCTCAAAGGCAATGTCTCTAACCTTATTTCTCCCCAAACTCAACATCCTCAAAGAATGTTGCCGTTCTCGCCTCAAAAATATTCCCGAGTGTGGGATCATAAAACTTATAGCCCTGGATCGTTCGAATACCCAATAAAGTAGGCGCTACCTGCTTTGGAGTCCAATTTCTTTTCATTTGGCCTATAAGGCCTTGCCTCACCGGACATCCCCAAATATGTAAGTGTTAGACTGGCTTTCACCAGTCCAAAGCTCATAAGGTGTTTTAGCAATCGCTTTACTTGGTACTGCTAAGAATGTAAGCCGCAGCCTTTAGTGCTTCTCCCCATAGTGACTCGGTAAAGAAGAATGAGCAATCATACTTCTTACCATATCCTTAAGAGTCCTGTTGCCTTTCACTACACCATTCATGCTAGGTGATCCTAGCATGGTGTACCGTGGGACGATATCAATTCCTCTAGGTATCTAGCAAATGGTCCCGGACGTTGTTCACCGAACCATCATATCTGCCGTAGTACTCACCACCACGATCGATCTAACGGTTTTAATCTTTTATTGAGTTGGTTCTCAACTTCACTTTAAAAGCTTTGAATACGCCCGAGACTCGATTTTTCTTTAATGAGATATAGGTACCCATAACGTGAGTAATCGCCTATGAATGATATAAAATATTGTTGACCATTCCAGATGCCGAGGGAATGGCCCACAAATATCTCAGATGTATCAATTCTAAGACGCCTCAAGATCCGTTGGCACCTAATCTCTTAACTTTAGTATGTTTTCCTTGATACCAATGCATACATCAAAGTCTCAGAAATCAAGGGAATCCAAAATACCATCGACACAAGACGCCAACTCTACCTTTTGAGATATGACCCAAGCGCTTGTGCCATAATGATGTGAATTTTCCTTATTTAATTTACGCTTAGTACCACGTGATTCCACATTCAGATTTCATTATAAGAAGCAATCAGATCAAGCAAATATAGGTTATCAAAGTACTCAAGAAACCAGTTCCACAATATTTGAATTTAAAGATAAGCTAGCCCGGTTATTTCCAAATGAACAATAATAACCTGATTTGTTCAATAAAGGAATAGAAACTAAATTCGCCTAAAAGACGGACTACAAAAGTATCTTTCAAATCCAAATAGGAACTAGTTCCTAACAATAACCTAAAGTGCCCAATTGCTTCCACATCTACCGATTGTCCATCGCCCACAAAGATGTGTCTTTCACCATCACTTGGCTTTCGGTAGCTCAGGCAACCCTGCATAGAAACACTTATGTGAGTAGTAGAAGCCGAATCTAACCACCAAGTGTTTCTAGGTATCGAGACTAAATTAACCTCGAATCGCACCAAAGTAAGGAACGCATTCTTTTGACACGCCAGGCGTGATATTTGGTACAATCCTTCTTTGCGTGTCCATCCTTATGACAAAAGAAACAACCCTGATTATCCTTATGTTGTTTCTTTTGAACTGGATCCTTAGCAGCTTCCTTATCATTCTTTCTTTTCTTGCCCTTATCCTTATGGGCGTAGCCAAATGAGCACTTTCGCCTTATCTTGCTTCAATCGTCTTCTTCTTGCACACAGTATGAAATGAGCTCATTCAGAGTCCATTTCTCCTTCTGGCAGTTATAACTGACCTTAAATTGATTAAAGTGTGCAGGAAGAGACAGCAACACCAGATGCACCAATAACTCATCACATAGATCGAAGTTTCTTGCCTTAAGTTTTGAAGCAATATGAGACATTTCCATAATGTACTCCCCGATATTTCCTTTGCCTTTATACTTCATTGAAATCAAAGCTAATAGCGTGCTTGTTTCTACCTTATCGCTTTTAGCAAAACGCTTTCAATTTCAAAGAAGGAAATCTTTGGCTTTAGTAATCCCTTCTGATTCTCGGCCCCTAAAGGCTTCGAACGCCGCTTGATGATCATTAGACTCATGCGATTTGAACGCCCCACCTCTCATGCTCCTTCTTTACATCAGGAGTGCTATCCGCAGTGAGGGGTTGAGGTTGTTCACCTTAATGCAAGGTCTAGATACATGCACCAAGAACAATTAGAATGTTCTCTTTTCAAATCTTGAAATTAGACCCATTTAGCATGGGAATTGAGTTGATGTTAGCGTAAATGGTTGCGGCAGATGCATTAGCACAAAAGATTTTCACATTAATAGCTGTAATTATTAATCAATAAAATTCAAATAATGACATATCCCCATCCAAGATATCTTGTACAACATTAATATCAAGTCTTTGGACAGTAATATTAACTGCAAGTGATATCTTGTTGCAATGATCAAACACTGACAATAACACATGTCAAACAACAAACCCATCTTTGGATTGATTTGTTATCCACATGTAAACCTTATAATTGTCACGCGTTTATCATCGCAGATGCGTATACAGTCTAAATAAATATTAATCTTCCTTTGGGCCGATTAAATATCTACCGTAAAAGTATACACACAACCATCTAACATCCTTCATGAACAATCTACACAAGAGAGGTTACTTTGGCAACATCTTGCTTCAATTAATCATTTAGAATGAGAGACCAACTTAATTCCTTAGTGTCATAATACTTGAATGAAATAATTGATTAACACTGAAATTTAATTGAGTTTGAACTGCGAGGTTCGACTTGAATTCGAACGGCGAGGTTCGACTTGAGTTCGAACTACGAGGTTCGACTTGAGTTCGAACGGCGAGGTTCGACTTGAGTTCGAACGGCGAGGTTCGACTTGAGTTCGAACGGCGAGGTTCGACTTGAGTTCGAATCGAGGTTCGACTGAGTTCGAATCGCGAGGTTCGACTTGAGTTCGAACGGCGAGGTTCGACTTGAGTTCGAACTGCGAGGTTCGACTTGAGTTTGAACGGCGAGGTTCGAACGGCGAGGTTCGACTTGAGTTCGAACTACGAGGTTCGACTTGAGTTCGAACGCGAGGTTCGCCAAAATGAACCGAGGTTTGCCTAATGCGAGGTTCGCCAAAGTGAACACAAGGTTCGACCGAATGAACACGAGGTTCGCTAAAATATGAGGTTCGCCAAGTGAACACAAGGTTCGACTAATGAACACGAGGTTCGCCAAAGTGAACACAAGGTTCGACCGAATGAACACGAGGTTCGCCAAAGGGCGAGGTTCGCCAAAAGGCGGAGGTTCGCCAAAGGACGAGGTTCGCCGAAGGCGAGGTTCGCCAAAAGGAACCGAGGTTCGCCAAAGTGAACACAAGGTTCGACCGAATGAACACGAGGTTCGCCAAAAGTGCGAAGTTCGCCAGAAGGCGAGGTTCGCCAAAGGACGAGGTTCGCCAGAAGGCGAGGTTCGCCAAAAGGAACCGAGGTTCGCCAAAGTGCGAGGTTCGCCAAAAGGCGAGGTTCGCCAAAATGAACCGAGGTTTGCCAAAATGAACCGAGGTTCGCCAAAGGGCGAGGTTCGCCAAAAGGCGAGGTTCGCCAAAATGAACCGAGGTTCGCCTAATGCGAGGTTCGCCAAAAGGCGAGGTTCGCCAAAATGAACCGAGGTTCGCCAAAGTGCGAGGTTGGCCAAAAGGCGAGGTTCGCCAAAATGAACCGAGGTTTGCCTAATGCGAGGTTCGCCAAAATGAACCGAGGTTCGCCTAAATGCGAGGTTCGTCAAAAGGCGAGGTTCGCCAAAATGAACCTCGAACCTCGTCTGAACTACAGGAACCCCTTAGGGTTTAGATCTGAACCGTCAAAGCCGCTTAGGCTTTTGAACCCATTAGGGTTTATACGTGATGGCTGCCGCCGTCACAAAACCAAATTTTTTTTTTCTTCTTAAAACTCAATCCAGATCCAAACCTTATATTAATTTTCTAAAATCATAGAAAATTTAACCAAAAATTGAAAAAGTTACTGTTCAAGGCGAAATTTTTTTACTGTTCATCACGAATTATTTCATTTACTGTTCATCCGAACATAAATTACTGTTCATCCGAGATCAAACCTTTACTGTTCATCCGAGATCAAACCTTTCTTGTTCATTGGACTAAAAATATTTCTTGTTCATCCGAACCCAAAAATCCAAAAGATTTGATCTTTATTCATAAATCCACCGAAAAACCATAGAAACTCAAAAATCTCTAAGAGTTAATCAAGAGGCTCTGATACCACTTGTTAGATCTTTAATAAGACTTGATTACCTCAAAGAGATTGATAAAAAACTAAAGCGGAATTATACCTGAATCAATGGTTTGGATCTTGAGTGGATTGATGGATCTTCTAATCTTAGGGCTTCTTCTCTTCCTTAGATCTCTTTTTTAGATGGGGGTAAAAGAGATGAGAATTCTTGTGTTTTCCCTAGATTAGGGACCATAACCCCATATATATAGGTGTTGCACTTTTACAATTTGGCCCCTCATCAAATTGTAATTACAACCTGGTATCTGCACATTTAGCCCATGACAATATTTAAATACCCGATAACCCAACTTAATTGATCACTTTAGTGAGTTTCCTTAAGTGATAGATTTACACATTAATTTAACATATGTGCCCACAAATAGATTTAATTAGATTTAAATCTAACATTGTGCTGTTGGCATAATTTCTTTTACGAGACATCATCTACGCATTAGTTATGAATAAGATGTTTCTACGATTTGGTAATGTTTGGAAAATGGATCTGCTGGTTTTCTCATTTTTTGTGCTTCATTATTCTTATGTTCACCTTTTCTCTCTTTCGTAGGTTACTGGACAGCCTCTTACAAAGGAAAGATGACACAGCGTCAGTTCTCAAGTCAAGGCTTGATAAAAGCTCATTCAAGCAAGCTCCTTCAATAGCCTGCTCGAAGTAAGGATCAAGCTCGAGCAAAGCTAGGCTCGGGTAGGCTCTCGTTCAAGCTGACCTTAACGCTGGTTCACATAGGTTCGATTTGTTTTTTATTCAAGCTTTGCTCCTTAAAGATGCAATGGTTAAGATTGAGCTTCATTCTCAATCTCCATTTAGTTTAATTGAGTTTAATTAGTTCGTACTCTAATATTTAAATTAAGTTGAACATACAATTATAGGTTTCTAGTTTAAAATAAACAAATAAGTAACAAAGCTAATATGTTAATTATGATTTGTTTAGAGAGAGAGAGAGAGAATTTAACAGAATGAAGCATGGGTTTTGACATTGTTTTTTAGTTGTTGTAAATCTTTGTTGATCAAACACCAAAAGACACTTTAAATTCTGCCCTGTGAGCTGTACGCCTCACATGTACTCTTGGTTCACTAGATTGCTCAAGTCCAATGCAACTCCAAATTAAATTATAGAGTTTCTTCACGTAAACCACCTTAAAAATAGAACCACCTTCAAAGTTTAATTTATACAAAAACCACCTTCAAAGATGGTTCTGATTGCAATCAGCCACCTTGACCTAATTTTTGATGAAATAGACTAAAATACCCTTAAAAAATACTCGTTCTAGGCATGTGACATGTCTTCCTAACCTCAACCAGTGCCTGACACTAGTGTATTTTAAGGGTATTTTGGAAAACTTAGTTAAAATTTCATCAGGAAATAGGTCAAGATGATTGATTACAACCGGAACCTCCTTTTAAATGTGGTTTCTGCCTAAATTGAACTATGAAGGTGATTTTCGTATAATCACTCTATTTTAATGGTGGTTTTTGTGAAAAAAACCCTAAATAATAACCTGAATCCTCCATCCAACTATACATTTTATGTCTTCAATTTTCCGAGATCTTTGAGTTAAAACTTGTACAGATTTTGATACATTGCTGTTACTCATATAGTCATATCTTTGGGAGTAATAAGATTATTTTGCTGTTTCCATATTGTAGGTCATTGATTACCCTTCAGAAGGGCATATGGAAGCAGAGCTTCAGGCTGAGAAACCCCAGATGCAGGTCACTGCTGAGGTTCATAAGGCTCTTTCACGATGATGAAGAGTTCTTCATTTTGCTTCTCATAATTTGGGACGTAAACTTAATGTAATGAAAGAAATTCTTGGTTTTTTCTTGATGCCATTAGTTGTCTCTTATAAATGCAAAGGAATTGGAGAGAAAAAGATATATTTCTTCATTGATATGGCAGTCTATATGTACAATTAAATAGAGTTAGTTATACTATCCTATCCGATGTAGGACTAAACAAGTCTACATATGTACAATAGTTAACACCGCCTCAAATTGCAAATGAGTTGACCAATGGTAGTTTGTTAAGAAGGAACAAATGTCGTTGTATGGTTTGAGCCTTGGTTAATAGGTCTGCTAGTTGAAGATCGATATTCACGTAGGGAAGTGAGATTGTGCCAGCGAGAAAGTGATGACGAGTGAAGTGATCGTCTATCTCGATATGCTTCATCCACTCATGAAAGATGGGATTGCTGGCAATTTTGATTGGGCTCATGTTATCACAGTGAAGGAGAGTCGCCGTTGTGGAGGGGACTCCCATGTCGAGGAGGAGTCATCATAGCCTGACCGTCTCTACAGTGGTGGATGCTATGGCGCGATGTTCAGATTCAGCGCTGGAGCAAGAAAGTACGTCTTGTTTCTTAGATTTCTAGGAGATCAAAGAGTCACCTAGAAATATATAGTAGATGGTGGTGGATCATCGGTCCGTAGTGTTGCCAGCCCAGTTTGTGTCACTATACGCATTAAGGGTGAGTGATGAGGATGCTGAAAAGAATAGTGCTCTGCTTGGAGTCTCGAGGAGGTAGCGTAGCACATGAAGTAGTGCAGATTGGTGGGAGGAGTGAGGTGCGGTAACGAACTAGCTGAAGACATGGACAACCTGAGAAATGTCGGGTTTGGTGATAATAGACCAGGCTCCCTACAAGTCATCGATATTGGGTGGCATTGGGTAGTGGATCACTGTGACGCCCCTGGCTTCAACAAGGCTGCAGTCCAAGGTGAAACCAAGGATGTCAAACCTGCCATGCACCCACACAGTGCAATAACATGTTTCACTAATCACAGTAATATCCTGTAGTGGAGTCAAAAGAAGTGTAGGTACAAAACAGGCAAATTAAAGAAAATAAATACAATAGACATGATGAAGAAAGATATCTCATAAATGAAATCATGTCTCAACTTATTAAACTGAGATATAATAGATCTCTAAAATAAATGTTAAATATCTCGATATGAGTCAACTGGAAATGTAACAAAGGCTTACAGCCTTTACAATATGAAAACAAAACTCTCTAATATCTGAATGAAAATACAAAACTACAGTGGAGCCTCAAATGGTAAAATCATGTGACGGTGACTATGCTAGAACTCCGCCATCCCACGCCTCCAAACTTTGAGCTCGAAAAGAAATTTAAAACAAAAAGAACAACAACAAGAGCGTCAGAGCGCTATAGAAAGATCACCTCCATCTGCCCCCAGGGAAAAGGCTGCTAGATGGAGTGCAGGCTCTATCTATTAAGCATAGTCTACCTAGATCATTTTCCCCTATATCTAATGAAATTAATATTTAGACACCTACAATACGAGACGTAGTACGTCGAGCGAAATAATCCAAACAAGAAAACCCTCATGTATATACCATATGTCCCGAATCGTAAACATATAAACATTAATATCGATTTAAAGATAAATAATCTAAATAAAATCAACAATTAGAAATCCACAACACGAGACCAGGTGCGTCGGCGAAATAATCCAAACAAGGAAACCCTCATGTATATACCATATGTCTCAAATTGTGAACGACTAATCATTGATCCCAACCTAAGAAATAAAGAAAAGCAATAAAAGTAAAGACATCAACATATCGTATTCATAATATCTTCCATCACACCGGGAGATAGAATGAATACCTAAGACAAATAACGTGTACTTTCAAATGCAAAGTACTCTAGGTCATATATTTCAGCAGTGAGTCAAAAACATAACTGGCATCCGCCAACGACTCATGCTATTATTTAACTATCTCGATGCAACTCCATGCAAGATTCTAATACTTAATCTTATCATGTGCAACGGACTACCCTATAGGTATCCCGATCGGTGTACACGGCTCATTAGTCTCATCGTGATCTCGCGTAACATGAGTACGGACGACCTACCATATAGGTATCCAGAAGTACGGCTCACAAGCCTCATCGCACTCGTGCGGACGGACCGCTAGATAAAGCATCCAAAGTCGACTCAATGACCATGCATTATGGAATATCGACGCACTACCTCATGTAGTAATCGAATCGAGCTCATCAACGATATCCAAACATGTGTAAAGTATGTACTAAACTCTTTGTCAAAGTAATCGGGTTAAAATCCACCATAATTCCTTTCAAGATACCCATATATGTGCTACTACACCATTCATGAAATTAGCATAAAGAAGTGCGGCTCACAAGCCTCATCGCACCCTCGTCGCGGACGACCGCTAGATAAAGCATCCAAAGTCGACTCAATGACCATGCATTATGGAATATCGACGCACTACCTCATGTAGTAATCGAATCGAGCTCATCAACGATATCCAAACATGTGTGTAAAGTATGTACTAAACTCTTTGTCAAAGTAATCGGGTTAAAATCCACCATAATTCCTTTCAGTATACCCATATATGTGCTACTACACCATTCATGAAATTAGCATAAAGAAGTGCGGCTCAAACCCGCAAACATATATTAATCGTATGCAAAACACAAATTTAGGCAACAGCCTTAGTAGTCAATCGCTAGGCTTAGTAGTCGACTATACCGAGTCCATCCGCACTGTAATAACATATATCAAGATCGTGAGTCGACTATTAAGAATATTAGTCGATTACTCGCAAACACACAATTTCGTCATACTCAATCAAGACGAGTAGCCGACTACTAAACTTAGTAGTCGACTACCCTGTCAAGACATGTATTCCTTCTTGCACAAACAGTGCTTATGACAATTGTACATATCATGATGTTAAAATGAGGTTTTATACTTGGCATATGCAACATGAATTATCTGAATCATTAAATTAAATTATTATATCTTCCAAATTAGGGTTTAACATCCTAATAAAATAATTTCTTCAATTTTCTCATATGTAAACAAAGTGACTATCAACACACGATAAAAACTACATGAACAGAGATAAAATTTATTTAAACATGTTTATCTTACTTAGATATCACAAACCTAGGATTTAAGCATGATTAATTAACATGAAAACTCAAAGAAACCTTCACGTAATATATCAATTATTTCAAATCAGCATATCTGCAGTTTTCTGCAGAATACATTGTTAGTAAATTGAGTATATCTTTTTCTATACAAACTATATTTAAGAATAGTTTTATGTTTTGGAAACTAGAACCATATTTCTATTATTTGGCACCGGTTTGGTTCAATTTGGAGTTCATTTGTTATATCAAATTTCCAGTTAAACATTATACATGTGCAACAGTTTTCTGCAAGATATATCATTAGTAAATTGAGTATATCTTTCTATATACAAACTATTTTTAGAATGTCTTTCTGTTCTAGAAACTAGATTCACATAGATTTCATTTGACACTGATTTGGTTAAATTTAGGGTTTATTTTCTATTTTAAAATCGCAGTTAAATATTATATAAGTGCAACAGTTTTCTGCAGAAAATATATATCACAACCTTAGGTTTTTGCATGGTTAGTTTACAAGAAGAACTCAAATAATCAAATAAACTAGGATTTTCACATGGTAAATCAAAATTTATATTAACCTAATGATCATGATCATATTTCTAACGTAAACATCAAGGAAAAATATTAGATCTAACAATTGTTTACTGACCTAACATCAAAAATCTAGTCTTTTAATACTCCGTGTTAAGATTTAGACATGTAGCATAAATTAAACATCTAAACTAGTTATTTAACTATGGGGATGAGTTTGGATGCAAGTGATCTTGCCTTATCATGTGTGCAAGCCTCTGAAACTAATAGCAAGCAATCCAAAAGTGTAAACAACCCGTTTTCCCTTGCCACACGTCGATGATCTCGCCCTCGAGTCGATAGTTTACTTCACAAAGCTCTCAAAACTCATAAGAAAAAGATCTAGGGTTTTTGAGGGGAGAGGGTGGCTGCTAGGGTTCAGAGATATGATAAAAGAGAGAAAATTTTCGTGAAAACACCGGTATTTATAGAGGTAAACCGAAACAAACCTGTTTGACCCAACCAGAAACCTAGTCTGACTAGAAAAAAGACCTTCGATATTTTGGCTATAACTTTCTCATATGACCTCGGAATGAGGTGATCTAAACTTGTTGGAAAGCTGTTGAAGAGACCTACAACTTTTCTCTTTTAAGTTTTTCTAGATTCTAATCAGACAAGGTGTAAAATCTATAAACTCTTAACGGTCATTATTTCCAGATTTCTCTTAGTGCATGATTTGTGCATATGCACTCATATATACACATATATATGTTGAATTGACCTCAAATCAATTCCTAGCATATTGAAACATTAATAAAATGTATTTATCACCATATAACTCATTTATTATTATTTATCATAAAATATTTAAATTTTCGGGGTTTTACATTCTTCCCCTTAAAAGAATTTCGCCCCCAAATTCAAGATTCAGATCGTAGAGGTTAATAATATGAGAAAGGCACTAAGAGGGAATAATCCAGACAAACCCTCCCGTACACAACTCATACCATTAATCTCTAGATATAGAACATAGCAATATTTATGCTTAACGATCTAGAATGCCAATATTCCCACTCAACCGCTAACTAAACGGAACTAGTACGTCGGGCGAAAAATCCAAACAAGGAACCCCCCATATATATACCATGCATTCCGAATGATTAGGAGTTAAGTGTTAACATCATCATTCTAGTGTTAAATATAAATATGATCATATAGAGAGTTATGAACATAAGCAAGTCCTAATAAAACAATTTACTCGCCAAACAGTGTGGGTAGTCATGACGCACATCCTCCTCAAGGCCCCATGAAGCCTCCTCGGCTCCTCTCCGGTTCCACTGAACTTTGACTAAGGGTATTTCACTATTTCTAAGCTTCTTGTTCTCCTTAGCAAGAATACATACAGGAGTCTCAATCATAGTCAGATCATCGTGAATCTCGACCTCTGGTGCATCCAACACTCGTTGTGCCTCCTCCTCGTGTACATGATTCTTAAGCATCGAAACATGAAAAACATCATGTATGCCCGACATCGATGCCGGGAGAGCTAACTGATATGAAATGGCTTCAACACGCTCTACAAATCAAGAACGGCCCAATGTACCTCGGAGCAAGCTTCCTTCGTCTACCAAATCTCTAGACTCCCTTCATCGGCGATACCTTTAATACTACATATTCCCCAACTTGGAACTCTAAGGGTCGTCGCCTCTGATCTGCATAACTCTTCTGACAGCTCTGTGCTGCAAGAATGCGCTCTCGAATGACTGCTACTTTCTCCGTAGTCTGTCTCACAAGCTCCGGTCCAAGTAATAGGTTATCCTCTGATTCTGCCCAATAAATAGGTGATCTACAGTACAGGGCCTCTCGTACAATGCTTCATACGGTGCCATACAAATAGTCATTTGATAACTGTTGTTATAGGCGAATTCAATCAATGGAATATGGTCCTCCCAGCTGCCCTGAAAATCCATAATGCATGCCCGCAACATGTCCTCCAATACTTGGTTGACCCTCTCCGTCTGTCCATCCGTCTGTGGGTGAAAAATACTAGAATATGACAATGTACTACCAAAAGAATTTTGGAAACTCTTCCAGAAATGCGAAGTAAAAACTGAGCCTCGATCTGATACAATCGTATTTGGTACTCCATGCAATCTCACGATCTCCTGGATAAATATCCTCGCATAAATCTCAGCTGTGTATGTCATTTTTTTTTTGCTGGTATAAAATGTGCTGACTTCGTTAACCAATCGACTATCACCCAAACTGAATCATTCCCTTTCTTCGATCTCGGCAATCCTACAATGAAGTCCATAGAGATATCTGCCCACTTCCACTCCGGAATGGGTAAAGGCTGTAGGGTTCCTGCTGGCCTCTGATGTTCTGCCTTTACTTGCTGGCAGGTAACACACTTGGCCACATACTCAGCAATCTCCCTACGCATTCCGCTCCACCAAAAATATCTCCTCAGGTCCTTCTACATCTTCGTTATGCCTGGATGTACTGCAATACCCTCTCTGCTGATGACGTGGCCTAAAAATCTACCCTCGTATAACCAAAACTCACACTTGCTGAATTTGGCATATAGCTGATGCTCCCGCAATGTTTGCAATACTATGCGAAGATGCTGCTCGTGCTCTGCCTCCAATCTCGAATAGATAAGGATATCATCGATAAATACTATCACGAACTGATCCAAGTATGGACGAAAAACCCGATTCATCAAGTCCATGAATACTGCGGGTGCATTAGTCAGCCCAAACGGCATGACAAGAAACTCGAAAGACCCATAACGAGTTAGAAAGGCGGTTTTGGGGATATCCATCTCCCTTTCACCGATGATAGCGAGCGAAGATCAATCTTCGAAGTCGCTGCGCTCAAATTGGTCGAACAAGTCATCAATCCTCGGTAGTGGATACCTGTTCCAGATAGTGATTTTATTCAACTCTCGATAATCTATACACAAACGCATACTACCATCCTTCTTCTTCACTAAGAGGACCGGTGCTCCCCACAGAGAATGACTCCGGCGAATAAAGCCCTGAGATAAAAGCTCATCCAGCTGAGTCTGTAGCTCCCTCATCTCAGCAGGTGCCATACGATAGGGAGCTCGAGATATCGGTGCTGTGCCTGGCTGCAACTCAATGCAGAACTCAACCTCTCTCACAGGAGGTAACCCTGGTATGTCCTGAAAGACATCCTGAAAATTTGAGACCACTCTAGTCTCGCTGCTTCGGCACTCGATCCACGAGCATCACCTCCTCGATATAAGCCGAAATGACTCGGGCGGTTGCCTGCGAGGTTGCTACAATCAACTCGCACTCCATCGGACGCCATAAGGCATTTTAGTAAAGCGATCGATCTTGACATGGTATGATGATAGTCAATCCATACCGGGAATGACGTTGAAATCCGACATCCGCAACATGATAAGATCTATGAAAAACTCGGACTCATCTAGTCTGATGACACATCTCCTACAGATACTCTCTAATAGGGACACCTTCCCTAAAGGAATAGAGACGGACAACGGTATGTCTAAAGGAAGTGCTACAAGCTGAAGTCTATCCACGAAGGCATGAAAGATAAAAGAATGTGAAATTCTCAAATAAAACAAGGTTTGAGTTAGAAAGAAAATCAGGAAGAAAGCTCCGCTCGCATCGTGCTCACGCGGTACGGTTGCATAAACTTTGCTGGTGGCTTGCGCCTGTTGCACTGCTGGTGGTGGAACGTATGGGTCCATCTGACCCTGAGGAATATTCTGAATAGCGCAATTCTGGCCTATTGGCCCTTAAGTCCTCGAAATAATAGGTAGTACATCTATCCTCGCTGTTGAATTGAATAGCTGCGGCCACGGCTGCGACCACGACTTCTATCATGCTAGCCTTCTACTGATGTATTATAAAAATCTCTTTTTGTCCGATCTTGCTACAATTATAACATGTACCTCGAATCCTACGCTACCGTGGCGCTCTCGAATTATGTTGTCCTTATTACTGGTGATATAAATTCTTACCGCGCTACTGGAATTCTTTAGATCCCGCAATAGGCCTCTTGTCCTTAACATTGTGACTATGCTAGTCTTGATTCCATAGTTAATTACAGACATATCTTTTGCTTTAATCAGACTAGCTCTAATTTCTTGTCGAAAAAGTATACAAAATTTCCTAAATAAGTGATATTCGCTATTCCAATGAAAAATCTGAAGTCGGTGCCACCCTCAGGTGCTATCCTCTGGTGATATCCTCTACGTTGAATACATCTAACTTCCGCTTTGGTGCTAGGTTGACGTGAAGATAATTTCATGTATTTCTCCCATTTATAGGCTGCACATGAATCCAGTGCGCCCTGAAACTATGGTGCTCTTAGTGTCTAATGTCTTTCTTACTCTGACAGAGCCAAACCTCCTATTATGCGGCTCAAATAGCTGGTTGTGGTGATGGTGTGACCATTGTATTTCCTCTGCAATTGACGCGAGAAAAAAAAATTCGTAATTTTTGAATATACGTATATATCGTCCTCACTCATTCTAGAAATTCCTAGCAGACTCTATACATGATTCCTAGGAAACTCTATCCTAGCTCCACAATATGACACAGGAATGATCCTAAGGATCCTGGAACTAGAGCTCTGATACCAACTGTGACGCCCCTGATTTCAACAAGGCTGCAGTCCAAGGTGAAACCAAGGATGTCAAACCTGCCATGCACCCACACAGTGTAATAACATGTTTCACTAATCACAGTAATATCCTCTAGTGGAGTCAAAAGAAGTGTAGGTACAAAACAGGCAAATTAAAGAAAATAAATACAATAGACATGATGAAGAAAGATATCTCATAAATGAAATCATGTCTCAACTTATTAAACTGAGATATAATAGATCTCTAAAATAAATATTAAATATCTCGATATGAGTCAACTGGAAATGTAACTAAGGCTTACTGCCTTTACAATATGAAAACAAAACTCTCTAATATCTGAATGAAAATACAAAGCTACAGTGGAGCCTCAAATGGTAAAATCATGTGACGGCGACTATGCTAGAACTCCGTCATCCTACGTCTCTCCGAAACTTTGAGCTGCCTGAAAAAGAAATTTAAAACAAAAAGAATAACAACAAGAGCGTCAGAGTGCTATAGCAAGATCACCTCCATCCATCCCCAGGGGAAAGGCTGCTAGATGGAGTGCAGGCTCTATCTATTAAGCATAGTCTACCTAGATCATTTTCCCCCATATCTAATGGAATTAATATTTAGACACCTACAATAATGAGACGAGTAATGCCGAGCTTAAATAATCCAAACAAGAAAACCCTCATGTATATACCATATGTCCCGAATCGTAAACATATAAACATTAATATCGATTTAAAGATAAATAATCTAAATAAAATCAACAATTAGAAATCCACAACACGAGACCCAGACGCCGAGCTTAAATAATCCAAACAAGGAAACCCTCATGTATATACCATATGTCTCAAATTGTGAACAGCTAATCATTGATCCCAACCTCGAGAAATAAAGAAAAGCAATAAAAGTAAAGACATCAACATATCGTATTCATAATATCTTCCATCACACCGGGAGATAGAATGAATACCAAGACAAATAACGGTACTTTCAAATGCAAAGTACTCTAGGTCATATATTTCAAAGAAGGAGTCAAAACATAACGGCATCCGCCAACGACTCATGCTATTATTTAACTATCTCGATGCAACTCCATGCAAGATTCTAATACTTAATCTTATCATGTGCAACGGACTACCCTATAGGTATCCCGACGCTGTACACGGCTCATTAGTCTCATCGTGATCTCGGTCGTAACATGAGTACGGACGCCTACCATATAGGTATCCAGAAGTACGGCTCACAAGCCTCATCGCACCCTCGCGGACGGACCGCTAGATAAAGCATCCAAAGTCGACTCAATGACCATGCGTATGGAATATCGACACACTACCTCATGTAGTAATCGAATCGAGCTCATCAACGATATCCAAACATGTGTGTAAAGTATGTACTAAACTCTTTGTCAAAGTAATCGGGTTAAAATCCACCATAATTCCTTTCAAGATACCCATATATGTGCTACTACACCATTCATGAAATTAGCATAAAGAAGTGCGGCTCAAACCCGCAAACATATATTAATCGTGATGCAAAACACAAATTTAGGCAATAAATTTTAGTAGTCGATCGCTAGGCTTAGTAGTCGACTATACCGAGTCCATCCGCACTGTAATAACATATATCGATATCGGTAGTCGACTATTAAGAATATTAGTCGATTACTCAGTAAACACACAATTTCGCCATACTCAATCAAGACGCAGTAGCCGACTACTAAACTTAGTAGTCGACTACCCCGCCAAGACATGTATTCCTTCGCACAAACAAAGGCTTATGACAATTGTACATATCATGATGTTAAAACGAGGTTTTATACTTGGCATATGCAACATGAATTATCTGAATCATTAAATTAAATTATTATATCTTCCAAATTAGGGTTTAACATCCTAATAAAATAATTTCTTCAATTTTCTCATATGTAAACAAAGTGACTATCAACACACGATAAAAACTACATGAACAGAGATAAAATTTATTTAAACATGTTTATCTTACTTAGATATCACAAACCTAGGATTTAAGCATGATTAATTAACATGAAAACTCAAAGAAACCTTCACGTAATATATCAATTATTTCAAATCAGCATATCTGCAGTTTTCTGCAGAATACATTGTTAGTAAATTGAGTATATCTTTTTCTATACAAACTATATTTAAGAATAGTTTTATGTTTTGGAAACTAGAACCATATTTCTATTATTTGGCACCGGTTTGGTTCAATTTGGAGTTCATTTGGTATCTCAAATTTCCAGTTAAACATTATACATGTGCAACAATTTTCTGCAAGATATATCATTAGTAAATTGAGTATATCTTTCTATATACAAACTATTTTTAGAATGTCTTTCTGTTCTAGAAACTAGATTCACATAGATTTCATTTGACACTGATTTGGTTAAATTTAGGGTTTATTTTCTATTTTAAAATCTCAGTTAAATATTATATAAGTGCAACAGTTTTCTCAGAAAATATATATCACAACCTTAGGTTTTTGCATGGTTAGTTTACAAGAAGAACTCAAATAATCAAATAAACTAGGATTTTCACATGGTAAATCAAAATTTATATTAACCTAATGATCATGATCATATTTTTAACGTAAACATCAAGGAAAAATATTAGATCTAACAATTGTTTACTGACCTAACATCAAAAATCTAGTCTTTTAATACTCGGGTTAAGATTTAGACATGTAAACGCAAATTAAACATCTAAACTAGTTATTTAACTATGGGGATGAGTTTGGATGCAAGTGATCTTGCCTTATCATGTGTGCAAGCCTCTGAAACTAATAGCAAGCAATCCAAAAGTGTAAACAACCCGTTTTCCCTTGCCATACGTCGATGATCTCACCCTCGAGTCGATAGTTTACTTCACAAAGCTCTCAAAACTCATAAGAAAAAGATCTAGGGTTTTTGAGGGGAGAGGGTGGCTGCTAGGGTTCAGAGATATGATAAAAGAGAGAAAATTTTCGTGAAAACACCGGTATTTATAGAGGTAAACCCGAAACAAACCTGTTTGACCCGAACCAGGAAACCTAGTCTGACTAGGAAAAAGACCTTCGATATTTTGGCTATAACTTTCTCATATGACCTCGGAATGAGGTGATCTAAACTTGTTGGAAAGCTGTTGAAGAGACCGACAACTTTTCTCTTTTAAGTTTTTCTAGATTCTAACTGTATCAGTGTGTAAAATCTATAAACTCTTAACTGGTCATTATTTCCAGATTTCTCTTCGTGCATGATTTGTGCATATGCACTCATATATACACATATATATGATGAATTGATCTCAAATCAATTCCTAGCATATTCAAACATTAATAAAATATATTTATCACCATATAACTCATTTATTATTATTTATCATAAAATATTTAAATTTTCAGGGTTTTACAATCACCATCATTGGCATTGGTAGCCACGAGGAGTTTGGGTGATCTCTAACCCGAAAAGTAGTGTCAGTTACCGAGATATTTCATCTCAAACTCTTGTTGAATATGGGATTTGAGTTTGGTGATGGTAGACGGGTCATCGCTGGTGATGATCATGTTGTCAACGTAGAGGAGTAGAATTGTGTGGTGTCCATCATTGGAAGAAATGAACATGGCTCGATCATTCTCACTTTGAAGGAAGCCAGTGGGTTGCATGACCTGTGTGAATCGGGCGAACCATGCGCATGGTGCCTACTTGAGGCCATAGAGGGCTCGTCGTAGGTGACAGATGAGACCTTTGGAGTGAGGGAGTCCGGAAGGTGGAGTCATATAGATGTCCTCATTGAGATTGCCGTACAGGAATGTGTTTTTGACATCCATTTGGTATAGGGGCCATAGTCTTGCAGCAGCAATGGCGAATAATGTGCGAATGGTAGTCATTTTCGCCGACGGGAGTAAAAGTCTCCTCATAGTCCACTACATATTGTTGTGTGAAACCCCTAGCAATTAACCGAACCTTGTGTCGCTTGATCGTTCCGTCCGTTCTGGTTTTGATTTTATAGGTCCACTTGTAGCTAATAGGGGTCTTTTTTGGAGGAAGAGGAGTGAGATCCCATGTGTGAGTCTGCTGGAGAGCCATAAGTTCATCTTCCATTGCCTGTTGCCGCTCAGGGTATTTAACTGCGTCATGGTAATAATTGGGTTCCACGTAATTTGACGTCATCATAATTGCGGTGTGAAAGGCGTTGGAGGTGAAGTTAGGATTGCGGTATTTAGCTAGTGGTTGGCGATCTTGTGATGGGTATCTCGGCTCGGGGACGATTTCAGTGGTTGGTGGTTCGGGTGATGAGTTTGGTGGGGGAAGGTGATGGATCCGTCACTGCAGGAGTGGAGTCAGGACTAGATACTTGCTCGGTGAGAGGACTATCTTCTAGACTGAGCTCTAGAGTGGGGATTGATAAGGGAGGATTTGTGATAGTCAGTGTGTCTAGCTCAAGAAATATGAGGCCTGTGTGGGTGGTTGGAGGCAAAGATGCCGGTGGGGAGGGTAGAGCATAGTAGGGGAGGTGTTCGAAGAAAGCGACATGTGGAGAGATGCGGAGAAAATCGGAGCGAGGCTCATAGTAGTGATAGCCTTTGTGATGGAGGCCATATCCAAGGAAGACACACATGAGAAAGCAAGGAGTGGGTTTGTTCCATTCTGAAGGTGGAAGTTGGACAAAGCATGTGCAGCCAAAGACCAGAAGATGAGAGTAGTTTGGTGCAGTTGTTGGAAGGGTGTACAGCCTTTGAGAGTGGAGGAGGGAGTGCGATTGATGAGGTAAATGCTCGTGAGGGGCTTCTACCCAGAAGTAACGGGTATAGATGTGGATAGGAGGAGGGATCTGGTGGTTTCTAAGAGATGGCGATGACATCTTTCGGCTACACCATTTTGTTGATGGGCATATGGGCACGATAATTGAGGGAGGGTTCCTTGAGAGGCCAGAAATTCCGTAAAGCAATGGGATGTGTATTTCCCCTGAGTCAAAGTGTAGGGTTTTGATATGGGAGGAGAATTTGGTGAGAATCATGGTTGTAAAGTTTTAATAGATCTTGTAAGCATCAAATTTTTTTTCCATTAGGTAAAGCTATGTAAAGCGAGAGTAATCATCGATAAATCTTATGTAGTAGTGATTGTCATCCCGAGATGGGTGTGGGGATGGTCTCCAGATATTAGTGTGATCTAATTCAAAAGATGCAGATCTATTTTATTACTGATTTGAAAAGGTAGAGCCAAGTGTTTTGTCAACTTGTAGCCATTACAAGGAGACAATACATTGATAGAGAAAGCTCCTAATTTACCAGTTGAGGAGAGTGTATGAAGATGAGGTAGAGATGGGTGGCCGAGGTGACGGTGCCAAAGATCGCAGGTGGTTGGCTTGGAGTTGAGAAGATGGATGACGAAGGTGGTGGGAGTGGGTAGAGTTAGTTTGTCCATGTAGTATAGCCCAACGAGATTACGGCCAGTCCTAACTATTTGTCCCGTGTGTGGATCCTATATGACACAAGAGGAAGCAGTGAATGCGACAGTATAATTTTGTAAAGTAATTTGTGATATAGAGAACAAGTTCATTGTAACATTGGGGACATGATGCACATTGGGGACTGTGAAGTGGGAGGGAATGTTAAGTTGTCTGATGGAGGTCATGGATAGTGGTGGGCCATCGACCATGGGGACCGTGGTGGTGGGGGGAAGGGATGTTTGGTTGTGGAGTGTGTTTCTAAGGACGTCAGATGATGTGTGGCACCCGAATCTTAAATCCATGAGTTAGCTTTTATACATGAATGGGTGGCATATGAGGTAGCAGTCTGACATGTAATAGGTGATGTGGCTGATGGATGTAGTGCCTACTGTAGATCGGTGTAGGATGGTGTTGGAGATGTGGATGGGATCTCGGCAATAGCTACCTGGGGCGGAATAGTCGGTGGTGCAGTTAGGAATGTTGTAGCTAGACATGCGCAACACTTGTCTGTGGAGTGTCCACAGAGCTTGTGAAAGTCATACCATGGTTTGCAGAAGGTCTGGGGACCGGAGTGCTGCAGTCTACCCGGTAGGGGATGTGGACGATGAGGGGGACCACAGTGAGGTGGTGGTCAAGAGGTGGCGTGTACAGAGCTTGAACTAATGGGAAGAGTTGTTAGCTGAAGACTTGTCTCTTCAACCTGTAGCTTTGTGACGGTTGTCTCTAGGGTGGGTCAGGGTGACCGGTGAATGAGTTGGCTGCGAACAGATTTGAACTTTGGTCAGATTTTCATCAGGAATTGGAAGAGACGTTGTTGATCTCTACTGTTGAGGTAGATGGTCCTAGAAGTCGGGTCTGGTAGGGGTGTTTTGAGGGATGCAATTTGTTCCCAGAGGTCAAAGATATAGGTGTAGAACTTGCGGATCGACCGGTCACGCTGCGTAGCGGAGGAGATCTCTTGGTATAGTTGGAACTCCCATCATCCAACTGGGTGTAGAACCTCTTCAGGTATTCCCAGAGGGACATAGTAGAGTTGAACTGTGCGAGTTGAAGTCGGATGGAGGGAGAGACAGATTGGACTATTACTACGATGGCTCGATCTTCAACAAGGGTCCAAGTCATTAGCGCAGACTCATATGAGGAGAGGGCAGTGGCCTCCTTAATAAGATCTCCGGTAGTGGATGGTTGAGTTGGGGATTTAGTGGTGCTGTCGATGTGACCTCAGAGGCCACGGTTGTGCAGGATGACACGTAGGGAGTAGGACCAGAGGCGGTAGTTGTCACCATCAAGTTTAACGTTGATGGATTGTTGGTGGAAGTGCATTTCCTGCGTTGTCACGTTGGTGAGATAATGTTTGATTGATCGAAGGAATTGGTGATATACCTAAGTTTGGATGGAGTAGTCGAGCCGAATCAAGTCTGAGATGATTTTTGGCTCGAAATCGGTGGCGTAGGATGAGTGGTGGTGTGGATTCGGCTCGAGTGGTCGAGCGATGGTGCGGTTTTGGCTCAGGTGGCTGAGAGTTGGTGCAGGATTGGCGTGCGTGGTCGAACGGTGGTGCGATCTTGTGGATGAGTTGTTGACTGGGGTCGATTCTGGGTGCATTGTGGTCGAGTGGATGTAGTTCTAGCTCAAGCGGGGTCTAGCAGTGGTGCGGATCTAGCGGGTGTGGTCGAGCGATGTTGAGCGGAACGTAGAGCGATGTCAAGTGATGGTGCAGTTTTGGGTTGGGTGTTCAAGCGATATCGATGAGGGCGAGCGGGATTGCGTTGTGGACAAGTGGTGGTGCGGTTGTGTGGACGAGTCGTCATCGTGGATGAGTGGGTGCAGATACGGCTCGAGTGGGGTCGAGCGTTGGTATAGATCTGGTGGGCATGGTCGACCGGAGCATCGAGCGATGGCGAGCAGAATCGATTGAGACCTCGGAGGTAGTAGTCAGCAGGCGGTGGTTAGGGTTTACTGTGCAGAAGAGGTGACAACTTATTCACAAGAATCTCATGATCACAGAAGTCTCGTTATTGCAAGATTTCGTGATCATGAGAGGGGTGCGTGATTTACATGGGGGCCACGCTATTAGGGTTTTGGGATTTTAAGGCTTGAGGGGAGAGTTGGTTGGGTGGCTCTAATACCATGATAAATGTAGAGCAATTGGAGACAAAAAAGATATCTTTCTTTATTGATATGGCTGTTTATATATATAATGTAAATAGAGTTAGGTTTACTATCCTACCCCATGTAGGACTAAACAAGTCTATGTATATACAATATTTAACAGTCTCAGAGTTGTTTACTGGTTCACCTTTAAGTTGATCAACAAATCATTCTCCTTCATCAGTTTTGTGAGCCGAAGAGTTACTTTTCGTTTTTTTTCCTCTTGCATTGGCAAATTTATATATATACTAAAGTTAAAGGGTTTACCACTGTAGAATGTCTTTTCATAGCTATAGTAAAAATTATATTATTATTACAATTTGTATCTCTAAGAGGTCATGAAAGTCATTAGCTCAGTTGGCCGGATCGCTCAAACTGCATACCAGAGGTTCTGGGTTCGAGACCTGCTTACCACGTGATACATTTTACCTAATAAAAGATAGGTAAATTACAATAGAGCCGGCATTTTGCAATTTTTTGTAGAAAACCCCAATATCTTTGGGTAAATTACACTAAACCTCCAATAAATTTCCAAATGCCTTTTATGTTTTTTTTACACTAAACCCCCAATAACTTTTCAAATGCATTTTATGTTTTTTTTCGCCCCCAAGTTAAGGGGGTCATTGGTTCTAATCTATGGGTGGGGGTTTTCTGCAAAAAATATTACGGGTTTAGTGAGATTTTAAAAATTATTAGGGGTTGATTGCAAAGTGCTAAAAGACATGCATGTGGCCAAATAATTATTAAGTATAAAATATCATTTTTTGAGAACTAGGCGCACCTCAATAAATAGCATTTTGCATATAAACCAATTTATCAATTATAAAATGATTTGTAATATAACAATAAGATGAACTTTAATAAGATAATATAATAAGACAATACTTCATGGACTTTAGTGAGATAATATAATAAGAGGATGAGGTATAATATAAACATCTTTTGCTTATAAACTTAATATTGAGCCTAATTAGTTTTAAGTTCACCTTTCTACTCTAATAAACCCAACCCAAACTCCCACCCCTCCTCCCCGAACCCCCAACCAACCAAAAAAACCAAAATTTTATTTTAAAATCCGGCTACATCCAAAATCACTCTTAGACCCAAAATACTTCAACCAACTATTTACTTCATATATTTAAAACATGCTTCCGTCTAGAAAGGCCCTTTTTTCCCTATAAATACAGACTTTTACACCCCCATTTATTTTTGAACCGACTCATTCCCAAAATCATTTCTTACACCCAAAACACTCACTAAGTTATTTTAAATTCAGTTGTATTCTAGCAGCTTTATTATATATTGTGAGTTGAGATATTTTATTATGACTTGCTAACTAAGTATTTAGCTATACATTGTATTTTGCAAACCAAATATTAAACTATCTTCTATTGTTTTACACTAATGTCGCATCATCAAAATTTTAAATGATTTTTTACCTATCTCCTTGTGATATTTTGTTATGACTTGCTAACTAAGTAGTTAGGCTTACATTGTATTTTTAAGCTAAATATTAAAAAATTCTTTTTTCACAAGAATGTCATGTCATCAAATTTTAACTAATTTTTACCTATAAATCTAAGTTTTACACCCCTTCCCCAACTTATTTTAAACTCACAACAGTCTAGAAATGATTTCATGCTTATAAACCCAAAAGTTTTACCTTCATTTATTTTTAAAATCGACCCTTTTCTAAAAACAATCTTAGATCCATAATACTCCTTTGATTATTTTAAACGCTTTTGTATTTTAACACTTTGGTAGACAATGTAAGTTGATATATTATCCTGTAGCTTTCTATACTTTTCTACAAGTTGTTATGTATGTGTTCTATATTTTGAACCAAGTAATTAAATTTCTTTAGGTCTTTTCTCACACAAATTTTGTGGCATTATAGATGAGTTTTTAACCAAGAATTTAAAGTTTTATCCCTATTTAAAATTATAATCATCTACCTCCAAAATAATTTTTATCTATAAACCCAAAGATTAATACTCATTTACTATTAAACCCATCCACTTCCAAAATCACTCTTACACACAAAATACTCAACTGATGTATTTCTGGTTCACTTTGTATTGCAACAACTTGATATACGGTGTTCATTGCTATATATTGTTTATTTTTGCTATATGTTTTTTCTAAGTAATGCTCAAACAAATTTTTTCATTGTTTATCACGCAAATGACGCGGCAACGCGCGGGTCAATTTTGCTCGTATATACTAAAGTTATTGGGTCTACAACTGTAGAAAGTCTTTTCATAGCTACAGTAAAATAATTTAATATATATAAAGTTAGATAGTGAATCTAGCATAAATGTTAAGTTGCCCACTTGGTATGATCCCCCTTATAAAGTCATTGGTCCCATGTTCGATTCCCTTGAACTACCACCTATTTTTTACCTGTACTTAAAAAATTCTTTTATGAGTCATTAAATCTTTCATGTTTTGAAATTAAATCCCTTAAATCATGAAAAGTGCTATCATGCCCTAATAATTCTTAACTCATTTAGAAGTTGACCCCTCAAATTATTAAAATTACTATTAGATCGCTCAGTTCTTAAATTATTTTGAAATGAGTGGTCTAATAAAGAGTAGAAGGTGTCATTAATTTGGAAAGATTACGAGAATCGTGAGACCGATGACAAATTCAATGTGTTGAGGGATTTATTAGAAAATAAGTAATATATGTATATTACAACTCCCAAAATTATTATTATCCATAAATTAAAAAGAATTTTCTAAACAAATTACTTAACAATTATTTTTAATTTCTTCACACAAATGCCGCGGCAACGTGTGAGTCAATTTTGCTCAGATATACTAAAGTTATTGGGTCTACAACCGTAGAAAGTCTTTTCATAGCTACAGTAAAATAATTTAATATATATAAAGTTAGATAGTGAATCTAGCATAAATGTTAAGTTGCCCACTTGGTATGATCCCCTTATAAAGTCATTGGTCCCATGTTCGATTCCCTTGAACTACCACCTATTTTTTACCTGTACTTAAAAAATTCTTTTATGAGTCATTAAATCTTTCATGTTTTGAAATTAAATCCCTTAAATCATGAAACTTGTTATTAAGTCCTACAATTTTAAGTTAATTAGAAATTGATCTCTCAAATCATTAAAATTAATATTAGGTTCCTTAATTCTAAAAATTTATTTTGAAATTATTCCCTTCAATAACATGTAGAAGCAATAACTAAATAGATTAATTTAAAAATGATTAGAGAATTAGAGGACCTAATAACATTGCTATTAACTTGAGGGACTAATTTCAAAATAATTTTGGAATACGGGAACGTAATAGCAATTTCAATGATTTTGAAGCAGTCTAATTAAAAAATTTAATTTTTATTTTAAGTAATGTGCTCAAAGTTTACACCCATTTTATTCTCAAAACTATGTACTTCACCTTTTTTCTCTTCCAATATTAATGTCTTACAACTCTCATATTTTGAAATAAATATCTTAAATCATGAAAAGTGCTATCATGCGGTCAATTCTTAACTCATTTAGAAGTTGACCCCTCAAATTATTAAAATTACTATTAGATCGTTCAGTTCTTAAATTATTTTGAAATGAGTCGGTCTAATAAAGAGTAGAAGGTGTCATTAATTTGGAAAGATTACGAGAATCGTGAGACCTGATGACAAATTCAATGTGTTGAGGGATTTATTAGAAAATAAGTAATATATGTATATTACAACTCCCAAAATTATTATTATCCATAAATTAAAAAAGAATTTTCTAAACAAATTACTTAACAATTATTTTTTAATTTCTTCACACAAATGCCGCGGCAACGTGTGAGTCAATTTTGCTCGTTTTGTACTGAAACATTGGAAAGATAGGTTGTAAAGAGCTGCCATTTCTATCTTCTAAATATTACTATGTGTGTGGGTGTATATTTTTTGAGGGAATGGTCTGCTAACGACTAATAATTTCGTTCATTTATTCATTTGGGCACGTGGGTGAATCTTCCCTTATGTTTTTTTGTCCTATTTGTTTGTGATGTTGAATGCTTCCAAGATTTAACACATACGTACCTGTCATCTACAAACATTTGAAGTGACCGCCTGAAATTTCACGTGAAGCTTTCCTATGAAACTTTTTTTGGCTAACGGCAGGCATAATTCAGCATTCTATGATTTCTACCGCTTTCATGTAAGGTTTGTAGAGCATTAGCATCTCAACCCATGACATTAAATATGTATTCAAAGAATGTCAACCATTGGATCTGTGCACGAATCCTAAAATCTAATGATTCAATGATTGACATTCATTTAGTGCACATTTAATACCATGGACTCAAGTACACTAGATACTTTTCCGTTGTGACGGTGATAATAGTTCAAAACAAGCTTGTTCATAACTTGAACTTTCAACTTGTTGATGGCTACTCACCACTCAATCATGCAAAACGATAAGAGTGTACTTTGTTTTGGCTTGAATCACATTCTCTTTGCCAATCAACATCATACGAGAATTACTTTGTACTCATGCACTAGTACAAAACAGGATAGTCCAAACGGTTCTCGTAACCGTTTGGACAAGTGAAAATAACCCAAACGGTGGAAACCGTTTGGGATGATAAAACCCAAACGGTTGGCACCGTTTGGGCTATAATAAGATCCCAAACGCATCTCCCAAACAGTTTAGACCGTTTGGGATTTTTAACCCAAACGGTTTCCACCGTTTGGGAGTTTTAATTATTTTTTTTATAAATAAAACTTCTTTTTTTTTCCGTTCTCCCTCCATACTAAACCCGCTTCCCCCCAAATATACCCTGCGCCCTCTCAAATCCCTAAACCTAATTTCCCCAAAAACTTTCTTGTTTTCTCCGTTCTCACGCTCCTCATCGCCCTCCTCCTCGAGCATCGCCCGCCCACCTCCTCCTCGAGCATCGCCCGCCCACCTCCTCCTCGAGCATCGCCTCCGCCGCCTCCGTCGTCGCGTCGAGCTGCATCGCTCCCACCACCTCCTCCTCGAGCATCGCCTCCGCCGCCTCCGTCGTGCGTCAGTACGGCATCGCCCGCCCACCTCCTCCTCGAGCATCGCCTCCGCCGCCTCCGTCGTGCGTCATCCGAACATCGCCTTCCACCACCTCCTCCTCGAGTATCACCTCCGCCGCCTCCGTCGTGCGTCGAGGCTGCCCGACATCGCCCGACCCACCTCCTCCTCGAGCATCGCCTCCGCCGCCTCAGTCATCGCTTTCTCCTCGGGTAAAATAACAAAACCTAAACTGTAATGCTTATAGTTAGAGAGAAGGGATAGTGGTTGTTGTTGATGGAAAATCTAGAATTTAATTGTTGATAAAAAATTGAGAGGATTGGGTTACCGATGAGGAATAAGGCGGAGGTCCAGCCGCTGGTGGAGGATCTTGAGATCGGACGGCTGAGGTGGTCCACGGCGGCGGTTGGTCGGTGGAGCAGTGGATTTGAGTCCATTTGGGTCCGGTTTTTGCCTTCCCTCTTCTCTTCTCTTTAGAGGGCAGTCATGAGTCAAAGCTAAAACTACAGATATTTAAAGGCTAAATTGCACTTACATGCCTATAGTTTCAACAATTTGGGACTTTAAGGCCTCCTAACTTAAAATCCGAGCACTTAAATTCTCCAAATTCTGCAAAGTATTTAAGTTTGCAGATAAATAACTGAAGTTAAAAAATTCGGACGGCATGAACTTTTCTTTATTGCATAAAAACTTCACTAAGTTCTTCTACAATTAAACCTCTGGAGTAGCTTGGAGAAGCAATTCACTTTCTAGCCTTTTAAAATTACAAATTTTGATTACTTATTACCACCAGCGCGGTGTTTGATAAAATGCCGATATCGTGCAAACATGGAATTTACTTATTTAATTACTTGCATGTTAAGAACCATTTAGCTTACAGAGTTGGTCTCTATGCAGGTTGGTATTGCCGTTGTCACTAGGTCTGAAGGAAGATTAGCCGTTAGAAGATTAGGAGTTCTTTGCGAGCAGGTAAATCTTTCACTTGCTTATTCTCTTTTCCAACTCTCATGTTATTATTGCTGACAACGAATCCATGACTCTGATCTGCATCCAATTCTAAGAGGTAATCTCTGCTTTTGAATACCGTCAAAATCCCTAATAATTCTCCCCTCGATCCCCCTCACCGACGATTTTTCTCACCGCCGTCAAATCCTTTCAACATTTCCGCTGCCATTTCTCCCTCCCTCCCTCAAATCTTCTTGGCCAACCAATAAGCTATTGGTAAGTGAATCTCATCAAATTACCCCCACTTTTTCTTTTATTAACTGAAAACATAATTAGCAGTCAAATGCATAAAACTGAAACTGAAACCCATTTTAATTCAGTAACATTCGATTACTAGGGAGAGATCCACCCATTGTTGCGCGTGATCCATTGCCAGTATTGAATCTAGGATAATAATTTTTTGATATTAGGGTTTCTAAGTCTCTTAATGCTTCTATTTATTAGGATTTTGTAATTAACATGGCATATATGGAAGTGAATGGATGTTATTTTGAATTTGATTACAATTTGAATTGTCTCCTATATATATATATATATATATATATATATATATATATATATATATATATATATATATATATATATATATATATATATATATATATATATATATATATATATATATATATATATATATATATATATATATATATATATATATATATATATATATATATATATATATATATATACATAATTAAAAGAAAAATTAATTGTACTCTTATCATAAAATCAATAGAAACCAACACTGTCTTCCATTTGTTTTCCCGGTGTTGAATTGGGGAATTGAATCTTACCTCTTAGAGAGTTAGTCTGAGGCTATGGAGGTCAAGCAAGTCTACCATGAGAAGCGAGATTACCGTTGTATAGTTCAAACTATCATATAATTTGAGAAAATGGCTTTTGAATAATGTATGTATAGTACAAATTAGGTTTGAACCTTGAAATGCATGAATTCATGCATGCATTTTCATATGTTTAAACTTTTGGCTTTTAATTGTAACCCTATATTCAAGTAAAGTCATGATCATGCTTAGCTTATTCCGTAAATCCATGTTTTAGAAGTCGCCGTTGATAAATCATTTTATGTAGGTTAGCATGGCCCGCCTACATAAGAGATAAGAATTGGATGTATGTGGGTCGCGTAACGCATGCAATCTATTTTCGTCAATGGTGTTGGTGGTTTCATGGACTTTGCACGCATTACCTATATGGTTCGACGGGGAGGTTGATATGTCCATGTAAATTATGTGTGAATAAGTTGCATCAGTTGGAGGAAGAAGTAGAACTTCATATTGTGAAGAATGGTTTTGTTAGCGATTATAAAACTTGGGTATATCATGGAGAAATTGAAGGTCTTAGTGATGCAGATGAAGAAGAACAAGAAGAAGACAACTTATTTCTCGATGAGGAAATGGAGGAAATGGTTGAGGTAGCTCTTGGTAACACTAACCCTGCTGAAGATCTTCCTTCCGGAGGACATCGTGAAGACAATTATGATAAATACATGAATGATGCTAGAAGGCCAATTTATGAGAATGCAAAACATTCCACGCTGTCATGGTTTGTCCATCTATTCCAGATTAAATGTCTAAATAAATGGAGCAACAAGTCATTTACGATGCTCCTCAAGTTTCTTAAAGATTCTATGCCTCCGGGGAACCATGTGCCTGAGAGCTGGTACGAAGCTCAAAAGACAATGTCTAATTTGGGTCTGAACTGTGAGGTGATTCATGCATGTCACAATAATTGTATACTTTATTGGAAAGAAAACTCAGATAAGATAGAGTGTCCTACTTACGGAGAGGCTAGATATAAGAAGAAAGTACATGATCAAAAGAAAGATATACCTATGAAGATAGTACGATACTTTTCCATAACACAGAGGCTGCAGAGGCTATTCAAGTGCAAGAAAACAGCAGTGGCAATGACCTGGCATCATCGTGCTCGTCCAAGTGAAAATGGACGAATGAGTCATCCTAGAGATACGCCTGCATGGAAGGATTTTGACAGTAGGCACCCAACATTTAGTCAGGATCCTCGTAATATCAGGCTCGGACTAGCTAGTGATGGCTTTTGCCCCTTTAGTTTTAAGGGCAACCCCCACAGCACGTGGCCTGTTGTGATGATGGTTTATAATCTCTCACCGTGGTTAGCTATGGACCAATCCTATTTTATGATGCCTCTTCTTATTGATGGTCCTAAGTCACCCGGAAATAATATTGACATCTATCTTCGACCTCTTATCGAAGAATTAAGGTCTTTATTTATCGATGGTGTGGAGACATACGATGCGCATACGGGACAACCTTCACCATGCGTGCGGCATTAATGTGGACAATCAACGACTTTCCGCATATGGAATGCTATCGGGTTGGTCCGTACATGGTTACACGGCATGTCCTTACCGCCACCTCCAAACAACATCAAGAAGGCGCCTTTAGCAATAAGACTTGTTATTGCGGTCATCGCCAGATGTTGCGTGAAAATCACCCGTCTGAAATGACATCATCCACTTTGATGGTACTAAAGAGAATCGTCCGGCCCGCACCCATTATCCGGAGAGGATATACTTGCTCGGAATGGCAAAACAACGTGACTTTCGGAAAAGTTAAGGGAAGACAAGAAACACCACAAGGATGGAACAAGAAAAGTATTTTCTTGGAACTGCCGTACTGGAAGACAAATAAAGTGCGGCACAATCTAGATGTCATGCACATTGAGAAGGGAGTATCTGAGCACATACTTAACTTACTTCTTTGTAAAGATGGAAAATCAAAAGATAACCTCAAAGCTAGAAGGGATCTCCGGTGGAACATTAGAAAAGAGTTGCATCCTATACCGAAGCAGCAATCCGGACAAGTTTGTACTCCCAATGCCGTATCACATGTCGCCAGATGAAAAGAAAAAGTTTCTTCGGTGTTACATGAGTTGAAAGTTCCTATGGTTTTTCGTGATCATTTAGTAAGAAGATAAAATTGTTAAAGGCAAGATCGAAGGGTTGAAGAGTCATGATCACCATATTATTATGGAGCATCTTCTTCCACTATCTCTTAGGACTTCCCTTCCTAAATCGCTTGGTTTAGTGATCAATGATCTTTGCGATTCTTTCATGAATTGTGTGCTAAAAATATTGAGGACGATAAGTTGAAGAAGCTAGAGGCTGAAATTCCCTTAATATTGTGCAAGCTTGAGCGAATTTTCCCACCATCATTCTTTGATATCATCATACACCTGACTGTTCATCTTGCAACCGAGGCTAGGCTTGCTGGACCGGTGCAATATCGATGGATGTATCCTATCGAAAGGTACCTTCAATTTTTCAGTTAGCCTAATCAATATATTTTTTATTTTACAACTTGGGTATGGTGATTTAGTGTAAATTTTTGTAGGTACCTTCTCACGCTGAAAAATTATATTCGCAATAGAAATCGACCAGAGGGTTCTATTATGGAAGGTTATCTACTAGAGGAAGTAACCACCTTTTGTTCCCGTTATCTGGATGAAGACATTGAGACAAAACTCAACAGACCTCTTATGATTCATGACGGACCATCTAAAAGCCAATTACGATAGAATGAATAACGATTTATCAACAAGATTCATCGCTTTATCCTTCTCAATATCGAATGCCTTGGAGAAGTTAGAGAGTATGTCTATTTCACATAATTATATACGTTTATATGACATAATATATTTCACATTAACTACTTATTTTGACATCGTAATACACAAGGATGAAATACATGTAACGATAGTAATTGAATGAGGCACGGTTGAAACACATCATCGACAATTTTGCAATTGGTTTAAACATTACGTAAGATTTCTATTAACTCATTATTTGACTCATTGTATTAATTTAATCTAACATCTTTATGTAATTACCGTGATTAACCTTTATGCCGAGCCGACACGCATAGAATCAACATTGGATAAGGAACTTGGATATTTAGCTACACTTCCTAAGCTGAAGTTAAATACTATAAAGGATTCGTGTTGGCGGTTACAAGTTTGAAATCAAGTCTATAGAAGAATCTCGAACCACGAAAATAGTGGAATTGCAACCCTAGGAACCAATGGGGAGACATACTACGGGTACCTTGATAACATACTTGGTATCAACTATCCGTGACGCAGTAGGATGCATTTATGTCTTTCAAGGTGTTTAGTATGATATGAAGACTGAACCGTAAGTGGAGAGACAACTACGGACTTGGATTGATGAATATGGATTGACGAGTGTAAACACCACACGCTTTTCCTTTGAGGACGATCCATTTATATTTCCGCAACAAGCATTTCAAGTATATTACTCAAGTGCTTGAAGCATTCGGGATGGAGTGTTGTATGTCGATGGAGGCCGGGGATACTACGATGTCCCACACCAAGATTCTGAGGTCGAGAGATCAATGATGATGAAGAATTTGAGCAGGAGGAGTTGTATGTCAAGATAAATCTCCGAATCGATAAAGTTTCGTGGGTTAGGGATGATTTGAATAGTGAAATTCTTGTAGATATTCCTATAACTTCTAGAGAATCAGAGATCCTAACACTTCAGAAGCGAAAAAGGTAACCATTATAAAAATTCATGTTGTTTAACATTTATATCTTCAAATTTATATACATGTATCGCATATATCTCATATGAATTGTAAACTTCTTTCTAGGACTTGACAAAGATGTCCGAGTTCCATCACTGAGTAGATCACGAGAATTATCCAAATGGAGACTGCATCGTCAGCGAGAGAGCCGAGAGATCTCGAATCGCTCATGTTGCTACATCGGTCCCTAGCATTGGGGAGTTTACTCCACTAGAGGTAATTATTTAATTTTCTTTTCATTTCGCTTTTAACATGACACCTAATATTTGTCCCTTCTTTTATCTCTTTACTTTGTATTTTTATTATCACAATTGTGCTACTCCTACTATTTAATAGAACTATTTTACCTTGATTAGCAAATCGACCATCGCCTATAGAAGCCGAAAATGATTTACAGACGACCCCCCCTTCACACTCCATACCTTCTGGACAATCGTCGGGTTAGTATATTAAGTTTGTAATATCTTGTAATATCTTGTGATATATGTAAAAGCACTCGACATCTCTTTTTCCTATTTTAATTATACATGCATACGCTAAACAGAGGCACATGGTTTTAGAAATTTGCAAGAGAAGAAACATGCAGATTCATTTATTGGCTAAAATCTCACAATTACCTATGCAAACCTCAAGTGTAATTTTACTACTATATTGTTTATTGATTTTCAACTCTATCAACTCTTAAAATACATGAAGGTTTCTAGGTTATGATTTGATATGTAGTAGTTGTGCAAACATTTGAATCGAACCATCGGACTTAATTGGTTTTGCATCTAAATCCTACCGCATATAATCATATGACTGTTCTTAAATATTTTCTTAACAACATAAGAACTATATATCAGTAGTTGTGCAAACATTATTTATTGTTGTTTATGCTTAGCGAGCCTATTAGAATTGTGAACACCATGAACTAAATAATCATTTAGGATAAGAGGAATTTCTTTGTCTAGTTGAGTTAGTAACATCTAGAGACAAGTTTGATAGATTTGTGGAAGATCTTTAAAGCATATTAATATTCATCTAGCTATGATCGATTGTTGTTTTTAGAATTGTCCAAGAGTAACAAGTTAATAAGATAAATATATTCATGTCATCATCCATAATACACTTATTATGTCCAAAACACGAATTTTGAAATATTTGTACTTAAATAAAACTTTTTATTGCCTAGGTGCATCTACATCCGCCCCAAGATGTGTTCCTAAACACCCTTTTAATCTTCGTCCTAATCGTGCTCTTAGACGCAGAGCTTAATGTGTTAATGGAGGTAGTGGTATGTATATATATCATTTTAATTTATATTATTTATTATTATTTATATTATCTAATATCGTATTTGTCTTATGATATACAAGGCAATCACGATCATCCGTTTCGCACTCGAGGCCCCACACGCCCATAAGTCAAGCCCGATGTCGAAAGGGAGAGAAGGCATGGCCTTTGTACCTCAATAAGAGGGCGCCCGTTGGTGTCTATCTTTGAGAAATGGGGAAAGTATGTGGGGAGAAGAGCCGTGTACAGTGATTATCCACTCCATTTAGAATGGGGCGATGAACATAATAGGTCGTTCGACGATTTCTTTGTAAGATGTCAGGTATACATATATTTTGTACTTTGATTTATCCGATTAATTTGTTATCATTTGGTACATAATATTTTAATCATGTGATACATTTATTGAATATGCAGAAGCACTATGAGTTTCTCCCCAGATCTCGATCACCCTCCGCCAATCATATTGTTTACCGAGGAATGAAGTCACAAATGCAGGAGAGGGTCCGATATAATAGAAGTCGTAAAACAAGAGTGTTATATACCATGGAACAATACTCCGTGAGCGGAGAGGGAGGCTCTTTGGGTTACTCCGTTTTCTATGATTGATAGAGACGATGGGATGATTTGTGCAAGTACTATGCTTCAGAGGACAAGAAGGTGTGTAATTTAAACTAAATCAAGTGTTTAGTTAGTAATTAGTTTTGCCTTTCTTTGATTACAAATCTAAATATAACAATGATGTGTAGGCGGAGGCAAGGCGTAACGCGGAGAATCGAGCGTCAAATTTGCATGGTAGAGCAACCTATACAGGTGGCTCGAGGAACATGTGTCGGGCTATGGATGCATTGGTAAATTTTCTTCTTAAAGCTATTTAAAATTCATATTATATATTTATTAATGATATGATCGACTATACAACATATATTTTTTGTGAATTGCAGAAAGTTCAAATCATTGAGGAAGGTGGTACACCTACAATATTGAAACTATATTTGGGTACTCACTCGTCTTCAGTAGATAAGATCACCGGAAAATATACATACCCGGACAACGGCACTGAGGAGTATTGCGTAAGTGTGTTTTAAGATCCTTTTCTGTGTAAAATGCATAGAGCTGCAAACTACAGTTTATTTTCAGCAGTAATTGTGACTAATATTATGCAATCAATAGTTTCCTGTTATATTTAATAATGACATGCCATCAATATATAAATGGATAGTAAGAGTTTCAAACCGATATGGCTGTATATTGACCTTTCATCAATTTCAAAAACATAAATACTCTTGAGCAAAGGATAAAACTAAGAGAATGATAATCCCCAAGCTAGACATCTCATTAATAACATGCTAGGTTTGTTTACACTTTAGACACCAAATGTCTTTTAAAAGTTACATGCATATGACTTTAGATTTAGTTTGATCATTTGAACACTCCACCATATATGACTCTTAAGGCATTTCACAGTTGATTTTTTGCATGCCAACTAACTAGAATGAATGCGATGAAAGTGTTGCCATGGAGTTGCTTGTAACCCACTTGACGTAATGGAGAATAATCACAGTCTATACAGTCAATCTTTGTGGCCTATGCTTTTCTTAAAAAAAAAAATCTTGATGCCCAATAAATTTTCTCATCTGTTAATCCTTGAGGGAGAGTATCCAGACAAATTTGAAGTCAAGGCTTTTCTATTGAGGGAGAGTCTCAAGATGCATTATTTTTCCTAACCACACTACAAATCACAACAATCGACACGTAAAACCACAACTAGATTCAACACCGCTAAAACACCACACGTAAATTTAGAACCAAAGCAGCCACCTTATTATGATAATTAATCGATCATTACAAACTGAATTATTTATCCCTTAATACCAACAAAGCTTAAAGGATTTAAGCTTCATAAATTTCTTCCAAGACTTCTCCCAAACAATAACCTCATACCTCCCAACCTTATTATTATGAGTAGTATCCTTGGCCTCAATAACAAGCTTGTAGTTGATTCCACCACAACTTGGCCACCTTTGATCACTTTGGTGAACACAAGCTTGGTGTTGGCCTCTTTGTTGTGCTCACTCACTGCAAACTTACTAATCTTAACCAAGTGTGGATCACTCGGGTTCTTTATTGGGGTATACCCTCCTAGTTTTGTGCCATTTCTCGCTAATTCTCCTCCTAATTTTGATGCAGAGGAGAGATTTGCAAGAATTAGAATGGAAGAAGCAAAAATAAGAAGAAGAACAACAAACAAATTGACCTTTCATCTAGTGCTATGCCATTAGTATCTTTCATGCTTGATATGGATGTGCATTATTAGTATATGTAGATGCTCATGTCCGTGCTCAAGTGCAGGACACTCATTTTTCATTGACTTGATGCATAGGCCCTAATTGTCACAGATATTGAATGTTCACAGAAACCATCATCCACAACTAACTACTAATTTTTATGACATACATTCATATGTATGAGTTTACGTGTGTATTTATAAGCATATATACTGTTATGTCTTTTTGTGTATGTTGTCATGCTTCACATAAGGGCCTTGTTCAGTCTTTGGTTTATTTCACATTGTATGTTGTCGTACTTCACATAACTACTTTTTCCGCTACACTTTTACTACATTTTCCAATATCTAGGTGTGGATTTTTCTTAAGTATATCTATTTTTGCATTGTTGACTTATATTTGAATATTTTGTATGGTGTAGAATCGAGTCATCGAGAAGGCAACCTTATCAGGGGTCGATTCAATCACTGAAGACGATCCACTTCCTTTCACACAGATGTTAGATTCGTTGCACGGAGGGCATCACGGTGGTTATGAGAGAGGTATGGGCATTGGTGCCACTCGGTCTTATTTGAGGGCGGCCTCTATACCGGAAATCGGCACTTCTAATCAGGAGCTACGTCGCGAGTTGGCAGATCTTAGATCTCGGGTAGCTGAGATGGACAGTTTTAGGGAAGAGCTTAGGTCTCAGATGCATTGGATTAATAACCATATGGTACATATGCTAATATACACACACTCGCATGCACATATACACTGGCATACACAAATATACATAAACTTTAATACTTACACACACACACACACATACACATACACACGGACTTAACACCCGGACATATACACTACGCACATTCTCATACATTGCTATTACTTTATAGGTTAATTCTCGAGTGCTCGCCCCGCCTCCACTCCTACCGATCCACCGTCTTTTACTCGTTCGCTCCAATTCCTCACCGCTATCGATATACCACATTCTCGCCGTCTCGACTCGACTACTCACGCTTCTACTTCTAATGCTCAAGGTTCAACTCATGGTATATCACAAGAGAATATTGTTAGGATATTTATGACTTGAGTATGCTCGGCTTGTCCTGTGAGGACATTCTTCGAGGAATTTCTTCAGCCTTGATTAGATGGATCGTGCCACTTTTGTTTTATTTTGGATGTTAAAGACATTTTGGATATTTTGGACTAACATATAGTAATGATTTTGTATTTCAGATATTTTGGAGGGCAAAACTTGGTCATTGTGCTCTCATTTAGTTTTTAGTTGATTATATGGGTTGAATGCTTTTATTATGTATACATATTACATGTTTTCGGTTGTATGTGTATATATATGTTTTTGATTTCATTGTGAGATATTTTTGATTTCATTGTGAGATATTGAGTTATGTCATTGTATGAGATGTATATTGTAAGCAGGTAGCCAAACAAAGCAGGTGAAATATTAAAAAATATCAAAATCAATTGTCCAAACGGATTTAACCGTTTGGACTGACATTGTCCCAAACGGTTAGAACCGTTTGGGTTAACCATTGTCCCCAACGGATCTAACCGTTTGGACTAACATTTGTCCAAACGGTTATGTCCGTTTGGACTAATATCAGTCCAAACGGTTATAACCGTTTGAATCAGATTTACCCAAACGGTTATAACCGTTTGGACATTATTTAAAGACCAAACGGTTATAACCGTTTGAATCAGATTTACCCAAACGGTTATAACCGTTTGAATCAGATTTACCCAAACGGTTATAACCGTTTGGGATTGCGTATGGGCAGAACTATCCCCAACGGCTTCAGCCCAAATGGTTCTTTTAACAGTCCAAACGGTTATAACCGTTTGGAACTGTATTTACCCAAACGGTTATAACCGTTTGGACTATCCTATTTTGTACTAGTGATGAATGGATGAGCACCAATGATTTCTTATGCTCTGTTGCATGAATTATAAGAAGAGACATTGCACAAACTAGCAGCAGCTGCACAGCATCTAGGCTTGTCACTCTCTTGTCCTTTCTCTTTTCATTGTTTACTTTGGTAAGAAAAACAAACTGCTGAAAATTGGTAAAAAAAATAACTGAAAGAGCTTGTTAATGGGGGAACAAATCGTGAGACAATAATTTAGGAGATAATGGGAGTGTCTGGAAAATGAAACTGAGGTGATTGAATATGTATAAGCCAGGTTAGAGATTCTGCTTGTCTTGACTAGCTAGTAAGGGCCTGTTTAGTTGGTTTACATAAATTATAGTAAATAGTTTGCTAAAAACCTTGTTCCAAGCTTTTCTTGTGCTTTCATGAAAAACCTATTTTCATGTTTTGTTTCGCTATAAAAATAGGGGTGGAAAACCCGTTTCCATTACGATCTGTTATTTGGTTGGCAACCCAAAAATAAAAAAAAGCAAAACATGGAAATGAGTTGTTTTACCTTTCCAAATTCCCACATTGGATGATAAAAGAGAAAAATGGAAAACATGAATGACAACACCTTGGTGAGCTTACATCCCTAACGTGACAAATATATCAAACGTATCACATGAATAATAACACCTTGGTGAGCTTACCTTCCATAATATGACAAATATATCAAATATGATAAACACATTATATGACTCCAAAATGGGTTTATAATTATAGCTGTGGAGGGAGTTTTCAGGGGGGACCTTTACATATTTTCATGAGCAAACCAAACAAAAGAAATGTGTTTTTTTGTTGTTGGTGAGGAGGGTTGGGTGGCTGGTTTAATTTTCAGTGACAATGATGTCAGAGCATAAAAGTAGGTTTCCGCCCTATTTTAATGCCAACCAAATAGCCCCTAAACGGGTAGGATCCTCTCATCCCTATTTATAGAAAAACTCTGCAATTCACCAATTAAATCTTCACATTTAGCAGACCACATGAATGATACTAATTATCTAAATTACATAAACTCTCAAAAAACTTTTAATTGTAGAGCCTACTGAGATAAACCAATTACATTAATTCATGTAACTAATTGTAGGCATTCTCTATGATCAAAATTGTAGAGAATCCAGACCCAACTAAATGTGAAGCCATTTACACATAAAATTCAATTGATGATGATATCAGTGAAATGACATATGAGCTAACGTCATCTTAGGTTCACGATTATTAAAATCAACATATGCTTTATCCTTTCTCCGTTTATTTCTTAGTTTTCCTGGTGGTGAGGTAAGAAAACTTAACAGTAAAAACATCTATTCAATTAAAAACTAAGGGGAACTAGTTGTAGAAACCTGACTTTTCAACAGTGAATTGTAACCATTTCTTGTGGGGACAGAAACCGTACTTTTTTTTTAAATTTTTAATTTTTAGAAACCTGACTTTTCAACAGTGAATTGTAACCATTTCTTGTAGGGGACAAAAGCCTTATTTTTTTTTTTTGAGATCCTAGTCCAGAATTAAATTAAAGACCGCGAGAGTCATATTGAAACTTCTAATCGTTCGGATCATCCGTGATGGGTAACAAAAACTGTATCTTAGAATAGTAAAATTGTAACTAAAGGGAGAGCTTAATACACCATAAAACAGAAGAGGCATCCGAATCCGATAACAAATAAAAGGCTAATTAGCACATATGTACCTCAAACTTTTCGTATGGTTCGTACTTATGTACCGTGATTTGTTTTTTTGCAGCACTTTCATACCTAGTGATTGTTTTGCGTTGAGTTCATGTAACATTGTTATTTTGTAGGATCAAAGACCAAGCTACCCTTAAATTATTTTGCAGCACTGCCGTACCATATATTATTGATTCAAAATTACTTTATTCTGAAAACTGGTTAAAATTCCTCAAATTATTTTAATATACAGCATTTAAATTTGACCAAATTTGAATTTAAAGAGATTTCACAAATTTGATGGCGGCTTTTGCGTAGTTAAAGCTGGGCAATAGGAAAAGGAATGAGAAAACAAGTAGGGTTGACTAGTTATATTAGGGTAAATTTAAAATAAAAACCCCTTCACTTTGGCTGTTTCCGGATTTTGTTAATTCCTTTCAACTTTTGCGGATGGCCCTCCTATCCGTGAAAATGACAACTAGCTGTTTGGTGCACTGCAATTATAGTAAATGTTACATGTAGGAAAATGTTAAATGCTGCATTTGTTGCAAGAAAATAAATCTCAAAATTTTCATTCGGATATCTCCATTTTTATTGTGATAAATATATTTCCAAATCCGTTCAAATGTGTGGTCAGATGCAAAAGGTGATAAATTTGACTTTTTTTTTCCCTGTGAAATGCATATTCATTGCAAATTAAATGTGTGTTTCTCTGCCAATATAAAAATGTCTGCATGTTTTTATAATCTAGAGTTCATTAATTTGATAAGGTGACAGCAGTTTTCTTTAGTCTTTTTATACAATGCAAACTTGCAACATTTGTTGCGGCCAAATTGGCTGCACCAAATGTTGCATTTTTTTTATTACAATAAATCCAATTATCATTACTAACTATTTTGTTGCAAACCAAACATTATAAATAAATTTTGTTGCAACATTACCTTTGTAAGTCTATTTCATGTGAACCAAACAGTCCCAAAATATTCTAGAAAGAATATCACCAGGTCAAAATGACATTTTTAGTTATCTGTCATTTATAGACAGGGGGTCCATTAGAAAATCTGAAAGTTTATAAGGTTATGTGAGATACCCAAGTTTTAAGGTACTAGTTGAATAAATAAAAGTCAAGGAGGTTAATTTCATGGAAAACACTCCAAAATTTTGGATAAAATTTACCCTTTTGATAACCAAAGAGAATATCAAAATAACTTTTTCTATCTCATCAGTAGAATAATCACTTATAATTTATTTGTTATTTTTGTTTAATTAAAAGGTAGCAACGCCAAAGCAATCATATGTGAATTACACCATAATATTTTTAGAAATAATTCTAATAATTAACTAAATGTTGTTACAAACGTGCCACAGTGAAAAGCCTTAGTAGATATAAAAGTGTTATAAAATACAACGCAGGATATGTAAGTGCAAAATCTCTCAAAATTGGAGGTAAATAATAAAGTTAATTTTTAGAAAACCACCGTCTCAACTTTGGGGGCGTGTTAGAAAACAACCTCGACTATTTTAACTTGGAGAAAGCGCTTTTAGGTTTGGGGGTGTTGTAATAACCCCAGTCAACTTTAAAATTTTGATTTAACCCTCCTAAACTTTTACTTAACCCACTAAAAACTGACACCGTTAAGTCTGGCATGTCACGTGATTGGAAAAGACTAGAATACCCCTCAATTATAAAAACATTGCCATAATATTTCGGAGGATGAAAGAAAGAGAGGAGAGAAAGGGAAAAAGCGCTGTAAATTCATTTTAAGTTTGGTGGGGGTCTTTTTCTATTGATTCGTTTGTTTGGGGGGCTGGGTTACAGGGCTTTGTTGTCATTGTTGACAAAAATGAGAAAGGTTGAGGGGGATTTTGTGAGGGACCCCAAAGTTGAGGGTTGTTTTCTCAACTTTCTAATACAACCTCAATGTCGACGTTGATATTTTCCAGGGATATTTCCTCTTTGGATCCGACCACTCTATAAATTTCAACCACTATTGAGGTTAGACTCGCAGATAAAGGGCGCCCGAGATTATCAGATCGAGTCTACCCCCCGATCAATCAACAATGTGCTCTCAGATCCTTTGGTCTTCTCCGCTGAGCTCTCCTCCTCGATTCCTCACCTCCTCCATTGCCTCTACCTCCAAAACTTGTAGCAGGTAAAATCGACCCATGTCTTGAATCATTGATTCTTGATTGCCCATATATTTTTTATTTGATTTTATCATCTGGGTGTGCTTGGGTTGCATGGAATTTTAATTAGTGAGGTGGGTTTTTTTTTGTTTTTGTTCTTTTGTTTTTGTTTTTGATGTTGTTAACTGGGATTTTGGAACTTGGAAGCAGGGTTGCAAACTAATGGAGCCGAATTAGAACATTTAGATGCTCATATTTGTGGCTTACCCAGTTTGAAATAATTCGAATGTGTTTAGTGTTGCAATGTTTATGAATATGGAACTATTTGGTTGCAGAGATGCTTCCATTTGGTTAAAAAATTTGGAACTTTTATTAAATTTCAGTTCATATTTGAAGATTTTTCCATTTGGTTAAATAATTTATTCTAATCTGAATTAGAACGTGAAGATCCTTCAAATATGTGATTTAATATTCATAGTTTATGGATATTGAATTATTTGATTGTAGAGATACTTCCGTTTGGTTAAAGGCTTTTATTTTCGTTTGATTTAAATCCCTATTTGAAAATTATTCCTTAATAATGGTGATGTATAAATCCGCAATTTTAAATTTTGACTAAAATGTCAATTTAAGATAAGTGCAGATCCTAGGATAATAATATTGTAAGGAGGATTGAAACAAACACCATATGTGTAATGATAAATATCAAGGGATTAAATGTACAAATAGATACTTGATAAATGAATGAATTAGATGGGAATGCTCATATTCAATTCGCAGGGCAGAAAAACATTGAGTTGAATTGAATATTGAAATGCTAATAGTTGTACTCGATACATTAACATCCTTTGAATATTCATCAATACCAAATTATGTTTTGTAGTTTAATATTCATAGTTTATTAATATGAAGTTATTTTTCACAGAGATACTTCCGTTTGATTAGACTTGAATTTTTCGTTAAATTCAATTAAGACTTCTGACTTTCATAGTATTCTTTTGTCACTCAAAACTTCTGAAAGTGGAACACCATGATTATCACATCAGTTGAGAAAAAAAAAATACTAAAAGGCATAGAGGGTAGGAGATAAAGAGTTACGAAATGAGGGAGGGGCACAAAATAAAACTGAAGAAAGTTGCAGAGAGCACAACCACATTCCCCTTTCTAAATTTCGTGCACGTAACTGTTTATATAATTTATTATTTGAGTATGCATTTCAGTGTGTTTCACCATGTTTGAATAAATCTATTTTCTATGTGTATTTAGTTTTTTTTGTGTGAAATGTATTAGTAGTAATTTACACACCTGATTTTTTTGCGATTCTCAACTATCAGGTATCCTTCACAATATCGTTCTTGGTGGGTACAATGTTCGGCTCCACATTCTTATTGCTATTTGAGATTTTACAAAGGTATGTTTAGAGGCTTTTCCCACAACAATGGCGCTTTTCCGCTTTTGGACATGTTAAACAGTAACAAAAATAGCTTTTTCAATCATTTGCATAATATGTATCATTATCTTTTTCGTACTTGATGCCAAGAAATCATACTATTAACAACACTATATCTTTATTCATATAGATACATGTATATATTTATGCATAAATGTTTGTTTTGTGAAAAGCAAGTATATTCAGAACACAAGAATATGGACTCGTAAAGAACTATTCTGATTTCTATTCTACCTGTTTGGAGCATACAGGATTGTAAGAATCTGAAATTTTGAAGTACCAGACTTACTTAATTCTAAAATTCTAGTGGGTATGGGATCATGGACGAGAATTTAAAGTTTTAAAGAACTGCAGTTACTACCCACCATAGGTGACTCGGATGGTTGAGAGGTTCCAATATGGCTCCCGCGGTCTTGGGTTCAATTCCGGGCTGGGTTAAAAAAAAAAAAAAGAACTACAGTTACTAGCTTCTCGTCTGGAGTATGAAAAAAAGTTCTTAGAGGGTTTAAGATAGATTTGAACTAGGTAGAAATCCATAAGCTAGAATATGAGAAAATATTCTGTACACATGCATAATAAAATAATGGTAGCCCCTCATATAAATGTAATGTCTTTTGCACCTTTTAGCTAGAACTGGATGGAAAAGCACTGATTCAAGCTACTAGGAAACAGTGGAATCAGTGAAATTTCTTTCACATGGTGCTTAGCTCTTGACCATGATTTTCATAATTCATACGTATGAAATTTTTAGTGCGAAACAATTTACTAGCTGTCCATCTCATTGCTTTATTTTATGAGATTTCATGTCCTAGATGTAATAAAATAACTATTTTTCTTACCTAGGATATAACTGTACGCATTTTGCTCCTTTTAGCTCTAGACTTGGATAGCACAGTATAGTAGGTTACTTCAGGAACCAATTTCTTTCATAGTTGCTGAGATGATTTGTACATGTTCAACAAAGGGAGAAAAAGTGAGCAGCTTGGAGAGTTAAGATCATCTTTAATGACAAAGACTTAATATAGGCCAAAAGAAGCATGGATGGAGGCAGATAAAAAGGGCATGGTATATTAGTTTAACACAGGAGACTAGTCTTAAAATAGCCGAATGGAATAAAAAGTTACTGTAGCCATGCACAAAAGTTTAGAATAAAAGCTTTGTTGTCTTGTTAATTCAAATGAGCTGAGCTCTTGAACATGATTTCATTTATAAATGTGATAGGACCAGTTTTCTAAGTGGCGTGATACTTTCTATATTTGGTTCTTGGATTCAAGGTCTTAGATGCAACTTTCTATGTCCAAATTTTATCTCCTTATTCTATATTGAGGATCCTAGTCATTGCACCTCTTTGTATCAGAGTCATAATCTATTGTTTCTGGTGTTGTAACAAGCACTAGTACCCCTAGAATGATTTATGCTTCCGTTTCGGTCAATACAACTTCTGCAAGCTTAAGCATTTTTTTTTCATTGCTGCAACCTCCCACAAGGTTAAAAATCTCTAGAACTTGCACTACCATGTTTTTTGTCGCTGCTAACCATAGTGTTTCTGCCTGATTGAAAATACTATGTTTTGTCTCATTTCTTACTTACCAAGCGTTTGTTGTCGTGTAAAACATTATCTGCTTCAGTCTTATAAGGAGAGAATATTTTAGAACACATCATATTTTGAAAATCCAGGAATGTGGTAACATTGGCGCCCAAATGAACTGCTTTCCTTATGTATCATTATCTCTTGTCAGGACTCAGTAATTTTGGTGAAAACTAGGCATGAACCATTCTTCAAGTGTGCTGCTTGTTTTCTAAGTTATTTATGCACCTAATTATGTATGCATTTTTCAAAATTCTTTTGTCATAATTCTTCATTTCATAGTGATTATTTTGACGATCTTTTATTAGAAATTGGAAAAATACATGCTGTACAGTTTGTAAATATAAAGCTCAGATAAACATCTTAAATAAAAATCCTTTTAAAATCATTGTTCTCACATGGTGGTATTACTCTATCAGGAAAATGGAAGGCCTCTACCAAACGGCGAGTGGGTAGCAAATACAACCATACTTCATGTGTCTTGAATATTACAACATTTTCTGTGAACTCAATAGATAATCCTAACAAAGGGGGAAACTACCGTGAGCATAATACTGCACAGAGAAGCTGCCTAAGTACTTCAGCTTTCTTGAGTGGAATTGTAACTGCTCTACTTTCGTCTTGTTTATTTGGAAATTTCTTATTTTGGTATAAGACAATACTAGAAATATTTTTAGTAGGGTAAATTACACTAAACCCCCATGAACTTTCAGCCTTTTGCACTAAACCCCAACAAACTTTCAAAATCACACTAAACCCCAATGAACTTTTTGGACTTGTAGAAAACCCCCACGAACTTTTAGACTTTTGCAGATAAACCCCAAATGGTGTCAGTTTATTTTTTGTGTGGACTAACATACCCCCACCTTAAAAAAACACTCCCACTTAAAATCTTATAATCCCTTCACCTTTTTTCCCCAACTGTAAAAAAAATTTACAGAGCAAAAGGCATTGAGGGAATCGGTCGGGTCTAGGGCTTAATCGAAATTGGGGCTTTGTAGAAGTTGAGTCAGTTTCCATTAAAAGATTTTGAAACCAGCGGGTCTGGGCCCGATCTGAAGAGGAGAGTTGGGGGGAAAAAAATAAAAACAAGAGATTTATGATTAGGGCGGAATATATAGAAAAAGGTCATAAATAAAATTTTTAATAAGTTAAAGGGCATTTTGGTCTTTTTTAGTCATGTGCATTGCACGTGCCAAGTCAGACTTAACGGTGTTACTAGGGGGGTTTTCTGCAAAAGTTCATTGGGATTTAGTGTGATTTTGAAAGTTCATTGGGGTTTAGTGCAAAATGCTGAAAGTTCATGGGGGTTTAGTGTAATTTACCCATTTTTAGTATTATATAGTGTTGTAAGCCACTAACTTGTCCAACTGCATGCTATTTTTTCCTTGGTTAACATAGACTAACGATAGAAGTCCTTGACGTCATCTCGCATGTTGAATGTATGATCTGCTTTCAAGTTTGTTGCAATTCATTATTAGTCTATGGTTAATATTTTCCCATTTCCTACATAGTACCAGCAGGATGGAGGCATTGTATGTAAGATATCTAAAATGACAGAAGAATAGTAGGTTATTAGAGACATGTCTATTGATTTCTCCATTTTGAGTGAAGAACTTTAAGGAATGCCAGTCCATATGCTCATAACATTGTCATATTGTCATAGTCTTAGGGTAGCGTAAATATGGGGGTGGTAAATTTCTGGTATATGTAAGAGGTACAAAAACAATATGTATTTATTGTTATTTGGGATGAGAAAGCTTGGCCTGATAGTCATGCAGCCAAACCTACACGATTTCATGTCTTTCATACTAAACGACTTAGTCCAGTGATTTAGTGTTGAAAATGCTATTGGTTCAAGTCACAATTGGCAACTGGTTAGGGTCACATAACCTTATCAGTTAGCACTGTCTCGTGTGAAGGATTCAGTAGATTCATAATTTAGTAAAAACTGCAATAATGTGAGAAATACTCAATGAATCACTCACATGCAGGCTTAAAAATTGACATTGAGTATCATGCAGAAGCAAAAGCTTGACCGTTCATCTTTCCTGTGCGAAGCTTGACCATTCATCTTTCCTGACGCGAAGGCAATAACGATTTCAAATAGATTTCTACTAGTACCATCAATTGAACTTTGAACATTCATAGTGCACTTGCAACTGCATATTGGAGAGTCAGAATACTCAAAACACATCTTCCTCAACAAAGTAGACAAAGACAGAGTCAAGCGAGTAGGTGATAAATCTAATAATGGTCTCACTGTCAGACATTGTTCAAAGCAAGTCTTCATCTCAATTCTATGCTACATTGTGAGATTATATGGAATTAATCTTTCTTTACTGACTTCTGGGAATTGGTACCTTTTTACCATTGGTTGCAGCAGTCCATGGAGACTAGTATGTAGATTTCACTTTTCTTTTGATTAGCACATATTGTTTGGCCCTCCTTTTCCCCCGGAATTATCAACATTCAAAGAAGGCCTCAGTCAAATAAGCCTTGGCTAGTAAATTTTACTATTGATAAGGTTATATTCACTTTATTTTTCTGATATCGGTTGCAATTTTGATGAAATGCAGGGACGGCAGACTATAATTCTTTTGCAATGCATGTCATTCTACCTTATATCCAGATTGTTACAGTTAGATTTTAATCATTCTGTAAATTGTATTATGAGGAGCATTCGGATGCTGTCAACATTTGGTCTCCAAGGCTTCGGCAATACAAGTTTGGCTTTTGCTTGCATGTCCAATTCTGTTAACAAACCTGCACCACTTCAGTTGGATGTAGCTTTCCCATCATTTCACGATATTAGATGGAGCCTATCTCGGTTATATTATTTATTCAACATGCAGCTTGAACGAAATATTGGCACGTAAGTCTAACGCGATTGCAGTTTACTCCTGATGATATTTGCAATCATGATCTTTTTATTGTAACACATCATCTTCTTATCTGATGACTAAGTTTAATGAAAGTTTCCATGTTAATACTAACTTGTCAATATGCATCTGCAATGAAAAACCAAGAAAGTACCCTAAGATGATTTTAAGTTATTGCACTTTTGTAGCTGCGGATTCTTCATGAGCTGCTTTTATGTAACAATGCTGACTGACTCTATTCCACTGAAAAATCACCAAACATTTTTATGAGAACTGTTCTCTATTTTTCTATTGGAAAATTTCTCTTCAAATCATATTGGTGATTATTTATCATGAAATGTTTTAACAATATTGTCATCACCATTTTGCAGGTTTTTGCTTGCACTACTTGTAGCTTGTCTCTCTTTCGTCGTAATTGGCGGTTTTCTATTTTACAGATTCAGGTAGCCTAATAGTTTTTTTCGTTGCTTTGTTCCAGTTGTTACACTGTTGTGCTGTTACTGTCATGTACACAATGTATTTTTAATTTTCAGTTGTGGTTCAGCAGAACATGTACTGGTGTTGCTTAACTACAGTATGGTTCTCATTCATCATATATTACGTGATATGCTGTCAAAGTTTAGTCGATAACCATAGCTTTTCCATAGTCAGCAAACATTTAATGGCCAAATTGTTATGTTCTTAGCTATCCATATCCCACATATTGTCCCTTCATATACACACATTCTGCCAGGAAGCATAATATTATTTTGTCGTCATGTTCTATTTCACTTCTACATATCTTCCTCCAGTAAACTACCAAGGTTATTAGATGCACTATCTTAAGTAACTCCTCCGTCATGTTATTTAGCATGGCATGTGAGTCTTTCTACTTCAACGAGTTGATAACTAGTTCAGCCACTAGCTATAAGCTATAATCTACCTTCCACAATCGGCAACAACTAAATCGTGGGTCGCAATCTGCTACTTGGCATATTTGGAAACTCACTGATCTGAGACCATGTTGATAACTAGTTCATATAAGAACTTAAATTATTAGGTTGTGGACCAACAACGACTATAAATTGTGCTTTATCAAACACTACTATGCAAGTGAATTGGACTAAAATACCACTTTAGCCTATAAAGTGACACCCTCTAACAAATAAGGCCTAGCCAGCGACTATGACACCTATAAATTGACACAGTTAACCACTTACACCTACTCTAGTCACCGGAGTTTTGATTTCAGCAGGAAAGTTATTAATTTTATATCTATATACCCCTCATATCTCTCACACTTATAGATTTATCCTCCAAATTAAAATAGTTGCATAAAAAATCAGCTCTCTCTTTCTTCTCAACCTCTCTCTTCATTCCCCTCACTTTCCTTCTCCACTTCTCTCCTCACTTCTCTCCTCCCCTTCCTCCCCTCCCTTCTCTGCTTTTAGCTAGTGTCTGAGGGAAGAGGAGAGAGAGGAAAGGAGAGGAGGGAAGGGGAGGAGAAGGCTGAGATGAGAGAATAGAGACAGGTTGAGGAGAGGAACATGAATGGAGGAGGTAGAAGAGGAGGTGAGGGTGAAGATTTCGGGAAGGAGGAAAGGGGAGGAAGAGGAGGATAAAGCAGATGAAGGGGGGGGGGAGAGGATTTTGGGAAGGATGAAAGGGGAGATGGAGTAATTTTGGGAAGGAGGAAAGTGGAGAGGGTGTAAGTGGGGAGAAGAGGAGGATGAAGGAGATTCTGGGGATGGGAGAGAGAGATGAGTTTTTTATAAATATTTTGAATACTGAATGACAAATTTGTAACTGTGAGAGATGTGAGGGATATATATGAAAAAATCCATAATTTTCCAGCTGAAATCAAATCTCCGGCGACCGGGGTAGGTGTAAACAGTTAAGTGTGTCACTTTTTAGGCCTTATTGGTTAGTGGGCATGACTTTATAGGCTAAAGTGGTATTTTAGTCAAGTGAATTGTGTAGACTTGAATCGCATGATACATAATGCAAACTCAATGGGTGTTAGTCAATTGGGACATTTTCACAAGAACTGGGACAATTGTTAAAGCGGGACAGTTTTTTGCAAGTGGGATATTTTTGTATGGTAATTTGGAATAATTTTGTGAAGCGGGAGATCTTGATAAAATGACGCGGGATATCTTGATAAAATGACGTGGGGTAATTTGAAATAATTTTGCAAGTGGGATATTTTTGTATGGTAATTTGGAATATTATTTATATATTTTAAACTTACTATTATTCATTGATAATTGTTTACTATAGTGTTAATTACTATTAAATAACTTTTGGTTGGACTATAAGATAATGTTAATTACTATTATTCATTTATAATTTTTGTATAGAGAAATGAAAAAAAGGGATAATTTTTTACAACTATCCCATTTCTAGTTTTGGTACAATTCTAGTTGACTTAACACTGTAAAATTTTGTTCTAGTTGACTAACACATTGTTTGACTCAAACCACGGCAAAAAATGACTAGTAGTTGTTACACTTGAATCCCCGTATAAACGCATCCTTATCTTTGTAAATTTTCAAAATGAGACTAAACAAGTGGGGGTATCTGATGGGAAATAAATGATTACCTCCTAAGTTGCAAGTATACAACCTTTATCAAGTTATAGTATAAAAGATTATCGATCCCACGAGGAACGGGAAGTAGGAGGAGTTTTTGCTCAAGTTTTGGTTCTCAAATTATGCGCGTGACAATTAGGAGTTTATTCAAATAAAACGAAAATAAGAAAATGGTGAAAGTGGATGTGGAGAGACAAAAGAGAGTGGATTGTGGATTATGTGCAAAAGAGGAGAAAATAAAGTTGAGATTGTGGTGGTGGTTATATGCACATAATAACAAAACTAAGTTTGAGATTATATGCACATGGAGGAATATGAGATTGAGAGAAAATAAGTGCAAAATAAAAGAAAGCAAGATTGAGAGAGGAGAGAGTAAAGGAAAATCAAAATCAAGAATAAAGGAAATAACAAACAAATGGAAAACAAGGATAAGTGCAAAATCAAAAATGTAAAGTATGGAGGATTAGTTAAAGATATGAGGAATCTAGAGTAGATCCACTTAGCTTATCTCAATCTCACAAGAATGAGTTGGATTTGTTAGCTAGTTTCAAACAATCTCTAGGATCCCACCTAATATTGGCTCCACACTTAGAAAAGGGTAATTCCCAAGAGGGTTCTAGCCTCAAGGTGAATTAAAGAAAAGAAAAATCTATTCTAGAAAGTAAATACAAGAATTAAATACATTGCATGAAAGTAAATTGCATGAAATTAAATTGCATGAAAGTAAATCTAAGCTACAAAGCAATAAATGAACAAGAAAGAAAATGAAAAAGAAATAAAATAGAAACCAACAACTCGATCTTAATCTAATCCTCCTTTTGGTCCTTGGATTAGAAGAAGAGAAAGGAAATTGAAGGGTGAAACATTTCATTTATTGTGTAACAAAAGTTATAATTTTGGAAGGTCTCCTCAATTAAGAGTGACCCTCCTCTCCAAATGGAGTTTTACAAAATATTTCACACTCAAAACACTCACCTTTACCCCTATTTATAGCCCATCTGGAGTTGATGTGAACCATTGGATCAAACCTAGCCAAAAGGAAGAGAAATCCACCATTAACTGAATTGTTGGGAACCGATCGGTTGGTCGGTTAGCCAACCTATTAACCGGTTGACCAACCGGTTGGTCAACCGATTGGTTCCCAACCAATTTGTCTTTTCTTGATTTTTCTTCACGAATTTCTCTTGGATCAATTTGGTATCTTGGGCCTTGGTTTGTCTTCGATTTGGGCTTCAAATATTGGTAGAAATTGAGAATTTGAGTCATTTGGGCTTTTATTCATTATTTCTTTATTAGCCTGCAAAATAAGATAAAAATGATTATTAGTAATATCGTTATTCATATAACATAGGTAATAAGGGTATAAAAATGTAATTAAAATGTGATAATCAGTATCACAATCAACCCACCTCAAATACGCTGCGTCCTTGTCATGGCATGACAATGGTCCATCCAGGGTCACCACCAAGCTATGTTGCATGGGTACTTCTATCATGAAGCCATACCTATACCTGACACGTCCCATACCCATACCCACACCCGACACTTCTTGGACACCCCTTACATATATGCATAAGTTTGTTTATTTAAGATGTGTACTCAACTGTACGATACATGTTTTAATTTAAAAAACTCGTTATACACTTCTTGGAAGTATTCCTACACTTAACATCCACTTTTGAAACTTGTTGGACAGGGTTCGGTTTTGTTTCAGCCCATGTTCAGTTAAAAACTACAATTTCAAAGGGTCATTTGCATTTCTAGCTCAAAACTATGATTTTATCCCATGCGTTCAGCCGTGTCCCCGTACCCTACCTTTTACAAATATGCCGTGTCCCACACCCATACCTTTATCTATATCTATGCAACTTAGCCACCAGGTGATGTGGATTCTAATGACTTATCTTATAAAGCTATCCATATCTTTGTAAGTTCCCAATGTGGAACTAAACAAATTAGATATCATACATACATTAGAGACAATTGCTTTTCTTAGGAGTTGACTACAAAAACAGGACACAAACCTACAAGACTATCGATAATAGAAATATAGGAACTAGCATGGGGTACCACTAGATACACTTGGACAGGGCTTCTTAAACTCTCCTACTTACAGATCATTTTCCCAAAGGACCTTGATTCTCGCAGTTGTAATTTCAGAGTTTTAGATCTGGTCAAGACCTCGTAGTCACTGTCATTCTTCCGAGTGTGAATAGTCTTTCCTGGGAGAGTATTTCTAAGTTACTCTGCTTGTGATTTTAAAAAATGGCACTTTTTCTAAGAGAATTTAACAATTAAAACCAGGAAATCAAAAAATGATCACCAACTTAGGTGTATGAAAAAGCAAAAATATCCATGGATAGTATTAGTAGTTTAAAGAAACAAAAATATTATCCCTCACACATTGCATCACACACGTGAAACCCATCTCGGTCTATGATTACAAATAGTTTTTCAATTGCCTCACAATTTTCAGTTCTTTGCGGACATATAGATCTCATTTTATTCGTTGTAGTTAGTTTAATAGATCATATAGCAACTATATAATCTTTAAGGAAATCATATTAGCGTCAATTTTACTGAACTGAGACTTGAAGCACCTAAGCATGTTGTTGTATTGAAGCTTTATGGAGATCTATGAAGTATAACATATAATTTTCTAGAAGAATCAGGAATGCACTTCTAGTTCTTGTAGTAGGTATAATGTTAGGCGTCGCTCCAGCAAGAAACAATAACATGAAAACCTTTATCCTAAATCTCCTGTCAGCTAAGTAATGCTGATTTTTCTTCATTCAGCTATCGTAGCAACCCCCCTCTTTGAAATTAACATCTATCGCTTGTTTTTCCTCAACATTTGTTTGTTTAGGTCCATTGCTCGTCCTTGCCACTCGACCCATGTCCTATCCCTTTAACTGGCCATTCATAAGTCTGTCTTACACATGTCCAAAGCATTGTGGAAGGTTCTTCCTCATAGAAAAGATTGGTGAGTTCTTGATTTTTATTAGGGCCCATAGATGATTACTTCAAATCAGACTCTATGTTGTTAAAGATTAATGGTGGATACTGATTGTGGTGATACTGATTGAGGTGCAACCCCACATCCTTTACAGGTTTATTAGTGCTTGGAAAGTGCTTGTTTCTCATTCAAATGAACTCTAGTTGAGCTTACAAGACAGTCAACAGATACACAAGAGCAAACCGTCAGATATTACTAAAATAATAACTGAAAAGAGCAACATGACTTAACCAGTTCCAAACTATTACAAGTAGGCAATAACTTTCTCTAACAACTACTACTTAGTACTAGCTACCAACTACAATAATTGGCAGCTATAGCAAGATCAAATAAGCTAGTACACTAAGGCAATAAGCTAATAGAACAAAGGTCAGCCTACTAAAATACTACTAAATGAAACAGACAACTTAGCTAAGCTATCAGCTTCTAATAACTAAAAGTAGAGCCCACATTCATGAGATCTTGCCCAAGATGGCAAGCTCTCGAGAGGAGCTTGTTTAAGGAAGAAATTGCAGAGGAAATAAAAGTAGCGGCAGTATCTTTCTCAGTGAGGATAAACCCTAGCCCTTGAAGATGATTTATAGTGAGGCGAGAACAATTCAGATGTCAGGTTAGTTCTGAGATGAAAGCATGTGAGATCCAATTGGTATGAGTTAGTCATCAGATGGGCTCATGGATGGGGTTAGGAACAGTTCACCCCACGGCTCAGATTATAATGTCTGTCCCATATACTAATTATTCACTAACCTCCTGTGCATAATGGCCCAATATCACCATTTCACTAACCATAGGCTGACCGGGGCACATCAGATTGTTGGAAATTCTATATCCTCGAACTTAGATTAGTGTAGATTATGGTGTAGATTAACAGCTTGGGACGTTCCCCACATAGATCCAATTAGGTATTGACTCTTCAAGGAAGTCATTTCTGAAATAATGATCTAAAAGCTTCTTACTTATCTCTTGTTTCTATCATGTGTTAACTTTCATAATGCTGTTCGTTTAACTTTGCTATAAGTGAGTTATTCAGGAAAAAATAAAAAAAATAAAAATCTAAAGGACCATCTAATATGATGAAGTGCATGCATCTTCTGAAAGTGCTCTTGGCAATTAATGCAGGAACAAAAAACAACCTCTAGAAGACTGCTTTTGGGAGGCTTGGGCATGCCTGTGTTCATCATCTACTCACTTAAGAGTATGATTATTCTATGTTTGTAGTCTTGTTTCAGAACTGTAACATTAATATGATTCCTTTTTTCCTGCACACGTCTATAACAGCAAAAAACACGTGTTGAACGTATAATTGGCCTTGTTCTTGCAATCTGGGGCATATTATTCTATTCCCGGTTGTTAAGCACGATGACTGAACAGTTCAGAGTGAGTTTTTGGTTCTCAGAGGTTACGGATCAAGTTATTAATTTCTATTTATGTTAATATGCATCTTTACATGTTTTGTAAGGGCAGAGGAACATGCAAAAGATAAGAGAAGGAGCACAGCTGCAGGTTATGGAGTCTGATCATATTATTATCTGTGGAACTAACAGTCATCTCATGTGTATACTGAAGCAGCTAAATAAGTTTCATGAGTCTGCCATCCGCCTTGGAACTGCTAGAGCAAGGTGATGCTCTATCTTGTGTCATTATGGCGTTCTGGGAATTTTCTCTTATATTGATGTCTTCTTGTATTCTTATGCAAATTTGAAGGAAGCAGCGAATCCTTCTGTTATCTGATCTACCTAGGAGGCAGATAGAAAAGCTTGGAGATGGTATTACCAAAGATTTTAACCATATTGATGTTCTAACGAAGAGGTATTTCCTCTCTTCTGGTTGTACTCTCTGTTACTAGAAGGTTTAGTACTGGACCATCTTCGTGAGTGGCTATCTTTGTGAGTGGGCCACCTAAGTTTCGTGGTTTGAGTTTTTTCTTCTTCATATTATATCTTGACTACTTAGTTTAACTATAGTTTTTGTAAGTGGTCTGAATAAAACCAGCTTCCCATTTAAGAGTGTCAGACACATTTTTTTTCTCACTTTATTCCACCATATCTCTGAGTTCTTGAAATTTACTTAGGAAATGAAGTTGTGAATGAATTTGGAATTGATGTTGCTTCATTGAAATAGGTCAATAGGTTTTAGTTTAAAATGACCACGGGTGATCTGGTTTCTTTAAACTTTTGATGTACTTCCATCTCACACAATACTTCTCTTATTATACTGCTTTCATTAACTTCTGCTGAGTGTCTATCCCTTTCTCTCTATTTTATAATTTTCACCTGCTTAAAACTTCCATTGAACTTTCATGTTGCACATTAACCATGTTGTTTCTGTAAGAAAAATGGAATGTGTAGATTAATTGCATCACTATTTTCACTTAAAATAATTGTGCTTAGACGAGTTGGCTAAGGGGGTTGGAGATTCAGTAGGATGACCTCACCAAAATTAGTGAACGGATCGCTTGTACTAATTTTTGTAGCTGGCCACATCATAATGTCATACTCCATGTCTTCCCCATTTTTTCTTCCATTGCTTTGTATTGTGCTAAAATATTTCGTATATGGGATATTGTGTTTATTACTTTTTATAACAGTCCAACTATGCCGTTTAAGATTTTGGTTTTATGTAATTTTTCTCTTCTAATAAAACCTATTCTTTGTTTCTATTTTTACTGGTGGTGGTGATCTTCGGAGTGTGTGTGTGTGTGTGTGTGTGGATGGTGGTGATTCTATTGTAATATTTTTTTAGCTTTTTCTTTGAGAAGAATAAGAAGAAAGTCAATAACTCACTTATACCATAAATGTAATATAATTAGTCCAACCATGATAGACATTTCATATTAAATTCTAGAATTTGTATATTGACAAATCATAAAGGATAGGATATATAGTCTTTGGTTAAGTTTTCATGAGGCTGGAAGGTTTACCTAAATATTTTCCAAAGCATCTTTTTTCTTTTTTTCTTTTTTTTGGGCCTGGGAAAGAGTGGAGCTCCCTTAAATTAAAAAGGAAACCCATATGTACAATGCATGACACCCTAAAATAAGGGCCTAGAGTAGATAATGACTACAATGATACTGAAAAAGAAAGTTCCAAAAACTAAGTTATCGGCTTTCAACTCAGCCCCCAAAAAGCATTCCATCAGCAAAATGAAATGCCAAATAAGGTATACAATCACCCGTCGACCATGAGCAATGCAAGCACCAAAGAAACATGCTACTCATCTTGAAGATGCCCCAACATAGTAGTAATTACATGAGCAATTTGATCTGGTGATTTCGCAATCGAAGAGATGACCATGGGACAATTTCTTTCCATCCATACATGAAAACAAACAGAAGCACAAAGAACAAGAACTTTCCTCCTAATTTTCCAAGCATCTAATAGCTAATAGAATTTCTGTAATATTCGATATATTTTTTGGTTGGAGTTTTGATGATGAAAAATATTTTAGGTGTATGATAATCTTATACTTTTTATCAGAGATTTTCTCTTTTAATCTTTGACTCTCTAATTGTTAGTGAAACTTTCTACTTCTATAATGACAAGTATTCTATGCTTTTACACATGCAGCTGCAGCCTTAGCTTGACAAAATCTTTTGAAAGAGCAGCAGCAAACAGAGCGCGATCTATTATTATACTGCCAGCAAAGAACGATCGGTTAGTAAAAGACTGTTATGTAACACATATAATCTGTGCATGCATCATGATTATTTTCTGGAGTAGTCTGGATACCCGTGCATTAAAGTTTAGGAGATAAGATAAGTAGTAATATCCGTAAAATATCCTTTTACATTGTTATCAATCACATTGTATTAATGACATTGTTATCAATCACATTGTTATCAATCACATTGTCAATACATTGTTATCAATACCTTGTTATCAATCACTTAAAACTAACTGATAATGTAATAAGCACATTTCCTTCATTAAAGTGTTTTCTGATGGAAAGTCAATGGTTACAGAGATAGAAAGTGATCACTAATTCATGATGCAAGAAATGGACTAGAAATAAGAAAGATGAGCCATCTTTTCTAGGTAGCTCCAGTGCAGTTTAAGCTATAAGCAAATTTTTTTATATGAAATATGTTAACCACCTTTTACCAGCACCAGGGAAGAGTTTTATGTTCAATTTTTAGTCGTCATAAGTGTATTGATACATTTCCATGTGAAATGTTGTTGAAAAGATCATATTTGTACAAACAAATTTACAATTCATGCATGTTAGATGTGCTTAGTAGTTTAGTTCACATGCCCATTTACTGTAAAAGCATCAAGCATATATTGATTCATGAAAACTTATATGTTAATGGTTGCTTGCAAAAGAATAAAAAAATGCAGTCACATGAATGACTTAGCAACCTCCTCGAGTTGTTGAACTAAAGTTTCTGCAAAAGAGATTGAAGTATCTTGGTGGAGAGTCCTGATGGAAGTTAAATTATGTTGTAAAGTTCAGCTCTGCATTATGGCCCATATGATTGTTCAATTGATTCTTTTCTTACTTTAGAACCCTTTTAAATTGAAGATCATGTATTAATTGAGAACATGGAGTATTATGAGGAATACGTATCAGTGCATAACAGTTGCCTAATAATTTGCATGATGTTATAATGTGATACCTGTCTTTTTATTGCTCTTATTTCTTTAGAATTGTTATCAAATGTCTCACTTGGGTCTGATGTGAAAATTATCTCAATTGCACCATTCTTGCTGTGGTTGTCTATCAGGTATGAAGTTGACACTGATGCATTTCTGTCATTGTTGGCTCTACAACCTCTGCCCCAAATTACATCTGTCCCAACTGTTGTGGAGGTAGGTAATTTGTAGTTTGTTTACTATAGAGGAAAATGAGTTACCGAGAGATGGGAGTTGTGAGGTCGACCTTCTCCAATATGACTAGCAGGATGGACCTCACCAGTAGCACATGTCTTGGTAGCTTATTTAGCAAAATGAGTTGTCTCCTCGTATCCAATTTTTTCCACATAGTATGAGGTGGCAACTCATTTTGCTAAATGAGTATCAACAGATGTCTAGTTGTGAGGTCCATGTTGCTAGTTAGATTGGAGCAGGTGGACCTCACCATTATATATACATACATATTTTTACCAAATGAGATACCAAGATCTGGACTTGTGGTGAGGCCAAACTGTTGAGTGCCTTCAGGACTAGTGGACCTCACGGCTCCTATCTTTTGGCAGCTTAATTTTCTAAATGAGCTATTAGTTCATATCCATCCAGTACCCCCAGCATGCACAGACACAAGTCATGTTCTCGCACTCATGCATATAGACAGACAAACACAAACACAAACACACACACACACACACATGCATGTGTCTGCACATGTGTATGTGCGTGACTGCGTGAACGCACAATTTCAGTCTTAAACAATCTGCCAGGATTTATAGAAGTATCCTTGCAATTAAAGAGTACAACTGTACCAACATATGTTCAGTTATTCTGTTCATGGGAGTAAAATATAATAGTTTAGTACCTAACCATATATTCTTACCTTTGGTCCTTTGGATTTATTTCTTTTGACTGCAGGCTTCAAATTCCAGCACATGTGATCTTCTGAAGTCAATAACTGGGTTAAGTGTGCAGCCAGTGGAAATGGTTGCATCTAAGTTATTTGTTCAGTGTTCTCGTCAAAAGGGGCTCCTGAAAATCTACAGACACTTGCTTAATTATCAAAGTAATTCCTTGCTTCACTTACCGGATATAATTCCATTTTTGTTCTGGTTACTGATTCTTATTTTTGGCTTTAAATATTCCCTTCCATTATTTGGTTATTAGCCATTGTTTAAAAGGCCCAATGTAATATTCTGTCTTATACAAATATGCGAGTGCCTTTTGTTTCTACCTACATTGCTTAATAACTTGGGGTCAGGATCATTTGGGTTCCTCCTTTTTTCCTTCTTTCTTTTATCTTTTATTTTCTCCAGTTCTTTGCCTTGTAGATAAATGAATAAACTGTGGAACATTTGTAATCTCAAGTAATAATTTGGACTCTTTGTGGTCATGAGGGTTTGAGTGCGGAACCTTGTTTGCATGAGCCTCAACTCTTCTCCTAGACAGCTGTTGTCGAGTTCTAGGGCTTTTTATTTATCATAGTGGCCTCAGCTACAATTTTTGGCCCCTTGTAGAGAGTTAATGCCTTAGTGACCATTGTTTGTAAAAAATGATTAATTCTTCTGTGGAGCTTTCTCAACTTCACCTTATCTTCCATAGTCTACCTCTTTCAAATGATAATTTGATATCACTGATATATCATCCCTGCTATGCAAGCAGCTATCCCAAAATGTTATGTATAGTATGTAAGTGTTAATTATTTCATTTGTTTACACAGTTCTTTGATGTTTAGTATTTTAACATGTCCAGAATTGATGGTTATCTCATAGTTCCTTCAAATGCTTTGCAGAAAATGTATTCAATCTATATAGCTTCCCAGATCTAGCAGGATTGAAGTATAAGGACGTGAGACGTGGAGTTCAGGAGGTAGAATTGTATGTAAAGTTCAAATTCTTTCTTTTGAATTTTTATTGTATCTGATTTTAGATCCTTTTCCCCTTTTTCAGGCAGTAGTTTGCGGCCTCTTTAGATCTGGGAAGATAAATTTTCATCCTAGTGACAATGAAGAGATTAGAGAAACAGATAAAGTATGAACAGTATGTTTGAACAGTGTATATTACTTTTATCCATCATATTTACTTATGCAAAGATGCTAAACATCTACTATATCTTCTGAAACTGAAAAATAAAAAATACTTATGAGGCTTACATCTCAAGCCTTGAAGTTTATGCTTCGCATAAAAAAATGGATCGAATGCTTTGCCATGCGCTATCACTTTTTTAAAACATTGCATTGAGCTGCAGTGGCAGTAGCATGTCCATGACATTTGTTATGATTTTTATTTTTAATCACTTTGTATACTATAAATGTCTTTTTTATTTCCATCATTCACAAATATTGACAAGGATCAACAGTCCTACATCTTCACTGAACACTGTGCATTCTCTTTATCAGTTGCAATGCTTTATGCCTTGTTGTTAGTAAGACTACTTTGGGCCAAACATTTTATATGGGCTCTTTCATGATTTCCCTTAAACTCGAATTTCCTAGATGAAAAATAAGACTAGAAAGAACTTATCTCCTAATGGTTTTGTTGAGCAATTTCTCTAGGTTTTCCTTGCTAAAGTATCATCTAATGTCATTTGACAACTGTAAGGATTTCTCTCAGAACATCCATCTCGAAGAAATTTCTGAGCTTTTAACATGTTGATTGGCTTGTGATCTTATGGTGACTTGAGTACTAGATTATGCGTCTTCCTCGAGGACTGTCTTCTCATCAGGGGAAAAAAAAACTAAGATCAATCATTGTCAGTCATGTTACTTCCAAAGGCACTTAGCTTTGTTATTCCTCCACTTAATTACTGAAGGTTTGAGCATGGTCATCTATAGGTCAAAATCTTTTGTCACACAAGCCAATGCATTAGATGTACTTAAATCTTTTCAAATGTATATGATTCTTAATATGTAGAGCTTGAGTTTAAACGACAGATATTAGGCTATAAGCACCATTCAACAGATGTCTGGGGAAGTGCTTATATTTTGGATGACTGTAATTTTCTGTAGTAAATATTATCATCATCTCCCTACATTTAGACTTAAAAGAACAGGATATATTTATAAGGTCATGCATTGGTTACACAAGCTTAAACTGAGTGACCAACAAGGTAGTGTTCCTTAGCAGTAGACTACAAGATTTTAGCCTGTGAACAATTAGATGTCAGGTCGAAATGCAATGTTAAACTCGGTCAATCTTTCAGAGGGGTTCTCTTAACTTAAGAGATCTTATACATTCTGTGAATTTCTCTTTTTGGGGTTCTCTTAATTTTCTTCGAGATCCATTTTGTCAGAACTTTCACTTACTTTATGTTCTGAAATCCATAGTTATTGCTGTACTTTTTCAGATCAGCATTGCAGCCACACTTTTTTTACGAGTCATCAAATTAGCACGTGAGAACATTTAATATGAGATCACTGCTCCAAAACTTTGATGCATATGACACACTATTATTATCTATGATACAGAGTTGAGATGCATCATTTTTTGTTCTAATGTAATCTGATGATTAGCAAACTTATCTTCGAGCAAATTATACACGTCCAAACCTTATAATGTTTTCAACTTCTTAGTATACTTTCGCCTTCTGATAATTATTTTTTTCTGCGTAGGTGTTGCTTATAGCACCTGTGTATGGAAAGAGAAAGCCTCAAGTTTTGCTTCCAGATGCTTCACAAGAAGACTTAAAAGAAGCTCGACTTGGGAATATTGTGAAGCGCCCTTCAAAATCAAGTTCCAAGGTATCTTGTCAATCAAGGCAGAGTTTTAGGAAACTTTCTTTTGAAGGTTCAGGATGTTTGTCTAAGTTATATTCCAAGTATTTGATCCAGGCCAGTGATTTGGATCTAGGACCCCGAGAATGCATACTTCTGGTTGGTTGGCGGCCAACTGTCAGTGGAATGATCAGAGAGTATGATAGTTACCTTGGACCTGGCAGTGTTTTGGTTAGTTTCACATCCCTTGAAACTGTTCTATTTTATCTGCTTGTTGTCACTATTATCCATAGGAATTACTTATCAGTTATGAAGCCATCGGCTATCCTTGAAACACTTTCAAAAGATTTATTTATGAGCATATTTATTTCATGTACATTGCTACAACTGGAGGAGGATGTGGGTCGAGTGAAATAATTTCCTAAAAATTCATATGAAAATACTATTGCCATGAAGAATAAGTAAAATATGGTTGCAGAGACATGTACAGAAATCAGCTTGTGTTTCTGTTAAAAGAATTTCCTAAAAATTCATATGAAAATACTATTGCCATGAAGAATAAGTAAAATATGGTTACAGAGACATGTACAGGAATCAGCTTGTGTTTATGTCAATCTTTTAAAAGTGTTGAGGCATTATTTAAAAGTGTCAAGGAGGATGTGCTTCGAGGAAGAAATAATATCCTAAAAATGCATATGACTATTGCCCTGAAAAATAACTTAAATATGGTTGCAGAGACATACAAATATCAGCTTGTGTTTCTGTCAATCTTGTAAAAGTGTATATTCAGATATATTTATCTGTGGTGTTTAGGAATTTAGTGGATTTCTAGATGACAATGAATTGTATACAGACACTTATTCTGGTGGAAAGTTAGAAAATTGGACAAGGAGCTTTTTTTGAAAAAAGAAATCAAATATACTAAACAATGTTGATTTAGATAAAAAAAAATCTCAGAACTGGACAGAGCAAAACAATGAGAAAACTAGGGATTTAGTGTTTCAACAAGGATTTAGAAAAGGTTCGGATTTTACGGCTTTGTGAGTTGGAAAAAATCCTAATCAGTCTGAAAACTCCATAACAACAACAATAACAACAATGCCTTTATACCAATTTTTTGGTCTGTATATAAATCCTATTCTTTCATCAATCCCAGTAGGTTCCAATACAATCCTAAAAGATCAAACTAAAATAACTAGTGACATTAACTAAACATTAACGGAAAATAACAATGCAAGTATCAACAAGAAATTCTCTTGAATATCCAGTACAAAATATATATAAATAATCATTCTCTTGAATATCCAGTACAAAATATATATAAATAATCAAGTCAGCTATAGACTAAGCATTAAGTAGCGGACTGCTCAACTCCATTCTATTATCAAAACAAAAAATTATGTAGAGTTTAAAAGAAAATACATAGTAACTTCCATTACATCAACAACCTCTTAAATATTTATACTTTTGTGTGTCCATATCTACTGAACATATAATTTGAGAAAGAAAGGTAGTTGAAACCCTTGATTTCAAGCTAAAGGTGCAAACTATAACGAAAACATATACATTCTTATTAGTTTAATCATATCTCGCTAGTGTATATTCTTTGAGGTGTTTAAATTAGAGCAATGCTAACTGTACTACAAATCTCATACCACTTCATTGCTATAACTATAAGACCTACAATATCTTTAAAAATAAATACGGACACATAAGTCCTTATTGCTATTCACGAGGAAGAATCATACATACTTATATGTTTAGTACCAAAGTATAGTATAAGGCTTTTAGTACAATTAACATTATTCTTTAAAATATATCTCATCTAGTGAGATTCCTACAAAAATAAGGACTGTGAATAGGACCATCGGAATGCAGTAAGTTGTGCTAAGAAGTATAGGGATTTTGACTGTGATTTAGGTTCCTAGTGTCTTCAAGACACATAGTCCAAGGTTATGGAAGGTATTAGACAGATATGGGGCCTTACATTAAAATTTTGTCTGTACTGGAGTTTAGATATTACATTGTTGTGACAAGTTATAGCCAGATACAAGTTATAACTGACCCTTTCTCCCCAAATTTACTTTAAAACTTATCTCATTCTTTTCAATTAACAAACTACCTCTTCAAAGTTTGGAGCATGCATAACGTATAATATCGTAACAGAAACCAGATTGCAGTTCATTGTGTTCTCTCAACCATATGCGAGAGCCTATAACTTGGTTAAATGCTATCACAATAGCATGTTTTGAGGCGCCTCTCAGGTTTTTTACGATTTGAGGATTTGAGTGTAAAAGATTTCTTATAAACCCCATATCTAGCTACTATAGTTAAGAGCTCAGTAATTTTCTGGTTTTATATGAAGTGCACCATTGCAGTCTTATGATGTTTTAAATATCTTCACCTATCATCTGTTCTATCAGCTAGAATGATTTCTGTTATTAAGTTGATAACTCCCACTTCCTATGTGGTTTATTATTTTCTCATAAATAAGGTTCTTGGCGTCCATTAAGAAAATTCAGTCCATTATTTTCTATTACCAGTAAGCATAGCTTCTTGAAGTACTATTGTGCGCTTTTTTCTCTAATAGATCTGTCTTAGATAAACCTGAGCATAAGACTAAAGTTTCTCTCGATGATGATTTTCATAGGAAATTCTATCTGAAGCTCCCATCGCTGACAGAAATAGCATACTCAACCCCGTGCTTCAAAGTCAACTGAAAAATATTAAGATATCTCATAGGGTATCTCTCTTGCCCAGTAACACACTTATATCTAATTATGTGGTTGTAGTAGCACATGCGACACATTGGATGATTATGCTTGTACTTGTTGCAGGTAGGAAGTCCTGTGAGCTATGAGACATTGAAGGAAGCTATTTTGAATATTAGGAATTTGGTGAAGGATGCTAGAGACATGCCATTATCAATTGTTGTCATTTCTGACAGGGATTGGCTTATTGGAGGTAAGCTCAATGTACAAATCCATCTAATACTATTATAAAAGTGTGCAGGATATTAAAACATTTTCCCCCCAAAATGCCCTCCAAAACACATACATGCACACATAAACCATACCTCTTCAAATTAAACACATGCGTACATATACATAAACTATAACTCTTCAAATTCTTCTTATAACCCCCCATCTTATCAAATCAAATTAATTAAAGATACATAAGCTATATACCCTTCAAATTCTTCTCATAACCCTCATACTTATGAAATCAAATTAATTAAAAGTATGACATTTTATAGACTATAGTATGCAAGTTCAAGTTCTCATTCCCGTTACTCAATATTTTGTGTTGACATCACCAAATGGTGAGGTAAGAATTATTTTGAAATTATCACATAGTTCATAATTTATCGATAAGTATTACTGATTTCTAATTTGTGATAATATACACTTGAATAGGACGGAAAGGAAGGTGTGGGTGTATAATTATAATTATTTATTATATATCAATCAATGAAATCCATTATAACCCCCACTCAACAATAATATCTATTTACCCATTTAAATCCCATCATAACCCCCAAATTAATTCAAGCAATTATGTTTTTATAGCCCCCATTAACACTGATGCCGATTAAAGGGGAAAAAGAAAAACCCTCTAACAAACCCATCCATCCAACACCAAAATAAACCTCTCTCTCCTAGACTGCTTATCTCACTGGCTGTCATCGTCGCCGTCTGCCTCGGATGTAACTGGGATATGAATTTCGATGTGCTATATCATGCTTGGTAGTTGGTGCATGGTTCATGTTTTTGCAAGAAGATAAAGTTCTTCATACAGAACTTATTTGTGAAATTCTGCAAAATTTTGCTTGATAATGTGCCTGAATATTTAATGTTTTGTTTGTTAGAAAGGACAAGTCGATGTAATTGGGGTTTGCTTATTGACATTACTATTGCTTTGAGCAGTCAAGGTTTGTTTAGAAAGGTGTTATTAGTTCAATTTTTCTCTATATAATAGGTTTTATTGTGAGAGGACATTGACATAATACAGCACATTTTTACTAATGGCTCATAGCTAAGGTTGAAGCTCAAGTTTAAAGGGAAAGGTTTTCATTCTCTTGGTTGAGCTTTTGAGTTGATATTTTTTCTCTTGAACACAGTGTACAACGGGGGTATATTGTTGAAGCTGTAGTGAAGTCATCAGGCTAACAGTCTATGGTACTATATATGGATAATCTTGGAAGTGTTGTTGAATTATAACATGTCAGATATAGTTTTGCTTTCAGTAGAGGTTTTATTAAGTGCTTTAAACCCATTTAGCTATTCTTCATTGTCTAATGTCTAATCAATATGCTTAAACATAGAATATGCCATGTAAATTTTGTTCTGCTTATTGTAGCACCATAATCCATTTTAAAATAATGAGAACATTTTTGGCCGAGGATTTATATGTCGCATATGCGATGTTTGTTAACTTTTTTCTTCTTTAGTTCTTTTATATAATTTTGTGAATTATGATACCGAGATCCCCCTTTTGTTGGACATGTAATAATATGTAGGGGTAAATTCCATAAAACCCCCTTTATAGTCTGTTTGGATAGCTTTTTTTAAGAGGGGAGGGGAGGGGAGGAGTTGGGAAGGTTACAAAGCTAACCATCCTAAAATTGTGTTTGTTTACATTTTTCAGTAAGTGTGGGAAGGATTAGGAGGATTCTTAACCCTCCTAAAGTGGACGAATTGGGAGGATAGGGGTTGGATTTTAAGTGAATTCCTCTATTCGCTTCCTATTTTTTATTCTAAACAAACACAAATTAGTTCCATCACTCTTCCTCCCTCTCCATTCATAGTTGTCTATCCAAACGCAATTAGCTACGTCACACTCCCTTCCTCTCCTTTCTCTTCCATAGGGTAAAGTTCAATCATTCCCCTCCGTTCCCTCTTCTCTATCCAGACCGATTGTTAAGAATTTTGAGATAACCCCTGTAAACTTTATAAATATCACATAAACCCCCTTAAGTTAGGGTGTTTCAGAAAACTCCCAAATGTTTCTCTAAACTCTAAAAATATCACATAACCCCTCTTCAAGTTTAGGATGTTTCGGAAAACTCCCCAAACATTTTCAAATTTTCAAATAAGCCTCCAAATAATGTTAGATGAAACAATAAAAAAGATCAAAAGTTTCTTTTCAAATTAACACTCTATGATTAAATTGAATTAAATTAAATTAATCATTAGTTAAATTATTAAATCCTAAATTAGACCAAACCTAAGGGGTTTTTATAAAATTACTATTAAAATTATTAAAAAGGGCATGAGATGGGTTTCTTTTCCATCGGGCACATTTTGATCATTTCAACATATATGATTGTGACATGGCAGTCAGATCTAATAGAGTTAGGTGGTTATCTGACGAAACTTAAAGGGGTTAAAAATGACATTTCTAAGGTTTAGGGGGATTATAACAAAAATGTCAAAACTTAAGGGAGTTTTTGTGAAGTTTATGTAGTGGAGCCTCATACCTTCTCATTTTGATGACTTTTGTATTACATTTGACTGCTCATTATAATTTATGTAGGACTATTTCTTTTAACTACGAGTTAGTTGATGGACTGTGAAAAACTCAAAATGTTAAACCACATGTTTTGTAAGATAAGACCAGGAAAGAAATGCTTAGAAGGGAACATAGACTTGTTTTTCTTGAAGGTTATATCAGTTTTTCAAGTTGTATTGGTTGCAGAAACCTACTGTTTTAATTTGATATAATAAATATAGATATTAAACCTGTCTGACCACAATGTCAGCTATATGTCAATGTCATCAGACTTATAGCATTATGAACAAAATTTAGTAATCAAATTTCGTTCAATTTATATAGGTATACTGATATATTGTTGTGTTAGTTTAATATATTTGACATACCTATGTATGAAAATATATCAATGTATTGTTTATAAAAATGTGTAAGAAAAACAGTTAAAACATAAAACAGGTAAGTCCACGTGCAATGCATGTGCACTATACTAGTTGTCCTAAAAGCAGTCTTTAATTGAGTTTGTTTTCTCCTCAGAACCATCACAGGCAGACAAGCATGCAGCATATACCCTCCTCCTTGCTGAAAGTATTTGCAATAAGCATGGTATTAAGGTTAGCTATTGCATTGATACTTGATTTTCATAGTACGATATTTCTGGCCTTATGTTCAATATATCTGAATGTAGCGGTTGATAGTGTCAATTTATTTACTAAGTGCTCAACAGACTATATTATTTCTCAATGTTAGATTTTAATTCTCAGATAAGTTTTTACCTTTTTGGTAATAGAGCATGGTCAGCTAAAAGTGACCTGATTTCTTATGGAATACTTTTTTGGTAATGTAGCCAAATTGTTTCAACCATCGACAGAGCTGATACTAAGTGTTTAAAAGGATAATTTATATGTTGTTCAGTCAAAGTTCTGGAGAAGACATATTTAAGGTTTATAATTTTAGAACATATATTTATTTGTTTATCTTTCGCAGACCATACACATAGTTTTAATCAAGTTTACAAATGGAAACAATTTGGAGTCCATTCTGAAGATAATGGCAGTGAAATTTTTTAGCATTCATGTCTGGGAAAAATTAAGCAGGACTATGGGGTTGCGTAAGAAATAGTGGACATGGTTTTTATCTTTTCTTACTCTTTCCAATTTGGTTCCTGGTTAGAAATATGAATTCCCAATTTCCAAATGGAAGTTCTATTAAAATCTTTAGGAATATCATCACTATTTGAATCTTTAAATCTTTTTGTGTGGGATGTTGTGTTGGATGATTGAAGCTCTTTGTATTATGATTCTATTTATATTCCATAATAATAGAAACCATCATGTATACCAGTCCCATACATCTTACTGGCCTATTGGCTGCTTAAAAAAGGAATGCAATATTGTATTTAACCATTTAAAAATTCTGAATCAATGTCAAAATCAAATTATTAATAAAAGAAAATGAATTTACCAATGCAGCCTTATAGATGTAATTCTAAAGTATAAGAGATGTACAAATGTTTTTAAGTCTAGTTTAAAGTTTGAAGTCTTATTGCCTGTGAACTAGAGCTGAGTTATGATATTCACGTGCGGAAAATAATGACAATTATGATTGCATAAATTTTGGGGTTATTTGCACTTAAATACCCCAACGTTTACACCATTGTTAATTTTAACTTTTATACCCTAAAGTTTTATTGCCTCAAAAAAGTTTTTACTTTGAGACACCCTGAGGAGTCATTTTGGATACCAAAGTTAAATATTTTTCAAATTTGTACTTTTTGGGCAAAAAAAAAATGTTTTGGGGGGGGGGGGGGATCAAAGTTAAAGATGGTGTAAGCTTTGGGGTATTAAAATGTAAATAACCCTAAATTTTGTTGCCAATACATACTAAACATAATGTCTTAATGTATTATAGAATTTCAAGAACCATAGTGGCAATTTCAAAGTACATGCTTGCTTATAAACTGCTGAAAGGGATTAAATTTGTCACTGATTATGTAAACCGTGCAGGTTGAGAATCTAGTTTCTGAAATTGTTGACACAAACCTGGGAAAGCAAGTAAATTTCTTACCTTAATAATATTTCTTTGACATTTCTCAGGGATTTATAGTCCTTTTAATTTACTCTCATTTCCTTCATTTTATTGTATTGCGTAGTTATCGCCTTTTTGTTTTGACATCAGATATCAAAAATAAGACCTTGTCTTTCATTTATTGGTGCGGAGGAAGTTATGGGCCTTGTTACAGCTCAAGGTTCTTAATCTTTATTACATTTACATGCTCTTTTTTAATTTTAATAACATGGTATTTGAATATTATGGATCTATTTTGAAAGCAAACTCCTTTTGTGATGGCAGTGGCAGAATCTGGTGAATTGAATGAGGTCTGGAAAGACATCCTTAATGCCGAGGGAGATGAAATATACATAAAGGTTAGGTCCTATCTCATAATAGTCGAGAATGCACTTGATAACTTAAACTAACTAACGAGATAAACTATCTCCATTTCGCTTTCTATTTCATTTCGTATTCATTATAAGTTACCTATTTGCATGTTATATTAATTCCCAAAAGAATGATTTGACCATTACATTGACAAGTTATCGTGTTAAACTAGATAGTAGTACCGATTTCTATGTTTCTTCTCACAAAGTAGTCTTTTAGTTTAGGACAAATTTTCATTTTAGACCTTTTTAGGAATTTATTTTCAAAATTCAACCCCATTCAAATTTATTTTCAAATTTCGACCTGGTTTCAGCCAACTGGTTGAAACCAGGTCGAAATTTGTAATTAAATATGAAATAGGTTGTGTTTTGGAATTAAATTCCTAAAAGAGTCTACAATGAAAATTTGTCCTTTAGTTTAAGAAACTATGTTTGATGTCACTGGAAAAACAATTAAACAAGTAAGAAACGCTTCATTAGGAAAAATAACAACGACAAAGCCTTTACCCAAAATTTTGGGGGCGCCTTCTGTACATGAATCCTATTCTTTCATTCAGTTCTGTCCGAGGGATGTCTCGTCTACTAAGTTACTCATTATCATGCCCTTAGTTAACCTCTCTCATACTCATATAGATTCATCAACTCGGTAAAACGAGAAAGCTTATTATGGGTCGAACTATGATCTTCAACTGCAGGATATTGGTCTCTACATGAAGAAAGGGGAGTCCCCGTCATTCTCAGAGCTCTCTGAAAGGGCACATTTACGCAGAGAGGTAGCTATTGGTTATGTGCGAGGAAGCAAGCAGGTAAATGATCCTGTTTAATTTCTCAACTCTTCTGATTTTTATGGTGTCTTGTATCACAATGCTTTCTCATTGTGTAGGTTTTAAATCCAAGCAACAAGTCAGAGCCACTTGTTCTTGAAATGACAGATTCTCTGATTGTAATATCCGAGCTTGAAGGCGAACAACCGATTATCATGGAAAATGTTTAATTCAATTTTAATTTTTCTCTTCAGTTGCAATAAAAGAGTAGATCATTACTCGAGTTATAGGCATATCCACCATGTTAATGATAAATTCTATTGAATTTAGTTTCGGAGAATGCCGACATGGATTTGGGCAACACTGGAAAAGATTTGAATTCACAAAGGGTTATAGATCAAAATTTTGATGCATGTACATAAAATTGAGCCCCTGTAACGTAAAGAAATTTGAGGCAGCTCTGCTAATGTTAGCTCATATGAACTTCACTTTCTCGAACTAAAACTGATTTTCTTGGAAATTTGGCTCAAATTATAGTAATTTTTCAGTTTAACCTTGAACAACGCAAATCCCAGTCCTTCTATTTCCAAACAAAATGTAATTTGTTTCCCACAAGAATCAAAAAGAAGGAAAAGAGAGCTAAAAAAGGGATTTGCTCCACAGTTTTTGGATCAAACTAATCAAGAACTTGAAACAAATCCCTCAAACTCCCTCTTGCTCGACCACTGCCACCGTGAAATCCCCGGCCGCCCTCTCCGTGTAAACGTACGGAACCCCGTCTGTGATCGACGGTGGGCTCCTCGTCCACGCTGGCATCGTGTGCAGCCGCTCAACGCGCGTGATCCGGTGCTCGCAGTCGATCTCCCAGACGACCATCCTCCCGTTGATCCAGATCATCACGTCCCTTTCGAACCTCATCACCTCCGGCCACTCTTGAGACACGACCGACAGTGCTGAGGGGTCATTTACTGCCTCGTTCTCGTGACTCTTCACGTTCAAGAACCCGTGTTTCTTCAAAGAATGGTCGAGCTCAAGCCGGAGAAGGACGACGTAAGTCCTTGTCGTGGCAACGATGCCGATTAAGCTCTCCGACAGCCTCCCCAGCTGCAGCCTTGCCGACCGCTCCAGCATCCCAGAAGGGATGTCGATGAGCTCACTGTAGTCGTCCTCCTCGCCGACCGTCACCTTGACCACGACCTGCAGCTCGTCGGTCAGCCAAAACGCCATCGCACGGCCGTTGGTGACGCCGGTGCTGGCGATTATCCGACTGGTGCCGATGCATACCGTGTCATCAAAGTCAGTGCTGGTCCACTCCCCGGTGTTGGAGGAGTAGATGTCGAAGGTGTAGCAGCGGTCGTTTTCGTTCGTCGTCTCCTCCTCCACCGCACAGATTATGTGGTAGACAGAGTTGCCGTTACGGGTATCGACAGCAAGGACGGCTGGGGTGGTGGGAGTGTGAGGACTATCAAGTGCGGGGATTTGGCGGTGGCTGGCGGGGGAGTGGAGGAAGGGGTTGAGGACGTGGTAGGTGGAGGTGGGGAGGGAGCGGATGAGGAGGAGGCCGCCAGACGAAGAGAGGATGGTGAAGGGGGCGGGGATGTCAAAGAAGGAAGGGGTGGGATTGTCGAGGGGTGGGTAGGGGCGGAGTAAGTGGAATGCGGGGGCGGTGCTGGCAGCGGAGGAGAAGAAGCCGGCAGTGGAGAGGCTGGGGTGGTATTTGAAGCTGTCGACATCGTTGGTTGACTTGTTTTCAGTTTGGGCTGTCCAATCAGTATAAACGTAAGGCACCGCGTCCTCCACCGACTCCGGCCTCCTCGTCCACCCTGGCATTGTGTGCAGCCGCTCAATTCGGGTGCTCCGGTGCTCCCAATCAATCTCCCAAATCACCATCCTTCCATTGATCCACATCGCCACGTCTCGTTCAAACCTCATCACCTCCGGCTGCTTCTGCCACCCTCCGCAAACCACCGGGAGTGCTGTTGCTTCATCACCGGCCTCATTTTCGTTTCTTGTCACGTTCAAGAACCCGTGGGACCTCCAAGAACCATCGAGTCTGAGACGTAGCAGGACGACGTTGACCCTCGATGCAGCAACGAGGCCGATGGCGCTCTCGGAGAGCCTCCCCAGCTGCAGCCTTGCCGACCGCTCCAGCATCCCAGAAGGGATGTCGATGAGCTCACTGTAGTCGCCCTCCTCGCCGACCGTCACCTTGACCACGACCTGCAGCTCGTCGGTCAGCCAAAACGCCATCGCACGGCCGTTGGTGACGCCGGTGCTGGCGATTATCCGACTGGTGCCGATGCATACCGTGTCATCAAAGTCAGTGCTGGTCCACTCCCGGTGTTGGAGGAGTAGATGTCGAAGGTGTAGCAGCGGTCGTTTTCGCTCGCCTCCTCCACCGCACAGATTATGTGGTAGACAGAGTTGCCGCTACGGTATCGACAGCAAGGACGGCTGGGGTGGTGGGAGTGTGAGGACTATCAAGTGCGGGATTCGGCGGTGGCTGGCGGGGTAGTGGACGAAAGGGTTGAGGACATGGTAGGTGGAGGAGGAGCGGACGAGGAGGAGGCCGGACGAGGAGGAGAGGACGGTGAAGGGGGTGGGGATGTTGAAGAAGGAAGGGGCTGGGAGGTTGAGTTTGGGGTACGGGCGGAGGAAGCGGAAAGTGCCACTGGAGGAGAAGATGCCGGCAGCAGAGAGGCCGGGGTGGTAGAGGAAGCCATCGACGTCGTAGGTGAAGGTTGGCGATAGCCAGGGAGGGGATTGGATTCTTGAAGGAGGAGGAGGAGGAGGAGCAGGAGGGTCTTCGGTGATGATTTGTTTCTGTTTCTTGTCCTCTTCTTCATCCATTTTTGGTGATCAATGTTGAAGGAGGGGGTTATAGGGGATGGCTGATGAAGTCTTCTGTTAAGTTCTTGGCTTAATTTTGGTTTCTTGCAGAGTTCTTGATGGGAGAGGTTTTTTGTGGGTTTTTGAATTCTTTGTTGGAGGGAAAGAACATTAAGAGGACTGTACTTTAGACCAAGGGATCGTTTTCAGTAGAAGAGGACTTAAGGAAATTAGTTAAGCTAATTATTAATTGATTTCTTGGTTAACCAGTTAAAAAAGATAGAATTTGTTAGTTCCCTTCTTCCGAGCTCCAAATTAGGAGGCTGAGGACAGAAAAATGAAGGAAATTAATTAGGAAAATATATCATAAAAAGATGAGAAGAAAATAATTGGGTTCCATTTTAAACCCCCTTTCAGGTTGTTAGGACAATCTCAGTTACAACAACCTAACAGCCAACTGATTCCACGTGGTAGACATCCAAGACACATCAGAGAACCCGACTGCCACGCGGCAACCATCCGGAGTATGAAAAAAATACACTACTATTACAGAAAGGCCCTTTTAAGTGCACAAATTGCAAAGGAACTCCTTGGAATTAACTAACGATCAAAAGAACCCAAGTAACAAACTCCCTCACCCTCGCCAACCTTTTTAAGTGCACAAATTGCAGAGAGAACAGCACATTTCAACACCAAACAATCCGAGTAGTCGACTCGTCAATCCTCAGCCGAGCTCCGGTCCTTCCCCAGCGGTACCAAATTACATCAATGCTTGATGGTTACGGGGCTGGGGGTGGAAGATATGGCCACTGTGAGTTTGACCACAACCTGTTTGTTTTAATTCAGCACTGATAATTTCTTTTAGTTTGCTTTGCAGATTGATGGAATGCTTTGCTTGGTATCTGCTTGTTTTAAGTTTTCGATGTCACTGAAAGTGGAATATCATGCGATTTTTAAATAGACTCTTCACCTTAATGCATCATGATAAATGTGAAGTTCTTGTATTCACACCATGTCGTTGATTCGTTACGAGTAGGAATTTTATGAAGGCGATTAAAAAACAGTTTGTAGCAGCTAGTAAAGCTTTTTCTAGCTCCCTAAGGCACAAACTCTCTGTCATATAAACATTACAATTCAAAATGCGTGCGTGAACTCATTTTGCATATAACTGTTATTGTTGCACAATTGAGAGATTTCAGAAGTTGAAGTCTCTACATCATTTTTGGTTCACGTCAGTTTCTCCTCTCTTCGAGGAGAATATAGTCTTTTTAGAATATAGTTAAGACAAAGAGAACGCACGATCACATTATGCACATGAGGGTTATTGTTTCGCAATTGAGATCCTTGGAAGGTGAAATCTTTGAATCATTTTTGGTTCACGTCATTCTCACCTCTCTTGCAGGAGAATCCAAACTTTTTAAAATATCTATCATGTACATAGAAAAATGGTCTTTTAATAGATTAGCAAACATATGTATTTAATAAGAGGAGATGTTGAAGTATGAGAAGCTTTAAAGTGCAAATCTTGCTACTCATGATAAGTAAAATAGTAGAAAATGCAAAGGTTCTGATTCACTCAGAAAAGGAGAGAGAGAGTGAGAGTCCATGAAGTTACATGACAGGCGGAAAAAGTGTTTCTTCTTTGAGAAGGATGACATAATTAATATCTGTAAAAGTTCCCCTCAAACTCGTCTCCGACCTACCAGCCATTCAATTCTGTCTTGGATGCAACCTTTCTGTGCGACAACGCTGCCTTTGCAAAATCCACCAACCTCCTCCGAACTCAACTATGCAGCCTCCCTTTGCGACAACATGACGAAGAAGAGCAGACATTTGACTCGAGAGCCAAATCCCAGCTATACAAGATCAAACACCAACCCTCAATTCCTCCACTCACATTGATATAGTGCTGGAGATCAGGCTCGATAACATCACTGTGCAGTTACTGGAGTCGGTAAGAAAGGTTGTTGCTGTTAAGGTTACTGAATGGATGGTTTCTGTGCTGCGTAAATGCGTTGAGCTCTTGGATTGCAGGATAGGTTTACTTTAAGTTTGCCCAGCCCCCTGTTTATTTTAGTTCCGGTGCCGAGAATGTTTTTTTGTATGTTTTTTTTACCTATGTGCCCCTGAATCAATCATATTTGCAAATTTAGTCAGAGAGGAGGAGGCGCTTGAGGATATCTTCGAGTAGAGGATCAGGATGGTCTGCCCATGGATAAAAACAGTGGGAGACTGGGGTTCACATTAGGGTTTTTGAAGGGGACAACAAGGCCAAAAAGGTCAATTTTTCTTTTTTTTTTCCTTCTTATATGTGATTTTACAAAATTTTGGTAGTTAATAAAAAAAAAAAAAGAGGATTGGGATCCTCTCCACTACAAAAAACTAGTGGAGAGACCACTACATTAATCATAGCCGTCGATTTGTCTAGTAAATGGCTATAATTCATTTCAAATTTAACACTCACCATACCTCCCCCACCCCCTCCCCCTGATTTGCACTTATTTCCTAATTTACACTCAAAGGTAAATCACAACCAACCATTAAGCAAACTAACGGTTGCGATCTAGTGGTGGGCACTTCACTATCTTTTTTTTTTTTTGGTAGTGGAGAGGATCCAAATCACCGTTGTACAAATCTACTTACCGAAATGATAAATAAATAAGGGTTTTTTGGTATATTACAGAGGATCCCTTTGAACAATTTTACGGAGGAGCCCCCTTTGAATTGAATTAACAATAGAAGCCATTCATCCTTAATGCTCTTTACATATATGCCCTGTGCACGTTGTGCATGTTTTGCTGAAACCCGAGTTACCAACTCTATGACCTTGTACTTCATACAATCTCAACAACAACTACTTCCATGGTACATTCTCAATGTAGGTTGAGGGGCTTGGATAGGAGGATGGATCACTGTGAGTATGCCCGCCACCGGTTTGGTTTAATTCTGCACTGTGAGTATGCCCGCCACCGGTTTGGTTTAATTCTTGATTGGTATCTGCTTATGTTTTAAGTTTTAGATGTTATTCAAAGTGAAATATCATGTAACTTATGAGTAGCATCATCATCTTACTTCATTCATATTCACATCATGTTATTGTTAGTAAAAGCATTTGAGGTATCCCTGAATGCGTTACGGCTAGGAACTTATTGAGGCGATTGAGGAGCAGTCTGTTACATCTAGTAAAGCTTTGGCTAGCACCCTAATGCACAAACCCTATGTCAATTATAAACATTACAGTTCTAATGAATTAGACATCATATTGGTGGGTTTCAGAAAAGTTTGTGTGTCATAATTATAAATATCTTGTTCTGATTGTGAAGTCGTTTTCTCCTCTATTTCTAAAATCATTCCCATGTTAACTGGTTGCAGCTTATATATACTACCAACTTTCTCACACTAAAAAGTATAATGAAGGATTTAAATTATACTAATTTTTAGTTTTACCTCAAACAAAATGTAAGTTGTTACCTACTATAATCAAAAGTAAAGAGAGAAACAACGACAACTTTATCAACAGTTTTGCATGCATCAGAGCAGCCACAAGAAACAAAACTCAGAAACTAATCGAAACACGTTGAAGTTAAACCAAAGTCACACTCCATCAACAGCCGCGGTGAAATCTCCGGCCGTCCTCTTCGTCTCAACGTAGGGAACCCCGTCTCTGATCGACTCCGGGCTCCTCGTCCACCACGGCATCGTGTGCAGCCGCTCGGTGCGAGTGATCCGGTGCTCCCAGTCGATCTCCCAAACCACCATCCTCCCATGGATCCACATTGCCACCTCCCGTTCGAACCTCACCACCTCCGGCCACTCTTGGGACACCACCGACAGCGCTGAGGGGACATTTACTGCCTCGTTCTCGTAAATCTTCACGTTCAAAAATCCGTGTCTCACAAAAGAATTGTCGAGCTCCAGCCGGAGCAGGGTGACCTCAGTCCACGTGGTGGCTATGATACCGATACAGCTCTCCGACAACCTCCCCAACTGCAGCCTCGCCCACGGCCTCAGCATTCCGAACGGGATTTGGATCAGCTCCCCATAGGCGTGCCCGCTGACCGTCACCTTGACCACGGCTTGTGGTGCATCAGTCAGCCAGAATGCGTTGCCACGCCCATTGGAGACGCCGGTGCTGGGGATTATTTGACGGGTGCCGAGGAGCACCGCGTTCTCCATGAGGGTGCTGAACCACTCGCCCGTGTTGGATGAGTAGATGTCGAAGGTGTATCGGCGGTCGCGTTCGTCCATCTTCTCCTCTATGGCGCAGATGATGTAGTAGACTGAGTCGCCGTTACGAGTGTCGACGGCGAGGATGGCGGGGGTGGTGGAAGTGTGAGGAATGTCGGGTAGTGGGATCGGCCGGTGGCTGGCAGGGGAATGGATAAAGGGGTTGAGGACATGGTAGGTGGAGGCCGAACGGACTAGGAGGAGACCAGCGGACGATGAGAGAACAGAGAAGGGGCTGGGGATGTCGAAAAAGGAAGGAATGGGGAGGTTGAGGTTGGGGTATGGGCGGAGGAAGTGGAAGGTGGGGGAGGCGCTGGCAGCGGAGGTGAAGAAGCCGGCGGTGGAGAGACCGGGGTGGTAGCTGAAGCTGTCGACGTCGTAGGTGTAGGTCGGCAATGTCGACGGAGGGAGGGGGACGAGGGTGGGGCGTTTGATTTTTGGAGGAGGGTGTTGTATGGCAATATTCTTGCCCTTTGAAACTAATTGGGCGATGACTAGTTTCTGTTTCTTGGTGTCCTGTGAAGAATCTTGGATGATGGTTTGGTTCCGTTTTTGATCGAACTCCCTCATCACTTGCATCTCCGCTTCCAGAAAATCCCAGGCCGCCATCTTCGTATAAACGTACGGAACGCCGTTGTCGATCAAATCCGGTGTCTTCACCCACTCCGGCATGGTGGGAAGCCGTGGAATGGCCATGCTCTGGTTCCCCGAACCGATATCCCAAACCACCATTCTCCCGTTGATCCACATTGTCACGTCCCTCTCGAACCTCATCACCTCCGGCTGCTCCTGTGGCCATCGGCATACCACTGACAGCACCCCGGGTAGTTCTCCAGCCTCTTTCTCGCTCCTCGCAACATTCAAGAACCCATGTACCGACCAAGACTTGTCGAGCTCTAGCTTGTGCAGGATGACATATGCCTGAGTTGCAGCGACGAGACCGACGCAGCTCTCGGACAGCCTCCCCAGCTGCAGCGTCGCCGCCGGATCCAGCGTCTCCTCTGGGACGCTGAACACCTCCGCAGAGTCGCCTTCCTCTTTGGCTATCACCCTGACCACCGCGGTTGGCATGTCGGTGAGCCAGAACGCCATGCCGCAGCCGTTGGAGACACCGGTCCTCGCGATTATCCGACGGGTGCCGAAGAGCGGTGATTCGTTGATGAGGGTGCTGAACCACTCATCATCTTTGGAGGAGAAGGTGTCGAAGGTGTAGCTGTGGCCGCCTCGGTAGGGTTCCTCGATTGCGCAGATGACGCGGAAGACGGGGTCGGACTCGTCGCGGTTGTCGACGGAGAGGACGGCAGGGGTGGTGGGAGAGTGAGGTTGGGGAGTTGGCGGGAGTTGGCGGTAGCTGGCGAGGGAGTGGAGGAAGGGGTTGATGATATAGTAGGTGGAGGAGGTGCGGATGAGGAGGAGTCCGGAGGAGGAGGAGACGACGGCGAAGGGTGCGGGGATGCCGAAGAAGGAAGGGGAGGGGAGGTTGATGTCGGGGTAGGGTCGGAGGAGTCGGAAGGAGGGAGCGGCGCTGGCGGCGGAGGAGAAGATTCCAGCGACGTGGGTCGGCGATGGCTGCGGAGGGAGGGGGATGCGGGCCGGGCCTTCGGATTTGGATGGGGTAGAGGGTTGGATGATGACTTGTTTCTGTTTCTTGTCCTCTGAATCTTGGATCATGATGGCCTGTTTGCGCTTCTTGTTTTCTTCCATTGTTGGTTGACAGAGGATGAAGAGAGGAATGTGTTTGTGTTGAGGGAGAGGATTAATGGGTTTGATGTGTGAATAGAATTTGAGGAGTGGAGGAGTTTGTTGCTTGCGATTCTTGATTGAGATAAGTTTTTGCGCGTGAGAAGATCAGCAACAGAAATGGATGAAGCGAGGGGGAGGATAAGTCTCTGTTTCTTTGGGTTTATGGGGTTCTTGCTGTTGTTGATTGTTGGAGGAGGGAAGAACTTTATGCGGATTATAGGTTAGTTTTATAAAATTTTAAGAATAAGGTTTAGGTTTTTTTTTCTTTTTTTTTGGTAAATTACAGTAAACCCCCAAGAACTTTCAGTATTCTGCACGAAACCCCCAACAACTTTCAAAATGGCACTAAACCCCCAAAAACTTTTGGAACTGCAGAAAACTCCCCAATAAGTTTCTTATCAGGGCGATAGAGAAGTCCGGCGATAGACGAGGAGGAGGAGAGTGATTGGTGATGATTTGCTTCTCCTTCAAGTCCTCTTCTTCCATTGATTTCTAGTGATTCAATATTGAAGGAGGGAGCTTAATTAGGGGATGGATGATGAAGTCTAGTGTTGATTTCTTGGCTTAATTTCTTGGTTAAGCAGTTAAAAAAGATACTATTTCTTAGTTCCTTTTGATTAATTAATAGTGTTTCTTCCAAGCTCCAAATAGAAGGTTGAAGATAACAATGAGGAAATTAATCATTAGGAAAATATGTCATAAGAAGAGAGAAGATGATAATTGGGCTCCATTTTAAACCTCCTTTTTGTTAGGATAATATTAATCTCAGTCACAACAACCTAACAGCCAACTGATTCCACGTGGCAGACATCCAAAACACATACTTATTCCGAGTGCCACACGGCAACCATCCGGAGTATGAAAAATACACTACTATTACAGAAAAGACCTTTTAGGAGCACAATTTACAAAGGAACCCCTTAGGATTTAACAAAAGAGCCCACCCATCCATCCTTAATTCTCTCAGGTCCTGTGCGCGAGATAGCAAGTGTATGACCCTGTACTTCACTCGAATGCAACAAGATACCAAGAACAGCAACCGCCAAGAAGAACAAACCCCGCCAGCTCCCAAGCCCTCGACTCCGTCATCAGCTGATCCCTCAGGTCCTGCATGCCCACCGATACAATCCCTCAGAAATTTTATCAGTTCTCCACCAATACCATAAATCTCTTATGTTGTCAATATTTCCATGAACCTGAAAGTTATGCATAAGAGGTCTCCAAAGAGAAGAAACATAATCACACTTTAATAACAAATGAGAACAGGTTTCATCCACTTTGTCACATAGCACACATTTACTGTCAATTTGAGTTCCCATTTTAATCAGGTTACATTTAGTATTCGGCTTATTGTTAATACACAACCAAATATGAAGCTTTACTTTACAAGGAATAGGCACACTCCATAAACACTCAAAATCACATCTCAGACCCCATCAATAAGAAAATGATAATAAGATTTGACAGTAAAAATACCTTTGTTTTCTCATTTCCATATTCTACAGTCCAACTCATCATGAAAAGAAATAGAGTTAATTTTCTGAAGTAAATGCAAATATTCAAAAACTAACTCACCTTGAAGCTGCCTAACAAAAGTGATATTCCAAATCCATCTATGATGAACCATTTTCCTAAGAGACAAGATAGAGGCATGAGGATTATTTGTTATTGTGAACAAATTAGGAAAAAGAGAGGATAAAGAATTGTCACCATACCATTTATCAAGCCAAAAGAAAGTATGAACCCCATTCCCAACTATCACATTAGTACTTGCTATAAAACTATCAAAAGACAAGAGAATGTTTTTCCAAAAAATTAGATATCTCAATCTTCTGATCAAACACAATGTCTCCTTCATCATAATAATTAAACATATAGATGTATCAGATGTATCATGAAAAAATTAAACATATAGATGTCAGGGATCATTTTATCAAAAAAATTAAAGTCATCAAGATTGAGAAAATTGGCATTATAAATAATCCAGCGGATATGATGACGAAGCCCGTACCTTCGCGTAAGTTCGAGCATTGCCTCGAATTGCTTGGAGTTTAACAAAATGAAGGTTAAGCCCGTAAGGGGCTTCTGGCGAGATAGCAAGAGTGAAGAGAAAAATTATCATAATCAAGTCAAGGGGGAGATTTGTGAAGCGCCTTGAATATGAGTCAAGGATTACAACTTTTCTTTTTTTCAACATTTCATATTTAGCCCCACTATTACTCCTCATAGCCCTCCTATTTAACCTAACTGGTTGTCCCTTTCACATGGAGATTATTTCCTATAAATATGCTAGACTATGAAGGGTGAGAAGTGCACTTCGGGACAGAAGAAAAAGAAAGAGAGAGATTAGAGAGAAAAGAAAGTTAGAGAAAAGATAAAGAGAGAGTTAACGTGAGTGTTCTCTTTTTTGTGATTTGGGGAGATATTAGAGAGCGGTCTCATTTTATAATCTTCTCTTTTGTGATTAGTAAATTCCTCTGCTATCTTCGCCCGTGGATATAGGTTATTCTGACCGAGCCATGTTAAATTCTTTGTTATGACAAACCCCAGGAATAAACTAATATCAATCAAACGAAAGTACGAAAAATATCAAGAACACACGAACACAAAGATATACGTGGTTCGGCTTGTAGCCTACGTCCACGGGCGAAGGAGGATAATAGCTTTACTAATTGTGAGGAATACAATGTGGAGATCTCTCAATCACTCAATCCTAAACCACACCCCAAAAGCCTAATACAATCTCTCTCAAATAAAGGAACAAAAAAGAAAATATCAAATAGGCTTCACAAAAGAACTCTCTCTTCTTGATTGGTGCTCTAAAGATTGATGATCTAATTGGCTTGAAAGACCGTTAATATATAGCCTTGAAGATCCCAACTCCTTGTTATCTAAGGAATAAGAGTTCTAATAGGAACAGAAGTCCAATTGTTCTAAAGCCCAACAAGAGTCCAAGTCGAAATAGACTTCTAATATGATTGGTTGTGCAAAGTCTAATGTAAGTAGGACTCTTGATCAAAACAAGCCAAGTCAAAAAAGAATTTCCAAAGCAATATGGATTTGAGTATTTGAGGCAACCTATAACAAATCTCCACATTGACTCAAATACGTAGAAAATTCCTCACTACAAAATTAGCTAACTTACTCCACCTTCTCCAATAGCCCATGATCATCTAAGTCTGACGCGTGTCGATCAAGTCCAAGCCCGGCTTGAACTTGCCAACTGAAAGAGGCCTCCTCAACAAATTGACTGAATTGTCCGCACGACGACCATAACTCTTAGTGAAGTCATCACCTGAAGTAGCTCCTGAATAGCTGAAAGGCACAAAATTATCAACCGACAATGCATAAGCTACCGTATCTTCATATCTTCGCGGAGGTCGAATCTCTCGTCTAGACCGATCTCTAGCGATAGTGTATTCCCGCTCTTCCTGCAGCTGCTGAGGTGCTTCATCTACTTAAACGGGATCTTACTGCTGAATTCCCGTAGTTTTATCCTGCTGAAGAGCTGAATCACGAACTTCTAACTCCACTGTCACATGCTTGCGCACCTTATCAGCTGGCGGTGGTTGTTTCGGTGGAACATAGCAGACTCATCAAAAGTGACATCACGGCTGATAATAATCTTAGGAGACTTCGGATTAGAATACCACAGCCTAAAATCTTTAACACCCGATGCATAACCTAGAAATATGCACTTCTTCGCTCGAGTTTCAAGTTTCCCTTGACTAACATGCGCATATGCAGGGCAACCAAATATTCTAAGATTAGAATAATTCGCAGGCTTACCGGACCAAACCTCCTCTGGAGTTTTACAACCAATAGCAGTGGATGGCGACCGATTCACTAAGTAACAAGCCGTATTCAGCAGTCGATATTTCTTGCCTAAACCTCGCATTGAACATCATACAACCGTTTCTGAAAAGTCACTATCTTTTCATTGGTGAAATCATTCTACCTTGATGGGATTACAAATGAGTTTTGAATAAAAATCACCTTTTATAAGGCTTTTACAATGAAAAATTGATAAAATTACAACTTTCCTCCTTAGAACAAACGCGGATCCGCTTATCTGATCCTCGCTATGGGATTCTTTGCTCGTGTCGGATGTATTCCGTGGACCACCGCGATTCCTTTCCCAATTGTTGATCGAGCGAGATGCGGATGCGGATCTAGATCTAAAATCCCTTCTTTTACGTGGGAATTCTTAGATCGATCAGATCTGAGATCTAAACGAATACGGAGATTAATTCGCCAAGGAATTAATCAACGTAGTGAACGAGATCGGCCAAGCGAACTCGTTACTCTTCTTCGGATCAAGGCCAAGCTTGATCCAAAGGATGGTTTGTTGTTGTAGATCTGGATCTGAAAACTTTGGATCTTGAATCGCAAATCTCCCCCCGTGCAAGTCTAGATCTTGATCTCCTCTCCCTTGGAAATTCTCTAACCCTAGGCACACACAAGAGTTCGGCGGCTATCTCCTCTTTTTTTATCTCTGCCGACCTCTCAAAATAAAACCCTAGCCGTCACCTTTATAGGTGCAAAGAATGATGCGGGCGAATCGGGCAAAAGCCCATTCGGCCTTGGTGTCTCGCCGGGCGAGACACCTCTGGTGTCTCGCCAGCGAGACACCTATGGGTGCTTAGGCGAGACACCTCTGGTGTCTCGGTTTTGACCGAAGGCCGCGCGGCTTCTCTCTCGCTGGTTTTCCGAGCTTAATTTGAGGCTTCAAAGTCGGGTTTATCCCTTCACTCGCACTCATGGCGATCAGTTCACCAAGGTTCCGAATCACCGACAAATGTAAAGGAGAGAGCTCTTTTCAAAAATTTCAGGGCGCTCGCCCCGACCATGGGCCGCCTTTGACTTCCGCTCGCTAACCGGCTAGCGGGACCGCCAAAACTCGCAGAGGGCGCCTTGAGGAGAGCGCTTATGCTTGCTCACTGTTGTGTCGCCAACGGTTTGCCATTACTTCATCGGATGACTTGTCGATTATTCTCGCCATCACGAGCTACGTTCGAGGACTTATAGGCAATTTTCAACGCTTACAGATACCCCTCCAAAGTGTTTGGTCTCGCTCTTTTATAGAAGAAGCGAAATACTTTGGATGTGATAGGCCCGCACCTTCAATCGGTGTAATAGGACACAGCGGCTTCAAATCTTGATCTCTCCGATTCTTCGGACTATCCGGTGCTTTGTAGGATAACTAAAAGTGTCGCTGCATCGCATTTATTGTCCGACCGCCGAAATCTTGACTCGATGGCCGATGAATGAATTTTCTTATTTTTAGCTCGTGGATCGTGAGTTGTCGCCGAACTGTTCATCCAATTCGTGAGACTTAGCTTTGAATCGGTGAAATCCCCACCGCATGGCTTGGCATAAGACTAAACCCGGTGGGAGGATATTGAGGATTCCTCCTTTGATTGGTGAACTCATCGCGATGCTCAAGCAGACTGACTACGGAGGGATTTTCTCGAGATGTGACGCGTTGTCCGCATCAAAAATTTTCTCGAATTCAACCTCCAATTGGCGATTTTTCATCACAACGAATTGTCCAAATAGTCGTAATCGAACCCAGTGGAAGCAAATTGGGGATTGTCGAAGTTATCCTTAAGAATATAAAACTATTCTCCGTGAACTTCGACAAAATAGGAAATAGTTTAGACTTCGTATACCTAGTTGGAGTATCGCAGCTGGGAGAATCCTACTCTTTGTTGGAATAGAATTAGGTTATCCTCCGTGAACTTTTCAATAAATTAGGGAACAGCTTATACTCATGTTCCTTATCTGAGTATTCGGGTTCGACCATCATGGGGATTTATCGATCCTACTGAAAGGAAACCCTTCATGAGTTGCATTCATTGTCCCGACGCAAGTTGATCCGTTGGTCGTGGTTGGAATCATGGTGACCATGAAGTAACTTGTCGGTTCTTTGTTCAAACTTCTAGGGACAACTTGGAGAGGGCGAGATCGCAAATTGACGCCTCTTTCCCTTTGGAGATCAATATGCTGCTTGAGGAGATCAATGCTCACTTGTATACTATTAGTGCCTCAGTGGGAGTTTTTCTTGCGGGGACCGCATTTAAGGTCTCCTTTGAGGAGGTGCCTCATGATAGGGCTCCCTGCCACGAAATGAAAGAAGCTCTGCATGGTGCCTGCGGACCTATACTCTCCTGTGGGAGATCGATGAATCCACCACATAGGAGTAATGATTGACCCTTGTGTACATCCCCGATTGACTCCATGCATCTAGGTTGACATATCCCATTTCTTGGTGCAATGAGGTCGGCTCTCTATGATAGCCCACCTGGAAACACTTGAGTCTCCATCCCGTTTAATTGGGGGACTAGTCTTGTTATCTAGTTCATCCTCAATTTGGCGGTCTTGATGAATTCTTTTCTATTGGTAAGATGTTCCTCCAAAGCTAGGTATAGCGGTGGTTACTACCAAAGGGCCTCAGAGGACCAACTCAAGGAAGTCAAGGCCGACGGTAGTTCCATTGTTGTTGTGACTTGCGATTTGTCATTTTCACTGTCACAGCATTCATAGAATTCTTGGCAAACCCTCAGCCTTCAACGGATTTGATTTGCCTTTACCGACACCGCTTAAACCGGCTAGCATGGATTATCGAATCCCGCTCAAGATGTGACGTTGTGCTAAAAGAATGAAACTCTTTAGACTTGGTGCTATGATTTTGAATACATAGACTTTGTCACTTTTACGGGTAAAGACTAACCGCTGTTAGGCGGTGACTTTGGGGTTATTGGCCAACCCCACCCTCAACGGATTTGATTGGCCTTTACCGATCACCGCTTGAACCGGCTAGCATGCGGATTATCCGATCCGCTCCGCATACGACGTTGTGCTAAAAGAATGAGACTCTCTTAGACTTAATGCTACGATGTTGAATAATGAGGCTTCAGACTTTTACGGGCAAGAGACCACCCGGCAACGCGTGGTAGGCGTTGGCTTCATCCCTTCTTAGGCTTCGGGATAAAATGCCCCAAGATGAATCTTGGTGTCTTCTTTTGTCCGGAGAAGGACTGAACCGGATCGAACTGGTGAATGGAATTGATTGTGGGAAAGGAAGAATTTTATATTCTGTTTCCCGATGTCGGAGAGGAAGGATTTTATATCCTGTCTCCAAGTGCTGGAAAGAAAGAATTTTATATTCTATTTCCGTGTCTCCTTTGTCCGGTCGAGACGAACCCCAAGTGAACATAAGAAAAGAAGGATTTTATATCCTGTTTCTTAGTCTTGGAGAGGAAGAATTTTATATTCTATCTCCGGAAGATGGAGAGGAAGGATTTTATATCCTGTCTCCAAGTGCTGGAAAGAAAGAATTTTATATTCTATTTCCAGGTCTCCTTTTGTCTGGGTCGAGACGAACCCCAAGTGAACATAAGAAAAGAAGGATTTTATATCCTGTTTCTTAGTCTTGGAGAGGAAGAATTTTATATTCTATCTCCTAAGATGGAGAGGAAGGATTTTATATCCTGTCTCCAAGGCCGGAAAGAAAGAATTTTATATTCTATTTCCGTGTCTCCTTTGTCCGGTCGAGACGAACCCCAAGTGCACATAAGAAAAGAAGGATTTTATATCCTGCTTCTTAGTCTTGGAGAGGAAGAATTTTATATTCTATCTCCTAAGATGGAGAGGAAGGATTTTATATCCTATCTCCAAGAAAGGGAAACTAAAAGTGGGATCTCCACTTCGAGAATCTCTTAAGGTGAAACTAAGAGTGGGATCTCCACCGAGAATCAAGAGATACGTAGTTTTCACTTTTATAGGATTCGCCACCGACTGAAGGTCTCGTTTATCGAGAGTGTTCCAATTTTAGTACTACCACCATGGGAGGCGTGGTGAAATGGAAATGATGGAGGCTTCTGCTCATCGAAAGTGATCTCCTAATTTGAAAGTGGACCTCTTGTTCATTGAAAGGAATCAAGAGGAGATTTTGATAGAGGATCAAAGATTTTGTGGACCCCTTGCTTATTGAAAGAAGTCAAGGGGAAATTTTGCCGTGGAGGGACCAGAGAAAATTTTGTGGACCCACCGCCAATGAGTTTGATCGGTGGGGAATTCGGAGGAAAGGATTAGGTTATCTCCGAGGAAAGTATTTCAGAAGAACTTCCCTCCAAAGCGGGTTATCTGAAGGTACTAAGGATAGTACTTCTTCAGAACTTCCCATTGATCGGCATTAATTGCCTATCGCCTTCCGGGTGATAAGGCGATATGCCATTGGAATAGACCGCTTCAATCACAAACGCCCTTCCCACTTGGGTTCAAACTTACCCTTCCTCTTGGAGTCGAGAATTATCTCGTCGAATGAGGACCAAGTCTCCTCCTTGAAGCTCCTTTGTCGGACTTTCTTGTTGAAGGCCCCGACATCCTTGCTTGGTAAAACTCAATGTCTTTGTTGAGCTTCCAGCTTTTCATCTAGCATCTCAAGTTCTTCGAGGCGCTTTTGATGTAGCTCCTCTGCGTCATCTCGGTTGCGAGAGCAATGCGAGAGATGGAATCTGAACTTCAAAGGCGGGGCGCTTCACACCCATATACCGTAGAGCCGGGTGGCCCCGGCCGGTGTGCGACCGTCGCGGCGATACGCCTGAGTAAGCCCGAAGTTTATCATCCCGCCGCGTTTGTTATTTTTCACCAGCCTTCTTGAGAATTTTAATGATCGCTTTGTTGAAGGCCTCCGCCAATCCGCTTGCGCCGGATTGTACGCAGCTGAGGAGACGCCTTGTTCGCGTAAAAGTTGGGATGATTGTCATTGATTTAAACTTGCTTACAAACTTCAGCCTCAAACAAATTCAAAGAGAAATATTGCCTTTTATTTTAAGGCTTACAATGAAAATCAAAAAGATTACAACTTTTTATCCTTAGAACAAACACGAGGATCTGTTATATCGGATCCTCGCTATGGGTTCTTTGCCCGTGCCGGGACTTATTGTGTCCGTGGACCACCGCGCAATCCCGATCCGTGTAGAGACCCGGTTCGAACTACAGATAAAGGCTCGCTTCACGAAGGAAACGGTTACCGAGGGGATCACACTCACGAAGGAGAGGATCGCCGAGCGGTGAGATCTACTAGGAGAAATCACAAGCTATCCCCGAGATTAAGACGAAGCTTAATCTAGAGGGTATCAGAGTTCGACCAATTCGGTTACCTTTTGATTGAAGATCCGACGTTGATCAACTTGTGCTCGCCGCTGCTCGAACCGCATACCGACATCAGATCTCGCAAGAACTCTTCTAAGTCCGAGCCTTTGAAAGATCCCAAAATCCAACGGAAGCCCGCTCCAAATCCCCTTCTTTTCCACCAACAAGACCCCCTATTTATACAATGCCGGTCGGTTTCCACACTTTGTCAGCCACCCTACCAAGTTGCCGAGGTGGCTCGGCCATTGTGGTCGAGCCACTTCGCCACTTGGCCGAGGCACCCCGCCGTTGTCGAGGTGGCTCGCCATAGTGGTCGAGCCGCCTACCACTGTCGAGGACCTCGCTGTTGCCGAGGTGGCTCGGCCATTGTGGTCGAGCCACTTCGCCACTTGGTCGGCCAAGCCGCCGCTTTTCCTCGCCGCCGCTTTTTCTCTCTCTGGGTTTGGGTTCCGTCTATACTTGATTCCGGACTAATTCTTGGTTCGTTCGGTTCAACGGTCTGAAATCCGATCGTCCGCTCAAGTCCGTTTAAACCGTGCTTGCGACGCTGGGTTCGCCGCCGAAGTTCGACGTCAGATCATTCGATGGGTTGTCATTCGCCGACTCCGCCACGAAGTTGGCCTTGGGATTTTGTAAGTATTTTTCAACGCCACAGATACCCTCCAAAGCGCCTCGCCCGATTCTTGATGAGTCCGATGCTTTGGACATGATGGTTCCCGCCTTCACCGGCCGAGGGTCCCATAAGATAGCTTCAAGTCTTCAATTCTTTCGCACCATCCAGCTTCTTTGTAGGATTTCGATAAGATCACGGTGCGCATTTATTGTCCGACCGCTTGTTATCTTGACTCAAGCCGGTGGGTGAGTTTTGTTTGTAACTCGTGTCGGTTGGTCGTTGTTTGACTAACCATCGATTTTTGACTTTTCTCGTATGTCGGCGAACTCCTTGTTGGCGACACGCTGGTCGTGGTCGAATACATGGAACCGTAACCCTCACTTTCGGCTAATCCCTTCATCATCACGCGTTGTTGGTTTAGCTACGCGGAGGATATGATTATCCGATGTCAACATGACTTTCACTCCTCGTTGAAATTTTGGAAACAGCTTATACCGTAATCCTAGTTGGAGTAGGATTAGGCGACGCGTTGATCGGCGCCGATGCGATCCAAGACGATCGAAGTTATCCCTAAGAATATTTCTTGTGAAAATATTCTTCCGGAACTTCTCGACAAATTAGGAAACAGCTTTATACCGTAATCCTAGTTGAGTAGGATTAGGCGACGCTGATCGGCGCCGATGCGATCCGCACGATCGAAGTTATCCCTAAGAATATTTTTGTGAAAATATTCTCCTGAACTTCGATAAATTAGGAAACAGCTTATACCGTAATCCTAGTTGGAGTAGGATTGGGCGACGGTTGATTAGCCGATGCCATCCGCACGATCGAAGTTATCCCTAAGAATATTTTTGTGAAAATATTTTTCCCGAACTTCGACAAATTAGGAAACAGTTTATACCGTAATCCTAGTTGGAGTAGGATTAGGCGACGCTGATCGGCCGATGCGATCCGCGACGATCGAAGTTATCCCTAAGAATATTTTTGTGAAAATATTCTCCTGAACTTCTCGATAAATTAGGAAACAGCTTTATACCGTAATCCTAGTTGGAGTAGGATTGGGCGACGGTTGATTAGCCGATGCCATCCGCACGATCGAAGTTATCCTTAAGAATATTTCTTGTGAAAATATTTTTCCGGAACTTCTCGACAAATTAGGAAACAGCTTTATACTGTAATCCTAGTTGAGTAGGATTAGGCGACGCTGATCGGCGCCGATGCGATCCGCACGATCGAAGTTATCCCTAAGAATATTTTTGTGAAAATATTCTCCGAACTTCTCGATAAATTAGGAAACAGCTTTATACTGTAATCCTAGTTGGAGTAGGATTGGGCGACGGTTGATTAGCTGCCGTGACCTTCATGAGATGTTATTCTAATAAATCTTCGTAATCTTTCCAAACTTGGCGGAGGGTAGGAGCCAATCAACGGACTGATTTGGCACTTATTTTGACATCCGGATAAGGTTCCACTAGGACTCCTAATTAGGGGCTGATTAGAGTCCTAATTAGAATTGGTTTGGGCCCATTAGAGTTGTTATAAATACCCATACCCCTCTTTGCCTCGACCTAGGCCGCCCCCTGTTCTCTCTCTCTTGTTTTCTCATCTCGTCTCGCCGTCTCATCTCTCTCGAACAACGAGGTATGTATACAAGTGTTTTCGCGACGTCTTTTCTTGTTTTCTTCTCTCTCTCCTTTTTGCATGCATGCGGCGCTGACCACGCGAGGGAGGAGAAAGAGGGTGGTGTGGCGCGGCATCGGGCGGCGCCGGCAGCGGGCGACGGTGTATGCCACAGCCCGCTGGGTGCCAGTCGGGCGCACCGGCTACGCCACTGGTGCATCGCGGCGCTGCCGGCCAGCGTGGTCGGCGTTACGCCAATGTCATATGGCTGCTGCTGGCGCTGTCGGCTGGCGCTGGCGCCACAGCCAGTCATGGTGTGCCAGCTGGCGCGTACGGTGACGGTGCATGGTTCGGTCGCTGTTGTGTTATGACGTCGGGTTGTCGTCCGTTGGTGCCTCTGCCAGGCCGGCGAGCCACGACCTGACCAAACGGGCCTTTTGTTATATTTGTTGATTTTTCGACTGCATATCTAACTTTTCGTTGTGTTTTTGCACCGATGTCGCCGGAAGATCACGCTGCTTCGAGGAGTCGATCAACTCGCGACGCTGAATGCACGCCCTTCTTCGGTGGTGCGCCAACATCATCATATTCTCATACATATATGCTTGTATCCCCGCCGTTCTCCTTTGTGAGGCGATTGGGAAGAGCCGAGATTCTCCTTCGGAGGATTGAGGCTTCAAATTGTGCACGCTCGTTATGACCCCGCTTCGCTCTCCTTTGTGAGGCGATTGAAGAGCCAGATTCTCCTTCGCGAGGATTGGGGCTTCAAAGATCACCCGCTCGATATCTTTAACGGAGCGATTTCATACCGATTCTTGCTTTCGAGAACGGGATATATATTGTCGCTTTGTTTACACGACTATATCTATCGTTCTCCGGGTATTTAATACGGATGAAATCGTCATGCCCGTTATAAGGTCGTGACTCGATCTCATGGGTTTCTGAGAAGAGTTCTACGCCTTATACTGTTTCCTTTTTCAAGATATTCCTCCTAAATGATCTGTTAACCCTTTGTTCTCTTGTGGTAGGCGGATGCTCCGATGATTATTCGTCTACTTCGAAGGCTCCCAATGTCAAGTCTCGATTCTCAAGGTCATCCGGGAGAAGGCCTTTTTCCACCGAGGAAGCGAACCAAGCGAGGCTTAACACTCGCATGAAGAAACCCGGCTCGAGCCTACTATCATAATTTCGATGACGAGTTTGAGGGATCGCTTCCATCCGCTTCCACCGCTTCCCTTACAGCTCTTGGCCGAACCAGATTTCCGACCCTTCGAAAGTAGGTGGAGGCCCTGTGTTAATCTTGACGGACCACTTCCACGGATTCAACCTATTGCCGAGATTGCTGCCCGCCAAAACCGCTCTCGACTCCAGCCGGATGGGTCTCCTTCACCGTTGGAGAATGGTTTGAAGCAGCGATCTCTATTATCGAGGTTAGATGGGCTTAATTTTATGGTCTTCCATTCATATTGAGTATCTTGGAGGAAATTCATTGTTGGTGGCCTCGCCTAGTTAATCATTGTGAGCAAAGCTCACTAGCCGCTAACTCTTGCATACCGTGTGGAGGATTTAGCCTTTTTGAATCATGCGATGAGGTGATTTACCAGCCGACGGGCTTCTCGATCAAGGCTGCTTTTTCGCGAGGAAAATATCGAGCAAGAGATCATATTTTCGAACTCATATGAGCGGCTGCCGCTTAGCCAGAAGATAAACTTGTACCACACCCATGTCGAACGCATGTGAATCGTGACTGCTCAAGGGGAGAAGACGTTGAAGGATTTCACGCGGAGTGCACCGTGAGTCCGTGATGTCATCGAACGTGAGAAGCAAGTCCTCGAGGCGAAGCGCCGGGAACATGCGGCCGCTATTGCCGCTAATTCTCAAGAGGAACTTGAGAAGGAAGCCAAGGCTCGGGTTCGAGCGATCCAGAGGAAAATTAGCCACGCCAAGGCCGACCTTGCTTCCTTCACATTACCGATTGCGCCAATGAAGTCCGATGTGTCAGCGAGACTTTTCTGCTTTCTTTGTTCACCGTGTCGCTACGATTTTTATTTAGATGTATTATCATAACTTTGCTTGAATCAATTGTCTCGATAATTGTAGCTCCTTCTATATTTGCTTCAAATGAATAAGATCCATCCCTTTCACTATTTATTATGATTCTTTACTTCGCCGTAAATAATTAACCATAATACTTATAGGATTTTGGCAAACCCTCACCATCAACGGGTTTGATTAGCCTTTACCAACTACCGCTTGAGTTAGCTAGCGGCGGATCATCCGGATCCGCTCCACACGCGACGCTGTGCTAAAAGAATGAAACTCTTCTAGACTTGTTGCTATGATATCGAATACATAGGCTTCAGACTCTTTTACCGCAAGAGACCACCCGCAACGCTGTTACACGTGAGACTCATCCCTTCTTAGGCTTCGGGACTAAATACCCTTAATCGAACTCGTGTCTTCTTCAATCGAGAAAGACTAAACCGCAACGCTGCGGTGAGGCGTTGACTTTATCCCTTCTTAGGCTTCGGATAAAATGCCCCGTAATCAACTCGTGTCTTCTTCAATCGAGAAAGACTAAACCGCAACGCTGCGGTGAGGCGCTGACTTTAGGTTATTGGCCAACCCCTCAACGGGTTTGATGAGCCTTTACCAACTACCGCTTGAGTTGGGCTAGCATGTAGATTATCTAAACCGCTCTACACACAACGTTGTGCTAAAAGAATGAAACTCTCTTAGACTTAATGCTACGATGTTGAATACGAGGTTTCTCTTTGTCACGGAATAGACTACCCGCAACAAGTGGTACGCTGGCTTTATCCCTTCTTAGGCTTCGATAAAATGCCCCGAATCGAACTCGTCTTCTTCAATCGAGAAAGACTAAACCGCAACGCCAGATAAGGTTGGCTTTATCCCTTCTTAGGCTTCGATAAAATGCCCCGTAATTGAACTCGTGTCCTCTTTGACCGAGAATGACCGAACCGGATTAAGATTGATTGAGGTGGGAAAGGAAGAATGTGTTCTATTTTCCCGATGAGGCTAACAGCAGATTCCTGTCAAGTGGAATCGAAAAGACTAAACCGCAACGCTGCGGTGAGGCGCTGACTTTAGGGTTATTGCCAACCCCCACCTCAACGGGTTTGATGAGCCTTTACCAACTACCGCTTGAGTTGGGCTAGCATGTAGATTATCTAAACCGCTCTACACACAACGCTGTGCTAAAAGAATGAAACTCTCTTAGACTTAATGCTACGATGTTGAATACGTAGGCTTCGCCTTTTGTCACTGAATAGACTACCCGCAACGCTGCGGTGAGGCGCTGGCTTTATCCCTTCTTAGGCTTCGGATAAAATGCCCCGTAATCAACTCGTGTCTTCAATCGGAGAAAGACTAAACCGCAACGCTGCGGTGAGGCGCTGGCTTTATCCCTTCTTAGGCTTCGATAAAATGCCCCGTAATTGAACTCGTGTCCTCTTTGACCGAGAATGACCGAACCGGATTAAGATTGATTGAGGTGGGAAAGGAAGAATGTGTTCTATTTTCCCGATGAGGCTAACAGCCAGATTCCTTGTCGTTGAATCGAAAAGACTCGAGCACCTTCACCGGACAACCCGGTCTCGAAAATCCCACAAGATACCTTGGCACGCTACCTAAGATGAAGATGGAACTAAGAGTGGGATTCCACCGAGAACCGGAAGACTCGCGAGCATCTTCGACAACCCGGTCGAAAATCCCTACAAGATACCTTCACCGGCGCTACCTAAGATGAAGATGGAACTAAGAGTGGGATCTCCACCGAGAACCGAAAAGACTCGTGACCTTCACGGACAACTGGTTCGAAAATCCCAAGATACCTTCACGGCGCTACAGGGATGAAGATGGAACTAAGAGTGGGATCTCCACTAGAACCGAAAAGACCTCGTGACCTTTAGTCTGACAACCCGGTTCTGAAAATCCCTACAAGATACCTTCACCGGCGCTACCTAGGATGAAAGATGGAACTAAGAGTGGGATCTCCACCAGAACCGAAAAGACTCGTGTGACCTTCACGGACAACCCGGTCCGAAAATCCCAAGATACCTCACCGGCGCTACCTAAGATGAAGATGGAACTAAGAGGGATCTCCACTTCGAGAACCGAAAAGACTCGTGACCTTCACGGACAACTCGGGTTCGAAAATCCCTACAAGATACCTTCACGGCTACCTAGGATGAAAGATGGAACTAAGAGGGATCTCGACTCGAGAACCTAAAAGACTCGTGACCTTCACTCGGACAACCCGGTCCGAAAATCCCACAAGATACCTTCACGGGCCACTCGAGATGAAAGGTGAAACCCTTCCGCTTGACACAGGGATTTTACGCTTGGAGAGGAAGGATTTTATATTCTCTCCTCAAGGAAAGGAATTTTGAGTGGGCCTCTTGTTCATAGAAGGAATCAAGAGGATTTTGGTAATGTACCGTAATTTGTAGACCCACCGCCAAGGAATTTGATCGGTGGGGAAATTGTGATGGAGGATAAATCTAAGGTTATCCTCGCAAGTGGGTGAAACATCCCACGAGGAACTTCCCGTCGAACGGGTTATCCCAAGATACTATGGGTAGTATTTCTTCAGAACTTCCCATTTATCTAAGATTAATTGCCGGCCGCCATTTTGGGTAATTAGGCGATACGCACCATTGAGTAAACCGCTTCTATTACAAACGGCCCTCCCATTTAGGTTCGAATTTACCTTTCTTTTGAAGTGAGGATTATCGGTCCGAAAGCAGCGAGGACCAAATCTCCTTCTCTAAAGGTTCTTCGTCGAACTTTCTTGTTGAAAGCCTTCACATCCTAGCTTGGTAGAACTCAATGCATTGTTGAGCCTCCAGCGCTCATCTAACATCTCAAGCTCTTCGAGACGCTTTTGATGTTGTTCTTCTGGCCGCCATCTCTTGAAAGGGCTGGCGAAGCGACGGAATCAATTTCAACGGAGAACCGCCACACCCGAAACCGTGGAGTACGGGTCTCCGGCATGCATATGCATACGCAGCGATATGCCTGTGAGTAAGCCCGAAGCTATCATCCCGCCTTGTTACTTTTCACAAGCTTCTCATGCATTTTGATAATCGCCTTGTTGAATGCTTCGCTAATCCATTTGTCACCGGATTATAAGTCGCTGACGACATCTTGTATCTTGAATTTCACAAAACCCGATGAAGGAATTGCCGATAAATTGGGACCGCTGTCATGCACGATCCGCTTTGGGACACCGTGGTCGATAGATGACATGGTGTTTGATAAACTTGATGACGTACGCTTTTACTTCTTTAGCGGATTGCTTCATTTCACTTGGAGAAGTAGTCATCGCTAGAATAAACCGATCTCCTTTAACCGACGGAGGAAAATGGGACCTACCACGCCCATTCCCATGTCTCAATGGCCGTGATGTGGCCGGCGATGCGCTGTTCAGGCCGATGCATATAATTCGTGGAATTTGACACGCTGGCATTTCCGAAGCATCGATCAAGGCCATTAATCATTAGGCCAAAAGTAACCCATTCTCCGATTCGATCGAGAGTTTGGGACCAGGGTGTGCACCACATTCACCCTCGTGTTTCCCGAAGGACCTCCGCCTCCTTGTTTGAAAGGCATCGGAGTAAAGACCATCGCATTCCTACGATATAGCATCCGGGTTTCGTGGTCGAAAAGAATTGAGCTCTTCGTCGGATTGACTCCTTCACGCCTTCCCGCGTAATACCGTAAGACATAATCGATGATAGGAAAGCCAATCCTGGCTCCAACTTGGTTTGGGTTGCATGTACCCTTTGGTAACTACCCTTTGTCTTCTACCCCATCATATGGTACGAAGAGTCGGTGAGTCCCGACCGTAACTAATTGCTCGGCCCTAAGGTTGTGCTAACTAATACGCCAACGCCGCCAGCATCCGCTGAGCCGCTTTGAGGCGCGGATATATTCGATGAAGAATTCTTCAATGAGTCCGCCATTTCAACCACCGATGATAGACCGTGATCGTGGTTCCTCACTTCAGAGTCACCACTCGAACCGCTTAACTATCGCTTGTGAATCCCCATACGCCGAGATATTCGACCCCGCCTCAAGCTAAGTCCGATAAGCATCTGGCTACGCTATTGAACAGGTTCTGAGTAATAAGCACGGGCATGACATGATTCCTGGGAAATCAAGACAACTCCTCACTCGGAGATTTTAGAACGCCCGGTACTTGCCACATTGGTGGCTCGAGAAGTTCAAAATACAATCGCCATATTTGTTGGTGCGATGTAGTGTTGACTTCAACTTCATCCGAAGATCATCATATAGCTCAACCGCATCCGCGTTGGGCCGGGCGCCAAGAGATCACAAATCGCTTGTCCTTTGACCGACTTCTTGTTTGAAATACAAGTCATATTGGGACAAGAGCAAGGCCCATTTCGCCAAACGCCAACTCATTGAGGCCTTCTGGTCATAAATATCCGGACCGGATTTACGCTAGAGATAACATAAATCGTCCGTCCACTAAATAGTGCCGATTTTCCAATCGCGAACACTAATGCGTAAGGCACCTTCACCATTGGATAACGACTCAAAGACCCACCAATGTTCGACTCGTAATACATCGCCGCTCGCGGACCGCCGCCGCCTTGCGTGCAGTAAAGCGCTTAACGAATGATCCGCTGCCTTGACGAGATCAAAAACGTCCTGGACAGGTGCAACGAACCGGAGGTTTAGCGAGATATGATTTGATTCTTCAATGCCTTCGGCAGCGCCGCCCCAAATAAACGACACTCTTCTTGTTCAACTTGGAGAACGGCTGGCACTTCCTGATAGGTTCGATATGAACCGCCGGATGTACGCCAATCGCCCTTGTAACCCTCGAAGTTCTTCTGATTTCTGAGGTTGCAACTTGAATTGCCTTCACTTTATCGTGATCGACGGATGCCCTTATTTGTGACGACAGGCCAGGAACTTGCCACTAGACATCCCAAGGAAGGATTTGGCGTGGTTCATCTTTAGTTGATGAGTTCGCATGAGTTCAATACCGCTCTAAGATCTTTGATGTGATCTCCTTTGTCACTTTTTCACGCACCAAATCGCCGACGTAGCATTCGACCGCTTTCCTCAAGATGATCCCGAAAATCTCCGCCATTGCTCGCCGGTATGTTGCGCCGATTTTTGAGGCCGAACGGCATGACCGTAGCAATATATGCCGATGGGCTGCTCAACGCGGTGTTTAGCCATCGGGTACATCTTGATTTGATTATACCCAAAAGCCATCCATAAAGGACATCCTCTCAATCCACATGTATTGTCAACTATGACGCCGGGATTGGCAGGGAAATCATCCTTTCGGGCAGCCGCTAGGTCTCTGAGTCGCATACGCATCCTAATCAACCATTCTTCTTCATGACCGACTATATTCGCCACCCAACTGATGTTGAATTTCCTCACGAATCCCGATTCTATGAGTTTCTTCACTTCGCCAACAATTGCCTATATTTGTGACTAAACCGCCTTTGCTTGGATGTGTTTGACATCCGCTTTGATGTTGAGGCGATGTGTTGCCACATTAGGTCGAAGTCCCGCATGTCCTCGTGAACTCCGTGCTAATACATCGATATACTCCTCGATTAGGGCAATCAACTCTTCCTTTCTTCCGGGAGAGTATTGTCGATGTTTATGAGTTTGGGATGCTCTTCATCACCCATATTAACTCGACTACCTCATCCTTAGGGGGTTCTTTGTTCAACCTATCCCCAAACCGCCTTCGAAGTTGATGGATCCATGGGTCTTCCCATGTTGGCATATCTTCATCACCCTCAATAGTAGCAGGATCGATCGGCCATATTCGACATCAAAGCCTTGAAAGCTTCTCCGGAGGCGGTGTCAATCCCAAGCCAAGAGTCGATTTAATGTCCGCCTCTCACCGGTGGATTATTATCAATCACCACGAGCATTCATCTTCTCGAGGAGGATTCAGATCCCAATCCCTTCTAAATGCATAGTAGTTATCCCGGGCCTCTTGGGACATATGCCGCTTAGGAGGGGTTCGGCCTCTCGTCCAAACATAGACCTTCCCCTCGTCAAGTCATACCCCCATCTTTTCATGATACCCTGTTTCGACTATATCCAAATGTGGAGGATAGGCCCATTGTCATCTTCACCTTCTTCAAAGAAATGATTCGCTGAACCGTGATCTCCTTTTCCGTAAAACCAAGTCTCTTTCACTACTTGATCTTCGTGGGATGACAAGTGTTGTCCCAAAGGAGTCCCTGAATCGCTTTTGTGTGAAGTAAGATGATCGTTGGCGTGTGCAACTCGATCATTGTATAATCCGTATCACATCATTCAAAGATAAAGGATACTCTAAATCGCCATTTATTGATTCATCGGCAATTTGCCATTACAATGTTCATCCGACGCATTCTTCATCGCCAAGATTGATTACAAGGAGTACAATGTCATTTAAAACAAAACCTCCACTATAACCAAGCTCCGCTTCGTATCTCTTCACGTCCGCATCTTGGGCCGATGATTCGCCGACTCATTACCGAGGAGAGAATCGAAATAATTCTCCATCCCCTTAAACGGTTGTTTGTCCGCCACCACCGCCTTGACTCTCATTATTCGTGGTTCACATATTTGAGACACCGATGAAGAGTAGACAGACTATAACGCTATTGTGGATCCAAGGTCCACTCCAACAATAAGTTATAGGAAGTCTCGGCACAATCACATAGCAGTGACTTCGACTTTAAGTCCCCATTTGGCACTTAATCCGATTTTACCAAGTGGGCGGACCCACCGGTGTTAAATCCGTGAGATCATTGTGCCGCTGATGCTAGCTTGTCAGCGTGAATTCCCGTGATGATACATGAGGCTAGGGCATGATGTCACAATGAACCCGGATCGACTTGGATCCTAAGCAACTCACTAGAGCCAATATACCCGGTGAAGCTACCTCATCGTGTTTGAATTTCGTCAGCGATATCCTCCTTTGTAAAGCCGATGCGGGGAAGTGTTTAGCTGTTAGATTGTCCGACTCTTCCGACTCCCGCCTAATCTGGTGAGGAAGACTTCGAACGGAGGGGGCTTCAAGAGCTCTCGCCTCTTTGATAAGCCAGCAGTACCATAGAGAGTGATCCTGCGGGATATTGGCTAATTGGGCCATGACATCGGCGGTATGGAGAGTTCGGTTCCCGGCTTATCTCTTCCAATCGCGATCGAATCGACCGCCGAGTTGAACTTCATGCGACCGCTTTGTCGTAGCTTTGGCGCCTACCGCTGCTGGCGCTTTTCCAGGCGAGTGAGGGGATTTGTTGGTACCCCTACCGAGCGCTTTGGCATTAGGGTCGGGACTGCACTTGTACTTGTACTCGGTCCACCTCGTATGCGGCTTCGTGTTCCTTCTGACACCGGAATGTTACCACTGCTCATCGCTCTCCGCACTGCGGAAGTAGCATGGCATGCCTTTCCCTTCGCTTCGCTTTTTCTTCAAGAAGAGGCTACCCATTGCTCATCTTCCAAGAGTCTCAGGACCCACAAGACTTCGCCATTCGGGTCAGATAATGACAAGTTCTTCGGGCGTTGTTTGTGGGTCGCCATTCACCGCTTTCACCGCAACTTTGACCACCGGTTCAGTTCAAACCATGTCAATGGCACCGACCAAACTTATGGATACCGCGATTCGGCCCGACTTTCTTTGACGTTTCATAGTAATGACCCTACATCAATTAAAGCCCGATTTTGTCCTTAAGGCCGAAAAGATTTAGTGGGTGATGAACTGCCTCGGGTATGCATAGTATCTGGGTCATTCAGGTTCATCGCTTCCTCTTGATTCTCAATCGAGGGAGCTTGATCTTGTTATTTTCCACAAGATATTTGAAGAGACCGAATCTCGCCGTCCCTAAAGGAATAGGACTTCGGAATCTCATTTAAGGCCTTCGCTTTTGTGCCCTGTTGCCACGCTGATCGTGGCTCGTTGGCGCTCGGCCGTTATCGCTGCCGCCGCCGCTGGGTCGGAGTTGAACGCTTGGTTCGCGAACCCCGCCTTGGCTTGTTTCTTCCTTTCCGCTGGGACAAAGTTACGCTGGCTTCCGCTGTCGGCCGACCCTCTCTCGCTTTTTCCTTTTGAGGAATCTCGCTTGCTCTCCACGAACCTTCAAGTCCTTCCATCGCTATCGGCGGTTGCACTCCATTGCTTCAAGCACATCTATTGATAAGTTGCCGCGGGTGTTTGAGGATGAACCTTCGTTATTGATCCCGCAGCTCATTGCCTTGTTCGAATCGCTTAACAAAGATGTCCACGGTTTCTCCGCTCTTCGCTTTCGCCGAAAGCACGCCCGATCGATACCCCAGTATCGCCATCAAAGAAATTGGTAAGGAAGTTAGACTCCATGTCGCCCCAAATTGAATGCTCCCCGCTGAGACGGCGGTACCATTCGGCAGCCCCACGCGGGTGCCAACGAATGACCGAACCATCAAGGGTTCGTCGTAAATAACTCCGAGGTGTGACTTGAAATAAATCAAGGTCGCTGCTGGGAACCCTTCCTCCAAATGGTGTGAAGTTTATTAAGTTAAACTTCGACGTAAGGGATTGATTCCCACTCCCTGTATGGGCAAGGAATACCGTTTTCTTACTTTGAGCAAATCAATGAGTTGATTTTGCTCTCCAAGTCTTTGATCTTCTCGCTCATGAGCAACAGCAGCAAAAGCGGTTCGTGAGGGTTATCATCTTCGTGCTTCCTCCTGATCCGAAGTCGCCATCATCTTGATCAACGCCAATGTTGACTTGATTCCCTCGATGCTTCGTAGCTTGGATCTCGCTGGTCATGCATTTTTCATCGTCCGATGGCCAACTCCATCTCTAATTTGAAGTTTTCCGCTGTTTATTCAACGCTTCGCCTAGCATTTTGGCCACTTGATTCAGATCGATCATAAGTGTTTCTTGGGCCCTTTCGCTAGATACAAGATGATCGGGATGCGACAGGAGCCAATATCCGACGATCATCCTCCGCGTAGCCCCTTCGTGGCTTATCGACTGACCGGTTTGATAGTCCCTGACCGCAAACGAAGTTAGCCGCTATGATGCGCCGGAATAGCCCGTGACGATGATTCTTTGTCGGTCATATTATTAGTGACCTCGCAACTCACCCTCTGAGATCATCCTTGGCGGAATCGCTTTGTCCTAGGTCTCTAAGATCTCCGCGGTGAGTCTCGAAGACCACACCCTCTCGAGCTTGATGGCAATTGCACCGGAGAGCATCGCCTTGATGAGCCCGAGCACAAGCATGACCGCCAATTTGGGGAATCCTTCGAGATTTCTCTACTCTTGCACCGGTAGTACTCATCGGGTGTGTATCGGCAAACCCGCCAGATGTCGGCTGGATCTCTTCGTATAACGCCCTCATCGCCGATGAAAACGCCTCCTTCCGAGGACGGTCAATCCATCGGCTTCCGGTGACTCGCTTAGACTTCCGCCGATGTGGGCGCTGAAGTCTCGCGACTTTCTGACTTCATTTTCAATCCGGAGGAGAGGCCAGTAGAATCTTTTGTCTTTGCCGAACGGGTGCGACTCCCCGCATGAGGAGTGACCCGCGATTCTCTCCGAGGACCGAGACGCATCCTTGATAGTCGGTTTGGTGGGCGGTGACGGAGTTGGCTTCACCATCGATTCGCATGCGACGCTTTGTCTTTGAGGCCGCCTTGGACCTTGGCGTTGATTTGTAACGCCAGATCCTTCGCTTAAGCCGAGATCGAGTGTGGGCGATTGAGGTTGGGGCACCATTAGACTGGCCTCCAAAACTCGCAGACACGCGGCTTTTTGTTTTCTTTAATTCACGCAGCCCGCCGCGACCAAAGCTCGTGCTTGCGCAGCGAGGCGCTGGCGCCCGGATGCGCCTCGGCGGTGGAGCGTTCCATTGACACGACCCACTCGGTTTGCTGATGGCTTGATAAACCGCCGATTCTTGAGGCCGGAGCTTCTCGCTGCGGAGTTCGACCTTAGATCCGCTTCATAGCGACCCCATCCGTGGATTGCATGGCCTTGGCGAAGTTTGCGCCATGCTTTCACGCCGCCTTTGGCTCGGGAGAGGCGCAAGGCCATCGACGCTCATCTCGACGCCAGCTGTAGTTCGGACTTGAGACGCCGGGATTTCGCCACCGTGGCAGCGGTTGACTCGGCCCGGGCTCTACTCGAGGCCCATCGGGTTCTCTTGTACCGAGTCCTTCTTGGAGCGCGGGGGAACTGATCTCGAAGAGGGTGAGGACAAGTACTCTAACTTCTTGGTCAACTCAACTCTAACCTCTTCCTCCACCGGATAAGGATCCGCTGTTATGCACCACGACCTCCGACTGAATGGCCGTTCATCGCTGTCGCCAGCCTTCAAAGTTGGGATGATTGTCATTGATTTGAACTTGTTACAAACTTCACTGAAACAAATTCAAAGAGAAATATTGCCTTTTATTTTAAGGCTTACAATGAAAATCAAAAAGATTACAACTTTTATCCTTAGAACAAACACGGTGATCTCTCTATATCGGATCCTCGCTATGCGGTTTCTTTTGCCTCGTGTTTGGACTTATTGTGTCCGTGACCACCGCAATCCCATCCGTGAGACCCGTTCGAACTACAGATGTAGCGGCTCGCTTCATCAAGGAAACGAAGCTTCCGAGGGGATCACACTCCACGGGAGAGGATCACGGAGCGGTGAGATCTACTAGGAGAAATCAGCGCTTATCCCCGAGATTAGACGGCTTAATCTAGAGGGTATCTCAGAAGTTCGAATTCAATTCTGCTACCTTTTGATTGAAGATCCGACGCTGATCGAACTTGTGCTCGCCGTTGCTCGAACCGCGGCCGACACGAGATCTCGCAAGAACTCTTCGTGAAGTCCAGTTTGAAAGATCCCAAAATCCAATCTAAGCCCGCCCAAACTTCTTTCCACCAACAAGACCCCCTATTTATACAACGGGTGTTACCGGTTTCTGGCCATTTGTCGAGCCACCTCTATTGGTAATGAGGTGGTTCGGCCATGGTGGTCGAGCCTCCCGCCACTTGCCGAGGCACCCTACTGTTGGTCGAGGTGGTTCTACCATAGAGGTCGAGGCCGCTTCTACCACTGCCGCAGGCACCTCGGCCAAGTTGGCCGAGGCGTGCTCGCCATTGTGGTCGAGCCACTTCGCCACTTCTCGAGGCCGGCTGGCCGCTTTTTCCGCTACCATTTTTCTGCCTTCTGGTTTGGGTTCATTTATACTTGATTCGACTACTCTGGTTCGCTCCGTTCAACGGTCTCAATCCGATCGCCCGCTTCAAGTCCGCTTAAACCGCGGCTTATGACGCCAGAGCCTGGCCGCCGAAGTTCGACGCTCAGATCATTCGATGGGTTGTCATTCAGCCACTCTCGCCACGAAGTTGGCCTTGGGGATTTTGTAGTATTTTTCAACGCCACCGATCTTAAATTCTCGCAAAACCGAATGAAGGCATTGCTAATGAACCGGGACCTATCATAAACGATCCGTCTTGGTACACCGCGGTCGATAGATGACGTGGTGCTTGATGAACCAATTACATTGTCGGCTTTTACCTCCTTGAGGGGAATCGCCTTCACCCAGAAGTAATCGGTGATCGCCAGATAAACCATCACCTTTGGCCGACGAGGAAAGATGGTCCTACCACATCCATGCCCCATGTCTCAATGGCCAAGATGTGGCCGACGTGAAGTTGCTCCGAGGTTGATGCGTGCGCTTCACGGTATTTGGCACGCGACACTTCCAGCATATGCGACCGCATCATTGACCATAGTAGGCCAAGAGTACCCCATCCTCCCGATCCGATCATAGAGCTTAGGACTCGGCCGGTGCACACCGACCGTGCTTGAGAACTTCCTCTCTTTGTTTGAAAGGCGCCGAGTAGCAAACCGCTATACCCACGCCGATAGAGCCGCCCTGGTTTCCGTGATTGTAGAAGAACCTCGGGCGCTTCTACCTGACCGATTCACGCCCTTCATATCTTCTCGGCAGATGCCGCAAGACGAGTCAATAATAGGGAAGCCAACTCGGCTCAAGTCCGACTTGGGTTGCATACACTTCCTTAGTGACTACCCTTTTGTCATTTTCCCTCGCCATAAATAGGAATGAATAATCGGTGGGTCCTCACCGTGACCATTTGCTCGGCCTCGAGGTTGCCAAAGACACCGCTAATGCCGCCAGCATCTCAGACACGATTCTCGAGGCGGAATGTACTCAATAAAGAATCCTTCAAACGAGTCCGCTAACTCGATAGCACCGATGGTATGGGATTAAATTGGTTCCCGACCTCATAGTCCCCGCGAAGTCTGTTTGACAATGAGTTGGGAATCCCCGGCTTCGAGATACTCTACCCCTCTTTAGCTGCTAAGTCCAATGAGGAGCGATTGTACTCGCGACATTGTTAGAGCAGGCTCACCGCTGAATAAGCCCGAGGCATGACATGCTTCCTCGGGAAACTAAGACTACTCCGACTCCCGAGATCTTAGAACATCCGGCCGCCACGCTGGTAGCTCGACGCCCATCAAAATATAAATGCCACACCGTTGGTGCAGAGTTGTGTTAACCTCGCGGGTCTCATCCCAGATCATCAAATAGTTCACCAGATCCTTTGTTGGGTTGGTCGCCAAAAGATCGCAGATGGCTTGTCCCTTAATTGACTCTCGCCGCTTGAAGTGCGTCATACCGACAAAAGTAAAGCCCATTTCGCCAGCGCCAATTCATAGAGGTCGGTCGGCCATGAACACCGAACGGGATTTACGTTAGAAATGACGAGATCATTTGCCCAACTAAGTAGTGTCGATTTTCTCAATCGCAAAGACCGCCATACAGACACTTTTTCGGCCATTGGGCTAGATTCCGCACTCCACCAAGGTTCGGCTTAGATAATAAACCGCCGCGGACTGGTCGTTGTCTTGAGCAAGTAAAGCACTCAACTAATGGTTCGCCGCTTTGATATAAATCAAGAACGGTTTACCCGACTGTGTAACGAAGTACGTGAGGATTCGCCGATATGTTTTGATATCTTCAATGCCTTCGACAAAGGCCATCCCGCATAAAGGACACCCCTTTTGTTCAAATTTTAGAGAATGGCCGACATTTTCCGAGAGGTTGGAGATGAAGCGCCGGATGTACGCTTAATCGCCTCAATCCTCCGAAGTTCCCTTAGATTCTTTGGGGTTGCAATTCATTGATTGCCTTTATTTTGTCGGGTCAATGTGGATACCTTTGTTGGTAACAATAATCCGAGGAATTTGCCACCGACATTCCGAGGAAAGACTTGGTGGGGTTCATCTTTAATTGATGAGTCCGCATGAGGTCTAATACCGCCCTCAAGTCCCGGATATGGTCATCTTTGTCACGACTTTTCACAACCAAGTCATCGACGTAACATTCCGCCTTCCTAAGATGATCCCGAAGATCTTTGTCATTGGCCCGTAAGTGGCGCCAAAGATTCTTCACCCAAATGGCATGACCGTGGTAAATGTAAGATGCCTAGAGGAGTTCTCAACGCCGTGGTGCTTTGCGCCATCCTGATGCATCTTGATTTGGTTGTAACCCGAGAACCCATCCATGAAGGACATTCGCCAAATCCACATGTATTATCGACGCATCACATCGGTAATTGGAAGTGGGAAGTCATCTTTGGGCATGCGCATTCGATCTCAGAAGTCGCCACGTGATTCTCGATTGTCCCGCTTCTTTTAGCACCGAACGATATTCGCCACCCAATCCGGATGTTGAACCTCCCGATGAAACCCGAGGCTATGAGCTTTACTTCCGCAACAATTGCCTCCATAACTGTGGACTAAACCGCCTCGCTGCCGCTTGACAGTTTGGCATCCACTTTAATGTCGAGGCGTGCATTGCCACAGTCGGTGCCCTCGCATGTCCTCGTAGCTCCGTGCGAAAACATCGATATACTCTCCGACAAGAGCGATCAACCTTTTCTTTTCCTCCTCGGGAAGATCTGCTAATATTGATAAGTTTAGGTGTGCTTCATTACCCATGTTGATCTCGACTACCTCGCTTCACGGAGGCTCCTCTCGCCAAACCGTCCCCATACCGCATGTTGAGGTGATGGACCCATGGGTCTTCCCATGTTGGCAATTCTTCATCTTCTTCCAAGCAGTAGTGGGGTCCATCAGAGCCATGTTGGACATCAACCCCCTGAACATCTTGCCGATGCTGACGTCAGAGTCCCAGGCAGCAGAATCGGATGAGTACTCATCATCTAGGTTGGGTGGTTGGTTATTGATCAGCCAACAACACTCATCTTCCGAAGAGGATGCGATCCCAATCCCCTTTGAACTGTAATAATTATCGCTTTCCTTCTACATATGCACTTTGGGTGGAACCGAGATCCCCGCCAAAATAAAGTCCTTCTCCCAACGCAAAGTCGCATTCCCACTTCTTCATGAGGTGTCAGGCTCGCTATATCCGAAAGATGAAGTTTCGTTTATCTTCATCGAACCCGCCTCATAGTGAAGTAGCGCGGGAGTCAACTCCTCCGCCATAGACTAAGTCCTTCTTATGCCTCCCTTCCCTTGGACGACGAAAGTCGCCTTGGATGAGTCTCAAGGTGCTTCAGATACACAGATGACCGAATTGGCATATGCAATTCAGGGTCATTATACAACTTTTTCATTACATCATTCAAACACAACGAGTACTCTAAATCATCTTTTATTTCTTCTTCGCAAGTCGCCAATTACAACTTTCATCGGAAGATCCTCTTCGCCAAGATTGACTACTAAGGGTACAATGTCATTAACAAAACCACCTTTATAGTCAAGCCCGGCCGTATCGCCCTCACCGTCTGCGCTATGGGCCGATGATTCAAGATTCGGACTCATTACCGTAAAGGAGGGAGTCGCTGAAATAATTCTCCAATCCTTTAAACGGTTGTTTGTCCGCGACCACCGCCTTAACCTCGCTATTAGTGTCGACATATTTCGCATTAATCGATGGAGGGTAGAGGGACTATAACATGGTTATGGATCCAAGGGCGACCCAACAACAAGTTATAGGAAGTCTCGCCAATGACGAGCAGTGACTTCGACTTTAAGTCCCCATCCGACACTTAATGCGGATTTTACCAAGTGGCCGGTGACCCACCGGTGTTAACCAGATATCACAAAGGCTACCGGGAGCCTCGCCGACAGAATCCCTGTGCTATACATCAAAGAAAGGCATGATGCTCACAATGAACCCGGATCAACTTGATCCGCTGACTTCGCTGAACCAATGTACCTCGTGAAGTAGAGCGCTCGTCATGCTTCGACGTTTTCGCCTCGCGATATCCTCCTTAGAGAACGTGATGCGTGGAATATGCTTGAGGCCACATTGCATTCCCGGCTGATGACTCCTCGACTTGATTTAATGTGGGTTAGGAAGACTTCGAGTCCGCTAACGCTTCACGAACGCCGCGGGTTTCCTTGGACAACCTCAATAGCTCGTGATAAAGTTATTCTTGCCGGATGTTGGCCAATTGTGCCATCACATCGGGCGGTAGGAGAGCTTGTGTTCCCTGCCTATCCCTTCCAATCGGGCGATTAAACCGGATCGCCGGGTTGCACCTCGTGATTTGCGTGTTGTTTCCCTTCGCTCGTGGCGCCCTCCTTAGGAGTGGCGGAATCGGGAATTGTTACTACCCCAAGCTCCGCTAACATTTTAGCATTAAGGTTGGAGTCATCGGGTATTTGTAAGCATACTCACCACTCCTCGTGACAAAGGCTTCTCGCTCCTCCTCCTAAAGAACACGAGGAATTTGCTCGCCGCCGCCGAGTAGAACCGCTGAGGTAGCATTGCAAGATTTGCCCTTTCCCTTGACTTTTAGACTAAGACGCCGCCCATTGATCGCCTTTAAGTAAGTCCGTGGACCCATAGGAGTTCACCATTTGGGGTTGTAGCGGCACTAACCCTTCTCTCGCCGCTGTGGGGATCGTAATTCACCGCCTTCATTCCCACTTTGACCACGGTTTCGCCGAACCTGTGTGTGGCACCGGCCCCAAAGCTTATGGACGCCGCTTATGCCACTTGCTTTCCCTTATTTGGTTTTGGGGTGATCACCCCCACTTCAATCAAAGCTTGATCTTGTCCTTCACCGGTAGCATGACTTGGTCGGGTGTGTATCGCCTATGATAGGCCAGACTGGGGTCCGCCGCCCTTGAGCTTCCTCCCGTTGACGATCGGTGGTAGTTGGATCTTGTTGTTGTCCAGCAAGTACTTAAAGATTCCGTGCACCTCTTCGCCCCTCGAAGAATACGCCTTGGGAAACCCGGGCGGATGCCCTCGCTTCGGACTGTTGCCGCGATGGGATCCGCCGGCCGCCGCCGTTGCTGGGTCGCAGTACTGAAAGTTTGATGCGATCAACATTCTTCATTGGCGCCTTCCCTTGTTCCGGACGAAATTTTGGTTCCGTGGGTTTGGCCACGACCTCGCCCGCTTCTCCATTTTGAGGAAACGCCACCTCTTCCCCTGACTTTCAAGTCTTTCCGTGTTCTAGACGGTGCAAGGCTCCATCGCCTCGATCACGCCCAGGAGAGGTTATGCCGGCGTGTCTTGAGGATGAATTCCTCCGTGATTGGGTCACGCATACCATCGCCTTGTTGCGGAACCGCTTGACAAAATTATCCACTCGCTTCCATCCTTCGCTTCGCCCCATAACGCACCGAGTGAAACCTCGTGTCGCCATCGAAGAAGTTCGCCAGAACATAGATTCCATGTCTTCCCAATGTTGATGCTGCCCGCTTTGAGACGGCGGTACCAATCGAAGGTCACCGCAGGTGCCGACGAATGACCGAACCATCAAGGGCTCATTACCGGAGATGACTCCTAAATGGCTCTTGAAGTAGATAAGATGTTGAGTGGGGGACCCTCTCCCATCGAACGGCGTGAAGTTTATTAAATTAAACTTCGCCGGATAGGGGATTGACTCCCACTCTCTCGGGTAAGGGCACGGAATCCCCGTCTTCTTCACTTCTTGAGCCGAGATGAGCGAGTTGACCTTGCTCTCCAGATCCTTGATCTTGTCATTTTCCCTTGCATTTTTGTCCTGATTTTGAGGTAGGACCATGGTGTCATCATCGACATTCGCCATCGGTGTTAAGGTCTTGCTCTTCATCCGTCGCTATCCGCCAAATTGACGTTGTTGCGACGACGCTTCACCTCGGGCGATTAATCATCGCTGCATCCGCCGGTCATGCATTTTCTCATCCGCCGCATGGCCATGTCCATCTCGAGTTTGAAGTTGTCTTCGCTTTGCCAAGGCTTCTTCAAGTAGCTTGGCCACCTCACCGCACTAATCATGAGTGCTTCACGAGTATGACCTTCACTAGAGACGGTGTCATCGGATGCCATTGCCGAGCCGCCATCCGATACTTCATCTTCTCCGGCGTACTTTCGCTATGATCGTGCTTTGAAGGGATCCTCGCGTGTCGTGATAGTTAGGCCGCCGATAGTACCGCCCGCAACCGAAGTCACACGCTGGGAGGGCTCGAATGCCGCGGACGGCGTTGCCTTGTTGGTCATATTGATGGTGACCTCAAGCGGCTCATCCTTGCCTTGACAGAGTGCATGTCTTTCGGGAACGCTTTGACCGAGGTCTTGGCGGTTCGTTGGTGCTCGCTTTGAAGATCGACACCCTTTCCGGAAGTTTTATGGCAGATTTACACTCCGAGAGCACTGCCTTGATCAGTTTAGTACAAATGCAAGAGGATGCGGTTTCTGGAGAACTCTGTCTACGAGACTTCTTCCTACCCCCAGCACGATAGTACAACTCATCGGCATGAGTGCCGGAGCAACCTACCGCGGCGGCGACACAATCTCTCGTATAACGCCATCATCGATGACGACGCTCCATCCGAGGTTGGGTTGGCATCACGGTCTTTGAAAGTTACGCCTTTAACGCGACGCTTTTTGCGCGTGGACGCCCGCAGGCTTTTGGACCTCGATCCGTAAACCAGTTGGTGGATTCTCCGGCGGCTTCCCGTCGGCGGGGCGAGAGCTATCCCCAGCATTGCGAGTTGTCCTGGATCTCTTCAACAAGCCTGCAGGAGTTGACCTTTCACCTTGATCCAACCGAACCGACCTAGGCGTTGAAACACCGAACCCTTATCGAAAGGGGTGTGGTGTTGGCCGGAGTCTTTGTGGCGGGCCGATCGAGGAAAAAGCTCCCGGTCCGGGAGGCCGAAGTTCGACTTGCTTCGGTGACTTCTTGGTCACCTCGCCTCCTTTAGGCCGTTGAGTAACCTGAACCAACGCGACGCGGTACGCTGCACGTAGGGCACGCTGCTTTTGGATCCGCCGAGGGTGGAGCGATTCGCTGACGCGGATCCATTCTTCGGTCGGCGGTTTAGAGGAGTTACTACCTATATTCGCCTTCGGGCTCGTGCCCCGCCGACATCGGATCCGGCTTGTATCGGACACCGCCCATGGATTCTAACGCTTTATGTATTGCAACGCAAGGCGTTGTCGACGCCGCATGCTCTCTTTGAGAGAGTCACATCGCTTCGGCGGACTTCTCCTCATTGGCCGGAGGAGGGAGATCAGATCCGCCTTTGGATGGCGCTGGGGAGTTATTGCCGCCATTGTTGTTGGCGGCGCGAGGAGAGCGCCGCCTTCAGCCGGTGACGCTTGTGAGTCCTCCTTGCGCGGAGGGCTTCTTCGCCTTGGGGAAAAGGAGTTGATGAGGCGAGAGATAGGCCTCAAATTTCTCCGGTCGAATTCAGACTCGACCTCTTCGATCACCGGATCGAACTGCGGGTCGCGACAACGATCTCGGATGCAAGACCGGTGGCTCCCATCGGTCGCCAGCCTTGTTCTCGAAAAGTCACTATCTTTTCATTGGTGAAATCATTCTACCTTGATGGGATTACAAATGAGTTTCAATAAAAATCACCTTTTATAAGGCTTTTACAATGAAAAATTGATAAAATTACAACTTTCCTCCTTAGAACAAACGCGGATCCGTTTATCGGATCCTCGCTATGGGATTCTTTGCCTGCGGGGATGTATTCCGTGGACCACCGCGATTCCTTTCCCAATTGTTGATCGAACGAGACGGATTCGATCTAGATCTAAAATCCCTCCTTTTACGGGAATTCTTAGATCGATCGATCCGAGATCTAAACGACACGAGATTAATTCGCCAAGGAATTAATCAACGTAGTGAACGAGATCGCCAAGCTTAACTTCGTTATTTTCTTCGATCAAGGCCAAGCTTGATCCAAAGGATGGTTTGTTGTTGTAGATCCGATCCGAAAACTTTGGATCTTGAATCGCAAATCTCCCCGCAAGTCTAGATCTTGATCTCCTCTCCCTTGGAAATTCTCTAACCCTAGGCACACACAAGAGTTCGGCTATCTCCTCTTTTTATCTCTCACGACCTCTCAAAATGAAACCCTAGCCGCCACCTTTATAGGTGCAAGAATGATGCGGCGAACCGGGCAAAAGCCCATTCGCCTTGGTGTTCGCCAGCGAGACACCTCTGGTGTTCGCCAGCGAGACACCTTCAGGTCGCTTCGGGCGAGACACCTCTGGTGTTCGCCAGCGAGACACCTCCGGTGTTCGCCGGGCGACACCTCGGTGTTCGGCCGAAAGACACCTCCGGTGTTCGCCGGGCGAGACACCTCTGGTGTTCGGTTTTGACCGAAGGCCGCGGCTTCTCTCTCGCTGGTTTTCCGAGCTTAATTTGAGGCTTCAAAGTCGGGTTTATCCCTTCACTCGCACTCATGGCGATCAGTTCACCAAGGTTCCGAATCACCGACAAATTTCAAAGGAGAGCTCTTTTCAAAAATTTGTGGCCGTCTCGACCATAAGGGGCCGCGCCCTTGACCCCCCGCTTAACCGGCTAGCGGACCGTCGAAAACTCGTAGGGCGTCTTGAGGAGAGCGTTGCGCTGCGTTCACTGTTGTGTCGCCAACGGTTTGCCATTACTTCATCGGATGACTTGTCGATTATTCTCGTCATCACGAGCTACGTTCGGGGACTTATAGGCAATTTTCAACGCCTACAACAACGAGCTTTCTCTAAAAGGGTTCTGTTCATACGTTCTGCCACTCCATTCTCATAGCAGCGAGGGATCAGGCGATGTCTAACGATTCCCTCATTCTTGCAGAACTCATTAAATTCTCCTCCACAAAACTCAAGGCCATTATCAGTTCTAAGCCTCTTAATCAACCTCCCAGTCTGTTTCTCAATCAAAGACATTTATTGCTTGAAAGTCACAAACACCTCATCTTTATATCTCAAAAAATAGACCCAAACCTTCCTGGAGTAGTCATCAATGAAGGTCAACATATATCTCGAACTACCACCCTTTGAGGCAACTTGAGAAAGTCCCCAAAGATTTGAATGAATGTAATCCAAAGTACCTTTAGTCTGATGCACTGCCGTATTGAAGCCGACTCTTTTCTGCTTCCTGAAGATGCAATGCTCGCAAAATCCCAATTTTCCTGTACTCTGTCCACATAAAAGACCCTTCTTTCTCAACTCGGCCAATCCGCGCTCACTCATATGATCAAGTCTCATATGCCATAATCTGGTAGTATCAACTCCTGATATCGATAATGCAACTGCAGCCGAACCGGTAACGATAGAACCCTACAAAACATACAAGCTGCCGATCTTCTTTTCTTTTATAACCACAAGAGAGCCTTTTATAACCCTAAGAACTCCACCTTCACCTGAAAAATTGCACCCAAGACGATCAAGAGTGTCCAAAGAGATGAGATTCTTCCTTAAACCTGGAACATGCCTAACATCAGTCAAAGTCCTGATGACTCCATCATGCATCTTAATCAGAATTGTGCCTATCCCGACAGCCTTGCATGAGGCGCTATTCCCCATGAGAACAATTCCACCATCAATAGCTTCATAAGTGGTGAACCAGTTCCGATTAGGACACATATGATAAGAACAGCCCGAATCTAAAATCCAATCATCCATGCTCCTATTTTTATCACCTGTAACCAACAAAATCACATCTTCAGCAATATCAACTTCAGCGGAGTCCTCCTTAGGTTTTTCTTCATACTCTTCTTGTTTATTCTTATTCTTCAATCTGTAACAATCGGTCTTGATGTGTCCTTTCTTCTTGTAATATCTGCAGATCAAATTCCTGTGTTTCGACTTATACTTGTTACCTCTAAAGACCCTTTCTTCCGATCTTCCTCGAACAAACAAGCCATCAGCTTTATCACCACTTTCGCTTGTGGTTAACTCTTTGTCGATCTTCTCCTTATTCAACAAGTTTTCTTTGACGTCCTTGATGCCAATAGAATCTCGACCGTAAATCATAGTATCCATGAAGTGCTTGTAGGAAGACGGCAAAGAACACAATAACAATAGGGCTTGATCTTCATCATCGATCTTAACATCAATCTTACTCAAATCTGTAATCACAGAATTAAATTTACCAATATGAAATTTGATGGGTGTACCTTCCGACATCCGAAGTGTGTACAACCGTTGCTTCAAGAGGAGGCGATTAGTGAGCGATTTATTCAAATATAAATCCTTTAACTTAGACCACAAATTAGCGACTGTCTTCTCTGTGAGAACTTCTTGCAAAACTTCGTTTGTTAAACATAAGTGGATCCCTGTGAGAGCCTTATCATCCAACTCGTCCCAAACTTCCTCCGTCATTGTAGCCGATTTCTTCGACTTCCCGAACAAAGCCTTCTTCAATCCGCTCTGTGTCAACACGGCAATCATCCTAACTTGCCAAAGGCTGAAACTGATGTTGCCGTCAAACTTCTCGATATCCCACTTCGTAGTGGTTGTCGTCATCTTCTCGTCCGATCGATAGCTGAGGGATCTGATACCAATTTGTTATGACAAACCCCAGGAATAAACTAATATCAATCAAACGAAAGTACGAAAAATATCAAGAACACACGAACACAAAGATATACGTGGTTCGGCTTGTAGCCTACGTCCACGGGCGAAGGAGGATAATAGCTTTACTAATTGTGAGGAATACAATGTGAAGATCTCTCAATCACTCAATCCTAAACCACACCCCAAAAGCCTATTACAATCTCTCTCAAATAAAGGAACAAAAAAGAAAATACCAAATAGGCTTCACAAAAGAACTCTCTCTTCTTGATTGGTGCTCTAAAGATTGATGATCTAATTGGCTTGAAAGACCGTTCATATATAGCCTTGAAGATCCCAACTCCTTGTTGTCTAAGGAATAAGAGTTCTAATAGGAACAGAAGTCTAATTGTTCTAAAGCCCAACAAGAGTCCAAGTCGAAATAGACTTCTAATATGATTGGTTGTGTAAAGTCTAATGTAAGTAGGACTCTTGATCAAAACAAGCCAAGTCAAAAAAGAATTTCCAAAGCAATATGGATTTGAGTATTTGAGGCAACCTATAATATCCTTGTGTATTGTTCTTTTTGTCTCTACTGTGTTTAGTTAGTATTGTGTTATTATTCACTTTGTAGAGACATCTTTTGTGTCTCTGAAGCCCCCCGCTGCAACAGATTCCAAGCTTGTTTTGACTTGGAGTCTTATGATCTCCCCTTAGCCTATCTTGTGGAATTTCTCTATTTGATGATGAGTCCATTGTCATGTCAAATGATGAAAATGTTCTTAGTGAGGTCCACACTTGTATTTGGCTGATCTTGTCTGAAATTTTCACCGCTTGCATGGTCTAGTAACTAAATGGATTGAATGCAAACATTATAATTATATATGTGTGTGTGTCTTGCGTGCACACATGTTATAATTATATATGTGTGTGTCTTGTGCACACATGTTATTATGCTCATGCACACAAATTGTGCATGCATAATAATCAAAATGACTCAAATCCTCAAGTGTACCAAGATTTTGAATTCCAACCTGATCAAGTCATAACGAAGATCGTGGAGAGATCTTAGTTTTTTACTTTTTCATGGAATTGACGGCTTTATTTATGAAGAATTTATATGCATATTGTAAGTGCTTTATATAAAATCCTAAGAAAAATGCATGATATGAAAGCTATGAGAAAGAAAAGCTAGTTAATTATACATTGTTTGACAAGCTCTTTGTTAAATATTTCTTGTAGACATAATTTTACGCTTGAAGTATTATATAACATATATAATGGTCAGTTTCAAAATTAAACTATTGAAGTTTCAGTATCTCGGTTAATATTTCTTGCCTACATTGTGATCTTCATAGTGCCTAGAAAATTAACATAGCACTTGTATCCATGCAATATCCTTAGATTTTTGATGTAATGAATAGTCTAAGAGGTGAAGGTTGCAGTGGAGGAATTGATGGAGGGCGAGGAGAAAGCTAATGGGAGGAGGGAGAGAGTTAAATGAAGCTGCGAAAATGGCCATTAGGTTCCTTGTGATACTGTTGACAGGATGACACGAGAGCTGATGGAGGTAAAAGGTTGCAAAGTTGAGGGAGGGGAGAGCTCAGTGTAGAGCTGAGCAGGTTGAGTGAAAATGATCAGGATTAGCGGCTGCAAAGTCTGGTCTGGTATTCATGGATGTCAAACTCTCCACTGTGCAAGTTTCATTGATTCTTCAAAGTGAGCACATCGCAGTTCACCTTTTAATTATCAATAGCGCGATTTTCATATATTTACCATGAATTATTATGGGGTTTCCACGAAATATATCACAAACTTTTTTCAATAAACTATCATGGCTGAAACTGAAAAACATTAGTGTAAGTTAAAATAGGATATGCGCACGACAAATTTGGACATTTTGCCTTTATATACTTCATATTCATATTATACTCCTCCACCCTCTCAAAAATACCATTAATGCCATTAGGGTAATTTTCTGATAATATGTGGTGTTTTTCTGCAGATTTAAAAACTTGTGGTATTTCTCAATAAAAATAGTTTATGGTGGTTTGCAAAACGTCTAATTTTATGGTGGTAGTTTTGTGAAACTTACCTTTGTTAATACTTCATGATTCCTCTTCGACTGCAATGAGATCTGAACTCCTATCCTAGAGATTTTCTAAGCTCATGCCACAATTCTAAGATTTAAGGCCATTACTGGCGTCTACTTCTTGAATAACATGAAAACAGAGGCAACACATAATTGGTTAATGCATATTTCATATTACTCTAAACATAAAATACTGCAACAATGACAACACTTATTTCTTAAAAGATGGATATGCAGACCACACAACTTTTAAGGCATCCTTATTTTACATATTACCGTAGTTTTCGCAATACCAAATTGTGGACTTTAACAGTTAACAAACTGGTAGCTGACAGTCGTAAACTTGGTTATACCTAGGGAAGGCAAAATTGACCTAAAATCATTTGCCCACTCAAAACCAACCACTAAATGTCCCATCCAAACCTACCTATTTAGTTAAATGGATCATAAATGAGTAGCATCGCTTCTATTAAAGATAATCGGTCATAAATGGGCGGACTATTACTTCCATTTACCCATTTTAGATGGGGTTTCTTTCAAAAACACCCTCAAGATTTCAACAATTGTAAAAAATATTTTTAAAAATTAAAAATTATATAAAACACTCTAAAGATAAACGAACGACCAACACATATAAAATCTAGAAATTTCAGTGACCCTAAAAATTTGATATTTGTAAAAACACCCTCAAAATTTAAAAATTATAAAAACACCATCAAGAGTTTAGAATTACAACAAACTCTCAAAAATTTCTAACCTCACAAATGACACATGAAATCATGAAATTTCCAAAGATGCCCCTATTAATTAAAATTTGCAACTAACACCCTCAAAGTTTTAGAACATGCAAAAACACCCTCAAGGATTCAAAATTACAAAATAAAATATGAAATTTTTTGAAATTACAAAACATAAATGAAATCTAGAAATTTTCAGCAACCCCTATAAATTTAAAATTTATAAAAACACCCTCAATATTTTAGAAAATACGAAAAACACCCTCATTGGTTTAGAATTACAAAACCCTCTTGAAATTTCAAAACCTACAAAGGATACATGAAATCTATAAATTACTAGCAGCCCTCAGAATTTAAAATTTGTAGAAAACACCCTCAACATTTAAAAATTATAAAAACACCCTCAAGTGTTCAAAATTACAAAAAACTATCAAAAATTTCTAAACATACAAAAGACAAATGAAACTGAACTTTTAGCGACCCATTGTAAATTTAGAAATTGCAAAACGCCTCAATGTTTTAGAAAATGCTTAAAACACCCTCATGGGTTTAGAATTATAAAACCCCTTGAAATTTCAAAACCTACAAATGATACATGAAATCTACAAATTATCAGCAGCCCCTGTAAATTTAAAATTTGCAAAAATACCCTCAACATTTAAAAATTGCAAAAACACCCTCAAGGGTCAAAATTATTTAAAAACTATCAGAAATTTCTAAACTTACAAAAGACATATGAAATCTTAAAATTTTAGCAGCCCAATGTAAATTTAGAATTTGCAAAAACACCCTCAATATTTTAGAAAATGCTAAAATACCCTCATGGGTTTAGAATTACAAAACGCCCTTGAAATTTCAAAACCTACAAATGATACATGAAATCTATAAATTACCAGCAGCCCCCTGTAAATTTGGAATTTGCAGAAAACACCCTCAACATTTAAAAAATTGCAAAAAACACCCTCAAGGGTTCAAAATTATAAAAAAAACTATCAGAAATTTCTAAACTTACAAAAGACACATGAAATCTGGAATATTTCAGCCACCCCCTATAAATATAAAATTTGCAAAAAACAACCTCAATGTTTTAGAAAATGCAAAAAACACCCTCATGATCCAAGTCCAATCCTCCATTAGAGCACTGGTCTATGATCCTAACAGTCGCTTGTGCTCCTGTTGCTTGGTTAGTAACCTGCATAACATGGTGACACATTACATCGGACTAAAATTAACTCCAAAAAATCATCAATTTGTAGTTACGATTCGAAGTTTGTCAAATCTTGTTTAAGAAGGCATGGTGTTCGTAATTTTCTTGATTATGTTCAAGTATTTGAAATCATGTAATCTTAGTCAAAAAGAAAAGGGGAAAACATCAAAAGAGTGAGTTGTGCTAAGTTCATATTACATTATTGTTACAGTTTCTCACTGGTAGAAAAATACGCAAACTAGACGGATCAAACTAGACGGAATTTTTTCCGTCTAGTTTGAGCCAAATTTGACTTTTTTTTATTTTTATTTTTTTAAAAAAAAGGCAACCTAGACGGAAATTCCGTCTAAGTTGCAACCTAAACGGAAATTTCCGTCTAGGTTACAACCTAGACGGAAATTTCCGTCTAGGTTGGTGGACCCCATTTCAAAAAAAAGAACAAAACCCTAACCCTGCTTGTCCGCCCCTCCCCTAGCCGCCACCCCCAAAGAAAACCTGAACCTGATCCTCCCTACCACACACAGCCATTGACTTATCAATTTATCGCCATTGCCACCGCTTCCTCGCTTCTCACAAATTTAATTCATTACACTCTCTCCCCGGTTTCAAATTTCTCGCTGCCGCGCCTCTCCCACCCCGCTTCAGACTCATTAACCCCTCTTCGTTGCCGCCAACCCCCAAGTCCAAACAACCACCAAGTGGCATGAGAACCATTATTCGCTGGAATAATGAGGCATTGCTTGTTGGTGCTTGGGCACCGAGATTTAATAGTTATATCGGGGTTCTCGTACGTAGAGCAAGCATCATCAATCCTTATTATAATTTTTGAGAACTACCGTTGACCTCATACGAGCAGATATGGAAGGAGCTTATGGTAATTATTTATGTTATTCATTTATTATTGATTAGTAATAGATATTATATTATCGTAATTAAAATATGCATGCAAATTTGCAGGCGCATTTTTGTCTTGAGGACTTTCATGGGGCTTGGAACTATGTTTTTAATGTTAAGGTTAAAACCGTCCTCAAACACTGGAGACATTAGATTAAACAAGAAATCTATGATAGGTATTCAGAGGACTGGCAAAGGTTTTTGAACATCGATGAAAGGGTTGACGAGCTTCATTTCACAGCTCTCCTCATGTATTGGGACACTGAGGCCGCACAGGTTAGTTTTATGAAACTGCTTCTATATGACATGATATATTCATTCATTGCATCTATACTGAAATACATTTTTTTAAAGAATAAATCAACGAAGGGGTCAGTAAATAGAAGGAAAAAGGCGCATGACCACGACTTGGGTGCACACTCATATGCTATCCTGGAGGATGGTTATTGTCGAGATATGATATATATTATTTAAAGTTTTAAATGATCTTCGTGCTTAGTATGACTACAAAGTCTCATAAATTTATAAACTTACAGGGAAAACCAATAATGCCGACGAACATAAAGGCTAAGTTGGCATATGGTACCTTCAGTGATCGTTATAAACATAATGAGAAGAATAAGGATAAGATGAAGGCAAACCTCGAGTTGGTGGTAAGACTTAATTATAACTTATTTAGAAATGTTAATTGAATTTATTCTGAAATTTATTTAAATTTTCTTAGATCTATTCCCAATGTTGCAATTTTTTAAACTTGATAATTTATTTAGGAGAGATTTGGAGTCGCAACGAAGGAGGCAAGAAAGATCAGACATGTCTCAAGAGGAAGCGTATACAGCCGGACCTCACATGCTATCTCAAGAGGATAACATCATTCTCACTTAACGGTTGGAATACAATAGGTAAACAATCGAACCGAATACTAAGTTCCAATTTGTATTTGTTTAAATTATCAATTCAAATGCTAACTCTAATATTCTTGAATACTTGGTATTTGATAAAAATTCATGAGTACTTATCAAATATTAAAGTATTTTTAATAAAATACATATTAAGATTATTTAATTTATTAAAATCAGAACATAAAACTTATTTGGTTCATTTCCACCCCTAATAATAGGAGAGGAAGATATCCATTGCATGGTGTTGGAGCTTTACCGGGCATAAGCATAAGATCATTCACAGGATCTTCCATGTCGTCTACAAGCAGTCATTCACAAAGACAAGCCAATATTTCGATATGCCACTTGTTCAACGGTTCCTGGCTTACGTGGAAAGATTGACTCTGAACTACACGTTCAGGTGACTAAGGACATGAGTAGTGTTATGTTGAGGGCCCGCATGATGGACGAGGTCATGTCATACATTATAGGTTGCTTGGTCGGTGTGATTCCTGCTGATCTGTTCGGTGATGTTATAGGACTTATAAACTCAGGCGCCGGTAATACCGGTTTTGGACAAAGCAGCGCACAGGTATCTTATTTTTGTGTTAATGCTATTTTAATATGAGTTCATAAATTCTATTATAATTATATATTACTCCTCTAAATGCAGAAAATGACACGCAAATTATATATTGATCTCCATAATATTCAATAGTTACATACTATTTAGGAACTAATGCTATTGTATATCAGTCCCACGCAAAATTCGATAATTGCATATTATTTTCATTAAAGTGAAAACCTAAGAAACTAATGCTAAATTGAATATTTAAGGGACTAATTTATAAAGAAAACATTTATATTTGATATATTGTCAAATTCACATGATTCTAAAACATAATCAATTTGACTTTCGTGGAGACGACGAGATGTGAGCCGCTGTTTAATTTACAAGATGTGAGGTTTTGATTGTTTTTTTTGGAATTTTATGCACTAAACATTTTTTATTTGCAAGAGTACTCTATTTTATTTATCTGTTGTTATATGGACTCAGGATTGCTAATATATCTGTTGTAAATATATGATTGCTGGATGTGTGTATTGGATTGCTGGATGTGTTTATTGGATTGGATTGGATTGTTGGATGTGTTTATTGGATTGTATTGTTGATCGTGCATATATATTGGATTGGATTGTTGGATGTGTATTATATTTTTTTGAACTGTAAATGCGCATTGATCTCAGATATCGTAAATGTAAATTGTATAAGCAATCAAATATTTTTTAAAAAAATTTGTCTGAAATCTAGCAACCTAGACGGATTTTCCGTCTAGGTTGTGATTATAGCAACCTAGACGGAAAAAATTCCGTCTAGGTTGTTTTCCGTCTCGGTTGACCAAACTAGACGGAAATTCCATCTGGTTTGACTCAATGTAGACGGAATTATTCTAGACGAACTATTCTAGACGGATATCCATCTAGTTTGGTCAACCGAGACGGAATTTTGAGCAACCTAGACGGTTATTTCCGTCTAGATTGCGCAATTTTCTACTAGTGTCTTTTTCCTCCACATGACAAAAATCTAGTTATGTTTGTTTCAACTTTCCTCTCGCTTTTCCATGACAAAGATATGTGCACAATAAAAGCGTGGAACTTCTTTTGCTACCTTCTTTTCGATATAACTGCTACAATAAATATACAAACTACCATCATATTCGATCTAGCTGTTAAGGAATATATTATGGAGATTTATAATGTTATAATTATATTAGGAAAGATATATTAGGAGTATAAATTAGAGATTTGGTGATTGAGAGATATTAGGAATGTAACTATAAGAGAATAATTGTGATTAGGTAATTGTGTTTAGTCCCACATTGACTACACAATAAACTTCTTGTTATTGTATCCTTATATAAAAGGGAGTAGTTGTAGCGTACGATATATGAATGAGAATTTATTTCTTATATTTCCATATTATGTTATCCTGCCATGTGTTGTTTGGATCAACCACAAACTACTGATAGAAATTTTGGTATGGATTGCATGGGACCAAACTGAAGTACTTTAAAATTCTGTTTGTGTTGTTGGAGGTTCCATCTGCAGTGTTCAACAACGCAGGCGGAAATTTCTATCTGTACTGTGACAACAAAGATGGAAAAAAACCTCGTCTGTGTCGAGACTTTTTCTACCGGTGTATGTTAGAAAGAAGTAATACAAACCAATGTCCATCTCTTACCTGTAGGCACTTCCCACATGAAGCCTCCTGGCCATGGGGCCCGGCGGCCCGCAGAATGCAGTCCATCTGTACTTCTTCCTCCACCACAGTGGCTTATTCGCGTCCCATGTTGCACAATACGCAGATAATGCATTAAGGTTCCAGTTGTTTTGTGCAGGATATATAGTAATAGTTGTACGTCGCACGAACATTCAAGGCCTGCTGAGCACACGCTGAAGCAGCGAGGCCGAGCACGGCAACCACAAGAAGACTCACTCTCTCCATTGAAAACTCTTCAATTTGATTTTATTTTGTGTTTGAGAGAAGAAGAAGGTTCTATTTATAGAATGGAATTATTCATGTGTGGGATGTTATTGAGTGTATTGAGATGGTGACTTGTGTTTGCTGCCTGGCAGCTTTGCTGGTGATCTGCAGTTATGTACGCATGGCTGCTGTGTTGAATGGTCCAGTACTTCTCAGGAGAGGCAACTTAACCCTATTAAACTCTAGATTTTAAAACTAGAATCATTTATAATTTGCAGGATAAACTTTTGCATTTTGGTATAATAGAACTGGATTTGAGATAAAATTTTAAGGCGTTAGTCAATTAGAACTGGTATCAAAATTAGAAGTGGTCAGTTATAAGCATCCTAGGTCCCGCAATATGCAGAAAAAGCATGAGATTTGTCGGAGTGTGATTTTGCTTCTTTGCGTGAGAGATTCATCGTATGATTTACTTTTTTTGGTTAGAGATTGATAACTTGGGTGTGAGTTGCCTGAAGGCCAGTAGTCAAGCTACATGGCGATGGTGGGAACTAGTAAGTATTTGGAAGTTCAAATCACATAGGGGCTCTCTATAGAATATCATGTAGCAAAGGAGACATGGGCCGTGGCCCATGTTTTTAGTTAAATTTGATGATTAGACTGACGTAGTATTCTGATTGCAGGAAAATATGCCGATTCAAAATTGATAATGAGGAGATGCAGGCTAAATATCATAAAATCCCCCTTTACTTTGGATGATTATCAGAAAACCTCCCTTAACTTTGAAAATATTAGAAAACCCCCCTTAAGTTTAGGGGTTATCAGAAAACCCCCCTAATTTAAGGGGGCTTTCTGATAAAATCTAAAAGTTAAAGGGGATTTTTTGATAAAATCTAAAAGTTAGAGGGGGGTTGTGATAATCCAGATACTTAGGGGGGTTCTGATATTTGGAAAGTTAAAGGGGGTTTTCCGATAATTGTCCAAAGTTAAGGGGGGTTTTCTGATATTTAGCCATGAGATGCATGTCAAGGTTTCCTTCATCCTTATATGGTTTTCTATAGATCTATAGGTTCTTTTTTTTCTCTTAAGGAGACAAGTTAGTGAGGATTAAAAATGAAACTATAGGTTCTATTTATTTATTTATTTATTTTCCTTAGAAGACAAGTTACTGAGGATTAAAAACGAAACTGGAGTACTTTGTGGAATAATTTTTATGGTGGCTGTCAATTAGAAGAGATATTTTTATTGTATATATCTATATTTTTTTGTTGGTTAACTACGGTTATCAAAACTAGAACTGGTCAATATTAGTGCCTTCTATTCTATCAGTAGAATGGAATTGTTCATATATATATATGGTGGGATTTTGATTTGAGTGTATGAGTTAGTCTTTTCTCGGTGAGAGATGGTGACGTGTGGGCTTTCTGGCTGCTTTGAAGAGTCATGGAAGGATGAGGACGTCGGCTACTGGTTTAAGTACTTTTCAAGGAAAGAGGTGATTTAACATTATTGGACTCTAGATTTGCTGATCTGGTTCTTATCAATAGAAGATAATGAGGTATCTGTCTGTATTAATGGATGAAGAATATTCTACCAAAGTGTAAGTTGATGTCAACTTAATTAATGAGATTAGTTATATCATAATCGTCATGAGAAATGTGGAAATGTCATATCCATTTATGTTTTCAGCAAATGAATACATTTCAGGTACCTGAAGTATGATATAACGTTATATGAGTGATCCTAGAGTTTGCATGTCTATACGGGTAATCTTAAGATTACTGATTTGTATCTAAACGGATAACCCTAGCTAGGAAGGAAAAAAAATTGATGCAAGGGTCATCGACTCATCCGTGTAGTTACGATTAGTAATCTAAGAATTATTTGTGTAGATACGCAGACTCCAGGATCACCCGTGTAATTATACCATACTTGGGGGTATGTGGATGTAATTATTCCATGAAAAGATTTACTTAGGGGTCATATACCTCATGAATTGCACTATTTCCTAATTTACACTCAAAGGCAATTCACACCCATTCACTAAACAAATCAACCATTTTTTAATAGTGAAGAGGATCCGAATCCCTACACGGTTAGAGAATTCCAACCCTTCCACCCTGTCAACATATTAAATCATAACTGTATAAAAATATTATTCAACTACTATGATTGAATAAGTCGTCTCTCCATTAGCAAAGTAACAGTAGACAAGACTCAAATTAAGGCTTCCTATGTGATAGGGAAAGTGTTTGCTCATTATTTTAAAACGCGAAACATAAATGAATAAGAATAAACAGATACCAATTACAAATCATTCAATCAATATGCAAAAAATAATAATAAATAAATAAAATAAAAAGTAAAATGAAATGAAACAAGAGGATTTCAGGATTGCATTGGTTGAATGATTTTGGGTTTACATAGACAAATAAACAAGAAGGAGATAAAAGAATAGGAAGTAGAATGAATGAAGGGAAGAAATCATCCGTTAAGATTTCTTCCCTTCTCATTTGAAACAGAATTATTTGTTTGTCTTTTTTAATTTATTTATAAAGAATCAAATTATTTCTGAGATGCGATATAAATAGGGTTGCTTACCTTTAAAATATCTTGGTCTACCTACGATTAGTAAGAGACTGTCAAATGTTGATTGTAATAAAATGTTATAATTTCAAGAATCACTCAAAAGATTCAAGATTGGCAGTCTAGGCACTTATCTTAAGCAGCAGGGAGTTTGCAAATGCTGAAAAGTACATTTTGTTTAGCATGCAACCATACGTTACCTACATTCTGGCATTTCTCATATTTGACAATTATAAGGAATCCCAATAATTTTCAGCATCAACCTAGACTTCCATGGAATATTCTTCTGCTAATACATATACATCTCACAATGTCTTCTACAGATAAAGAAAATTAATACATAAACTTACCAATTCCCGCGGTCGCCATGTTTGAATAATAGATACTGACCGCCAGGAAAGAAGCCAAGCAACGTATACTCAAGTCACCATCTCTAATTTCGAAAAGCAAACTCATACACACAATCTACATCCCACACATGAACAATCCCAGTCTATAAATAGAGCCCTCGTCTTCTCTCAAACGCATCGAAAACAAAACGAAATTTTTTTTTAACCAGTTTCAATGGAGAGAGTGAGTCTTCTTGTGGTTCTTGTGCTCGGCCTTGCTGCTTCAGCGTGCGCTCAGCAGGCTTCAAATGTTAGGGCAACATATAACTATTATTATCCTGCAAAAAATAATTGGGACCTTAGGGCAGTTTCTGCTTATTGTGCAACGTGGGATGCGGATAAGCCACTGTCATGGAGGAAGCAATACGGATGGACTGCGTTCTGTGGGCCAGCCGGTCCTCACGGTCAGGCTGCATGTGGGAAATGCTTGAAGGTAAGACACAAATCCTTTTTGGGCTGGTTTGCATAACACTATCATAGAATTTTTTATCTAGAAAACAACAATGAACGTATCATAGAAAAATTTTATTCTAGAAAACAACAATTAACTTTTGGAACTGCAGGAAAAAACCATGACATGGTGATTTAGTGAAAAATTTTCATAGTATTTATTTTCTAGTAAAACAATTTTATTGTAGTTTTGTGCAAACCACCCCAACAAAGTCCTTGGTAGTTATGTGAAATTTACTCAAGAAAAAGTTCTTAGATACAAGGTCCCTTCCCCACCCCTGCCCCAAATCCCCACTCCCAAACAAAAACCCCATATCTTTGGCAAACAAGTTATAGAACAGGCTGAATTAAGTTTATCTGCATAAACTGTAATACTACTAAATATAACACAGAACAAGATGAACTGTCCAATTGACATAAAATCCACTGTAATTATGTGATTTTGGATATCTGACCAATCTAGAACATCAATAATGCATATATACTCAAAGAAAATTGACAAACCGCATTGGTAGTTTCAGAGTTAATGGTCTGATACAAATTTTGACAACATTATGCAGGTGACTAACCGTTTAATGGGCGCAGGCTACTGTCAGGATCATAGATCAGTGCTCCAACGGAGGATTGGACTTGGATCAAGCGCTTTTCTCAGTTGGACACCAATGGTCAAGGATATAACCAAGGATACCTGACTGTCAGCTACCAGTTTGTTAACTGCTAAGTTCACAATTTGCTATTGTGAAAACTATAGTAGTATGTGAAAATAAGGATGCCTTAAAAGCAGTGTGGTTTGCATCTATCTTTTAAGAAATAAGTGTTGTCACTATAGCGGTATGATATGTTTTGAATAAATATGAAATATGTATTTACCAATTACATGGTGCCTCTGTTTTCATGTCATTCAAGAACTAGATGCCATTAGTCCCCTTAAATTTGAATTTTGGCATGAACATACACAATCTCTAGGATAGGCATCAATGTTCCATCAGAACAGAATGGGAGTCATGCAAGTATAAATCAAGTTCTAAGTAAGAAGGAATTCTATGTTACTCCTGTGGCTCCATTCATCTGAATGGCTGTAAAAGGAATGATCTTGATTCTGTAATTATTGTTTGTTTTCCATTAGCCATCATAGATCTTGGATCTCTTGAACTCCTTAGGCTCACAAGACAATTTGGTGATGTGTGACTGCTTTTTTACTTAAAGCCATGGATAGGATGAGAATGGATTGTGGACAGTTTGGAAGAAAACTGGCAAACATGAGAGTAATTCTATACCTGGACGACACCTTCAACCTATCTAACATTATTCTCCTTCTTTCTTCGATTCCTTTGTTGCTTGGCAAAATAAACCGCATGATGCTCATGAAATTACATTCTTTACTACTGCAAGAAATCAGTCTAGAATGTGGAGCATCATCGAATCACCCATGCAGCAACATATGAAACATGGAAAAATAGTACAAATATAATATCAAACAGGACCCTACTTACCCCCTAAACTATTAAAATTGTCCCTTCTACCCCTAAACTACTTTTAGTGCCTACATGCCCTTTAAACTATTGAATTTGTTCCATGCTTACCCTCTGAACTATTTTAGTCCAATCTTACACTTTGAACTATCACTTTTCTCTCATAAACCCATTCATAACACCCAAAAAGTAATAAACATGAAATGGTAAATATGTACCGAATTTGATAGTTCAGGGGGTAAGCATGGACGAATTTAGTAGTTTAAGGGCAAGGTGGGACCAAAATAATTTAAGGGGCAAGCAAGGAACAAATTCAATAATTTGGGGGCATGTTGGGACTAAAAATAGTTTGAGAGGTAAGGAGGGACAAGTGGGTAGGGGTGTTAGCGGATTGGATATGGCTCGAATATGATACTTGCCATATTCATGTCCACTTACAATCACGATGGATATGTCTCACTAAGAAAACTCAGATCTATATTCGCTAAAACTAGATAGGGATACATATATACATGTGGATATGCATGCAGAGACAAAACGGATATTAGAAAGCAAAATACTATCAAAAAATACAATTCAGATGATACAAGAGAGTTCATTAAATATATTTGTTATATCTGAAAAATTAAGATTATATCTTTTGATCATCAAAATAAGTCTCAAACCCATTAATCTAAGAATTAAAATAGTTACAATTGTATGATCAACATATATGATATTTCGATATAGGTCCGATATTTCACTACATAACCATATCCGTATCCATATCCTATCCGTTATAAGTTTTAGTAACCATATATATATACTAATGAATATGGATATGGATATTTTTTGGCACCCTTACAAGTGGGGCAAGTGGGGTATGAAGCCAACTATAAAACAAGAATTTAGCCAAAACAAATAAAATAAACGAAAATGGTGAATTACTTAGAATAAACATGTAGAAATAAATAGGATAGATGGAGCAACATGAGTTCTTTAGAAACATCTGCAAGCACTTTAACTCATTCGATTAGATTAAAAAGAAAATGGTGCAACATTGTGGGTTTATAAAATCATACCTGAAATACGTTAGGCTAGCAGTTGGAATACAGAAAATGAAGATGTACATAATGCTTTTGCGAAAGACTGGTGCCAAGGAAGGTTAACAATTGAATAATACACCATGTTGATTAAACAGATGAAGCAAATCTAACAATTCTTGGTGGGACATCTTTGAAGGTCTCTTGTCATCAAATCCCTTAGTTTTTAATATTCCAATTATTTTCTTTGAAGTGACCGACTTCCAATCCATCCTCTACGCCGCCATATTCTAAGCCAATAGTTTCCTTCATATCATCTCTTTCGTCAATCTCATGATCATCTTCAGAGACTCCAAAATTTGTAGCACTTGCTGGAGTCTTTCTAGATAATTCTAGAATTTTTTTCTTCTGTCTAAAGATGGCACCAAGTGTCTTATTCCTCTTACTAAAACATGTACGCGTGAAAGCCAACCATTCGCTCATATCAATTTCTGGTAATTCTGGCCTCTGCTGTATTCGACTAGAGAGGAGTCTACCTTTGGGCAAGGGACAAAATCTTTCTTGCTCACATTCATTAAGAACTTCACAGTGGCCACTAAACCCACATTAACAGCTAGTCTGTTGAACTCTGAATCTCCGGTTTAGCCATAAGACGCTGAGCAAATTCCTTTGGAGTAGAAGAGTGGCACCGAAGTAGAGCTTGATTTGCCCAAAGAGAAGTTTTGCTATGATTGGAGAAGATATCCCATAAGGAATGTTAGCAACACATACGTCGAATTGGGGAAGATGTGCCTTCAGAACATCTTCTTCAACTATCTGAGATTGCAACCATGTACAAGTTAAAACTTTAACATTTTGCAGTTAATAGTATCTTCATTTATTGTTATTAGTTCTCTTCCTTTCACGTTTTCTTCTGTAGTCACAAATATGCTTCAGAACTTTATACCACTTTTTATCCATGGATTTTATGATGTAACATAACCATTCAAAGTTTTAAAATAGTCCTCGAACAGATCTCAGTCAGCATAGGACTAACTGGACCATATAAAAGTAATGTTTACAAGAAGGGATCAAACAAGCAATGTTGTAACAAGCATCAAAAGCTCTAAAATCCTTATTTAGCAAGAAACTATAGGTGGTTGCCTTTAGCCAACTACCTCTTAGTAGTCTCATGGGAATTGGCAACTATATGAATTGGGAAAGGGTATTACAAGAAAAGTTCCTTTTCAAAAGTTTATTACAATAATATTTGTGTAACACCCTCTTCATTCTTTTGTCAAATTCCTCTATCTTTATGCTATATATTCTTGATGTATTTATACTTATTTACATTCTTTTAAATTAGAAAATGATTGATTTGTTGTTTTTGTAAGAGGCTTGACCTGAGTGTATTGCATTTAATTTATCTAAACCATCTATTCTCTGTTACTATTCATTTTTAAAAAATCCAATTTCATCCTTTGTTATCTCCTTTTTCTTTTATATTCACATGCTTTATGATATGTAAATAACATGTTTTAGTATTTACATATCTTCTTGATTCTGGCAAGGGCCATTGTTAATTCTAGTACAATATGTAAATTAGTCTATAATAACTAAATCTATTTTGTAAAATGATAGAACACAACAAAATATTTTGGGTAAATTTCACAAAACCTCCATGAACCCCCAAAAAAAAAAAAAAAAAACAACCCACCACCACCACTCCAAACTGCATAAATCAGGGAAACCCCACCCCTTGAAACTAACAAAGCTATAGTAAACCCCTTGAAGTATTGAAATATCTCATAGATGGTGCTAACTTGTAGAGTAAGAAGTCTAAAACTGTGACTTGATTGTTGTGTGTCATTATCCCACATGAATGCTCATCATTCAATTTTTTCATTACAAATTTTGATTTGTCATATTTCAAACTTATTACTCTATTCGTTAACGCATTTATGAGATTTCCCAATAGTTGAGGAGGGTTTAATATAATTTTAAAAAGGGTTAATTTTAGGAAAAAAAAACTCTCAACTATGGGAAGAGTCTAAGAAACCCCACCTCCCCAAACAAAAAAAAACACCCCCTCCTTAACTATTTTAAATTGAGAAAATCCCTCTCAAGTTTGGGGTTTTTGTAGATAACACCCCAAAAACTTCAGGAGAGTTTTGCGAAATTTAACCTCCTATTTTTGCATTTTCACAATGGAGACCCAAAATATAACTTGCAATTCCTAAGATGATAGATCAAGGTGGACTTCATATCTCGTATACAACTCAATTGCCAACTTATTAAAGTAAGGGATCCTTTGAGAATGTCCTCCTCTCCACAAGAGGTGGTTGACCTCTAACCCAGACAAGGTGCAAGGTTCTTTCAGCACTGCATATGACGACACGCAGTAAATTCCGCAGAAAGCATCAATTTCTGATGATTGATGCGCAACAACTGGTAACACTCAACACGGGTTTATAAAGTGCCAATGTCACATAGTCCACCATTAAAGTAAAGGGAATATCTTGTTAGTGAGGAATTAAATCAAACAGGTGGTGGGCATACTCACAGTGAGCCCGTCCTGCAAACCAAGCCCCACAACCCGCTTCCTCAGCGCGCCGACCATCCGCTCGTCGACCTCGACAGCAACAACCTCTTCGCCGACTCCAGTAACCGCACGGTGAGGTTACCGGTGCCGGGCCCGATCTCGAGCACGGTATCGGTGGGCAAGACCTCAGCTTTCCTGACGATGGAGTCGAGGACCCTGGGGTTGGTGAGGATGTGCTGCCCTCTGCTCTTGTGGAGTCGGAACCTGGCTCTGCCGTCGAGCCTCGTCGTCGTCGTCGTCGTCGGCGGTTGATCGAGAGAAGCTGTTATGTTTGGAGTTGGTGTGGAGAGCTCGGGTGCGGGTTCGGGTTCGGGTTCGGAGGAGGTGTGTGGACGTTGCGAAGGCGGCTGAGATTCGTCGTCGCATCATGAGACTTGCATGCAATTACTTAGAATTCGGGGGGAAAACTCATATAAGTTACTGAAGATTTATTTACTACCCCTCGTGAAAATCTATTGGCTCTTTTATCACGACAGAGAAACAAATTGTTTTTGACAAATAGGCCCCAAGAACTAAATGAGTAAAAAGAAATCATTGTGGGCCGGGGGTAATATTTTGAAAATTTAGGAGAGAAAGAAGGAGAATAAAGACATCCTGCAGTAGAATTAGGAAAGCAATTCTTCAGATAACTAATGGGTCAAGTTGGCTCAATCCACAATAACCAATTGCTGATCGGATTTGATCTGGCCTATTAACATCCGGGTCAAGTTTGGCCTGTTTCGATCCTAAGGTGGGTCGGGTATGAGTCTGTTTTCAAATTCGTATGAGCTTGAAGCCGACCTAAAACCTCTACCCAGCCTTTAATCGAACGAGGCCCGAACCGAGCTCGAACCTAACTCGCACCCAAATCCACATCGACAGTAGTTATTAGTGACTAAATTAGTTATTAGTAACTAACTAACCATCTATTACTAACTATTAGTAATTTAAAAATTAATAGCATAGTTAAATGTGCATGTTTTTCAAGGGTAAATTACACTAAACCCCATGAACTTTCATCCTTTTGCACTAAACCCCAACGAACTTTCAAAATCATACTAAACCCCAACGAACTTTTTGATATGTAGAAACCCCACCTAACAAGTGTTAAGTATGGGGTTTTATGCAAAAGTTCGTTGGGTTTAGTGTAATTTTGAAAGTTCGTTGGGGTTTAGTGCAAAAGGCTGAAAGTTCATGGGGGTTTAGTGTAATTTACCCTTTTTTCAAGCAAACAATTGGTTGGTTGAGCTCAAAACTTTCCTCAAGAAGCAATAAAATCCCACCCGTAGATCAAAATTCATATAAGTCAAGTTTTAACAAAAGAGTCTAGAGAATAAAATTTTAAAAAAAGAAACTAAAGAAAAAATAGTGGGTCAGTCACAGACCGGGTTAGGTTGTGTTCCCAGCCACGAGACCCGGGCTTTGGCCCGACCTAGCATCAAGGTTAGTCTGAATCGATCCGATCCGGACGACTCAAACCAACCGCTTGGGTTTGTTGGCTTCTACCAATCACCAAATTTTACCTTACCATAGAAATTTTGATATTACTTCCTTAAATATTCATATTTTGATATTGTCTTAATATGATGATATTATCACCTTTAGTTAGTGTTAAAACGAATCCGGAATATTTTCTTTTCTTTAACTTCTTTTCTTGAATGGACAGCTACACCCCCACCTCTCCTCTCGTCCTCGATCACATCGTCCTCCCTTTCTCCACCCTCTCCTATCTCTACTAGACCCGCCACGATATCTTCAAAATCCGAAACGTGTGGCAATGGTGAGTTAGGCGGATGCGAGAATACCAGCTGTTGATGTATGAAATCACAATCAACTCGGTCAAAATTGGTTTGAGGTTTATAATGATGATGATGGGGATTCGTTTTCTTTCTCCGAATCGCTTGGCTGGAGGAGAGGTGATGCGTCCTGCACAAAGGAAGAAACTGCTAGAGGTTGGAGTTGGGTTCTCCTGCTCAGCTCGGTCGATATCCTGCTCGAAGTTGGGTTGATCTTTTCCCTGCACAGGCAAAACTCGTAAGAGGACGGGGCTTGGCTTCCCCCGTTGTACCTCCGACGATCAAGTCAGTATTTTGAGCTTGAGTGGAGAAGAATATGAACAGTAGGAGCTCTCTAATGGAGTGTGCAGGGAGAAAATGACTTACTTTTGCATTGAGAATAGTTTCTCTCTTTGTAGGAAAGAGAGAGGGGCAGTTTGGTAATTTCAGCCAAGTATGACTTGATGATTGAGTCTATAACCACTTTACAGGTGTTGGCATGGGTGATGAGTTACAAAGGCCATGTGGCTAGCACTATAATGACAATGACAGTGCCATTAATTGTGATGGTGACTTATTGTTGGCGCGGGACTCGAGGTCAACCATTACGACAAGTAGAGATGTAGGCGTGGCTATCTGTAGAGGAGCGACTAACACCGCCTTCGAAGTCGGCTCATCGTAGCAAACGAGTCGATTTACCGGATCGTGGTCGGTCTGTAGCGGTGGTCGGGGTGTCGGTCGGTCGGTCTCATGTGAGCGACTAGAAAGAGGGCCAAACACCGCCTCGAGTCGGCTCATCGTAGCAAACGAGTCGATTTACGGATCGGCAGCCGGTCTCTGCATAGCGGTCGAAGTCGGTGGTCTGTAACGAGTAGTGCTATGTGACGACTAGAAAGAGGGCCGAACACCATAGCCGGTCGACCGACCGCTTCGTGGTCGGCCATCAGTAGCAATCGAGTCGGCCCATCAGTAGCAACCGAAAGTGGTACCGTAGCGCACGACTAGAAAGAGGGCCAACACCATAGCCGGTCGACCGGGACCGCTGCTGCGGTCGGCCATCAGAAGCAACCGAAGTCGGTCTACTTTAGCAAATGTGGTACCAGAGCGCACGACTAGAAAGAGGGCCTACCGAGTCGGTCAACGGAACCGCTGCGTCGCTTCATCAGAAAGTTCGAAGTCGGCCCATCAGTAGCAATCAAGTACTTGTGAGAGCAGCGAGATCCCCTTCGGTCCTAAATTCGTTTGTTTTGGCGTGAAATTGGACTCGTGTTGATTTTTATCTATAGGGATCAATAAAAAATCTTTTGGGGTACCAGCGATGTTAGAGATGATGAAAGTGGAGATGGTGTTAGAAATGGAGGAGATAAGAATACATGCAGAGTTGAAGAAGGTGGTAGCGAACATTGGAGGAGACAAGAATATCGACGAAAGAGGGGACAATGGCAGAGGATATGGAGGTGAGAGAGAGGGGGATGATAACAACATAACTACTCATCCATGGTTAATCTAAATCTAATCACGGTTCCAGGTTTCTTAGCTTACGGAAGGAGTGACTATTAGCAACATAGTAAGGTGATTTGGGGGACTAATATCAAAATATGAAGATTTGGGAGACTAGTATTAAAAAAATTTAAGGTACTAATATCTAAAAGGGATTTTTTTAGACAGTAGTCCCTCAACTCATAGGTATTTTGATATTAGTTTCTCAAATCTTCATATTTTAATATTAGTCCCTTAAATCATAGAATTGCTGTTCATGAATCCTTAATAGTTTTCGAGGGGCTAATCATTTCATTAGTTATATAAAAGCCGAAAACCTCGCGCTTTTGCGGAACAACACGCGCTTTGGCGGTACAAGCTTCTCACGTGATTTCACCCTCACACGTGTTAGAAGCACGGGCCTGCCATGTGAATTTCTCAATCTCAATCTTCAAAGGTTGAGGCTAAACTTCATTTTGCTACCAAGATATACACACTTTTTCACTTTGATACCCCCGAAAGATTTTTCTAACATTTCGATATTAAAAATTTTAATTTTATCTCAATTTGATACCCCCAACGTCCTTTAACACTTTGATACCCTAAGTTTCAATCATATTTCACTTTGATACCCCTATATATATCGTTTGATTTTTTTTGTTAAGTTTGTATCATATGCTTAGTGACTAGGTAAAACGATTCAATGCATTGCATGCTAATCACATTCGAATGCATTGCATGCTAATCACATGATAAGGACGTAATAAAATTTATAGAAAATCTAACAAACTATGAATGATGTATCATTGAAAGGTGGGCATCAAAGTTGAAAAGAAATAATTATGGGCATAAAAGGGAAACGAGGTCGAAACTTTGGGTTTTAAGTGTTTAAAAAATATTTTGAGGCATCAAAGTTAGTAACTAAATAAACTTTGGGGTACCAAGGTGAAAATGAGCTACCAAACAACCAAAAGGGTTTTATTGTTCGCGAGGAAAAATTGAGAAAATGTAAAATTGATCTATTCTATTTGAAGAATAATGAATACAATCTCTCGAATGCAATCTCTCTCTCTAACTGACTTAGATAAAAAAGAAATTACAAATTCCCCGATCGGTTGCCCGATTTACAAAAGAAGGAAGGGTCAACGGAGATCCTTCCTTTTGTTTAAAACTGGGTTCTTCACGGTGGCGATAGGAGCTTGAATCTTGTATCCCGTTGACGATCCGACTGTCTTGACTCGTGGGACGAGGTTGAAAAATAACTCGCAGGAGCAAGTTTAGAACTTTGGCCGAGTTAAGAACTCTTTGATAGAGTTGATTTTAGAAAAGGATTAGTAATCCTTTTAGCCAAGAATGGCGGAGAAGAACTTGCCGTGCAAGTTTGAAAACTGTAATCGCGTTGAACTCTCTAGGAGAGTTGATGCCAGCAAAGGAGGTTTGATCCTTTCTTTAGAAAAAATACAGATCTTCGGTAAAACCTCAATAGCTCCAAATCCAACCGATAAAAATCAATCTCCACCGTTCAGAATTAGGAACGACGGGTGTTGAGACTGTCCTCCAAGTTTCACGCCGATCAGACCACGGATGAAGGTCCGATCGTCACGCCGATCACAGCTACGCAGAAGAAACCGTTCTCGGCATAATTGGCTTCAGTAAAATCTCGATATCTCCAAATCCAACGGGTAGAAATCAATCTCCACCGTTCAAAATTAGGAACGATGAGTTTTGAGGCTTCCCTCCAATTTCACTCTGATCAGACCACGGATGAAGGTCCGATCGTCACGTCGATCACAGCTGCGCAGAAGAAACCGTTCTCTACACAATTGGCTTCGGTAAAACCTCGATATCGCCAAATCCAACCAGTAGAAATCAATCTCCACCGTTCAGAATTAGGAACGACGGGTGTTGAGACTGTCCTCCAAGTTTCACGCCGATCAGACCACGGATGAAGGTCCGATCGTCACGTCGATCACAGCTGCGCAGAAGAAACCGTTCTCTACACAATTGGCTTCGGTAAAACCTCGATATCGCCAAATCCAACCAGTAGAAATCAATCTCCACCATTCAGAATTAGGAATGACGAGTGTTGAGGCTTTCCTCCAAGTTTTACGCCGATCAGACTACGGATGAAGGTCCGATCGTCACGCCGATCACAGCTACGCAGAAGAAACCGTCCTCTCCTTTTTTTTTTAGTTCTCCGGCCAAACCCTTTCAACCCGCCCCCATTTGGCTGTGAAAATCCCCCATTTGTAGGGATTAAAGGGGTGTAACCACCCCCTTAAATTTCTCCATAATGGGGGTTTAGTGGGGTGTAACCGCCCCCCCTTAAATCTCTCAAACGGTTTAGGAACCATTCAACTCATGTTTGAATGAGTCAAAACGCGAAGTTCGTGTTCTGGAGCAAGCCTCGCTCGCATTTTAGTGCAGAACGCTGGAATGAACCTCCGCCTACGCTTTTAACTAGGACGCGGGCCGAGGCTCGTGTTTTGAGCTTGAGCGGGCCATGTGCTCCGCTTAGGCTTCAACGCGAGCCATGTGCTCCGCTTTCAACGCGGCCACGGTTCGCATTTTGAATTGAAATGCGGGATGAGTCCCGCTTTGAATTGAAACGCGGGGTGAGCCTCGTTTTGCTTTGAAGAGATCAATACTTGTGATCTCTTTTCACAAGGATTGTCAACTTGTAATCCTTGTACTGAGACATTAGCTCGATTCTCCTTTGTTGTCGGAAAGTCGCCGCCTTGTAACCTTCATTGATAGTGTTTTACGGATATTGGCCGCCTTCGCAATAATAATTTTACACCTTTAGAACCCTCCAAAGTTTTCGAAGTTCGCTGACTGGACGAGCTGAATACTTTGATATCTTCTTTGTTTGATCCCCGAAGGTATTGCTCCTCATTCTATCTTCAAAGAAGTTGTGTTCTGCTTTTGTCCACGCTAGTCATTCGTCTTGCATGGGTGAACTCCGGCGTTTTTGCTTTTTTTGAAATGCAGGAGTGACCGTAGCGTCTTGAACTTTGCTACGCGGGACTGATCCTCACGTTTTGAGGTTGAAACACGGTGCTGGCCATCTCGTTCTGTGTTTAAAACGCGGGCGCGACCCTCGCATTTTGTGTTGAAACGCGGGGGTGGTCCTTTGCGTTTTATGAGTAAAACGCGGGGATGAACCTCACATTCCCAACTAAGTCTTTTAGACTTTTCTTTAAGGTGCCAAAAGTATAGTGTTAACTTGGCATGCCTTTCATACTTGTTGTTTGAACAAGCTTTTGGGAACTTATCACTCTATTGCAAAGAGTTGATAAATTGGTTTTATCATCAGAGATGGAATTTTTAACTTGATGATGATTTTGAGGACTTATCGCCTATTGAAGAGAGTCGATAAGTTGATTTTATCAGAGGTGTGGAGTTAACTTGATAAAGTTGGGTACTTATGGTTTGAACAAGATTTTGAGGACCTATCGCTCTATTGAAGAGAGTCGATAAGTTGATTTTATCAGAGGTGTGGAGTTAACTTGATAAAATTGGGTACTTGTGGTTTGAACAAGATTTTGAGGACCTATCGCTCTATTGATGAGAGTCGATAAGTTTAGGTTTTGTCGGGGGATAAAATATGAAACCTGTGATTTGAATAAGGTTTAAGGCCTGTGATGTGAACAAGGCTTACATGGCTTGTGGTGTGAACAAGGCTTTGGGCTTGTGGTTTGAACAAGGCTTTGGGCTTGTGGTGTTAACAAGGCTTTGGGCTTGTGGTTTGAACAAGGCTTTGGGGCTTATCATCCTATTGAGGAGGATTGATAAGTTGACTGTCAGAGGTGTGAGGTTAACATGACAAGATTGTGTTGCGATGTGAGTAACTTTGTGGACTTATCATCCTATTGAGGAGGATTGATAGTTGGTTATCAAACTCAAGATGTGTACGATTTTGATAGGATTATGTTGTAATTTGAACAACTTTGTGGATCTATCATTCTATTGGAAAGGAATGATGAGTTGATTGACGGGGTTTAGTTGTGATTTGAATAATTTTAAGGAACTTATCTCACCGGAGAGGATTGATAAGTTGATTATATCATCGAGGTATAGTGTTGACTTGATGAAGATACGCTATGATCGAGCAACTTTGAGGACCTATCATCCCGTTGAGGAGGATTGATAAGTTGA